>CM038677.1:302426591-303063122 GCA_021605205.1 Aegilops longissima
AAATTCTATAAACACAAGCATTTTCAGCAACCAAATTTTCCTCTTGAATATGTAGAGGGACACACCTTGTTTTTTCTATCAGATTCCTACATCGAGGCAAAGAAGTGGGTATAGGACAAGGTACATCAGGCCAAGTTTTTGTACTTCTCGTTGCATTGCTTCAGTTTGGTTCCAAGAACACTATGCTTCAGTTTTGGTTGCAGAGCTGGTCGTCACGGCGTGCGGGGACCATGGAGGAAGAGGATCTGGAGCAGAAGCTCTCATACAATGAAGTTGTGGACGGCGCCGAGCACATTGGTGGATGCATGTTCGGAGAAGTTGTAAAATATCTGCAGAATTGAAGGATGTGCTTTTTGTATTATCTCTGATCACAATGAACAAAGTATTTAGAACTGACGCATATATGATACTAGATCAATACTAAAATGGATAATATTTGTTAAGTTTCTCTGTATTAACCTACCAACTTTCTAAACATGAACTTCTCGCTAGGTGCAAGTGCATCTAGTGCCCCTTAGTGATTTTGGTGTATTGAAGACTTATAGGTTAAGGGTCTAATGTGTTTATGAGTGTACACAGGTCTATAAGTCTATGAGGACTTTGATATTTACAGAGAAATTCGACCCCTAAAAATGAAGTTCTTCGACTGAAGACTTCCTGAAGACTTTGAAAGTGAATAAATTGGTGTGACCTTGAAGACTTGGTATTCATTTGAGGAACATGAAGCGTGAAGAATTTTGTTTTCGTAGTTTCGTTTTCTCTTTCTTAAGTCATAGGAAACACCGTCTTTATTAAAGGGGTCGAGGAAATACTAAGGAAAAATTTCCATGTGATGCTCAACTCAAAATCCTACACCTACCAATCCCTTTGAGTGAAGCCTTTGGAAATCTCATACAGATTCAATCAATTTCTTGATGTGAGAGCGAAGTTCTTACAGTCACGAGAGAATTTTTCTGACCGAGGAGTTAGGAATTCGCCAGTCTTGGATTGCCTACACATGAGGAACATGATAGCCCGAGGAATTTGAGAGTCAAATTTCCGACCGTTCTTTGTGTTATGCCACCACCGTCCCAAAATATCTTATCTACCTAACGGTCATATCATTGAAGGGCTTTTATGTCTTATCATGTCGGGCTGCTCCCTAGGCTATAAATAGCCGCCCCTACAACCACTAGCTGGTTGGGTGCTCCGAGAGAAACCGACACTTGTCATTTGAGAGCATCCCATCCTCCGGGACTTTGGCGAAAATCATCGAGTGAGGAAAACCCAAACCCAAACACCTACAAACCGAAAGTGATTGAGTATCATGAAGAGATTGATCCTGCGTGGATCCGGCGCTTGTTACCTTTGAAGACTGTGCTTCTTCCGACGGTTAGGCGTCATGGTCTAGAGCATCCAAGAGGAATTGTGGATCGCCAAGTGACCGAGTCTGTGAAGGTTTGGAAGTCGCTGAAGACTTACCACAGTGATTGGACAAGGTGCATGTGACCTTAGTTCAAGGAGAATCGGTGAGGACTTGGTGTCTGAGCTGCGTGCTTTCGATGTTGGGTGTCCGGACTGTGTGTCCTCGAGTTTAAATACTCAGCCGCTCCAACAGACGTACAAGCGAGACAGTGGTTGGGCTGGTCTACCAAATCATTGTCTTCACCAACCTTCTCGGTTCTATTTCCTCAACTCTTTCATTTCCTCATTCTTGTGTTGAGTGTTTCATCATATCTGTGTCTGAAGACTTTGACTGAAGACTTCCTCAATTTCCTCAGTTCAATTTCTTCAGTCTGTTTGTCTTCATCTTGTGTTATCCTGATTACGCTTTCTGTACTCTGTGCTTGTCTTCATTTCATCATGATGACTATGTCTGTATTCTGTTATGCTTATTTCTGAGTACTTATTCCGCTGCAAGTAGTTCTTCGCTAAGGAATTTCCTCACCGGCAAATTCCTTAGTGAAGAATTCATAAAAATCGCCTATTCACCCCCTCTAGTCGATATAACGCACTTTCAATTGGTATTAGAGCAAGGTACTCCCTTGTTCTGTGTGATTTTGGTTTAACCACCTGGATTTTTAGTTATGTCGGCCGCAGGTATGATCAAGGTCTCTGCTGGCTGTCCTACCTTTGATGGGACAGACTACCCTTACTGGAAGAATAAGATGCGAATGCATCTTGAGGCAATTGATAATGATCTCTGGTATGTTGTGGAAAATGGTGTTCCCACTGTCTCACCCTCACTGAACGCTACCGATGTGAAGAGATTCAAGCAACTCGATTCTCAAGCGAAGAATATCATATGTGGTCATATGAGCAAAGGACAGTATGAAAGAGTGAGTGCTTTGGAAACTGCTAAGCTTATCTGGGATAGGCTGTCCAAAGTAAATGAAGGAGTCTCAACTCAGCGTGACTCTCGAGTTGATGTTCTTAGAAATCTCTTCAACCGCTTCAACAGACTCGACAATGAAAATGTTCAAAAAACCTTTGAACGCCTCACTGACATCTCAAATGAGCTTCAAGCACTTGGTGCCACTGACACCACCGACCATGAGGTGGTGAAGAAATTGTTGAGATCGCTTGATTCCTCATTTGATACTCTGGCACCGATGATACAAGAACGTCTTGACTACAAGTCACTTGATCCCGATATATCCTCGAGAGGCTAAATACTCATGAGTTCCACTTGCTGAAAAGAGAGATCTCTATGGTTCGAGCTATGGCAAATCACGTGCCCTGAAGGCCAAGGCTATGTCTGAATCTGAATGTGAAGATTACGGTAGTAGCCTTGGTGATCTGAAGAATTGAGCGAGAGCTACCACCGCCGTGAAGAAGTTCGAAGTTCTCAAGACATGGTCGCTTTGGAAAATCCTCAAGGAGCAAAGTGATTCCTCATCCAAAGACTATAAGAGAAGGCTATGCCACAAATGCAAGAAACCTGGTCACTATATTCAAGATTGTCCTCAGTGGGAAAAGGAATTAAAGAAGAAGAAATACAAGGATTAAAGTTCTGATGACGCTAAGAAGAAGAAGAAATCGTCAAAATCCTCCTCATCAAAATCCTCGAAGTCTTCATCTCACAAGAAGAGCAGCTCCAAGAAGGCTCGGGCATTCATTGGCAAGGAAATGGACTCTGAAGCTGAACCCGAGGAACATGAGGAAGAGGAGGCATCTTAGGAGTCCGAGTCTGGTGTGGCAAGTCTGGCTCTCGCTACTGCATTCGTCAGCAAGTCCATCTTCAACTATGAAGAAACTGACCTCACCAACAAGGCTGATGCAGATAATGATGACTACGCTCCCACCTATTTCTTCATGGCAAAGGGTGCAAAGGTACTCAAATATACCTCCTCTGAATCTAGTGAGAATGAATCTGATGAAGATCTCAATCCCAGCTACTCTAAACTTGATAAGATTGCTGTAAAACAACAAAGGGCTTTTGAAAAGGTTCAAAACATGCTAGACAAAAGTGATGATATGTTGGGTGAAGAAATGGATCGCACTAAAACCTTGATGAAAATCTTGAGACTTGATCTAGGTTTGACAGCCTTCAAGGTCATCATAACACCCTCTTATCTGATCATGAGAAGCTCTCTTATGAATTTCTTCAAAGAAAGCAAGATCTTGAGAAGCTAAGAGTGTGTTATAAAGATCTTCAGAAGGAGCGCGATTCATTACTTGCTCAACAAATCAGCGCTTCTCAGGAAGAATTTGTTCTTCCATGCTTAAAGTGCATTGAACGTGAATCTGCTAATTCTTCACCAGAATGTTCAAATGCTTCAACTGTTACAAATTCTTCACATGCCTCTGCTATCACTAATTCCTCATATGAGGACATTGCTAGTATCACTGCCAATGCAGGGCTGAAGGAATTATACATGACAGGCATGTACAAAAGCCTCAAAGGGCATCAGACTCTTTGTGATGTGCTTAAAAAGCAGATCCTCAACAGGAACCCTAGGAAAGAGGGTATTGCCTTTGAGAGGAAACTCAATGCTGATGGAACATATTGGAAGCCTGAGCAGTACCCCAAAACCTCATGGGTTGCTGCAAAGGGACCTCCAGTTGATCCATCTAGCTTATCTGGCTTTACATGTGAATCTCCTCATTCTTCTGATGAGTCATTTGACTCCAACTATAAACTGTTCAAAAATCAGAATGGTGAAGTATTTGCTAGATATGTTGGCACTAAGCTGCAGAGCGGTTCTCCTATGAAGAAAATCTGGGTTCCCAAGAAGTGCCTTGAAAGTCTTCGGTGAATGTCCTCATGACACCACCTGTGAAGAATAGGAACCCCAGATCAAACTCTTCATATGGATCCAAGTCCTCATACGGACCAAATTCCTCACATAGATCAAATTGCTCAAAAGGATCAAAGTCCTCATATGATTATCATCGTGCTAACAACTCTGTTTCACAGGGTAGAGCTAAGGGCTATGAATATGTGCATTATTCTTCAAACCATTATGTTCATAAGTCCTCGAAGAATTTCTCTGCTTATTCATATGCTTACCCTAACCCCTCTTATGTGAAACGAAATGGATTGGCTTCTATGCCACCATTCTCATATGGAGCTCGTAGAGTGATGAACTCTTTGCCACCCCTTCAGATGTGGGTGGTGAAGAAAAAGAACTAATCTCTTCTGCAGGGTCAGGTCTCCGGGCGTGCTTTAACGTCTGAAGAAATTTCTTCAGGGCACGACAAAATTGCTCGAAAGGACGCAGCTAATCATGAAGAAATGAACTTTCATTTCACACGTCCTCATACTGCTATATCTGTTTTACTCTTTGATGAATTTTATCTGATGAATTTGATATCATATTCTTCGCTGATGAAGTATATGAGTTCGTAAGTTGCACTAATTCATCTGCAGGATGATCTTCCCAAATCCACTGAATGGGTCCTCGATAGTGGATGTACAAATCACATGACTGGTGACAAGAATCTATTGATGGATGCTCCCTTATCACCGTAACATCTGAAGCATATCATCTTTGCTGACAAAGGCAAAATTCAGGTACTGGGTCTAGGTAAGGTTGCGATCTCTAAGGACATACACATGGACAAAGTCATGCTTATTGAGTCCTTAGGATACAACCTCATGTCAGTATCAATGCTCTATGATCTTGATATGGTTGTTGTCTTTGGCAAGTATCGTTGTGTTGTGATTATGGAAGCTGACAATTCCAAAGTCTTCGAAGGCTTTAGGAGAGGAGACTTGTATATTGTTGATTTCTCTCAGGGACCACAACCAGCCGTGTGCCTACTTGCAAAAGCTTCGAAGGCTGGCTATGGCATCGACGACTTGGTCACGCAGGCATGAGGAATTTGCACACGCTTGCGAAGAAGAAGCATGTCATTGGCATTGAGAATGTCAAATTCCTCAAGGATCACTTGTGTGGAGCCCGTGAAGCTGGAAAAATGACCAAGGCCAAGCATCCAAATAAGACTATCATGACCACTACTCGTCCATTGAATTGCTTCACATGGACCTCTTTGGTCCTAATCATTACTCAACAGGTCACTAATGATGCATCTCTATATGGCTTTGTTATTGTTGATGATTACTCTCATTACATATGGGTACACATTGTCACTTACAAACATGAAGTGCGGGAAGTCTTCAAGCGATTTTCCTCGAGGGCTTCAACCAACTTTGGTGTGAAGATCAAGCACATCGGGAGTGACAATGGAACTGAGTTCAAAATTCGGTCTTGATGACTATCTTGATGAACTTGGTATTACTCATGAGTTATCTGCTCCTTATACTCCTCGGCAAAATGGCGTCGTGGAGTGCAAGAATGTAACTCTTGTTGAGATGGCTCGCATATGCTTGATGAATACAAAATGCCTCGTCGTTTTTGGATTGATGCAATTGATACCGTGCCACATCATCAGCAGAGTATATCTTCACAAATTCTTCAAGAAGACTGCCTATGAACTCCTCACCGACAAGAAACCCAATGTGAGTTATTTCAAAGTCTTCGGTGCTAAATGTTGGATTAGAGATCCTCATCACAATGCTAAATTTGCACCGAAAGCACATGAAGGTTTTATGCTTGGTTATGGAAAGGACTCGCACACCTACAGAGTCTTCAACAACGCTCTTCACAAGGTTGTTGAAACTGTAGATGTCTTGATTCGATGAAACTAATGGCTCGCAAAGAGAGCACCTACCTTCTGTGATAGATGAACCAGCACCGAGGATTCTATCAAGTTCAAAGATCGAGGATGTCATTCCCATTGAAGAATCTGCTGAAGAATTCATTCCGAATCGCGAAGAACGTCGACTTAATGCACCAAGACAATGTCTTTGAAGAAAATGGTGCTAAAGAAAATGCTGATCAATTTCCTCGATGACAACCAGCTCATCCTCGCGTTGCAAAAGAAGTGCAAGTTGAAAAGATCATCGATGACATTGAAGCACCAGTCCTCTCACACGCTCAAAAGCTTCACATTTATCTAACTTTTGTGGGCACTATGCTTTTGTCTCTATCACAGAGCCCACTAAGGTAGATGAAGCATTCTGAGCCCGAGTGGATTCAGGCCATGCAAGAAGAATTACATCGATTTGAGCTCAACAATGTCTGGAACTGGTCAAACGTCCGGATCCTCGCAAGCATAATATCATTGGCACAAAGTGGATCTACCGCAACAAGCAAGATGAAAATGGCCTTGTGGTGAGGAATAAGGCACGACTTGTAGCTCAAGGCTACACACAGTTGAAGGAATTGATTTCGATGAAACTTTTGCACTGTTGCTAGACTTGAGGCTATTCACATATTACTTGCTTATGCTAACCATCATAATATCACTTTATATCAAATGGATGTGAAAAGTGCATTCCTCAATGGTAAGCTTGAGGAAGAAGTATATGTTGCTCAACCCCGTGTTTTGAAGATCCAAAGAATCCCGACAAAGTCTTGAGACTCAACAAGGCCCTCTATGGCCTCAAGCAGGCCCTCGGGCGTGGTATGATACTTTGAAGGAATTCTTCGTGAAGAATGGCTTCACACCGGTTCACTCGACCCTACTCTCTTTACTAAATCTTATGATGGTGAACTGTTTGTGTGCCAAATATCGTTGATGATATTATCTTTGGCTGTCTTGACCAACGTTATAGTGATGAATTTGCCTATATGATGAGTGAAGAATATCAAATGTCTATGATGGGAGAGTTGAAATTCTTCTTAGGTCTTCAAATTAAATCAACAGTGCAATGGCATATTCATATCTCGGAGAAATACCTCAAGGATGTTCGAGGAAATTGGCATGCAAGATTGCAAAGGCGTCAAAATTCCTATGCCCACAAATGGCCATCTATGCAATGATGAAAATGGTATTGACTTGATCACAAGGTATACCGCTCCATGATTGGTTCTTTATTGTACTTATGTGCATCTAGGCGGATATAATGCTTAGTGTTTGCATGTGTGCCCGATTTCAAGCTACACCAAGGAATCACACCATAAGGCTGAAGCATATTCTTGATATCTAGCTCACACACCAACACTAGGATTATGGTACCCCAAGGGCTCTACTTTTGATCTCATTGGATATTCGACTCGACTATGCCGGTGATCGTGTGGACCGCAAGTCAACATATGGTACTTGTCATTTCCTCGGACGATCTTTGGTCTATTGGTCCTCGAAGAAACAGAACTGCGTATCACTGTCTACTGCGGAAGCTGAGTACATTGCTGCTGGTTCTTGCTGTGCTCAATTACTATGGATGAAGCAAACTCTCAAGGACTACGGCATCAACGTGAAGAATGTGCCTCTCTACTGTGACAATGAGAGTGCCATCAAGATTGCTCACAACCCAGTTCAGCACTCGAAGACAAAGCACATTCAGATTCGTCATCATTTTCTTCGCGATCATGTGTTGAAGGGCGACATCTTTATTGATCATGTGAAGACTGAAGAATAGCTAGCCGATATCTTCACAAAGCCCTTGGATGAGAAGAGATTTAGCAAGTTGCGGTGTGAGCTAAATATCTTAGAATCTTCGAATGTTCTTTGAAAAGGACACACATCCTGACACTTATGCAAAATTGATGACTTAGATGTGCAACACATGAAGAAACGTTTTCTTCAATCAATGAAGAACAACACTCTAAGTGTGAAGAAATTAATGAAGAATTTGATTCTCGAACCCTCGACAATTATACGCTGTGTCTGAAATCATCATTCTTATACTGTGGGACACGCCACCACCAAAGTTGAAAATCTTCAATTTGAGTTTTCCTCAGTTTTGAAATTATTATATATATATATATATATATATATATATATATATATATATATATATATATATATATATATATATATATATATATATATATATATATATATATATATATATATATATATATATATATATATATGGGTTTATGTCCTCTACAGCATTCACTTATGGCTATTTCTTCAAGTTGCTTTTTATGCTAAGTGAATGTGATCGGACCCTTCCCCCTCTATGCTATACTCAACCCAATCTATTCACAAATTCTTCATGTGCGTTCTATTTGAAACTCGTTCAAAATCTTCACTGTGTCCTTGTCAGCTCAAGAAATTGCGAACGAAACTTTTAACTTATCTTATCCAAATTTTCGGCTTTCCCGCTCAAACCGTTCCGTATCCCACGATAGACTTATCTATTCACCCATGATCTAACACGATCTCCACTTTTCAGTACGTGGGTGACACATGTCAGCGAATGAGAAGGGTCAGGCACGTTAAGTCCTAAATCTTGGCGAACAGTTTTTCACTGCGACTATAAATACCCTTCTCCCTTCCTCACTTCCTTTACTCCGCTCGACCGCTCTCTCTCTCGCTCGAGCTTCTCAAACCCTAAGCGCCCGCTTCTCCATCGTCGCCGGTGAGGAAGAGCTTCACCGCCTCGACCTCGTCCCGTCGTACTTGCGCGCGTCATGAAATCTTCACTCCGCCACCGTCGTAGCTGTCTTCCTCCGCCGAGTTAGGGCATGGAAGATCTGGTACCGACGAGCTTCAAATCTACACTTCTCGGTTCGTCGTGTTCTTCATCCAGGTAATTAAAAGTTACTTTTACTGCCCTCTTTGATTCAAATTTTCTCTACAAAATCTTCAAAGGTGTTTTATTCTTCAAATCCTCACACACAAACACCACACTAGTCATCTGTTCTTGATTCGTTTCTCTAAGCATCATTTTCTTCAAGATTCCTCAATTGTGTGGATCCTCGATCTATACAACTCGGAACCTAAGACAAAGAACGCTTAGTGAAATTCTTCAAGGCTCATCTGGTCAAATTCCTCAAACTTGTTCTTTTGAAAAACCTTACGAGAACATATGACCTCTCCAAATTCCTCGCAACTATACTCTGTTCACAGGTACTCATGTCCGTTCTTTGAATCACTAGGTTCTCATCAACTTAACTCATTTGCAGCATTCCTCGAAGAAAAGTTGCATACTTCTTGAGAGAATTCTATTGTTCAAATTCCTCAACTGAAGAATATGGCAGACGGTAAGAAGCCACACAAAGGAGGAAAGAGGCCTGAGGTCATGACTGCTTTTGAAATACCCGAGGACATCATCTTGACTATTGCACACCGATGAGGCCAAGTTTGAAAGGAGAACAAAAATCAGCGCAAAGGCGCATCTGAGAGGATTGAAAGGAGATGGGCAAGAGAATGGAGGGAGTATAGTATGTTACTCCAAAGTATATGAAGAAATTCGCACTAAATCCTCCATGCCCAAGAGCTCCATTGGCACTGCCAAGAAGTCGACCCCACCAAAGATCAAGCGTGGTGAGGATTTTCTGAAGAATGGGCCAAACACCAAGCCAAGTTGGCGAGACAAGCCAAAGAAGCGGTGAGGAAATTCAATGAAGACTCGCCATCTTTGCTGCCGCCACTGAGGCCTCTGTCAAGCCTAGAAAATAAATGGCAAAGAAGCCCGCTCACAAGCCAAGTGCTTCACCAACTGTGCCCTCACGGCCAAGTTCCTCAACAATGCCCTCACGGCCAGATTCTTCAAAGCCCTCACGGCCAGTTCCTCATGCTACTCCTGCTCCTCCAAAATCCTCAGCTCCTTCTCCAAAGTCCTCAGCTGCTCCGGCAAAGTCCTCAGCACCTGTACATCTGGCCACGTGCCAAAGGAGCAGGCATCTCTATTGCCTCTGGTGTCTCAGCGAGTTCCTCAGCTGCACCAAACTCTTCATCAGGCCCCACTCTGCTGAAGACAAAGGCAATGGCTGGTCGAGGTCCTCGGCCAAGTCCGAAGAAGAAACAGGTTGCCTTCCAAGTGCCATCTGACGATGAAGCTGATGATGATGAACTTGCAGAAATCATCAAAGACAGACAAGAAAGGGCCACTAGAGCCAAAGGCACACCTGTGCCACTGCTTTTGGATCCAAGGGCGATCCTCGATTACATTGATCTCTGGCACAAGGATCCAGACACCCCTATGCCTGATTTTCATTTGACTCCTGTCCAAAGTCACATGCTGACCCATTATATCACTGAAGAGAAATGGAAATTTGAGAAGGCTAGGCAGATCAAGAAGGCTCAGTTCAGAAAGAGAAGTTCCCGAGGAAAACATTGTCAAAATGACAACCGATGAACTCCTCAAGATCCAGCTGAAATCAAAGCCCTCGCCGATGACTTGATGCTTATTATGCTTGATTGGCAGGGCCAAAGTCAGATTTGTCAACCTGACTAAGAAGTTCACCAATGTTGCAGCTCCAACGCAACAAGAAGTTCCTCGGTGGAGCCTCTGCTCAGCCTCTTGAAGAATATGCCAAGATCACTGATGATTTTCAGCCTCTCAAGAAAATGCTAGTTCGAGGCTGATGACTCCATTCCACCGCTAAAGAAATTGCCAGGCATCCACTAGTGGTGCGCTGAAGAAATGAAGAAGTCGAATCAGCTGCATCGATTGCGAGAGAAATTCAAACAGATTCCTCGGCTCCTCCCGCACCTACACCAACTCCTATCCTTCCATCTCGCATCGATGTGAAGAAGACCAAGGCTGCAGAGCGAGCTGCGGTGAAGAAAAGGAAAGCATCACCGCTTCAAAATCTTGACTCAAAGAAGATGAAGCCTATGACAAGCTCGTTTGAAAATCCGATTGATGTTGTTCCGATTTCCACCATGCCATCAAAGGACCTTGTTCCTTTTGGTGAAGAATATGTGATCCCTAGCGGATCTGATGAAGAAAATCATTCTGCTGCTTCGTCAGAGCAGATTGATGAAGAAATTGAAGTGGATGCGATCCCTTCACCGCCTGCTGTTTCCTTGCCAATGCCTCAGTTCACAGCTGAAGATGCTGCCGTTGAAGAAATTGAAGATGAAGACGTGGATATTGGATGCACTAAGCCTGTGATGAATGATGACTTTTGGGAAAGTCAGCATCCCAATTCTCCACTCTTCACCCCAATACAACAAATACCTCGGTCCCTGCACCAACCGCTCAAATGGGCTCAAGAAACTCATCCCACCTCGTGCATGCATGAAGAAATTCCAGCCACTAGTCTTTGAAGAACTTCTTCTTTGCTAATCCTTTGAACACGCAGACCGCAAATGAAGAGGAACAGAAAATCCTCACCTGAAGAACCCGAGATTGCGATTCACGAGGTAGTGATGCAACTCATGACACTCCTCTGCCAAAACCAAAGGATCCATTCTCGCAAGCAAAAGTTCAAGGTGAAGACTTCTTTGGCGAGCATGTTTTCTTCATCGATTACAACCCTTATGATTCTCGCTCGCATAAGGAAGAGGCGTTTACGGACTGCTAGTCAAGCCAACTTTTATTCCTCTGTGCTATTCGACAAAGACAAACTCTTCGATCATGCACACATTCCTCACGTGGACATGGAATCTCCGGGCTTGAGCCGGTCCTCGGTGTTCTTCACGATCTTTGGATTGCTGAATTTCTGCACCGACATCTGTGATTGGTATGAAGAACTCATTCTTCAATTCTATGCGACCTCGCACATCACAGAAATTCTCGAAGATGTGAACTCATGGGTGCTGGATGGATGTCGAAAATACTCACTACAAGGCACCAACAATCGAATTGCTTCGTGCCCTCCCACTCGATCCTCCCTTGATGGTGCTCGTTGCATCTACAATGAACTGAGCTTAAAAATCATTACATGCAAGTCTTGATGAAGCCTTTGAAGCGTGGCAGGCCCTCGAACCAAATTCCTCGTCAAGGAATTATCAGATGTGCCTCGGATCGTCTATCGCATTCGACGAAGACAATGAGTCCTATCAAAGGCCATGACTCAAATGATGAAGAAGTCGTTGGCATCATGAAGAATATGCTTTTCAATATCATTCATGGCGTTCCGTCAACTTCCATGATTTCTTCATGAGGACTCGCGAATATTGCTATGTCACAATTTGAGTGAAGCCTTATGCACCATGGATTATGAGGTTCATCGGACAAGGTCTTCACTCAATTACAAGGCTGATACTCGAACCACTGCAGCTACTTGCCTCCAATTGAAGTCCTCAAATGGATATTTCCTCGGTGATGACAAAGGCAAGGCAATCTGCTGTGATAGATGAAGGCATTCGTCCATTGGATGGTCAATTTTGCAAGGCTGCATCCTACTCCACCAATGATGACTCGCCAC
Organism: Aegilops longissima; assembly: GCA_021605205.1. Lineage (NCBI taxonomy): Eukaryota > Viridiplantae > Streptophyta > Magnoliopsida > Poales > Poaceae > Aegilops > Aegilops longissima. The sequence continues at coordinate 302,439,191 of CM038677.1, forward strand.
ACATGACTCGCCGCCAACAATTCTGCCAAGCAAAATCCTCAAGCCACAAACCGGTGGTGATGACGATCGTGAGTTACTCCTCGGTCTTCATCGAAAGTTGACCGCAATCATAAATGGGTCAAGCGTCAGTTTGGTTCAATTCTTCACAACATAACCTCAACACACAATGCAGTGAAAAAAAACCAATACTACCTCCATGAAACCTTCAACCGTACCTGGGTTGTTCTATCTCATGTCTACAGCGCAGAAGATCTGAAGAAAATGGGTCTCAAGGAAGAATTTGAGTGGTCTGCACCTCCACCGAAGAAATTCAGGAAGGTCAAGGTTCCTTCCTTGGTGGCCAGCTCCTATTCTTCATCGTGCGATACTGATGAAAATGAAGGCTTGGACGACACTGCGGCATGCCCTACTACGACAACCGACCCCGACAACGCTGGCGCTCCTCCATCAACTTGATATTCTTGAGGCGTTAGTCCTCGCCGATCCTTTTGGTCATTCGATGACAAAGGGGAGAAATTTGAGTTAGTCTTCAAGCGGGTCTATTATATGGGCGTTTTACGCTAAGTTACAACTCTCGCTCTTCGAAACTTTTATTGGATCGAGTTGTAATCTTAAACCCGATGGTGCTCGATACTTTTGATGTGTTCCTCTGCATGCTTATTCTTCGTTATATGTTAATACACATGCTGAATTACATCACCACCATATTTCATCATGCATTTCAAATTCTTCATATTATATGTCAAGTGCGTGTATGAATTACAAGATATAGGGGGAGATCCCTATGATTCAACTCTTCAAATGTGCATTGCCTCAAAAGCAAATTCCTCACTATGCACATCTTCAGGGGGAGTTCTTCTATATCTTGCAATCAAATTCCTCAATATCAGTATTTACACTTCATACATTTATCCCCGTTGAAAACTTAACATATATTGTCATCAATCACCAAAAAGGGGGAGATTGTAAGTGCATCTAGTGCCCCTTAGTGATTTTGGTGTATTGAAGACTTATAGGATAAGGGTCTAATGTGTTTATGAGTGTACACATGTCTATAAGTCTATGAGGAGTTTGATATTTACAGAGAAAGTCGACCCCTAAAAATGAAGTTCTTCGACTGAAGACTTTGGTATTCTGAAGACTTTCTGAAGACTTTGAAAGTGAAGAAATTGGTGTGACATTGAAGACTTGGTATTCATTTGAGGAACATGAAGCGTGAAGACTTTTGTTTTCGTAGTTTCGTTTTCTCTTTCTTGAGTCATAGGAAACACCGTACTGTTAAAGGGGGTCGAGGAAATACTAAGGAAAATTTTGCATGTGATGCTCAACTCAAAATCCTACACCTACCAATCCCTTCGAGTAAAGCCTCTGGAAATCTCATACAGTTCACTCAATTTCTTGATGTGATGAGACGAAGTTCTTACAGTCACGAGAATTTGTTCTGACCGAGGAGTTAGGAATTCGCCATCTTGGATTGCCTACAGGAGGAACATGATAGCCCTCGAGAATTTGAGAGTCAAGTTTCCGACCGTTGTTGTGTTCTTGCCACCTGTCCCAAAATATCTTATCTACCTAACGGTCATATCATTGAAGGGCTTTTATGTCTTATCATGTCGGGCTGCTCCTAGGCTCTAAATAGCCGCCCCTACAACCACTAGCTGGTTGGCTGCTCCGAGAGAAACCGACACTTGTCATTTGAGAGCATCCCATCCTCAGAGGACTTTGGCGAAAATCATCGAGTGAGGAAAACCCAAACCCAAACACTAACGAACCCAAAGTGATTGAGCATCACTTAAGAGATTGATCTGCGTGGATCCGACGCTTGTTACCTTTGAAGACAAGTGCTTCTTCCAGACGGTTAGGCGTCATGGTCTAGAGCATCCAAGAGGAATTGTGGATCGCCAGTGACCAAGTCTGTGAAAGGTTTGGAAGTCGCTCAAGACTTACCACGAGTTATTGGGCGAGGTCTGTGTGACCTTAGTTCAAGGAGAATCGGTGAGGACTTGGTGTCCCGAGCTGCGTGCTCGATGATTGGGTGTCCGGACTGTGTGTCCTCGAGTTTAAATACTCACCGCTCCAACCAGACGCATAACCGAGACAGCGGCTTGGAACTGGTCTACCAAATCATTGTCTTCACCAACCTTACTGGTTCTATTTCCTCAACTCTTTCATTTCCTCATTACTGTGTTGAGTGTTTCATCATATCTGTGTTTGAAGACTTTGACTGAAGACTTTCTCAATTTCCTCAGTTCAATTTCTTTAGTCTGTTTGTCTTCATCTTGTGTTATCCTGATTACGCTTTCTGTACTCTGTGCTTGTCTTCATTTCATTATGATGACTATGTCTGTATTCTGTTATGCTTACTTCTGAGTACTTATTCCGCTGCAAGTAGTTCTTCGCTAAGGAATTTCCTCACCGGCAAATTCCTTAGTGAAGAATTCATAAAAATCGCCTATTCACCCCCCTCTAATCGATATAACGCACTTTCACTAGGGTTATTCTTCGGTATTGAAAACTGTTTTCTGCATTAACAACAAACAACTAAAGAGCATCATGTTTTCTGCAAGTATAAATGAACTTTTGAGAGGACACTTTATTAATTTCACTGCATTTTATCCACAATTGGAGCGGCAAATGCCATCTGTTTTTTGTAAAATGGAAGTGCGAAAACATTTGTAACATGAATTTTTGCTACTGGACATGTACTGATAAAATACTGCAGCAATTCTTTGAACTATTTTTAGGTGATATATCTAAACTTACATAATTTTGAAACGTGTATTGATGATATTTTTGCGCACGCACCCAACTATTTTGTGTTTTTTCATGAACTGACAAAATAATACAAAGCAAACTAATAATGAGTTTAGTACAGAAACCAACTATAGAAAATGTACTTACTGGACAATACCATGTGAAACAGTATAATGCTATGTGAACCTTTTTGATGGACAAGTTTTTAATTTTTATTTTCAGTACTTCTCAAAAATGAATATCTGAACCACCAGACTGGGGTGTGGTAACCAAAATTCAGAAGAGTAGAAACTCAATAAGGCACCATACTAAAATAAGAAAATGAACTGAACAAAAAAAATAAAATTGCACTGAACTAAAATCAGAATTTGAACTGAGTGTCACAAAAGATGAACTTGTGCATCTGTTTTTGCTCCCGCACCAGTGTAACAAATTCAAGATGACATGGATTTGTGTACATATAATAATATGAATGAGTGAGACAATAAAGAGAGCAGTAAAAGGATTTCGTGTTTTCACCTTGAGATGATCTCTCTTTTTCTGGAGGTCTTGACGGAAAATGCCGGTGTAGGTACCACACAGACACCAACTAAACACCAGGCCTTATCCAATAAGAAACAATGATTCCTGCTTCGAGTGTGTGAACTTAATAACAGTAGTTGAAGTAATAATTACAGTTTAATCGTTTGAAGAACCAGCTTCAGTGTTCGAATTAGTACCTTTTCAAAGGTGCAGACGCAGACGGAAAGAAGTTCTTGTGGAGCTCGAGGGAGCGCCGATCGTAGCGCGACAGGGAGCATCGAACTACCCGCTACTAGGAGGTTGACCTGTGGAGGAGCATCCACTGCCCACAGCGAGGCAGAGGTGCGCCGGCGGGTGATGCAGCCTCATTGGAAGCGGGCGGATCCGGGACCGGTGTGACGCAGCCTCGTTGGATCCAGGCAGCGCGGCGGCCGGAGAAGCATGTACTGCGCACGAATGAAGGGGGTGTGGAGGTGATGTATCTACGCAAAGGCCTTTGTGGGTTTTTTTTGCTCGTACATTTTCATGCAAAGCACTAGTATTTGTTTTCTTGATTCTCGGAACTTGGGCGAAGAGAGCATAACAAGGGAAGTGAAGCAATGCCACCACCAAGTACCTACATAAGAATTGAACTGAATGAAATCTAGGAATTGAATTGAAAGAAAAAGCGACATTATAGGTACCTTTGAAAAATAAATTGTAGTACCAACTACTAAACTAATGGACTGCTATATTGAACTCACATATTGTATTTTTAACATAGAACTACTCATTTTTTATTATTTGGAATTCTATATTGAACTCTTTTTAGAGGTATGCCCGTGAGCTTCCCACTTTTCTATTTTGAATGAATCAATGGGGGTGTACCTTTTCTGCCTTTTTTTTTACCATGAACTTGCCAGGTTTTGGAGTTCAGACTTTCTATGTGATTTTTTTTGAACTTTTCCAAGTTTTTATTTAAATTCGTAGTGATCAGGAAATTGTTTTCTTATATAGGTCCCAATGCAACAGTTTTTAATTTTCTTTTTGTACATCTTTTCTGGTTTCTGGTCTTAATCTTATTTCCCAACAATCTATTTTTTGAACTGATGTAAATTCATGTTTGATCTTACTAGCTCTCAGTCAGAAGAACTCAAGGACGAGATGGAACTAGAGAAATATGACAGATCAAATATAGCAAAAAAAAGTGCAACTCAAACTGTTTGTCGGATGGGCAAATGTACAAGTTCATGTAAAAGAACAAGTTCATGTCAAGATGCGTTGAAGTACACAAAGATACCTAAATATAATTTATGTACTTTGAAATAGTTTATTTTACTTCCAAAATACTTCATTTGTTTTGAAATATGAACTTCTATATTTATATCCTTAGAACTTATTATTAGAGAGCCCATTTATTATTAGAGAGACTTTTTGTTTCAATTCAAAACCGAGCACATGCTATTATTAGGTATCAATATAATCAAAATTTTGTGGTGCAAAAAACCTATAATAGATGATAACTCTTAAGAAAGGGAGCACTAGTGCCCACTGTGGTTGAAACACTGAGCAATGCATAACTTAAAAGTAGTACAGATATGACAATGTCATGGTTCAGTCAAGGTTTTTCAACCATGGACACTCATGTCATGGTCCACTACTACGACCAAGATTTCAGATACTAAGGCAAGCTCGATTAAGCTTCCATAGTGGATTCTGACCTTTGGCGGAGTGTTCAACCAGCTACTTCTCTTTCTCAACATTGTAATGTGCACAATATCTTAGTTCTCGCCATTATTCATGATAGGCACCAAGCTTAGGGCCTGTTTGGTTTGCAATAGTTCCACATGAAAACAGTTCGCCATCTTGAAAGAGCAAAGATAGACAACAGGTCAGTCACCTCTCAAAGCACCAGGAAAAAGGTGCAATTGCATGGAGATACGCCTTCAAAAAGAGTGTGGCCACGACCTCATATGTCCATCAAGACTGATTATAATAGACAGAAGGAAACTTTATATTAGTAACTTTTTTCAGAGAAAAAGTATACATTTTTGTAGTGGAACTCAGCATAAAAAACATTGTAAAAGAAGTCATGACTGATGCTTGTACTTTCATACAAACTTATATGCGACTGAATCTATTTAACTTAGCAGAGCTTCTTTGTCATACAAATCATGTCTACATACGTAAGCACAAACAGAACATGAGGGATATTTCAGCTTTAGTTTTTTCTTCTAAAACGCTCAAGTGACTGATTCGTTTTTGTTAGATACTAGGTAGAGAACAACCTAAATGACACAAAGTGCAGCCGAACAGAACTCCATCTATGTAGAACATGAAGTTTCCCCAATGTTTCTTCCACATCATGGAGCTTCAAGACAAGCTAGATGTATGTGTTAATAATAAAAATGGCTAATGCAGCACACTCGGCACCTATGCATTCAGAGTTGGCTAAAGCAGCAGCATCACACGAAAATAACTGAGCACTACGACCACCTCATGTAGTAGTAGCAGCAGGGCAGAGAAGCTTCATGGTCAATGGCTATCGACAACAATTTCGCTTGAGGATTTTCTTAGAACATGGCCTGCGAGAGATGACGATGGCATGAGGTGTTGCGGCTTGGAGCAGCAACAAGAGAAATAGAGGACACCCAACATGTTGCCGACAAGGCCGCACCCGAGGTTGGACTACTCGGTGGATGGCGGGACACAGGGTTGCAAAGGTATAAGAGGTCGCACTGAGATGGCCGATGCAGTTGGACTCCATGGCGGCGTGGACTGAATAATTGTCTGGGTCTCGGAGAGATAATTTGCAATACATTTCAGTCCATTTTCCCTCAATACTAGCATGACTGAGAGCATCTCCAGCCGTTCAGCCCCCCAGGGCGCCGAAAAGGAGCGGCCTAAGGGCGAATCGGCGCTAGATTGGCCCCTGGGGGCGACCTACCTCCCAGCCACGCCTTCAGGCGCCGCCCCCGAGCCGTGGCAAATTCAAACATAGTCATCCCCGCTCACAAAATAGACGCCACAAATCCGGCGATCAAGCGGCCACAAGTTCGACGATCGAATGAAAAGTTCGGCGTACAAAAAGCAGAAAGGACGTGCGTGCGCATCAGACGGCGTGGTCGGCCTCCGGCGTCGGCGGAGTCGGCGTGCGCGGGCTTGGCAGGGTCTCTGTGCTTGGCGGCATCGGCGTGGCTTCTCTGCTGTGGGGAGTCTCGGCGGCATCACTCGGGCTTGGCGGCGGCGTCGGCGTGGGCGGCGTCGTCGAGGGAAGCTGGTTCAGGATGAGGCCACACTCCGCCAAGTACCACGCCTTGACCTCCTCGTCGTTGCTCTGGAGCATATCCGCCCCGCCCAGCAGGAAAGCCAGGTCGGTGTTTCTCTTCTTCGCAGCAACGTTGGTCCGGAGTAGGTCGAGCTTACGACGCTGCTCGACATCAACGCCGACCACCGCGCCTCGGTCTTCTCTTCACGAAGGGCGGCCCGAACCTGTGCATCGGCGAGGCAGTGCGCGATGGACTCCTAAACTCGAGCGGTGGCCGCGTCGGCGTGTTTCCCCTTCTTGGCACCTTTGTTGCCATCCGGCTGCCCTTCTGACGCGCCCGGAGTCGGCGCGTCCGGCTTGTAGGTCTCCTTGGCCTTGTCGAGGGTGCGCCGGACTTCCGCCCACTTCTCGCATATTTTAATGCGCTTGTAAACGTGGAGGTACTTGAATTCAGCGTCGTTGTTGCCCAACCGATACAAGGCGAACATGCACAGCAACTGCGCGGAGGAACAAACAGTTGGCGGGCGCACACGGTGAAGAGAGACGGGAGACCGGCGTGCCATACCTGATCCTCAACGCTGGCGCCGCTCTCCGGGCGAGCCGCGACCTCCTCGACGATCCCATGCCATTTGTTGCATGCCCCCTGGATACGCCCCCAATGGTTCACCATCGCCTTCGCCCCGCGCTGCATGTAGACGCCTTTAAAGTAGGAGTCAACGAGCTTGCGTTCATCGAACTCGGCCTTGATGCGCTCCCAGTACATTTTGATGCTCTGGTTCGTGCCGGTGGTCGGGTCGAGGCAGACGACTTTCCATGCTTCGGCGAGGCATTCCTCCTCCTTGGACGCCCACTTGATGCGCGGCTCGCCGGACCTGGCCGCCCGCTTCTTCTTCTTGCGCCTCCTCGCCGGAACAGTCGCCGGCTCCTCCTCCTCCTCCTCCTCCTCCTCCTCCTCTTCGTCCTCCTCCTCCTACTCCTCCTCGCCGTAGACGTAACTAAGCTCGCCGTCCATGCCGCTGCTGAGGTCCACCGCGTCGTAAGGGGTGACGAACCGGGGAGACGCGGCGGCCGCGGTCGAGCCGGTCGCGATGATGTCATCTGAGGGAGTCCCAGATTAGGGGTTGTCCGGATAGCCGGACTATGACCTTTGGCCGGACTCCTGGACTATGAAGATACAAGATTGAAGACTTCGTCCCGTGTCCGGATGGGACTTTCCTTGGCGTGGAAGGCAAGCTTGGCAATACGGATGTGTAGATCTCCGACCATTGTAACCGACTCTGTGTAACCCTAACCCTATTCGGTGCCTATATAAACCGAAGGGTTTTAGTCCATAGGACGAACAACAATCATACCATAGGCTAGCTTCTAGGGTTTAGCCTCTCTGATCTTGTGGTAGATCTACTATTGTACTACCCATATAATCAATATTAATCAAGCAGGAGTAGGGTTTTACCTCCATCGAGAGGGCCCGACCAGGTAAAAACATCGTGTCCCTTGTCTCCTGTTACCATCCGCCTAGACGCACATTCGGGACCCCCTACCGAGATCCGCCGGTTTTGACACCGACATTGGTGCTTTCATTGAGAGTTCCTCCGTCGTCGTCTTTAGGCCCGATGGCTCCTCCGATCACCAACAACGATGCGCTCGGGTGAGACTTTTCTCCCGGACAGATCTTCGATTCGGTGGCTTTGCACTCTGGGCCAATTCGCAGCCATCCGGAGCAAATCGAAGCTACGCCCGCCATCGTGTCAGATTTGGAAGTTTGAACTACACGACTGACATCCGCGGAGACTTGATCTTCGACGAATTCGAGCCACAGCCAAGCACGCCGCACTGTCCCGAAGGGCATGATCTATCTCTGCCGCCGGACAGTGTCCTGGAGGCTGCACCAGAGTCCGCTCCGACCTTTAGCTCGGAGCCGACCGCGCCGATCGAAGATGGGTGGCTGGACACCGCCTCGGGGGCTGCGATCTCCATGGCGGTTGAGCCGTACACCTACCCCGTCCTTTGCGAAGCTCGTGACTCCAAGGCGCCGGACTCCTCTCCGGACTCCGAGCCTTCCGCGCCCCTGCCAATCGAATCCGATTGGGCGCCGATCATGGAATTCACTGCCGCAGACATCTTTCAGCACTCGCCCTTTGGCGATATCCTGAATTCAATAAAGTCTCTCACTTTATTAGGATAGCCCTGGCCGGATTATGGTCAGGAAGGTTGGGATGCGGACGACGAAGAAATTCAAAACCCACCCACCACCCACTTTGTAGCCATTGTTGATGATTTAACCGACATGCTCGACTTCGACTCCGAAGACATCGATGGTATGGACGACGATGTAGGGGAGGCGCATGAACCAGCACCTATAGGGCACTGGAGAACCACCTCATCTCACGATGTATACATGGTGGACACACCTAAAGGAAACGACGACGAGTAACAACGGGACGCTACGAAGGATCGCTCCATCGAAAAGCAGTCAAAACGGCAACGTAAGCGCCGCTCAAAGTCCCACCTCGACAAAGACAACAGCCATACAGACGCAGCTATAGAGCAGGGTGAACCAGTGGACGACGAACATGCTATCGAGCAACCGTCCGAACAGTTCAATCTGGATAAACAACCCGTCCCCGTCGAAGATAACAGTCCGGACGAGGTCACGCCGGACAAGTTGCTGGAGCAGAAGAACCTCCACAAAAGGCTCGTCGGCACAAAGACGCAGCCCAAAAAGGTAAGTGGAAGCTCAAAACAGCGGAAGATGCACTCAGAATCATATGGAGCAAAGTACTCAATACCGCAGACAAATACGGCGACAGTCGCTGAATAAAGAGCTACCCAAAGCGAAAACTACTGCCCAAATTTGATGAGGAGGCCGTAGAGCCCCCACAATCAAAAAACAAGGAGGCCACCCGTCGATGGATTTACCCCATGGCAAGCGGAGAGCGGCAAACAGCCAAGACACAAGCCGCACGCGAACCGCATAAGGATTTGCATAAAAAGATGGCCCAGTTAGATCTATCTACGGGCCAAGAAAGCAAGCTCTAGTAAGCAAGGCAACACATCAAGTATCCGAACATCACGGTACACCTAAATATAGGGGTGCCGCACACCCCTATGTTTCACCGATGAGGTCTTTGGATCATGAATTTCAGCGGATTCATGCCCGTAAACATAGAGGCATACGACGGAACAACACCACAGTCTGGATTGAGGATTACATCCTCCATATACACATGGCTAGAGGAGATGATCTCCACGCCATAAAATACTTACCCTCAAGCTCAAAGGGCCAGCCCGGCATTGGCTTAAAAGCCTTCCCGAAAACACCATTAGAAGTTGGGAAGAGCTCGAGGATGCCTTTCGGCAAATTTTCAAGGGACCTATGTCCGACCTCCGGATGCCGAGCGACTTAAGTCACATAGCTCAACAGCCGGAGAGTCAACCCGAAATTTTGGAACAGATTCCTTACTAAAAGAACCAAATAGTCGATCGCCTTGACAATCAAGCCTTAGCAGCTTTCAAACACAACGTCCGAGATGAATGGCTCACGACACCTCGCCAAGAAAAGCCAAGAACAATGGCCGCATTAACAAGCCTCATGACCCGCTTATGCGTGGGAGAGGATAGCTGGCTAGCAAGATGCAAGACCAACGACCCAAGTACATCCGAAATCAGGGATGGAACGGAAACCACGACGCAGCAAGGACCAGCGTCGGTCTAAGGGAAACAGCCCAAGAGCACGGCGATTAACGCCGGATTCAAAAGCTCCCGGCAGAATCATAAAAGCTACCCTTAAGGATAACAGGACGAGCTCTCTAACTTAAACAAAATCTTGGACAAGATATGCCAAATCCACTGTACTCCCGGGAAGCCTGCAAACCACACCCATAGAGATTGTTGGGTCTTCAAGCAGTCCGGCAAACTCAACGCCAAAAACAAGGGGCTCGACACACCAAGCGAGGACGATGACGAACCCCAAAAGCAGAGCACCGGAAAACAAAAGAATTTCCCACAAGAAATCAAAACAGTGAACTCAATTCACGTGACAAAAGGGAAAAACAGAGCAGCACCCATAGAGGTACCGCCATACGGCCTATCCTAGAGGAGTCCGGCCACTGGTTGTTCAGACCAATCACCTTTGACCATCGGGATTACTCTAGAAGTATACGAAATGCAGGTTGGACTGCCTTGATATTAGATTCGATAATTGGCGGACTCCAATTTTCACAAGTCTTAATGGACGGCGGAAGTGATCTAAACCTGCTATATCAGGACACTATCCACAAAATGGGGATAGACCCAACCAAATTTCGCCATAGCAGCACTTCCTTTCAAGGGTAATGCCAGCCCATATGCCCATTGTACGGGCTCTCATCGCTAGAAGTTGTGTTCGCTCACCCGACAACTTCCGCCGTGAAAAGTTAACCTTCCACCTCGCCCCATTTACAAGTAGCTATCAAGCACTATTGGGACGCGAAGCTTTCGCCCGCTTTAACGCAATACCGCATTATGCATCCCTTACACTTAAAATGCCCGGTCCACGTGGCATCACGTCATTAAAGGGAAACACCGAGGGTTCCTCGAGTCCGGAAAATTGTGCGGATGCCTTGAGAGCCCCACAATAAACCGGCCTCACCAATACAAGCTCTTAGACAGGTCGGCCAGACCCCGGACACGGCTGGACGAGTCCGGCGTACACATACAAGGGCTCGCTAGATGCACACCTCCGTACAAGGGGCTCCGCGCATCCACAACATGAGACAATAAAGCTCAATTTTGTTCATTCTTCAAATTGTACTTTGTTTATATAATATAACGTACATTTTCGCATGATCTTTTTCAACTAAGTTCCTCTCTTTTACAGATGAACACCGTGCTACACCCGTCCAGGATACAACACAACGGAGACACAGGCGCAGACGTGCAGTAGGGACCTGTTGCAAGGATTCTTTTCAGATTGAGACCCTGCATAAACCTTTTTTACTATCTCTTGTTAATGCACATCCCCTGGTTTCATGCTATAACCAAGGAGGAGGCTGGCGTTTTGGCATAAGCCACGTCAGAATTTCGCACGTACCTGGACACCAGGGGCTTTTTACCAAGGGCGATTGTTCGACCCGTTTTCATAAAGACCGAATACCTTAGGGAGTGTTTGGCGTCTCGAGTTAGGCCTTATATGCATCAGCTCCGAATCATGTCTTTGGTCAAATGTTGGGTTTGCCCGGCTCTGTTTTGCTGCCTTACGCCCGCCTATTGGCTAATGCGGCACCGGAGAACTATCAAGGATTGTGCCCCGGTTCGCCGGGAGCACCTCAAGAGAGAAAGCCGAAAACTGACCGTCATGATATAGCGTGAGACCGGTCAACCACTCGATGACCTGCTGGAATCTTTAGAATTCCTCCGATTGACGAAGGGCGCTTCGGCCAGCACATACGCTACCAATTGTGTGGCCTGCGGTGCCCTAGGGGCTATATAGTAGCCCCACCGTCGAACTCCTATGGCTAAGTGAAAGTGATAAAGCATTATAGTCCGGTTGCCTAGTTTGTTGCGCTATCACCTCCTTTGTAGGACCAAGACGTTGGATCAAGTGTGAAAATGCGTTTTACGCAGAAACACCCCGCATTATATGCGTGAATGAAACCAAAGACTGCCATCTTTCGTGTTATATACACATATACATTAACGGCCACACAGGAGGTATTTTTAATTTTGAAAGCACAAGTATAAAAAGCTTTTATATTCCATCGAAACATTGTTTCACAACAATACATGTTATTCAACATAATATCCTTCGAGCATCGCTCTCTATTAAACGAGCGCTCAAGAACTTCCGGAAAATAGTGCTCGAAAGGTACTCGGCTTCGTCCGAATCTTGGGATGCAACATCGGTGGCCTTCATCACCGCCCGAGATGTCTTGACACGGCAAGAGCCATCCGCGCACCCTCTACGCATGCTGACCGCCTCATTGCTTTGATATGCGGCACCGCACCAAGGAACCGCCGCACCAAGCCAAAATAACTCTTCGGCTCGGGCCTTTTCGCCACAAATAAGTGACGACATTCTTCATGGCAAGTCCGGACAACCTATTCAGCTCCGCCCATTCGCCAAACAATCGGTTAATGGAAGTGGACGCCCGACTACTGGAATGCGACCAAAACAGCTCTTCCATCTCGTCATCCTTTTGATCTCCGGTGTTCGTCGCCGTCCGCATGCACTCGCCGCCAAGTCCAGATAGGCATCCGCACTACTCCACAGCCGGTCCAACCGAGCATATTTAGGATCCGTGAACTTCCCACGCAGCGTAAAGGGCTTTCGGCCGTGATATCTCCGCCCGACGTAGCTCCTCCTTCATAGCTCTCATCGCAGAGCGAGCATCCTTGGCCTCGGTGGTGGCCTTCTTCAGTCCTCTTGCTCGCCGACCTTCTTTTTCAAGAAGCTCGCAGCGGTCGGTAGCATTCTTCAACTTCACGGCCATCTCGGCCATTTCCTTCACGCTTCGGCAGTGAGCAGCCTATTCGGCTTTAAGCTCTTCGGCCTCCTTCAAGGCAGCCGCATCACTGCTCCTGGCCTGCTCATTGGCTCGGGCAAGCTCTGCCCGAAGATTCTCCATGGCAGCGGCACCATCTGCATCAAGCATACATGTTGTAAGGCACGGGCATCAAGCTCCCTTACTAGGTGTCCGCGAGAAACCGTGCATACCTTGTGACTTGTCCGGCCGCTTGTTGACAAGCGCGCGTCGGCATCCGCTTATGTCAAGTTGCCGCTTGAGTTCGCAAATTCATCGGTCCGGCTAGCCGGACGCCCGCCACCTACATAGGAAGGGCGACATATTATATTCGATTATGATCCTCGCACGCTGTCTTTTCCGACAACGCACCGAGTCTCGAGGCTACTATCTACACGGACGATCTTATATATGCGGAACCGTCAAAAGGTACATCATTGCATCGCACCTCAAAACCCGTCGATAAACTCTGGCGGCCTCGTACAACCCGCTTCATGACGAAATATTTTCAATCACAGTACCCATCAATGCACGGTGATCTTCTGAGATAGACACTCGCCCGAGCAGATCCTTCAACTCCTCCGACCGTGCACCAGGAGGTGCCAGACTCGTCCGATGGCCTTTTTTGAAGGCCGGACACGGAGGGCTACGAGGGGCCCTATGACCGTACTCCACCCCTGCCGGATTCGGGGAAACCCTCCGCGACGACACCTCGGGATCGTCCGCCTCGCTAGGCGGAACGACAGGGGGAGGCGTTCCGCTCTCCATCATCTCCGGACGAAGATCCCCCAAAGACAAGCTCTGCTGAGAAGGGCTGAGGTCCGAACTACAAGGTAAAATTTTGGTCATCTTCGAAATAAAACAGGATGTCTTTTATTTTTAAACTCCCTCTCTACTTATGGCTCATTGGAGGGCTGATCTCCTTGGGGAAACAATGCGGCGGGGCATCTTCCAACAGACCCTCGGGCGAAGATTTCTTCCCACGCTTTGAGCCCTTGGTCTCCCGGTTCCAGAGGCGGTCCTCTTCTCCCTTGGATGGAGGGATTATCGATCCCTAATTTCTTGATAACCTCCTTCACGGAGGCGGTAGCTTCCTTGTTCCCCTTCGCCTTCTTCTAAAGGCACAGCCTCCAAAGATCTTGGTTAACACGGATCCGTCTGTGGTCTCGTGGAGGGGGCCGGACACTGATCAGTTTTGCTTTTGCTATCCACTCCTGTAAGGGACAACTCTTTTAGGGCGGGTTTATGATAAATATACAGATAGCGTGTTCGGCACGGATTACTTACTTGATCATCGGCCGATTTCAGCTCGCACTGCGTCCTCGGTCAAGTCCGGACACATTGCTTGTGATCCAAGAACAGTTGTACATCTCCACGGGCGTTATGCCCATGAAGTGTTGAAGAGCTCATGGTCCCTCCGGATTGAACTCCCACAGCGCAGGGGCGTTGTTTGCGAGCAGGATGCGATTTAATCAGCATGACTGCGTTATTATGACCAGATTGATCTCTCTCTAGGAGGTCTCGAATACGGCCTGCAACAAGTGCACGCCCTGGACGGCCCCTACCAAGCCCTTTATTGACCCATGACGCCCGCCCAGGTGGAGGACCCGAGCGAAAGGCGGGTGGCGCCACCCATTTGGTGCCCCTGGGAGCTGTGATATAAAACCACTCTTGTTGCCACAGAGTGAGCTCCTTTTGAAAAGAGCCCTCGGGCCATGGAGCGTCAACATTCTTACTTATAACAGCCCCTCCGCACTCTGCCTGTTGCCCCTTGATCATCTTCGGCTCCACCTTGAAGGTTTTGAGCCACAATCCAAAGTGTGGGGTAATGCGGAGGAAGGCTTCACATACAACGATGAACGACGAGATGTGGAGGATGGACTCCGGATCCAAGTCGTGAAATTCCAGCCCGTAATAAAACATGAGCCCCCTCACGAAGGGGTCCATCGGGAAACTTAGTCCCCGAAGGAAGTGAGACGTGAACACCATGCTTTCACCGGGCTTGGGAGTGGGAATAACCTGCTCTTGAGCAGGCGTCTATCTAGATTTCGCCGGTTAGATACCCGCATCTCTTAGCTTTAGGACGCCTTCTTCCGTGATGGAGGAAGGCATCCACCGCCTTGGAGGTCGGAGCGGACATCACCAAGGTCCGGTTACTGAATCTGGAGCTTTGGGTGTTGGAACTCGAAGCGAGGGGCGGATTCGATGGAAATTGAGAAGAAGAAGCATGGCCTTGGTCTATTTATAAAGAGTTTGAATACCAAGAGCCCTCCCCGTGACCGTTCGGGACTCGCCTTCGATAGAGGAGGCGTGCCAACGGGCACGGTTGGGTTACCCACGCCCGTATTGATGAGAATCCCGGAATAAGGGGACACGATCTCTGCTTTGACAAGACGTGCCAAGGAAACCGCCTCGCTAAACGGCTGAGGTTGGGTAGTAAAAACGATTCGAATAAAGGCTTGGCCGTGGTGTGATGTCACGTTGCGGGATACGTCAGCAGATTGAACTTGTGTAAATGTTATTCTCTCTACGGTGTTATGTGCAACTTATTTTGCAGAGCCGGACACTATCCTTGTGTTCAAAATCTTCTATGAAGTATTCGGAGGAGGAACCCGCCTTGCAATGCCGAAGACAATATGCGCGCCGGACCGTCGTCATTGAAGCCTGGTTCGAGGGGCTCGAGGAGTCCCGGATTAGGGGTGTCCGATAGCGGACTATGACCTTGGCCGACTCCTGGACTATGAAGATACAAGATTGAAGACTTCGTCCCATGTCCGGATGGGACTTTCCTTGGCATGGAAGGCAAGCTTGGCGATACAGATGTGTAGATCTCCTACCATTGTAACCGACTCTGTGTAACCCTAACCCTATTCGGTGCCTATATAAAGCGGAGGGTTTTAGTCCATAGGACGAACAACAATCATACCATAGGCTAGCTTCTAGGGTTTAGCCTCTCTGATATCGTGGTAGATCTACTCTTGTACTACCCATATCATCAATATTAATCAAGCAGGAGTAGGGTTTTACCTCCTGGGTAAAAACATCGTGTCCCTTGTCTCCTGTTACCATCCGCCTAGACGCACAGTTTGGGACCCCCTACCCGAGATCTGCAGGTTTTGACACCGACATCGTCCATGTCGGCCTCGGTCTCGTCAGTGTCGCCGAGGTGCGAGAAGGGCAGCGCGCCACGGCAGAAAGGGGGCGTCGGGGAGGATGTGTAGGCGGGCGGCGAGTATTTGTATGGAGGGTACTGCACGCTGGCGAAGGCAGGCGAGGGCGTGCACTGGGCCGGGTGTCCATGCGGGAAGGTGACGTTGGGGTTGAACCCATCGTGCGTGTCCCTGTCGGCGTAGCCTGGCGAGGGCGTGCATACCCATGGCTGCGGCGACGGAGAGCCGACGCCTCCCCAGAGCGCGTGCTGGACGTGGCTGCCAGGTGGATTCATCATCCCCGCGTGAATCGCCTCGGCCTCGGCTTGGTCCGCCGAAGCCGCAGCTGCACGCGCCGCGTTGTCACGGGCCTTCTTGGCGATCGCCCTGTTCCGCCGATCGGCGGTGACAGCCTCCCGTCACAGAACTTCCGCCCTCCACTCGGCGTTTGTCATACCCGGTGGCTTGGACGGTGATACGTCTCCAACGTATCTATAATTTTTGATTGCTCCATGCTATATGATCTACTGTTTTGGACTATATTGGGCTTTATTATCCACTTTTATATTATTTTTGGGACTAACCTATTAACCGGAGGCCCAGCCCAGAATTGCCGTTTTTTTGCCTATTTCAGTGTTTCAAAGAAACGGAATATCAAACGGAGTCCAAACGGAATGAAACCTTCGGGAACGTGATTTTCTCACCGAATATGATCCAGGAGACTTGGACCCTACGTCAAGAAAGCCACGTGGTGGGCACGAGGTAGGGGGGCGCGCACCCCACCCTCGTGGGCCCCACGAAGCTCCACCGACGTACTCCTTCCTCCTATATATACCTACGTATCCCCAAACGATCAGATACGGAGCCAAAAACCTAATTCCACCGCCGCAACTTTTTGTATCCACGAGATCCCATATTGGGGCCTGTTCCGGAGCTCCGACGGAAGGGGAATCCACCACGGAGGGCTTCTACATCATCATAGCCCCTCCGATGAAGTGTGAGTAGTTTACCTCAGACCTTCGGGTCCATAGTTAGTAGCTAGATGGCTTCTTCTCTCTTTTTGGATCTCAATACAATGTTCTCCCCCTCTCTCGTGGAGATCGATTCGATGTAATCTTCTTTTTGCGGTGTGTTTGTTGAGACCGATGAATTGTGGGTTTATGATCAAGATTATCTATGAATAATATTTGAATCTTCTCTGAATTCTTTTATGTATGATTGGTTATCTTTGCAAGTCTCTTCGAATTATCAGTTTGGTTTGGCCTACTAGATTGGTTTTTCTTGCAATGGGAGAAGTGCTTAGCTTTGGGTTCAATCTTGCGTGTCCTTTCCCAAAGGATGAGGGGCAGTTAGGCACGTATTGTATTGTTGCCATCGAGGATAACAAGATGGGGTTTTATCATATTGCATGAATTTATCCTCTACATCATGTCATCTTGCTTAATGCGTTACTCTGTTTTCTTGAACTTAATACTCTAGATGCATGCCGGATAGCGATCGATGAGTGGAGTAATAGTAGTAGATGCAGGCGAGTCGGTCTACTTGTCTCGGACGTGATGCCTATATACATGATCATACCTAGATATTCTCCTAACTATGCTCAATTCATCAATTGCTCAACAAGAATTTGTTCACCCACCGAGAATACTTATGCTCTTGAGAGAAGCCACTAGTGAAATCTATGGCCCCGGTCTATGTCCATCATATCAATCTTCCATCACTTTATTATTGCTTTGCTTTTTTACTTTGCCTTTTATTTTACTTTGCATCTTTATACAAAAAATACCAAAAATATTATCTATCATATCTATCAGATCTCACTCTCGTAAATGACCGTGAAGGAATTGACAACCCCTATTCGCGTTGGTTGCGAGGAGTTATTTGCTTTGTGTAGGTACGAGGGACTCGCGCGTAGCCTCCTACTGGATTGATACCTTGGTTCTCAAAAACTTAGGGAAATACTTACGCTACTTTGCTGCATCATCCTTTCTTCTTCGGGGAAATCCAACGCAGTGCTCAAGAGGTAGCAAGAAGAATTTCTGGCGCCGTTGCCGGGGAGTCTACGCAAAATTCAATATACCAAGTACCCATCACAACCCCTTATCTCTCGCATTACATTATTTGCCATTTGCCTCTCGTTTTCATCTCCCCCACTTCACCCTTGCCGTTTTATTCGCCCTCTCTTTTCCGTTTGCCTTTTCTCGCTTGCTTGTCGTTATGTATGAATTTGGGGAAATTATTGTATAATAATATCATGGAAAGTTCTGATGCCCCTGCTGAAGAACCCCCTACCTTGCATACAAAAAACATTCGAGTTGGTAGTGGTAATATTATTGGAAAATGAGTTATTCAAGATTTCTTTACTTGTGCCGGTGCTTTGCCCTCTATGGGCGGTTCTATTCTTCATAGAACCAGTAGTCTTGCGGACGCTATTGCCATGCTTATAGTTGAACTTGAAAGGAAATTTATGCACATGCATCCTTGCATACAGAGAATTTTCTTAGAATTCTCTAATATTGAGCATTCTTCTGTTAAGCGTGCCGCCACTATCTTTTTGGCTCATGAGTTTAGATTTATAATAAAAGAGGCTAAATAAATCTTTGCGCATTATAGGGTAGATGCTAGTCATCCTCCCATTGAGGCTATCCTGTTTAATCAAGAAGACATGATGCGTTTACAATCTTTAGATCATATTGCTTATAATGAAAATCTTAGGAAAAAGGTTCCTGCCGATGTTCTAGTTGATAAAATTTCCGAGATTAATGATGATTTTGCTATTCAAAATAATGGACTAGGTTTTCCTCTCGAACGAAGGCTTGTAGCTTTTTGCCAAAAGAATGCTCTTAGTGATGAATTGGTTGTGCAATACAAAGGGCCTAGGGAGGATCCCATACCTCTCGAGATTGATCTTGGGGACTTTTGTCCCATTAAATTTAGCCCTTTTGATTATTTTTGCTTGCCTCAAAGAAAACTTGCTGCTGAACGTAGAGAATATGAGAGAAGTTTTCATGATTTGCCATACCACTATTATGGCAATACCTAGATCTATCCTTGCTTTTATGCCTAGCTAAGGGCGTTAAACGATAGCGCTTGTTGGGAGGCAACCCAATTTTATTTTTAGTTTTTTTTGCTTTTGCTTCTGTTTAGGAATAAATCTTTGATCTAGCCTCTGATTAGATGTGTTTTTATGTTTTAATTAGTGTTTGTTCCAAGTTAAACCTATAGGATCTTCTTGGATGATAGTTATTTGATCTTGCTGTAATTTCCAGAAACTTTCTGTTCACTAAAACAATTGTTAAAAAACACCAGAACGTGATAAAATAGTGATTCCAATTGCTGCTAGTCAATAAACAAATTTCCTAGGTCGTCCTATTTTTTCTGAATATTTGGAGTTCCAGAAGTTTGCGTTAGTTACAGATTACTACAGACTGTTCTGTTTTTGACAGATTCTGTTTTTCGTGTGTTGTTTGCTTATTTTGATGAATCTATGGCTAGTAAAATAGTTTATAAACCATAGAGAAGTTGTAATACAGTAGGTTTAACACCAATATAAATAAATAATGAGTTCATTACAGTACCTTGAAGTGGTCTTTTGCTTTCTTTCGCTAAAGGAGCTCACGAGATTTCTGTTGAGTTTTGTGTTGTGAAGTTTTCAAGTTTTGGGTGAAATCTTTTGATGGATTATGGAACAAGGAGTGGCAAGAGCCTAAGCTTGGGTATGCCCATGGCACCCCCAAGATAATCTAAGGACACCAAAAAGTCAAAGCTTGGGGATGCCCCGGAAGGCATCCCCTCATTCGTCTACTTCCATCAGTAACTTTACTTGGAGCTATATTTTTATTCACCACATGATATGTGTTTTGCTTGGAGCGTCTTGTATGATTTGAGTCTTTGCTTTTTAGTTTACCACAATCATCCTTGCTATACACATCTTTTGAGAGAGCCATACATGAATTGGAACTTGATAGAATACTCTATGTGCTTCACTTATATCTTTTGAGCTATATAGTTTTGCTCTAGTGCTTCACTTATATCTTTTAGAGCACGGTGGTGGATTTGTTTTAAAGAAACTATTGATCTCTCATGCTTCACTTAGATTATTTTGAGAGTCTTAAATATCATGGTAATTTGCTTAATAATCTTAATATGCTTGGTATTCAAGATTTGTAAAACTTTCTTTTGAGTGCGTTGAATACTAAGAAAAGTTTGATGCTTGATAATTGTTTTGAGATATGGAGGTGATAATATCAAAGCCGTGCTAGTTGAGTAGTTCTGAATTTGAGAAATGCTTGTGTTGAAGTTTGCAAGTCCCGTAGCATGCACGTATGGTAAACGTTATGTAACAAATTTGAAACATGAGGTGTTCTTTGATTGTCTTCCTTATGAGTGGCGGTCGGGGACGAGCGATGGCCTTTTCCTACCAATCTATCCCCCTAGGAGCATGCGCGTAGTGCTTTGGTTTTTGATGGCATGTAGATTTTTGCAATAAGTATGTGAGTTCTTTATGACTAATGTTGAGTGCATGAATTATACGCACTCTCACCCTTCCATCATTGCTAGCCTCTTCGGTACCGTGCATTGCCCTTTCTCACATTGAGAGTTGGTGCAAACTTCGCCGGCGCATCCAAACCCCGTGATATGATATGCTCTTTCACACATAAACCTCCTTATATCTTCCTCAAAACAGCCACCATACCTACCTATTATGGCATTTCCATAGCCATTCCGAGATATATTGCCATGCAACTTTCCATCATACCTTTCTTCATGACGTATTCATCAGTGTCATATTGCTTAGCATGATCATGTAGTTGACATAGTATTTGTGGCAAAGCCATCGTTCATAATTATTTCATATATGTCACTCTTGATTCATTGCATATCCCGGTACACCGCTGGAGGCATTCATATAGAGTCATACTTTGTTCTAGTATCGAGTTGTAATCATTGAGTTGTAAATAAATAGAAGTGTGATGATCATCATTTAATAGAGCATTGTTCGAATAAAAAAAGGGGAGAAAGGCCAAAGAAAAAAAAGAAGGCCGAGAAAAAAGGGGCAATGCTGCTATCCTTTTTTCCACACTTGTGCTTCAATGTAGCACCATGATCTTCATGATAGAGAGTCTCTTGTTTTGTCACTTTCATATACTAGTGGGAATTTTTCATTATAGAACTTGGCTTGTATATTCCAACAATGGGCCTCCTCAAGTGCCCTAGGTCTTCGTGAGCAAGCAAGTTGGATGCACACCCACTTAGTTTCTTTTGTTGAGCTTACATTAATAGCTCTAGTGCATCCGTTGCATGGCAATCCCTACTCCTTGCATTAACATCAATCGATGGGCATCTCCCTAGCCCATTGATTAGCCTAGTTGATGTGAGATCTTCTCCTTTTTTTGTCTTCTCCACATAACCCCCATCATCATATTCTATACCACCCATAGTGCTATATCCATGGCTCACGCTCATATATTGCGTGAAAGTTTATAGGTTTGAGATTACTAAAGTATGAAACAATTGCTTGGCTTGTCATCGGGGTTATGCATGATGAGAGCATTCTTGTGTGACGAAAATGGAGCATGACTAAACTATATGATTTTGTAGGGATGAACTTTCTTTGGCCATGTTATTTTGAGAAGACATAATTGCTTAGCTAGTATGCTTGAAATATTATTATATTTATGCCAATATGAACTTTTGTCTTGAATCTTTTGGATCTGAATATTCATACCACAATTAAGAAGAATTACATTGAAATTATGCCAAGTAGCACTCCGCATCAAAAATTCTTTCTTTTATCATTTACCTACTCGAGGACGAGCAGGAATTAAGCTTGGGGATGCCTGATACGTCTCCAACGTATCTATAATTTTTGATTGCTCCATGCTATATTATCTACTGTTTTGGACTATATTGGGATTTATTTTCCACTTTTATATTATTTTTGGGACTAACCTATTAACCGGAGGGCTAGCCCAGAATTGCTGTTTTTTTGCCTATTTCAGTGTTTCGAAGAAACGGAATATCAAACGGAGTCCAAACGGAATGAAACCTTCGGGAACGTGATTTTCTCACCGAATATGATCCAGGATTCTTGGACCCTATGTCAAGAAAGCCACGAGATGGGCACGAGGTAGGGGGGCGCGCCCACCCCCTAGGGCGCGTCCCCACCCTCGTGGGCCCCACGAAGCTCCACCGACGTACTCCTTCCTCCTATATATACCCATGTATCCCCAAACAATCAGATACAGAGCCAAAAACCTAATTCCACCGCCGCAACTTTCTGTATCCACGAGATCCCATCTTGGGGCCTGTTAGAGTTCACGAAGGGGGAGTCCACCACGGAGGGCTTCTACATCATCATAGCCCCTCCGATGAAGTGTGAGTAGTTTACCTCAGACCTTCGGGTGCATAGTTATTAGCTAGATGGCTTCTTCACTCTTTTTGAATCTCAATACAATGTTCTCCCCCTCTCTCGTGGAGATCTATTCGATGTAATCTTCTTTTTTGCGGTGTGTTTGTTGAGACCGATGAATTGTGGGTTTATGATCAAGATTATCTATGAACAATATTAATCTTCTCTGAATTCTTTTATGTATGATTGGTTATCTTTGCGAGTCTCTTCGAATTATCAGTTTGGTTTGGCCTACTAGATTGGTTTTTCTTGCAATGGGAGAAGTGCTTAGCTTTGGGTTCAATCTCGCGTGTCCTTTCCCAAAGGATGAGGGGCAGCAAGGCACGTATTGTATTGTTGCTATCGAGGATAACAAGATGGGGTTTTATCATATTGCATGAATTTATCCTCTACATCATGTCATCTTGCTTAAGGCGTTACTCTGTTTTCTTGAACTTAATACTCAAGATGAATGCCGGATAGCGGTCGATGAGTGGAGTAATAGTAGTAGATGCAGCAGAGTCGGTCTACTTGTCTCGGACGTGATGCCTATATACATGATCATACCTAGATATTCTCATAACTATGCTCAATTCATCAATTGCTCAACAAGAATTTGTTCACCCACCATAGAATACTTATGCTCTTGAGAGAAGCCACTAGTGAAATCTATGGCCCCCGGGTCTATCTCCATCATATCAATCTTCCATCACTATATTATTGCTTTACTTTTTTACTTTGCCTTTTATTTTACTTTGCATCTTTATACCAAAAATACCAAAATATTATCTATCATATCTATCGATCTCACTCTAAGTAAGTGACCGTGAAGGATTGACAACCCCTATTCGCGTTGGTTGCGAGGAGTTATTTGCTTTGTGTAGGTACGAGGGACTCGCGTAGCCTCCTCTTGGATTGATACCTTGGTTCTCAAAACCGAGGGAAATACTTACGCTACTTTGCTGCATCATCCTTTACTCTTCGGGCAAATCCAACGCAGTGCTCAAGAGGTAGCAGACGGCGGCGCCCTCGGCTTCCTCTACTTCGGCTGGGCAGGAGGCTGTCGCAGTTGCCGCGGCCCAGGGGACGATGTACTTCTTCGGTGGCATGGCGGCCGGCCGGCTGGGAGGCGAGCGGGAGGGAGATTGGCGGGAGGAAGGGAGAGAATGGGAGGGAAGTGGGGGAAAAGCGGGAAGAAACGGCAGGGAGAGGCGCTCGACTCGCCGACAGGGCGGACCCACATGCCCTTTTCGCTTGTGCCGGCGTCCCAGCGCCCCAGGCGCCGGTTCGCCCTGGGTCCGCCGGCACCAGCCGCCCGAGCCGCTAAAAGGCTTCGTGGGCTGATTGGGCGTTTTTGGCGCCATGGCAAAACGCCTTTGAAGGACCTGTTGAAGCGCGCCGGAGATGCTCGAGTAAGAAGTTCAAAACTCGAGTAGTTGTTCCTTACAATCTCGTTGGACACGAGCTCCTTGAGGAAGATGCGTGGTCGGGACAAGTTGGCCCAGCAATTGTGTCGACGACGTCCGACTTGGGGCGGTCTTGGTGAAGCGAAGGAGGAGGGGCGGTGCGACCCGATGAGGCGAGGGGCGGCGGCGGTGGGGAAGGGGGGCCATGACAGGGGATGGAGGTCCATGGTGGCATGTAGGAGGTGGAGGCGTGCCGACAGTCGGGGATGGACGCGCGCGGTGGTCGGGAGGTCGAGTTGCGGCGGCGGATGGGAGGTGGAGGCGCCGATGGACAAAGGTGGAGGCCTTGGCGGGCGGGGCTGGACGACGCTGTGGCGAGAGTGGGGCCTTGTGTGGCCAATGGCTGGGGCGGGACGGGCGGCCGGGAGGTGCGACAGCACCTTGACAACGGGGAGGGAGAAGTGTGAGGCAGGTCGTGGGGTGGGGCGTGGTCACGTGGGGTTGTGGATGAGGACGATGATAGGCTTGAGGAGGGCTCCGTGTTTTCTTTTCTTTCGCTCGATCTGCGGTTGATTATTGCTCTATATAGGGCGAGGAGTAATGTAATAATATTCATTACTAGTAATGCATTAATTAAATAATGTGTACGTGCAATGCACGTTAATTTGGAAGTATATTAAATGCATACGGATATTAAGTAAGATATTATTTGCGTGTTATTATGTGATTAACATTATATTTAGCATGAAATTAACTGCACACTAAACGTGTTGAGCGCTCGACATTGAAGCAGTCTAAATCGTTGGATTGACATGATTCGATGGTTGAGATTTTTGGATCTGCTCATTTGAGTCTTTTTATATTGATATAAATAATAGCCCTGTCATATATATATATATATATATATATATATATATATATATATATATATATATATATATATATATATATATATATAGTACATGAACATACTAAAATGATAAAGTAGTATATATACTACCACATAGTAGTATATGAGAAATGGGTGCTACTACACCCGTTAGTAGGATGCATTTTCTCTATATATATAAAAGGTGGGTCTATTATGATAATACCTCTAATTCTACTAACAACAGACTTATTCTGCCAACACTTCAGCACCGATGAAAACACCAAACCGACCATCCTACCCACCCCAAATGAACCGCAGCTACAAAAAATAAAAAAGCCCCCCTGGCCGCCCGCACGATCACCCACCTCTCTCACCCCTTCTTCCCCGACCTACTAGCTTCTGCCGCCGGGGGCCAAGGGTCACGCCGCCGGCAGCCCCTGCCTCCAGCCTCCTACCCCGGCGCCGTCCCCATCCAGTATACTCCCCTGGTGCCGCCCCCCTCCCCTCTTTCCTTCTTCCCCAGCGCGGAGGTCGCCCCAACCCACTCCTACCTCACCTTCCCCGACCCCTTAGCTTCTGTCACCGGGGCCAAGGGTCGCGCCGCCGGCCGCGTGCCCGGTGCCCTCCAGCCTCCTACCCCGGCGCCTTCCCTCCGTCCCATCTTCCCTTCTTCCCCGAACACGCGGACACGCTCCTCACCTTCCCTCCTCTCATTCCTTTGCAATCGGCGACGAGGAGCCCTTCGCGCGCTGCACCCCCTCCCGGCTAGCCATGCCGCTGCCCACGAGCCTCCCCGCGGCACGCCGACACTCGACGGCCCCGTGCCTGCCCAAATCCCCCACCCCCGCACCACCCTGGCGATGGATCAGATCCACTCTTGGGTGACCCCCACCTCGTGTCGGTGCTCCTCTGCAACGAAAACAAGCAACATCAGCTCTCCCCCAAGCCAGTTGACCTCCCGTTCATGGATTCGTGGATGGTGTCTCGTTGACTCCTTTGCTCTGCGTCATGGATCCGGCAGGCACCAGGAGGCCACCTACTTTCCTCTCCCAATCTTCTCTACATCTAAGCAATCGGAGAGCCTCCTAGTGAGCACTTGATCCAGCCGTGGGATCTCAACTCCTCCCTCTGTCACGGATCCACGATGGGGCGGCACGGTGATGCAGTTCGGCATGCGCGCGCGTGTAGCACGGTTGTGGCGGCGAGGCAGCTCATGTAGTTTCCTTCAGGTAGTGGAGCGCTGCCCTTTAGTTCAGAAAAATAATTGTTTAGATTTTGCCGATGCAATGCGGTGAGCAATTCAACTGTGTGTTTCCCAGATTTTGCCTTCAACTTGGTTTGTGTGTGCAGTGCAGTTTGCTGCTACGGGGCTGGCGTCAATGTGCCTCCAGAAGCAGCTCTCTCCTCAACTCGTCGCAGTTCCCCGGCGGCGGGAGAGAAGTGCACTACTCTACGGTGCTTTCCTTCATGGGGCACGTGGTCATCAGTTGCGGTGCAGCTCAAAACGTGTGCCAAAGCGGTTCGGTGCTTTGGCCAGGACGGTGACGAGTGCTGCCCCGGGTCAACGCCATTGTGCCTCCTATCGAGTGAAGTACTCACCTCAGCGACGAGTGCTGCCCTGGGGTCAACGCCATTGTGCCTCCTTCTATCGAGTGCAGTACTCACCTCACCGCAGTCCATATTTCCACTGCATGCAGCTCGCAACCCGCCGATGTGCCGTGCAGCAAAAATTCTGCATATTTTTGTTCTTTTGTTCCAAAATTCATATGTTTGTGCTCGAAAACTGGTTCATGGCTGATGGTTCTGCAGTTCTCTTGTGCGGCCGTGGACGTGCAGTTCATGTGCCGTCCACCGGCATGCACAGGTGCAAGGGTGAAGTGCAGTAGGAGCAAAAAAAATGATGTAACTAGTTGTAACTTTATTTTGGGTTTGAGGGGTGCTTTGGGATATTTTCCCAGGCCATGTACTTCTTGCCTTGACCCTCTTTGCATATGGGTGCATTCCGTGTTATGCGCATCTTCAGTTTATATTGTGTGCATCTTTGGTTCAATTATGGGAAAAAAGAAGAGAAGTTAAATACAAAAGTGTTGGAAAAAAGGTATGTGGTTCACTAGTCATGTTTGTGCAGTGCAGAGCGTGCGCCAGTTGAAAAATTATGGGTTATTGCTTAGTTTGTAAAATCTTTTATTGCTTAGTTTGTAAAATCTTTCTTTGTAAAAGCAGTGCACTCGGTGAACCCAAGAAGTACATTTTTTCAAAGTATTTTAGTTCATTGTTAAATAAAATGGTTTACTATGCAAAATAAAAAAAATTAGTACACTTGAACCATTCATGTAGGTTCACCGGCCTAAGTCATGTAGTCCAAAAATCCTTTATACTTAAAAAAAAACAAGAAGGAAAAACCATGCAGCTCGCTTCGATTTATGTCGTGGTTCACTTCTCCCACAAAATTAAATTGCACTCATGTGTTACAAAAAGCAAAATGCATCGGGAGTTGCAGTGCACTTTGTCATTGCGTGCGGCTCACTAAACTCGGTCTTGTAATTTAGATGAAACTACAAAATAAAATGTTTTCTCTTTGTAGACATTGTAATGCAGTTTTCAGTCTGAAGCAGTGTGGTTTCCTATCTGATGTAGTTCGTTCGTCGATTTTGTTGTCGCGAAAAATGCATTAAAAAAATGCAGTGCACTTACTGTCTGATGCAGTGCGGTATTCAGTCAGACTCAGTGCATTCTTTTGTCTGATGCAGTACACACGTCGATTTTGCTGTCGCAAAAACAGAGTGTCTGCATTTCGGTAAAATCAAAACTGCTCTTAAACCGTAAGGAATTAAAAAGAGTGTTCTACATGAAAAAGTTGCGGCTCATTGATATCTTTCCAACAATGTATCATTTGCATCATTCCGGCGAGCGATTTGAAATTTTTCACAAAAAAACAGCCGCTGCCACTCTTCGTCCGTCGTACGATTTTCAAAATTAATTTAAAACCCTAAGGAATCTCAAAAACATTTCTACATATGAAAGTTGTGCCTCCTTCGTAGCTTTCCAACGGCGTATCACACGCCTTCTTTCGATAAACAGTTCAAAAAATAGAGCGAAAACAATACCGAAAATTGAAAAAATTTAAAAAACGAAATTCCGTGATTTAGTAAATTTAAAACTGCTCTTAAACTGTAACGAATTAGGAAAATAAATATATACGAAAAAGTTGCACCTCGACGATATCTTTCCAATAGCGTATCATTTGCTTCATTCCGATAAGAGGTTTGGAAAAAACGGGAAAATATGCTCACTGGTCGGGTGCCGCACCATATTCAAAACTGATCTTAAACCATGAGGAATCTCAAAAACTTTTTTACATGGCGAAGTTGTGCCTAATCCATAACTTTTCAACGGTATATTACACGCCTCATTCCGACAAACGGTTTGAAAACTAGATCGAGAACAGTAACAAAAAAGTCGCGTGCAGTTTTTTGCGACGAGAAGTGCACTTGCACCCGTACTGCAGTGCTCTTGCTTCAACAACGATGTGCACTTCCGTTGAGCGTGCAGTTCTGAAGTGTTAGCAGAATTACTATTCAGATAATATTAGCATAATAGACCGGCTATATATATACATACATCTGGGCTATTCTGTTACGCGTAACAGAATATTATTCTGTCACCCTACTTGAACTGACGTAGTTTACAGGTTGGACTGACGTGGTTTTCTAGTTGAACTGATCTTCCTGCGTGTATGACGGGCTGAAACAGGGGATGCAACGTGGAGCTTTGGGGCGTTCTCCGGCGCGGTGTTGCGGGCCATTCGTTGCCAGAGGAGACATGTAAGGGGTTCCGCACGTGCTGACGTGTGCGCGCTCACCTGGTCGTGTTTTGCAATATGTCACCGGAGGTGACGTCGTGGGCATTTGGCGGCGGACGTGGTTTGGGCGTTGGTGTTTACTCTGGTGTTCGTAGGCCTCATTTTACGTCCTATTTGTTGTTCTGGATGTGAGAATTATCGGTATGTTAGAGTTTTTGGAGATTAATTTCATCTGTAATATCTGATTACAAGTTTTGGTGTTCTTGGTCGTTTTCCACGCCCGCCATTCAAATGTGTTCTTCTTTTTCTGTTGTTTTACCTTCGAATTGGCGTTGCAGGGAGAGATAAGAGGATTGTATGAAAAGATTTGCGTTGTCAATTTTTCTTCTTTGAGTTGTTTCTACCCCGGATTCCCATGTTATTTTGTCGTTGTCGGAGGTGGTGTATGGCGGCTGACTGTAGCCTGCGATTTCTTGTAATCTGGTCAAACTGTGTAATTAAGTTGCGTGTTTTCAGGGTTGTTTGAATTGCTGTCGTATGTGTAGTTGGACTGCTCCGTGTCAAAGTTGTCTTACTGTGCGTTGACATCGGAGTAAGTATTTTCTACTGGTTGCCTACTGATACCTCTGCACTTTGAGTATAAAGCCCGAGCCCTCTGTCACTTTCATTCTACCAGCTGCAACCAAAGAGAAGCGAGATAGATCCTGAGCTGGGAGAGGTCACGGAGGAGGAGGGGGATGCCGTCGATGTGAGGGCTACAGTAGCGGAGCATAGGAGGAGGAGGAGGTGCAGGCGAAGGCAGATGGCACGACGTGCTGCCGAGGAGGAACTGGAGGCAGAGTTCAACAGACGCCTTGCACGCGAGGTGATGGATACTTGCAACTCCAATGAATTGGAGCTTGTTTTCCCATAGGGCAGGGAAAGGAACCATATTCAGATCATAAGTTGGGCTAGGGCGAGAGCAGCTACGGCTCCACATCCATCCACTAGGGCTAAATGGCGTTGTTTCTTTGATCGTTATGACTGAAGTAGTGAATATTATGATTTTAAGATTTGTGTTGTGAGGGAGCAGATGTTTGAATGACTAAATGAATTCAACTGTTTACCTCTGAATGTGTTGTTTTATCTGCATATGTTTGTCATGTGCACTTTTGAACTGCTGGTTTATCTGAAGTTGAACTGATTTGCGGTCAAATGTTGCATGGCTTGTATAATAACTATTTCTTACCAGCTGGCTGCCCACCTGCCTATTTATTATTTTTATAATCTGCGAGTCTCCCTGGCTATAAATTCTATCCATCTATGTGTGGTGTGTGGCTTAGTCTCCCCCTCCTTTTTCTTCCTTCTTCCAGAATCAGATCTACGTTCCTCCCTCTTCTCTCCGTTGTTTTCTTCCCTGTTCCTGTGTGTTCCATGGAGGATTGTTCATGCGGATGCCTGGCAAAGATGGCGTGCATAGCTGACGTCTGTGTGTACAAATCTGGTTTGTAGCTCATCCAAACTCAGCGCCGTGGGCAACTTTCTTGTCTGCTGTACAACAACCATGGGTTTCGTGCACCCTATGTTTGTCGCCTGACGGTTGGGGACTTGAAGGAATCATGGGTATGTGTTTCTATTTGTTTTGTTTTCTACTTTTTTGTAGGTCTCTTTTTGAATCCCATGGACTGAATCTATAGTTTAGTTTTATCAATAGTTTGTCTATAATTTTTATATGATTTTGTCAGAATTTGCAGTAGGGATTTTTGTGTGTAGTTGTTCATTACTTAACAGTATTTTATCCATTTTTGTATAATCCTTGATCTGTTTTTGTCAGATGTTTTTATTGTAGGTGTATTGATATGTATATTTCTTCAGTTTTGTCAGTTCATATGACTAGTTAGTTTGGTGTTATTGTTTTGGTTCAGATTTTTTCTTTTCAGTTTGTTATGCAAACCGTTCCTAGATTTGTGTAAAAATTCAGTTATGTCAGGTGTTCACTTTGTTTTGTACTCCCATGCCCATTTGCAGAAAATGTCACTCAGGATCATGATTGTTGCTCCTAGTTCCGGGATACTGAAGATGGAGACTTGAAACAAAAACGGGTATCAGTTGATGGAAGTTGCCTACCACATCGACTTTGATGGTTGCATCAACCTAACTACTGGGTGGAAGGAGTTTGTGGCAGAGTCTGGATTTGAGGATGGTGATGTGGTTATGGTTATGTTCTCCAGGGAAGATGACTCTTTGACGTCCAGAATCTATGTGTTGTAGGTTTTAATGTGGCAAATGACGCCGGTTGTGAGATTTGTGTGTGTTTGATTATGTTGCAGTATTTTTTCTTTAAAACATTTGCATGTGAGATGGTTGAATTCTATGGTATTATCAGATGGTTTGTAATTTATGTAATGCTTTTCCTATTGTTTTGCGCAAGTATAACTATTTTATTTATATATTTTATATATTTGTACTGGAACATTTTCATAGTTGAACTGATGGGCATCCTTTGTTTTGACTGGGATATTTTCATGTACATAGCTCGCAGACGGAACTATACGTTGATGATGTTTGTAGAACCCCTTTTGGGTTTTGAGTTTGCTAAACTTACATGATGTTAATAATAGTACTGAACTATTTTAGGTTGTCAATTACCAATCAAAATTCTTTGTTGTATATCATTTTTTCTTACTTTTTTACATGAATTTTAGAGCACATTTTTTCTTTTTACAGTTGAATAATGATAGTTCTAGTATTTTTTAAATTAAAAGAATTTAATCTTTGCTGCACAAGACTATTTCTACTTGAACCTTATGAATTGTAGTAGTTGAACTTTTTATAAATTTGTTTCTGAAATTTTTATTTACAATCTTCAACGTTTAATTTTCCAAATATATATATATATATATATATATATATATATATATATATATATATATATATATATATATATATATATATATTTATTTATTTTGTAGTTCTTACAATTAACATGTGTTTGAACTTTTTACATTATTTGTTTTGAACTGATTTCTTGTGAGGTTTTTTTAAAATTATCTGGATTTTGTTTTTTTTATTTTGTTGTGTGTGATCGGCTGGAATTTTGTAATGGGGCGAACTACTATGTTGGGCCATCCGCCTGAGTCGTTGTTTTCGCCCGATAGCTCGTCTTGTGTGGTTGTACTGTGGAGTCGCTTATGGGTTTAGTCCCACCTCGCTAGTCGAGGGGGCTCTAGACCTGTTTATAAGCGCAGCCGAGTCTCACCGGTCGAACTCATCTGTATACTTACCTGAGCGCTTATACACGGTGCTCGCCGGCAGGCCCTGCGTTGTGCGGATTACTAGGGATTCGCCCGTGGGGTTCGAGTTCAAGTATCTAGCATCGTCAGGGCCTGCGTCGGTCCTTGGGCGGTCAATTTTTTCTTTTTTTGTTTGTTTGAATCTAGTACTTGACTCCACCAGTAACTTGGACTGATACTTTTTTCTTTTTTTGTTTGTTTGAATCTAGTACTTGACTCCACCAGTAACTTGGACTGATACTTTTTTATTTTTTTGTTTGTTTGAATCTAGTACTTGCCCTCATTATCTATCTTTAGGGGTGTGTGGGTGCGTGTGGGGGGGAAACAGAATAACCGCACTGCGCCTATCAAACGAGCGCACTGCCGCGTTAGTGCGAGGCCGAGCCGGGGGGGAGGGGGGTCGGGACCCCACTCCCCCATCCCGGCGAGGCCGAGCCAGGAACGAGCCGTAGCAGGCGACGATGCGGCATTGTCGCGGCGTCGCATGCGGAGGCGAGTCCGTAACATGACTTGCCCCCGCACCGCACCACACCGAGGGCATAGTTGTACTGACACATCTTCCTTGTATGGACTTGCCCCCATTATCTATCTTTAGGGGTGTGTGGGTGCGTGTGGGGGAAAATAGAATAACCGCACTGCGCCTGTCAAACGAGCGCACTGCCGCGTTAGCGCGAGGCAGAGCCGGGGGGAGGGGGGTCGGGACCCCCTCCCCCATTCCGACAAGGCCGAGCAAGGAATGAGCCATAGCAGGCGATGACGCGGCGTGTCGCGGCGTTGCATGCGGAGGCGAGTCCGTAACATTACTTGCCCCCGCACCGCACCGAGGAGCATAGTTGTACAAACACATCTTCCTTGTATGGACTTGCCCCCATTATCTATCTTTAGGGGTGTGTGGGTGCGTGTGCGGGAAGCAGAATAACCGCTTCTGCGCTTTGTCAAACGAGCGCCTTGCCGCGTTAAGCGAGGCCGAGCCGGGGGAGGGGTCGGGACCCCTCCCATCCGGCAATGCCGAGCCAGAATGAGCCGTGCAGACGGCACGCACGCGGCGTCCGTGGCGTCGCATGCGAGCGAGTCCGTAACATGACTTACCCCGCACCGCACCGAGGGGCATAGTTGTCTTGACACATCTTCCTTGTATGGACTTGCCTCATTATCTATCTTTAGGGGTGTGTGGGGGTGCATGTGGGAAGCAGAATAACCACATCGCGCACATTAAACGAGCGCATCGCTGTGTTAGCGCAAGGCCAAGCCAGAACGAGCCGTGGCGCGTGACGACGCGTGCCTTGCAAGGCCGCATGCGAGGCGAGTCCGTAACATGACTTGCCCCGCACCGCACTAAGGGGCATAGTTGTCTTGACACATATTCCTTGTATGGACTTGCCCCATTATCTATCTTTAGGGGTGTGTGGAGTGCGTGTGGGGGGGACAGAATAACCTGCTGCGCTGTCAAACAAGCGCCTTTGCCAGCGTTAGCGAGGCCAAGCCGGGGGGGGGGTCTGACCCCTCCCCATCCCGTGAGGCCAAGCCAGAACGAGCCAGATGACGCGACGACGCGGTGTGCCACGGCGTCGCATGCGGAGGCGAGTCTGTAACTTGACTTGCCCCCGCACCGTACCGCACCTAGGGGCATAGTTGTACTAACACATCTTCCTTGTATGGACTTGCCCCCATTATCTATCTTTAGGGGTGTGTGGTGCGTGTGTGGGGTGGGGGTGGGGTGGAAACAGAATAACCGAACTGTGCTCACAAGCAAGCGCCTTTGCCGCGTTAGCATGAGGCCGAGCTGGGGAAGGGGTGCGGACCTCCTCCCCATCCCGCGAGGGCGATCTTGAACGAGCCGTGTGACGACGACGCCAAGGCGTGTCATGGCGTCACATGTGGAGGCGAGTCCGTAACATGACTTGCCCCCGCACCGCACCGCACCGAGGGGCATAGTTGTACTGACACATCTTCCTTGTTTGGACTTGCCCCCATTATCTATCTTTAGGGGTGTGTGTGTCACGCCCAATATGCGACCCTATCCAAAAGGAACTCGAAGGTCCCACCAAGGATAGACCCGCATATTGAAACGCTTTTGCAAGGTGGATATCATTACATCAACATTACATAATACATAGGGATACATACATAAGGCAGAAATGCCACAAGAATACATCAACATCATACAAGATCAACATCCGACTACGGATGAATCATAAATGAAGCTCAAACGACATCCACCACTGCTAGCCCAGCTGCCGACACAGAACCTAACCCCGATCAAGAAGAAGCGGAAGAAGAACTCCAAGACAAGCGAACAACGCTCTCACGTCATGATCATCGCATAACCTGTACTCAAGATCTGGTGGTGTAGTAATCATGAGCCACAAGGACTCAAAGAATCCCATTACCATGGGTATCAAGACTAGCAAAGCTTAATGGGAGAGGAAGAGATAAAGTGGTGAGGTGGCAGCAGCGACTAAGCATATATGGTGGCTAACATATGCAAATGAGAGCGAGTAGAGAAACAAAGGAACGGTCGTCAACTAGTAATGATCAAGAAGTGATCCTGAACTCCTACTTACATCAAACATAACCCAGAAACCGTGTTCTCCTCTCGATCAACCCCGAAAAGAGACACTCACGGTTACGCACACGGTTGGTGTATTTTAGAAGAGGTTTGCTTCAAGTTTACTACAACCGGATATTAACAAATTCCCATCTGCCACATAACCGCGGCACGGCTTTGAAAGTTCAAACCTGCAGGGTGTCCCAACAAGCCCATGATAAGCTCTCGCGATCAACGAAGGATATTCCTTCTCCCGGAAGACCCGATCGGTCTCGAAATCTCGGCTACAAGACATTTCGACAAAGATAAAACAAGACCAGCAAAGCCGCCCGATGCGCCGACAATCCCGATAGGAGCTGCACATATCTCGTTCTCGTGGCAACACGGATGAGACTAGCTACTGAGTAAAACCAATCCTCGGGTTGCCTCAAGGTGGCCCCAGATCAGCTCGGTTCGGGCCAACACTTAGACAAGCATTGGCCGGGGGCTAAATAAAGATGACCCTTGGGTTAATTACTCCCAAGGGAAATATAGGTGGTGGTGAGGCAAATGGTAAAACCAATGTTGGGCCTTCTTTGGAGGAGTCTTATTCAAAGCGAACTGTCAAGGGGGTCCCATAAATCACCCGACCACGTTAGGGACGCAAAATCCGGGAACATAATACCGATATGACGGAAACTAGGGCGGCAAGAGTGGAACAAAACACCAGGCATAAGGCCAAGCCTTCCACCCTTTACCAAGTATATAGATGCATTAATAATATAAGATATATTGTGATATCCCAACAAGTAAACATGTTCCAACAAGGAACAACATCTCCATGTTCCAACAAGGAACAAACTTCATCTTCACCTGCAACTAACAACGCTATAAGAGGGGCTGAGCAAAGCGGTAACATAGCCAAACAACGGTTTGCTAGGAAGGGTGACAAAGGTTAGAGGCTGACATGGCAATTTGGGATGGCTTGAGGAACAAGTGATAGGTAGCGCAGCATTGCGATAGAACGAAACAACTAGCATAGCAATGATAGTAATGAGATCCAAGGTGACGGTCATCTTGCCTGAAATACCGCAAGGAAGAAGAACGAGTCCATGAAGAAGATGAAGCCACGAAGTCGAACCAAGCGTAGACGAACGAATCCTCACGATCGCAACAAAATGGGAACTAACAAGAAGAAGCACACAACATAGTAAACACACCACACATGAACAAGGCATGATGCTCAACCAAGCATGATGCATGACAAATCTAGATGAGGCTACTCATGGCAAGAGATGATGCAAACAAGAGCAACACATCAAAGCAAGTTTAAATGAGGCCGGAAGCAACATATAACAATTCCGGTAAGTCCTCATATGCAAATTTAGAAATTGTTCCAGATATGAATAAACCTTAAGTTCAAGTTGTTAAACAGCAAGTTAAGATGCACCACTATGATCTACACGAAATTCTAGTCAAGTTACATATAAAGTTCATTAGATTCGGAGCTACGGCCTAGAAGATATGAGCAAAACAAGTTAAACATGGCATTGATGCAAAATGCATACAAACATCAAGAAAACACCTTAAAACAAGGATGCAACATGATAATATGAAAATACATGCAAAATCAAGCAAGTTTCATATAGAGCACACTCAAAACGGAGCAACGGTTCAACACATACACTCTATACAAGTTCAAAGCACAAGCTGTCCAAAACAACAACTAGGCATATTGCAAGCATCAAAACAACATGCTACAGCATCTCAACATAATAAGAAAAGGCATGGGCATGATGTACAGGTAAAGCATGACAAAACATGAACACTGAGTTATCCCCAGAAATCACTAGAACATGCTCAAAATGACATGACAAGATTGCAAATAATAACAGTTTCAGACTTACCAGGAAATAACATCAGGTTGCAATGTTTAGAGCTATCAAAAAACATGTTACAGAAACTTAACATGGCAAAGAAAGGCATGGCATGAATCTACTAATTGCATAGATCAAAAGTCCTTTACTGACCATAAGCCAAAAAGGATCAGAAAATATGATGACACCCATGTAAACATGGCAAGTTATATTACAGATTCATACATGGCAGGAACAACAATAAGTAGGCATGTTGGTGAGCTTGAACCACTCACTACAGAGCAATACATGGCATGGCAAGGCAACTCACAGTAAGAAGAAATGGCATAGAAGCTATACATGGCAAGAACAACATTATAGCATACACGGATCAACTACAACAACCTTGGCAAAATTGAATAACATGTAAACAATCTGCCAGGAAACATTTTATAGCAAAAGTAGAGCTCGATTGACTCAAGCTATAGCACTCCATAATTGCAAAAAAGGGCATGGATGGATACAGCATAACCATATGTTCAAAACATCCTTAGTGAAGTATCTCAAAATAAGCATGGATCTCTCGGTAGCATCAAGTTTACATGGCATAAAAATATCAGCAGAACAGGGGCTGAAATCATCAACATCATGAAGCCTAGTTTGCATGCTTGTGCTAGTC
Source organism: Aegilops longissima (assembly GCA_021605205.1). Taxonomy (NCBI): domain Eukaryota; kingdom Viridiplantae; phylum Streptophyta; class Magnoliopsida; order Poales; family Poaceae; genus Aegilops; species Aegilops longissima. The sequence goes on from CM038677.1 coordinate 302,476,167, forward strand.
ACCACAGAGATCACAAAAATACATGGCATACACCTCTGGAAAGATGGCATGGCATATTACAAAACACATGTAGGACTCAAGTTCATAGGATGCACACATCAATCATGGCAAAAATGACAAAAGTGCATGTTCTGATAAGAATCTGAAACTAACATCACATCGCCCTCTTCTAACAACATTTAGGTCATCAAGATGAGCTCAAATGAAAATGATGCAATGATATGAAATGATGTACTCGTCGAGTCGAACAATTTGACATATTACACGCATGAAACGGAGCAATATGCAGAGAGTTATGGCACGATGAAAATGCATAAAAATATGCAAGATCCAGGACTTAGGCGAAATTTATACCCTCCGAAAGTCAACTCGGGACGAGACGGAGCGGGACGGAGGGAACCGGGCGCGGGGGCGATGCGTTTGGCTCGGATCCCGGTGGATCTCATCCACCTTCCCGGATCCGGCGCCGGCAAGAGCTCCGGCGAGCTCTCCGGCGAGGAGGACGTGGAGGAGGTCGGGGGCGACGGGCGGAGGAGGCGCGGGCGCGGCAAGGCGCTGGAGGCGGGCAGCGAGGCGGCGGAGATCCGGAGGTCGACGGAGAGAGGCGCGGCAGCGAGCTCCTCCCGCGAGCTCATGAGGCAGCGAGAGACAAAGGGCGGCGGGGGGAGGAGGCGCAGGCGGCCGGAGCGGAAGCCGGGCGGAGGCGGACGCCGGCGCCTTGGCGGCGGCCAGCGCCCCGCCGGGCGGCGGCGGGCGGCGGGTCGAGGCGGAGCGTGCTGCCGGAGGGCGCGGTCCGACGAGGCGGCGCGGACGGGAGCGGTGGCGGCGCAGCGCGCAGGCGCGTCTGTCGGCAGCGGCGGCGGTCGGCCCGGCCGGGCAGCAGGTGGGCCAGCGGCCCGGGCAGGCGGGCGCGTCGGCTGGTCCACGTGGCGTGCCCGATTAAGCGCGGGCGGCGGCGGTTTCGTCCGTGTCGGCGGACGTGTCCGGCAGCGGGACGATTTTAGGGTTTCGGGACCCGGTTTGGGCCAGGGAGGTGTTTATATAGGCATAGGGAGCTAGGAGACTCCAAATGAGGTGCGGTTTTCGCCCACGTGATCGTGATTGAACGACCGAGAGCATGGAGGGGAGTTAGATGGGTTTTGGGCCACTTTGGAGGGGGTGTTGGGCTGCAAACAAAAGAGGCTTTTACGGTTACCCGGTTAACCGTTGGAGTACCAAACGAACTCCAAATGGCACGAAACTTGACAGGCGGTCTACCGGTGCTATACCAAGGCCTCTTGACAAACCTCGGTCCATTCCGAGACCGTTTAACACCCACACACGAAAAGAGGTAAAAGAGGGCGCCGGGAGACATAGGAGTGCCGGATTGGAAAACGGACAACGGGGAAAATGCTCGGATGCATGAGACGAACATGTATGCAAAATGAGATGCACATGATGACATGATATGTAATGCATATGATGACATGGAAAAGTGCAACACACAAGCAAATGACATGGCAACAACGGTGAATAACTAGCAGACACCTGGCGCATCGGATCCGGGGCGTTACAACACTCCTCCACTAACAAGAGATCTCGTCCCGAGATCTTAGGACCGAGACGGAAGGGAAATGGGGATGATGTGAAGCAAGAAACGCAAGAGAGAAGAGGCAAGAATCGAGAGCACTCGAGAAGAAGAGAGGAACGATGAGAAATGACGAGAATCGAAAGCTCACGGAATTAGATAGACTATGAAAACACTCGTTCTAACCGGAGTGGTTAGAATGAGAAAAAGAAACGAATAAGACTGAAAGGATTTAGGTAGCACTCCGACTGAACATGGAAAGAATAGAACCTGAACTTGAGAAGATGGAATGACACCTGATGAGCTCTTGAAGAATGAATTAAATCATGAAGAACCACCGTGAAGAACTCCGGTAACAAAAGGTGATGAGATAGAATGAAGGAGGAAAGAATAATATGAGCGTTACGATGATTTAGATGGAGGTTCCGACGAGATGGCCGAGGAAATTTCTCAACTCAGGAAAAGAAAAGATGAAAAACACTTGGAAATAGAATTTATTCCTCACGAACAAACTCCGAAGAAGAGATTAATCACTTTGATGAAATAAGAATAAGATTTATTGTATGCTTATCCTTCATCAACTAAATTGATGACAAGCAATGGATTTTACATACTACTTATTCTTCTTGAAAAAGAATTGAGAAGTGACATATCGCAAACTTGAGAAGGTCTTCATGAACCACCGGTGGAATTCGAAAGAACGAATGGATTAAAATGATAATCAAGGAAAAAGAATCTTGGATGAACCACCGTAAGAATTCGAAAATGACTGATGAAAGAGAATGAATCACCGGGAAGAATTAGAAGCATAGATATGCTCGAGGGGATTTAGATGCAAAGGACAAAGAGATCATGAAATGATTAAAGAGCACTTGAACGAAGCACTGGGATAATTGGATAACGGTAACTGAAATGTGAGGACGAAGAATTCTTCTGAAGCGATGGCCTCCGGTGAAACAAAATGGAAATCAACTTCTGAAATACTCCGGATGGGTAAGAAAGAATATCCGACAAACGGAATAATTCGAGAGGATAGCATGAAGCTAGAACCACGAATCTTCGGGAGAACGGGCAAGATTTAGAGGAAAAACTCTTCTTCAATCTTCAAATGACGACGAGAAACACCACCAAAATTAATGAGATACTCCGGAAGAATGAAAAGCAAAGAGGTTGAGCCAACAATGAAATGATTCAAAATCGATCTTGGAAAAGGCAAGTGACTGATGATATTCATTCTTACGTCACACTTGAAAAGAATTGGGAATAACTCCGGGAAAATCAGAAAAGTCAGGTAAGATCCTGGGAAAAGACCTGTGGGTTAGGGCCCACTAAAAGAAAACACCGTTGGAAAGGGATGTTGAACAGATAGATGATGCACCGGAAGAACTGAAATATTTAAATGAAGTGACAACCTCGAATTAATTGGAACACAGACGAATCTCCTGAGATGTCTTCGGAACTCCGAAATGATTGAATGGCGAGAGGCAAATGAGCAAGGAGAACATTTGATCTGAGGAAAAGAATATAATCACTACCAAAATTAGAATTGAATCCACCGGATAAGAAAAAGGGATGATGAATGACGAACGAGACGAGAATTCACCGGTCGAAATAATTGAGGGAAGACTGAAGAGGCTCCACACGAATGAAAATGATGGTCGAAACAGACTCAACTCCAGGAAGAAAAAGGGTGGGAGTGCGGGAAAACAAAGACAACTTGGAAGGGGAAACTGACGAATGAGTTCAAGAGGAAACACCGGTTGAAATCATTGAGGAAAGAAAGCAAAGACTTCGCACGAGTAGGATGGATACTCGATTACGGACTCCGGTTTCGACAAGAAAAAGGGGTGGGTGGGTGGGAAAAGAAAACAACTGATGATTGGACTTGACAACGATGAAGAGGCTCGAGTCGACTTGACAAGAAAAAGCACCGGATGAAAAGAGATGAGAACCAACGACCGAAAAACTAACCACGTGAACCTAAAGAAAAATTTGAAGGGGAAGAGAAGTAATTCAGAACACCTACGTCAAGATTTCTCACCAGAGCGACGAAGGGGCAGAGGAGTAAAAATAATTCCTACTCTCCGATATAACTAGACTCAGAAATCAGTTTTCTTCTAGACTCAACAACGGCCAAACTACACGATCAATCAAGGGGGCTCCTAGGGTCGGTCGAGGCTCTGATACCAACTTGTCACGCCCAATATGTGACCCTATCCAAAAGGAACCCGAAGGTCCCACCAAGGATAGACCCGCATATTGAAACGCTTTTGCAAGGTGGATATCATTACATCAACATTACATAATACATAGGGATACATACATAAGGCACAAATGCCACAAGAATACATCAACATCATACAAGATCAACATCCGACTACGGATGAATCATAAACAGAAGCTCAAACTGAAGGAAATATGCCCTAGAGGCAATAATAAAGTTATTATTTATTTCCTTATATCATGATAAATGTTTATTATTCATGCTATAATTGTATTAACCGGAAACATAATACATGTGTGAATACATAGACAAACAGATAGTCACTAGTATGCCTCTACTAGACTAGCTCATTAATCGAAGATGGTTATGTTTCCTAACCATAGACATGTGTTGTCATTTGATTAATGGGATCACATCATTAGGAGAATGATGTGATTGACATGACCCATTTCGTTAGCTTAGCACTTGATCATTTAGTATGTTGCTTATGCTTTCTTCATGACTTATACAAAGTTCCTGCAACTATGAGATTATGCAACTCCGTTTACGGAGGAACACTTTGTGTACTACCAAACGTCTAACGAATCGGGTGATTATAAAGGTACTCTCAGGTGTCTCCAAAAGTATATGTTGAATTGACATGAATCGAGATTAGGTTTTGTCACTCCGATTGTCGGAGAGGTATCTCTGGGCCTTCTCGGTAATACACATCACATAAGCCTTGCAAGCATTGCAACTAATGAGTTAGTTGTGAGATGATGTATTACGGAGCGAGTAAAGAGACTTACCGTAACGAGATTGAACTAGGTATTGGATACCGACGATCGAATCTCGGGTAAGTAACATACCGATGACAAAAGGAACAACGATATCGTTATGCGGTTTGACCGATAAAGATCTTCGTAGAATATGTAGGAACCAATATGAGCATCCAGGTTCCGCTATTGGTTATTGACCGAGAATGGTTCTAGGTCATGTCTACATAGTTCTCGAACCCGTAGGGTCCGCACGCTTAACGCTTCGATGACAGTTCATTATGAGTTTATAAGTATTGATGTACGAAGGTTGTTGAGTCCCGATGTGATCACGGACATGACGAGGAGTCTCGAAATGGTCGAGACATAAATATTGATATATTGGAAGCCTATGTTTGGACTTGGAAGGTTCGGATGAAAGCAGGAAGTTACCGGAACACCGAGGTTACGGAACCCCGGGGTCTATGGGCCTTGATGGGCCATAAGAGAGAAGAGGAAGGGCTGGCCAGGCAGGCGCGCCCCCTCCCCTCTAGTCCGAATAGGACAAGGAGGGGGCGGCGCCTTCCCTCTTCCCCTCCTCCAATCTGATCCAACTAGGAGGAGTCCTACTCCGTGGGAGTAGGACTCCTCGGCGCCCTCCCCTAGGGCTGGCCGCACCCCTTGGCTCCTTTATATCTGAGGCAGGGGCACCCATGACACACAAGTTGATCTACGGATCGTTCCTTAGCCTGTGCGGTGCCCCTTCCACCATATTCCACTTGGTCATATCGTCATGAGCTTAGGCAAAGCCATGCGCGGAGAAGTCATATCGTCGCGAGCTTAGGCGAAGCCCTGCGTCGGTGGAGCATCATCATCGTCAACACGCCGTCGTCTTGTGGAACTCATCCCGACACTTTCTTTGGATCGGTCAGGGATCGTCATCGAGCTGAGCGTGTGTAGAACTCGGAGGTGCCGTCGTTCGGTGCTTGGATCGGTCGGATCGTGAAGGCGTCGACTACATCAACAGCGTTGTTATAACGCTTCGCTTTCGGTCTCACGAGTGCGTGGGCGGACACTCTCCCCTCTCGTTGCTATGCCATCACCATGGTCTTGCGTGTTCGTAGGAATTTTTGAAATTACTCGTTACCCAACAATGGCATCGAGCCTGGTTTTATGCGTTGATGTCATATGCACGAGTAGAACACAAGTGAGTTGTGGGCGATATAAGTCATCTTGCTTACCAGCATGTCATACTTTGGTTCAGCGGTATTGTGAGATGAAGCGGCCGGACCGACATTACGCGTGACGCTTACGCGAGACTGGTTTCACCGCTCGAGCACTAGTTGCTTAAAGGTGACCGGCGGTGTCTGTCTCTCTCACTTTAGTTGAACCGAGTGTGGCTCGCCCGGTCCTTGCGAAGGTTAAAACAGCACCAACTTGACAAACTATCGTTGTGGTTTTGATGCGTAGGTAAAACGGTTCTTGCTCAGCCCGTAGCAGCCACGTAAAACATGCAATAACAAAGTAGAGGACGTCTAACTTGTTTTTGCAGGGCATGTTGTGATGTGATGTGGTCAAGACATGATGCTATATTGTATGAGATGATCATGTTTTGTAACGAGTTATCGGCAATCGGCGAGAGCCATATGGTTGTCGCTTTATTGTATGAAATGCAAAAGCCATGTAATTGCTTTACTTTATCACTAAGCGATGGCGATAGTCGTAGAAGCAATAGTTGGCGAGGCGACAACGATGCTACGATGGAGATCAAGGTGTCGCGCGGTGGCGATGGTGATCATGGCGGTGCTTGGAGATGGAATCACAAGCACAAGATGATGATGACCATATCATATCACTTATATTGATTGCATGTGATGTTTATCCTTTATGCATATTATCTTGCTTTTATTGGCGGTAGCATTATAAGATGATCTCTCACTAAAATTATCAAGAAGTGTTCTCCTGAGTATGCACCGTTGCTAAAAGTTAGTAGTACCCGGACACCACGTGATGATCGGGTGTGATAAGTTCTCGTCCATCTACAACGGGTGCAAGCCAGATTTGCACACGCAGAATACTCGAGTTAAACTTGACGAGCCTAGCATATGCGAGATATGGCCTCGGAACACGGAGACCGAAAGGTCGGCGTGAATCATATAGTAGATATGATCAACATAGTGATGTTCACCATTGAAACTACTCCATCTCACGTGATGATCGGACATGGTTTAGTTGATTTGGATCACATAATCACTTAGATGACTAGAGATGTCTGTCTAAGTGGGAGGTTTTAATATGATTAATTAAACTTAAATTTATCATGAACTTAGTACCGATAGTATTTTGCTTGTCTATGTTTCTTGTAGATAGATGGCTCGTCTTTGTTGTTCCGTTGAATTTTAATGCGTTCCTTGAGAAAGCAAAGTTGAAAGATGATGGTAGCAATTACGGACTGGGTCCGTAACGAGGATTATCCTCATTGCTGCACGGAAGAATTAAATCCCGGAAGCACCGCTGGGTGCGAACTGCTTTGCAGAACAACGCCGAAAGTTGTGAGCGTCTGGCGAGCAAAGCTGATGACTACTCTATAGTTCGGTGTGCCATGCTTTACGGCTTAGAACCGGGTCTTCAACGGCGTTTTGAGCGTCATGGAGCATATGAGATGTTCCAGGAGTTGAAGTTAATATTTCAAGCAAATGCCCGGATTGAGAGATATGAAGTCTCCAATAAGTTCTATAGCTGCAAGATGGAGGAGAATAGTTACATCGGTGAGCACATACTCAAAATGTCCGGGTATAATAATCACTTAATTCAGCTGGGAGTTAATCTTCCGGATGATAGTGTCATTGATGAAATTCTCCAATCACTGCCACCAAGCTACAAGAGCTTCGTGATGAACTATAATATGCAAGGGATGACTAAGACAATTCTGAGCTCTTAGCAATGCTAAAAGCAGCGGAGGTAGAAATCAATAAAGAGCATCAAATGTTGATGGTCAACAAGACCACTAGTTTCAAGAAAAGGGCAAAGGGAAGAAGAAGGAAACTTCAAGAACAGCAAGAAAGTTGTTGCTCAAGAGAAGAAACCCAAGTCTGGACCTAAGCCTGAAATCGAGTGTTTTTACTTGCAAGCGAATGGACACCGGAAGCGGAACTGCCCCAAGTATTTGGCGGATAAGAAGGATGGCAAGGTGAACAAAGGTATATGTGATATACATGTTATTGATGTGTACCTTACTAGAGCTCGTAGTAGCACTGGGTATTTGATCTTGGTTACATTGCTAATATTTGCAACTCGAAGCAGGGACTACGGAATAAGCGAGCAGCGCAAAGGGCGAGGTGACGATCGCGTGGGAAATGGTTCCAAAGTCAATGTGATCGCGGTCGACACGCTACCTCTACATCTACCTTGAGATTAGTTTTAGACCTAAATAATTGTTATTTGGTGCCGCGTTGAGCATGAACATTATATCTGGATCTTGTTTGATGCGAGGCGGTTATTCATTTAAATCGAGAGAATAATGGTTGTTCTATTTATATGAGTAATATCTTTTATGGTCATGCACCCTTGAAGAATGGTCTATTCTTGTTGAATCTCGACAAGTAGTGATACACATATTCATAATGTCGAAGCCAAAAGATGCAGAGTTGATAATGATAGTGCAACTTATTTGTGGCACTTGCCGTTTAGGTCATATCGGTGTAAAAGCATGAAGAAACTCCATACGATGGACTTTTGGAATCACTTGATTATGAATCACTTGGTACTTACGAACCGTGCCTCATGGGCAAGATGACTAAAACACCGTTCTCCGTTGTATGGAGAGAGCAACAGACTTATTGGAAATCATACATACAGATGTATGTGGTCAATGAATGTTGAAGCTCGTGGCGGATATCGTTATTTTCTCACCTTCACGGATGATTTAAGCGGATACGGGTATATCTACTTGATGAAGCATAAATCTGAAACATTTGAAAAGTTCAAAGAATTTCAGAGTGAAGTTGAAAATCATCATAACAAGAAAATAAAGTTTCTACGATCTGATCATGGAGGAGAATATTTGAGTTCTGAGTTTGGTCTACATTTGAAGCAATGCGGAATAGTTTGCAACTCACGCCACCGGAACACCTCGGCGTAATGGTGTGTCCGAGCGTCGTGTCGTACTTTACTAGATATGGTGCGATCTATGATGTCTATTTCGATTTACCGCTATCGTTTTGGGGTTATGCTTTAGAGGCGGCCGCATTCACGTTAAATAGGACACCGTCAAAATCCGTTGAGGCGACACCTTATGAACTATGGTTTAGCAAGAAACCAAAGTTGTCGCTTCTGAAAGTTTGGGGTTGCGATGCTTATGTGAAGAAACTTCAACCTGATAAGCTTGAACCCAAATCGGAAAAATGTGTCTTCATAGGATACCCAAAGGAAACAATTGGGTATACCTTCTATCACAGATCCGAAGGCAAGACATTCGTTGCTAAGAATGGATACTTTCTAGAAAGGAGTTTCTCTCGAAAGAAGTGAGTGGGAGAAAAGTGGAACTTGATGAGGTAATAGTACCAGCTCCCTTATTGGAAAGTAGTTAATCACGAAATCAGTTTACGTAAACACCTACACCAGTTAGTGAGGAAGATAATGATGAAGATCATGAAACTTCAGATCAAGTTGTCCTTGAACTTGGAGGTCAACCAGAATAAAATCCGCACTGCAGTGGTACGGTAATCCTATTACGGAAGTCATGCTACTAGATCATGGTGAACCTACGAACTATGAAGAAGCGATGGTGAGCCCAGATTCCACAAAATGGCTTGAAGCCATGAAATCGAGATGGGATCCATGTATGAGAACAAAGTATGGACTTTGGTAGACTTGCCCGATGATCGGCAAGCTATTGAGAATAAATGGATCTTTAAGAAGAAGACCGCGCCGATGGTAATGTAATCGTCTACAAAGCTCGACTTGTTGCAAAAGGTTTTCGACAAGTTCAAGGGGTTGACTACGATGAGACTTTCTCACCCGTGGCGATGCTTAAGTCTGTCCGAATCATGTTAGCAATTGCCGCATTTTGTGATTATGAAATTTGGCAAATGGATGTAAAAACTACATTCTTGAATGGATTTCTAGAAGAAGAGTTGTATATGATACAACGAGAAGGTTTTGTTGATCCAAAGGGTGCTAACAAAGTATGCAAGCTCAACGATCAATTTATGGTGCAGTGCAAGCCTCTCGGAGTTGGAATAAGCGCTTTGATAGTGTGATCAAAGCATATGGTTTTATACAAACTTTTGGAGAAGCTTTGTATTTACAAGAAAGTGAGTGGGCTCTGTAGCATTTCGATATTATATGTGGACGACATATTGTTGATTGGAAATGATATAGAATTTCTGGATAGCATAAAGGATACTTGAATAAAAGTTTTTCAATGAAAGACCTCGGTGAAGCTGCTTACATATTGGGCATCAAGATCTATAGAGATAGATCAAGGCGCTTAATTGGACTTTCACAAAGCACATACCTTGATAAAGTTTTGAAGAAGTTCAAAATGGATCGAGCAAAGAAAGGTTTTTACCTGTAGTACAAGGTGTAAGATTGAGTCGGACTCAATGCCCGACCACAATGAGAAGATAGAGAAAATGAAAAATGTTCCTATGCTTCAGCCATAGGCTCTATCATGTATGCAATGCTGTGTACCGACTGACGTATGCTTAGCTGTAAGCTTGGCAGGAAGGTACCAAAGTAATCCAGAGTGGATCATTTGGACAGCGGTCAAGAACATCTGAAATACGAAAAGGACTAAGGATATGTTTCTAGTATATGGAGGTGACAAAGAGCTAGTCGTAAATGGTTACGTCGATGCAAGCTTTGACACTTGATTGAGACGATTCTAAATCGCAAACCGGATCGTATTTTTATTAAGCGGTGGAGCTGTCGGTTGGTGCAGTTCTAAACAAAGCGTCGTGGCGGGATCTACATGTGAAGCGGAGTACATAGCTGCTTGGCAGCAAATGAAGGAGTCTGGATGAAAGAGTTCATTTCGATCTAGGTGTCATACCTAGTGCATCGGGACCAATGAAGATCTTCTGTGACAATCTTGGTGCAATTGCCTTGGCAAAGGAATCCAGATTTCACAAGAGGACCAAGCATATCAAGAGGCGCTTCAATTCCATTCGGGACCAAGTCCAAGTGGGAGACATAGAGATTTGCAAAATACATACGGATCTGAATGTTGCGGACCGTTGACTAAGCCTCTTCCACGAGCAAAACATGATCAGCACCAAGACTCCATGGGTGTTAGAATCATTCTTGTGTAATCTAGATTATTGACTCTAGTGCAAGTGGGAGGCTGAAGGAAATATGCCCTAGAGGCAATAATAAAGTTATTATTTATTTCCTTATATCATGATAAATGTTTATTATTCATGCTAGAATTGTATTAACCGGGAAACATAATACATGTGTGAATACATAGACAAGCAGATAGTCACTAGTATGCCTCTACTAGACTAGCTCATTAATCGAAGATGGTTATGTTTCCTAACCATAGACATGTGTTGTCATTTGATTAATGGGATCACATCATTAGGAGAATGATGTGATTGACATGACCCATTTCGTTAGCTTAGCACTTGATCGTTTAGTATGTTGCTTATGCTTTCTTCATGACTTATACAAAGTTCACGCAACTATGAGATTATGCAACTCCCGTTTACGGAGGAACACTTTGTGTACTACCAAGCGTCACAACGTAATCGGGTGATTATAAAGGTACTCTGGTGTCTCCAAAAGTATATGTTGAATTGACATGAATCGAGATTAGGTTTTGTCACTCCGATTGTCGGAGAGGTATCTCTGGGCCTTCTCGGTAATACACATCACATAAGCCTTGCAAGCATTGCAACTAATGAGTTAGTTGTGAGATGATGTATTACGAGCGAGTAAAGAGACTTACGATAACGAGATTGAACTAGGTATTGGATACCGACGATCGAATCTCGGGTAAGTAACATACCGATGACAAAAGGAACAACGTATATCGTTATGCGGTTTGACCGATAAAGATCTTCGTAGAATATGTAGGAACCAATATGCGCATCCAGGTTCCGCTATTGGTTATTGACCGAGAATGGTTCTAGGTCATGTCTACATAGTTCTCGAACCCGTAGGGTCCGCAACAACGTTTCGATGACAGTTCATTATGAGTTTATAAGTATTGATGTACGAAGGTTGTTGAGTCCGGATGTGATCACGGACATGACGAGGAGTCTCGAAATGGTCGAGACATAAAGATTGATATATTGGAAGCCTATGTTTGGACTTGGAAGGTTCGGATGAAAGCAGAAGTTCTGGAAACCCCGGGGTCTATGGGCCTTGATGGGCCATAAGAGAGAAGAGGAAGGGCTGGCCAGGCAGGCCGCGCGCCCCCCTCCCCCCTCTAGTCCGAATAGGACAAGGAGAGGGGCGCGCCTTCCCTCTTCCCCCTCCTCCAATCCTAATCCAACTAGGAGGGGGAGTCCTACTCGGTGGGAGTAGGACTCCTCGGCGCGCCTCCCCTAGGGCTGGCCGCACCCCCTTGGCTCCTTTATATCTGGGGCGGGGGCACCCATGACACACAAGTTGATCTACGGATCGTTCCTTAGCCGTGTGCGGTGCCCCTTCCACCATATTCCACTTGGTCATATCGTCATGGAGCTTAGGCAAAGCCTCTGCGCCGGAGAAGTCATATCGTCGCGAGCTTAAGCGAAGCCACTGCATCGGTGGAGCATCATCATCGTCAACCGCCGTCGTCTTGTGGAACTCATCCCCGCACTTTCTGGATCGGTCCGGGGATCGTCATCGAGCTGAGCGTGTGTAGAACTTCGGAGGTGCCGTCGTTCGGTGCTTGGATCGGTCGGATCGTGAAGGCGTCGACTACATCAACAGCGTTGTTATAACGCTTCGCTTTCGGTCTCACGAGTGCGTGGGCGGACACTCTCCCCTCTCGTTGCTATGCCATCACCATGGTCTTGCGTGTTCGTAGGAATTTTTTTGAAATTACTACGTTACCCAACACAAACGACATCCACCCTGCTAGCCCAGGCTGCCGACCTGGAACCTAACCCCTGATCGAAGAAGAAGCAGAAGAAGAACTCCAAGACAAGCAGACAACGCTCTCACGTCATGATCATCGCATAACCTGTACCTGCATCTGTTGGTGTAGTAATCTGTGAGCCACAAGGACTCAGCAATCCCATTACCATGGGTATCAAGACTAGCAAAGCTTAATGGGAGAGGAAGAGATAAAGTGGTGAGGTTGCAGCAGCGACTAAGCATATATGGTGGCTAACATATGCAAATGAGAGCGAGTAGAGAAACAAAGGAACGGTCGTCAACTAGTAATGATCAAGAAGTGATCCTGAACTCCTACTTCGTCAAACATAACCCGAAACCGTGTTCTCCTCTCGATCAACCCGAAAAGAGACACTCACGATTCGCTTTACGGTTGGTGTATTTTAGAAGAGGTTTGCTTCAAGTTTACTACAACCGGATATTAACAAATTCCCATCTGCCACATAACCGCAGACACGGCTTTGAAAGTTCAAACCCTGCGGGGTGTCCCAACAGCCCATGATAAGCTCTCGCGATCAACGAAGGATATTCCTTCTCCGGGAAGACCCGATCGGTCTCGGAATCTCGGCTACAAGACATTTCGACAAAGAGATAAAACAAGACCAGCAAAGCCGCCCGATCGCCGACAATCCCGATAGGAGCTGCACATATCTCGTTCTCGAGGCAACACGGATGAGACTAGCTCTGAGTAAAACCAATCCTCGGGTTGCCTCAAGGTGGCCCATGAGTAGCTCGGTTCGGGCCAACACTTAGACAAGCATTGGCCGGGGGCTAAATAAAGATGACCCTTGGGTTAATTACTCCCAAGGGAAATATAGGTGGTGGTGAGGCAAATGGTAAAACCAATGTTGGGCCTTCTTTGGAGGAGTCTTATTCAAAGCGAACTGTCAAGGGGTCCCATAAATCACCCGACCACGTTAGGGACGCAAAATCCGGGAACATAATACCGATATGGCGGAAACTAGGGCGGCAAGAGTGGAACAAAACACCAGGCATAAGGCCAAGCCTTCCACCCTTTACCAAGTATATAGATGCATTAATAATATAAGATATATTGTGATATCCCAACAAGTAAACATGTTCCAACAAGGAACAACATCTCCATGTTCAACAAGGAACAAACTTCATCTTCACCTGCAACTAACAACGCTATAAGAGGGCTGAGCAAAGCGGTAACATAGCCAAACAACGGTTTGCTAGGAAGGGTGACAAAGGTTAGAGGCTGACATGGCAATTTGGGATGGCTTGAGGAACAAGTGATAGGTAGCGCAGCATTGCGATAGAACGAAACAACTAGCATAGCAATGATAGTAATGAGATCCAAGGTGACGGTCATCTTGCCTGAAATCCCATAAGGAAGAAGAACGAGTCCATGAAGAAGATGAAGCCACGAAGTCGAACCAAGCGTAGACGAACGAATCCTCACGATCGCAACAAAATGGGAACTAACAAGAAGAAGCACACAACATAGTAAACACACCACACATGAACAAGGCATGATGCTCAACCAAGCATGATGCATGACAAATCTAGATGAGGCTACTCATGGCAAGAGATGATGCAAACAAGAGCAACACATCAAAGCAAGTTTAAATGAGGCCGGAAGCAACATATAACAATTCCGGTAAGTCCTCATATGCAAATTTCGAAATTGTTCCAGATATGAATAAACCTTAAGTTCAAGTTGTTAAACAGCAAGTTAAGATGCACCACTATGATCTACACGAAATTCTAGTCAAGTTACATATAAAGTTCATTAGATTGAGACTCTGCCCTAGAAGATATGAGCAAAACAAGTTAAACATGTCATTGATGCAAAATGCATACAAACATCAAGAAAACACCTTAAAACAAGGATGCAACATGATAATATGAAACTACATGCAAAATCAAGCAAGTTTCATATAGAGCACACTCAAAACGGAGCAACGGTTCAACACATACACTCTATACAAGTTCAAAGCACAAGCTGTCCAAAACAACAACTAGGCATATTGCAAGAATCAAAACGACATGCTACATCATCTCAACGTAATAAAAAAAGGCATGGGCATGATGTACAGGTAAAGCATGACAAAACATGAACACTGAGTTATCTCCAGAAATCACTAGAACATGCTCAAAATGACATGGCAAGATTGCAAATAATAACAGTTTCAGACTTATCAGGAAATAACATCAGGTTGCAATGTTTAGAGCTATCAAACAACATGTTACAGGAACTTAACATGGCAAACAAAGGCATGGAATGAATCTACTAATTTCATAGATCAAAAGTCCTTTACTGACCATAAGCCAAAAAGGATCAGAAAATATGATGACACCCATGTAAACATGGCAAGTTATATTACAGATTCATACATGGCAGGAATAACAATAAGTAGGCATGTTGGTGAGCTTGAACCACTCACTACAGAGCAATACATGGCATGGCAAGGCAGCTCACAGTAAGAAGACATGGCATAGAAGCTATACATGGCAAGAACAACATTATAGCATACACGGATCAACTACAACAACCTTGGCAAAATTGAATAACATGTAAACAATCTGCCAGGAAACATTTTATAGCAAAAGTAGAGCTCGATTGACTCAAGCTATAGCACTCCATAATTTCAAACAAGGGCATGGATGGATAGAGCATAACCATATGTTCAAAACATCCTTACTGAAGTATCTCAAAATAAGCATGGATCTCTCGGTAGCATCAAGTTTACATGGCATAAAAATATCAGCGAGCAAGGGCTGAAATCATCAACATCATGAAGCCTAGTTTGCATGCTTGTGCTAGTCACCACAGAGATCACAAAATACATGGCATACACCCTGGAAAGATGGCATGGCATATTACAAAACACATGTAGGACTCAAGTTCATAGGATGCACACATCAATCATGGCAAAAATGACAAAAGTGCATGTTCTGATAAGAATATGAAACTAACATCACATAGCCCTATTCTAACAGCATTTAGGGCATCAAGATGAGCTCAAATGAAAATGATGCAATGATATGAAATGATGTACTCGTCGAGTCGAACAATTTGACATATTACACGCATGAAACGGAGCAATATGCAGAGAGTTATGGCACGATGAAAATGCATGAAAATATGCAAGATCCGGGACTTAGGCGAAATTTATACCCTCCGAAAGTCAACTCGGGACGAGACGGAGCGGGACGGAGGGAACCGGGCGCTGGGCGGCAGCGTTTGGCTCGGATCCGGTGGATCTCATCCACCTTCCGGATCCGCACCGGCGAAACTCGGCGAGCTCCCGGCGAGGAGGACGCGGAGGAGGTCGGGGCGGCAGGCGGAGGCCTTGAGGCGCGGCAAAGCGCCGGAGGCGGGGCTGCGAGGCGGCGGAGATCCGGAGGTCGGCGGGGAGAGGCGCGGCAGCCGAGCTCCTCCGCGAAGCTTCATGAGGCCAGGAGAGAGAGACGGGCGGCGGAGGAGGAGGAGGAGGCGCGGCGGCCGGAAGCGGAAGCCGGGCGGAGGCGCGGACGCCAGCTGGCCATGGGCCCAGCCGTCTGCCGGCCGCGGGTCGGGCGGAGCGCGCTGCCCGGCCAGCGCGGTCCGCGAGGCGGCGCGACGGGAGCGGTGGCAGCCTTGAGCGTATGGCAGCGCGGCGCTGCTGGGCCGCGGGCGTCTTGCCGGGGCGGGCAGGCATGCAGGTGGGCAGCGGGTTCCCCCAGCGGCGCGGCCAGGTGGGCCACGTGCGCCCGATTAAGCGCTGGCGGTGGCGGCGGTTTCGTCCGTGGCGGCGGACGTGTCCGGCGAGCCTTGAGGACGATTTTAGGGTTTCGGGACCCGGATTTGGACGGGGGAGGTGTTTATATAGGCATAGGGAGCTAGGAGACTCCAAATGAGGTGCGGTTTTCGCCCACGCGATCGTGATCGAACGACCGAGAGCATGGAGGGGAGTTAGATGGGTTTTGGGCCACTTTGGAGGGGTTGTTGGGCTGCAAACAAAAGAGGCTTTTACGGTTACCCGGTTAACCGTTGGAGTACCAAACGAACTCCAAATGGCACGAAACTTGACAGGCGGTCTACCGGTGCTATACCAAGGCCGCTTGACAAACCTCGGTCCATTCCGAGACTGTTTGACACCCACACACGAAAAGAGGTAAAAGAGGGCGCCGGGAGACATAGGAGTGCCGGATTGGAAAACGGACAACGGGGAAAATGCTCGGATGCATGAGACGAACATGTATGCAAAATGAGATGCACATGATGACATGATATGAAATGCATATGATGACATGGAAAAGTGCAACACGCAAGAAAATGACATGGCAACAACGGTGAATAACTAGCAGACACCTGGCGCATCGGATCCGAGGCGTTATAGTGTGGGTGTGTGTGGGGGGAAATAGAATAATCGCACTGCGCCTGTCAAACAAGCGCCTTTGCGTTAGCGAGGCGGCCGGGGGAGGGGGACCCCTCCCCATCCCGGCGAGGCCGAGCGAGGAACGAGCCGTAGCAGGCGACGATGCGGCATGTCACGGCGTCGCATGCGGAGGCGAGTCCGTAACATGACTTGCCCCCGCGCCTCACCGCACTAAGGGGTATAGTTGTACTAACACATCTTCCTTGTATGGACTTGCCCCCATTATCTATCTTTAGGGGTGTGTGGGTGCGTGTGGGGGGGAAACAAAATAACCGCACTGTGCTCATCAAGCGAGCGCATTGTCAAGATTAGCGAGGTCGAGCCGGGGACCCTCCCCAATCCCAGTGAGGCCGAGCCAGAACGAACAGCCGTGTGATGACGACACGGCTACATTGTCAGATTTGAACTTGTTGCATTTTAGTAGTTGAACTTGTTAGATTATATATAAATAAGAAATTTAGCATAAATGACAAAGAAAATCTATTTGAGCTTCTTGCATTTTAGTAGTTGAACTTGTCAGATTTTATATAAATAAGAAATTTGGCATAATTTACAAAGAAAATCTATTTGAACTTGTTGCATTTTAGTACTTGAACTTGTCGATTTTATATAAATAAGAAATTTAGCATAATTGACAAAGAAAATCTATTTGAACATGTTGCATTTTATATAAATAAGAAATTTAGCATAATTGACAAACATTGTCTATTTGAACTTGTTGCATCTTAGTAGTTGAACTTGTCGATTTTATATAAATAAGAAATTTAGCATAATTGACAAATAAAATCTATTTGAACTTTTGCATTTTAGTAGTTGAACTTGAAAGTAATATTTAATTCTGTTTTTTAAATTATGTACATTTAACAGATAGGCTATTAAGTTCTCTTCTTATTAGAGGTTCATTGTTTTTGTATCATATTTTTTTCTTTTTTTATCATCCATGGTGCGAGCTAAAATTATTTTATTTATATTTTTCAGATTTAAAGTTATTGCTGTGAACTAGTATTTGAATTTATATATTTTCAGTTTGAACATTTTTCTTGTAGTTTATATTTCTTTGCCTCGCCCTCTGGTTTGTTTAAGTGGGCTTATTGGTGGGGTGTTTGTTGACGATGGAGGCTGTGTCTGTGCAGTGCGGCGTGCGCGTGCGCTATGGGTGGGTTTAGTCCCACCTTGTTAGTCGAGGGGGCTCTAGACCTGTTTATAAGCGCAGCCGAGGCTCACCGGTCGAACTCCTCTGAACACTTACCTGAGCGCTTATACACGGCACGCTCTCTCTCTCTCATGACATGTGGGCCCTCGACGGCAGGCCCTTCGTTGTGCAGATTACTAGGGATTCGCCCATGGGCTTGAGTTCAAGTATCTAGCATCGTCAGGGCCTGCGGCTGTCCTTGGGCGGTCATTTTTTTCTTTTTTTGTTTGTTTGAATCTAGTACTTGACTCCACCAGTAGCTTGGACTGATTCTTTTTGTTCTTGTTCTTTGTGAGTTTTGTGTAAGTGTAATCTTTTTCATTTGAGTTTTTTGCCTTCTTTTTTGTGATTATTCTCAAGGGTCTTCTGGTGCCATTTTCAGAACTATGGTACTTGCGTGTAGACTAAGTTGTACTGATAGTCCATTCATAGTAGCACTTATGTTCTTAGTCTGACATTTGGGGGATTACGGACTGATGCTTCTTTGTACTTTTTATTGTAGTAAGTATGTACTGTCCGATCAAGTGTACTATTACTGTCATTCTTAATCTGCAAGCGATCAACATAAGTGTGTGCTGATGCTTCTTAACTTTTTCTGTTTGTAGTACTTGTTAATTTTCTAGCAGCTACATATGAATGAGAACACTACATGAAGTACTGAGAATTTATTCTTCAACTTTTGAAGTGTTGTTAAGCAACTCAAATTGTGCTGATTGTTTTCAACGTCAGGTTTTCTATACAATACTGATTTGAAACTACACATGGAACAACGTTGTGTGATTAGTTGCTTCATAACTAGTACTTTAGAGTAGCCACAAAGTTTCATTCAGAAGCTACTTTTGAATTTGAAATGATGGATTAACAACATACGAAGCTACCAAACTTATATAATGATATAAGCAAAACATTGTACGAACTTGTTCAACCATGACAATCACGACATAATCATACTGGTTCAACCCAACAAGAGCAAACTACTAATTTGAAACAACAAGATAATAGGCAAGCACAAGCGGAAGGAAAACGAAGGCAGGCTCTGATGTATTTTCATCCCTAAAAGGGGCAATAGGGGTGGTCATAGAATTTCTCAGCCTCCCGCTCTTTTGCAAATTCCCAACCATCTGTGATGTAGTCGATCATGTTCCATGACTTGTACGCGGCGTATGCATCTACTCCTGCGTACTCGATGAGGTTGTCTGGCAGCGGGCTGATCCCCCACAGTTTGTGGTCTTCCTGCGTGTCGATGTTCTTCTTCATGTCTTTGTAGAATGGGTGTATGACGCTGGCTGCAACATCAGTCAAGGAGTCGTACTCTTTTCCGGTGTATCAAACTCTCCACTTGCGCTGAATGTCGATGAACTTGTTGGGGTTGGTATCCAAACCGGACATCTTCAGCTTCTCTTTGTCGCTTTCAATGTTGAAAACGACAAATGTGAACAAGCTCTCATGCTGCAGCATGTCGTTCAGGCGCTTGGGCCTGCAAGGGGAGAGACATTTTGAAAATTAGCATTACTTTTGATGTTTGAATTATTCATTTTTGTTTTGTTTTACAAGCGATGAATCCATGAAGTAGATGTTTATGTAGCATAAATAATAGATGAATGTACTTCAAAAACTAGTAAACAAAGTTAGACAAAATTCAGAAAATACTTCACTACATCAAGTTCAGAAACATCTTTTTAATACATCGAGTACATAAAGTACATTATCAGATCAAGATCAGAAACTACACTAGTACATCAACTTCAGAAATTAATCTTCTGCAAGATTTTCCAAATAGTAATCCAGTGCATCAGGTTCAAAAAAACATTTATCTACTTGAGAAAGTGCAGTAGTGCATCCACTTTCACAAACCACACTAGTACGTCTAGTTGGGAAACAAGTTCCATGACAGTTTCTGGATACTGTATTAATTAAACAGATGAACAAAACAGGGCAAATGCAGTTTTCTTTTTTGTTGAATAAAAGACCTATACCAGTGCTTGATACATCTTTGTGCATGAATTCTATATCAAGTTCATAAATTAATTTGAGAAACAAGTGCATCAAGATATGGACCTATACCACTTCACCAAACATCTTTTAATACATCAATTCTATAAACTATACTAGTGCATCAAGATCAGAATCTATGCTAGTACATTAAGTTCAGAAATTAATTTGGTGAAACATCTTTCAGATGCTAATCCAGTGCATCAATTTCAGACGCTAACCTGGTGAAACAATCCGCTTCACAATTTCGGAAATGCATGTAACTTGAGAAACATGTACTCCTGCATCCACTTCACAAACTATAGTAGTTCATCTAGTTGGGAAACAAGTTTAATGGAATTTTTTGGGGAGCAGTACTAGTACAACCGATGAATGAACAATAGTATGGGTTACCATTTTGTGGCCGCTGCGATGTGGTACACCAGCAGAGTTCCTCGACGCACAACTGCAGGACTGCTGCCATCTGGGGAGGTTCATCTTCGCTGGTGTAGTGCACACCAACGCCGACGATCCTACGACGCATGCCGCCAAGCTTCCTCCAGAGCCTGGAGATCACCTCGCTGGCCTTGTCTGGTTTGCTGGTGCAGACGATCTCCAGAGTTTCTTTGCCGTGGAGCTCAACCCCTGTGAGGGTTTTGGTGTACTCGCGCTTCTCACCGGGGACGTGAACGTCGACGAGGTTGCTGCTCTTGTCCGACGGCTTGCCATGATGACGCTTGGTGGATGGTTCCTCCGCCATCGCCTTCCTCCGGCGACTGTGGGCTTGTGAGAGAGAAGTTTGTGGTTTGTGTGCAGTGGAGATGGAAGCGGCAATGGTGGTTCTGTGAATCAGGCAGAGATGGAGTCGATTTTGGGGCTTCTTTGAGTGCGCAGGGGAGGCGATTCGTCGGGGACGTGGTGGTACTGGTTGTGGGGTCGCCGTTTGCATTCCCTTGTGGCAACCGCCCAGTGGGTGGCGCGGGCGGTGGCCTGGAAGAACTAACCGTCCAAGCCAATTTCTTTGCTAGGGTATTAATCTAGTCGAACTGAGTAGTCTTGTCAAGCTGTACTTATCAGTTGCTTTATCACACTTGCTCGTCTTAGGGTCGGTGACGATGTCATTTTACTGTCGCACTGATCCGTCTTGTCAACCTGTACTTATCAGCTACTTATCCCACTTGCACGTGTCAGGGTTGGTGATGATGGAAGTTTGTACTTCTCTACTGTGGGTACTTGGACTGGTGATTGAACTATTTGGTTACTCTGCCTTGTACTGACGAGTGAGAAATATCAGTACTGATGTGTGTGAGGGTTTAGATTTTCCTTAACATTTTTTTGCTGAGTTACTGGCCGACAGTAGTGTTTGCGTCAGATAAATCCAGATAAGTTTTTTCAAATATATTTGTGACTGCATTCAAAAGGATTATCAAATGGTTTACATAATAATGTCACTGGTCCAGCGGGCACAAATCACAAATTATATCTTAACTATAGTACTGATCGACAAATCAACGATAAAGATAGATAAGTTTTGGTAACGACAGTGTTTCTGAAATGTTTCCTCATTGTATACCTAGGCAACTGAGACTACAAGCTTATTTTTCAGTTGACGCAGCAACATAACCACTATGGATTGTTCAGTCTTGAGCTCCTCCTAACTAGCCCCGAATGTTGTTCCTTGTCGGCGCCCTTTCCTGGTTGAGCCTTGGCAGCTTCATCGTCAGTTTCAATTTCCTCGTCCCTGATACTGTCATCTTCGTTGTCTTCGTCTGACTGGTCGTCATTCTCGTCAAACTCTTCATCTTCATCCTCTTCTTTTGATTTTTTGGAACTCTGTACCTTGCCCTGTTTCTGTTCAGCGCCACTGACCTCCTTACCCACTTTGCACGTGCGGGCATTATCTCCGTCAGTTCCCCCACACTTGCGGCAAGTGTAGCTGTTACGTGTGTCGTGTCCATTGGTAGAAACCTGGGTAGCTCCAATCTGCTTATGCAGTGTTTGCTATTTGACAGTGGCATCAGTGCGGAGTGGGCATGTGCGGTAATTATGGTTGCTCACGACGTTGCAGAATCCGCATGCCCTTATCCCGAGAGGTTTGCCGTCCGGGCCAAATTCCACGCGCTTGATGGGGCGTGGTGGCTTTTTGGCTGATGCTTTCGCTGCTTGCGTCTTACTCTTCCTCCCCTTTGTGTTTGAGAATATGGGTGGTTTAATCACCCTTTCCTGCTGCTGCTGGTAGGATGTCCTGTTGTCATGTCGTTCGCCTACATCACCATCAAGCTCATGATCTTGCATGTGAGCATGTTGGTGCTCTTGAGTGTGCACATGGGCAAGCTCCGGTTGCTGTTGCTCCTCTTCCTCGTTGTCGAACGGGTCAATAGCTCCCAGATTGTTCATCTCGGATAACATTGTAGCAATATCTTGCTCAATGGCTTCATTGTCCGGGACACCTCCATTTTCAGCAGAATGCATGGCGTTGAGTTCTTGTTCAAGTTTGTCCATGATGACCCGTGACCTTGCCATTTGCTCTTGGCTTCTCAAGCTTTTTCTGTGCACCCTCATGTTCAGCGTCAGCAGTGAGCTTTCAATGCGATATGCGATGCCTTGTTTGATGCTACTTGTCCTCGTGTCATTTCATTGAATGTTGGCTGGATGTTCGGGCGCGTTCTTGTATCTCCCGAGGATGTATTTCTCTCGAACGCTGGTAGTTTTAATTTTCGCATCATGCATGTGACATGCACGCAGTAAAAGACTTGTATTTTTGGAAGAGGTGCATATTTTTGTCATTTCATTCAACAAAAACTTTGCAAAAAGTAGTACAATATGTAGCATCTTTTTTAGTCATCACTGTGTGGTCCCATAGCCTTTTCGCACTCATATGTTTCTCCCACGGGTCTGCAACCACACGGAATGCGTCTTTGAGCCCACACGACAGTTTTTGCGGGTTGTTGTAGCGCACGAGGTACTTTGTGGGCTCTTCCGTCTCTGTCGCCGTGAAGAGTGTGCTCAGTTTTAGCCTATTTCTGATCTCGCTGTACACAGCTCGTGAGTAAACCTTTGCTATCTGGGTGTCAGACCCATAGAAGGTCAGCGTGTTCTGTTCCTTCTGCCCATGCAAGAATGATGACCAATTTATTAGTTTTCCCGCAGTAAAAAAATTTCTAACTAATAAAGTTTTACTTTAGTAAGCATGTTATTTTTGCCTCACGACAGGTGATAGAGCTATACCCTGTTACCCATTGTCTCCTGGTTCTCTACCTGCCTCCTGGTTTTGACGCAGGAGTTTACCTGGCTGACAAACCGGTGTAGGTTTTGTCTCTCACTTATGAAGTTCTTCTTAAGCACATAGTTCATGCTCTCACTTTGTTGTGTGGATGTCATTTTGGCGCAGAAAATTTCATTGAAGTAGGCTGATATCCATCTCTCACGCTCGTTCCACATGGCCACCATCGTGGCATCATCATGGAGGTTGTACTTATCCATGAGTCTTTTCCAGGCAGCCTCAAACTCAGTTGGCATGAGGGGCCAGTTGAGGATTGATGTGAATTCATCCTTAAAATCTTTGTGCAGATAGTACAGGTATGTGAGGTGTTCCCTGTACTTTTTTATAATGTGCCAGCGGCACAACTTGTGTACCGTGTTCTTTAAAGCATCTGGGATCGCCAAAGCCATTGCCGGGCACTTGTCTGGTAATGAGAAAAGAGACATGGAGTGGTCAGCAGATGGTGGTGCATATATACAAATAGAACTGACACAACATTTTTACTGTGTTATTTTCCTTTAATTTTTTTGGTGGGTGGGGGGTGGTGGTTGGGGGAGTTTTTTGGCGGTTGTATCTGTGAGGATGCATGTAGGAGCCTTCCCTCTCATGCACCTTAAAAATGTCTTGAACAACCATCTGAATGAAGACATGATGTAGACAAGATCTATTTATGTAGAAATAGACCCCATCTTGTTATCCTTAATAGCAACGATACATATGTGTCAGTTCCCCTTCTGTCACTGGGATCAAGCACCGTAAAATCGAACCCATCACAAAGCACCTGTTCCCATTGCAAGATAAATAGATCAAGTTGGCCAAACAAAACCCAAATATCAAAGAAGAAATACGAGGCTATAAGCAATCATGCATATAAGAGATCAAAGAAGACTCAAATAACTTTCATGGATAAAAAGATAGATCTGATCATAAACACAAAGTTCATTGGATCCTAACAAACAAACCGCAAAAAGAGTTACATCATATGGATCTCCAAGAGACCATTGTATTGAGAATCAAGAGAGAGAGAGAGAGAGAGAGAGAGAGAGAGAGAGAGGAAGCCATCTAGCTACTAACTACGGACCCGTAGGTCTACAATGAACTACTCATGCATCATTAGAGAGGTACCACTGGACATGATGAACCCCTCCGTGATGGTGTCTAGATTGGATCTGGTAGTTCTGGAACTTGCGGCGGCTGGAATTGATTTTCGTCGACTCCCTAGGGTTTCTGGAATACTGGGGTATTTGTAGAGCAAAGACGCGGTGCGGGAAGCCACCGAGGTGGGCACAACCTACCAGGGCGCGCCTGGAGACTCCAGTCGCGCCCTGGTGTCTTGTGTTCACCTCGGGCTCCCTCTTCGGTACTTCTTTGGCCCACTGGATGTCTTATGGTCCAAAAAACATCCACAAAAAGTTTCGCTGCGTTTGGACTCCTTTTGGTATTGATTTCCTGCATGCACTATAGGAAACAGGTAATTTGCCGTCTGTGGATTATAGACGGCAAAGACCTAAATCCAGACGGCAAACTCAGACGACAAAGATAAGTCGGAAAAGAATACTTTGCCGTCAGCTTTTTATCGGCAAGACGGCAAAGACTTTGCCATCATCCAAATTCTATCTTTGCCATCAAGTAGAATAATAGCATACGACAAAGAAAACATCTTTGCTGTCAGCTAGGATGTGTCTTTGCTGTGAGCCTCGTTCACCCAAGACGTCAAATAACTTTTTATTATTTATTAAAATAGTGATCAAACAGTGCAGTTCCAGAAGCGGTGGTCAAAGCTACATGGTCTCTTTGTTTCGAAAAAAGCTACTTGGTCAAAGGCGTAGGTAAATTCGTTCGTAGCCATTTCACAACCAACATTATAAGAGTCAATGACAAGCGAACGGATTTTACAAGATAGAGCAAGTGTATTTACACAGTATATCCATCGTCATCACTCATTGATGAATCAAAAAACTAACTCTATTTCAATTTCTGAGAAAAAAAGGACGAACTGGGCAACTGCCCTTGCAGCACACACGCCGCCGGGGAGGTTGAGATCCGCGCCACCAGCGCACAAGGGGCCGGGGAGGTGGAGGGCCTGCGGCAGGAAGGAGGAGGACGCTGCGACCGCCTAGCCTTGCTCGCCACACCGCCGTCCAGCCACGCACGCCTGTGTCGCTCTTCCGCTCATGCGCCGCCGCCAACCAGCGGCTGCCACCACCCTGCCCGTGCTCACGCTGCCCTCTCTCGTGCCAGCCAGCGCCGCTGCCCGGCCAGCGCCGACCGCCCACTCTCGCCCGCCGGCGTCGCCCTCGCCGCATGCTGCCCACCACAGAGCCCGCTCCGCCCATGCCACCGCACACCAGCGTTTAGCCGCCTCCCTACTTCTTGGCCACCGAGACTCGCTGGCTCGCGCCGGCCGCCGCCCTAGCCCGCGCCGGTGCCATCCCCGTCGTGGGCATGCACGAGTGGCTGGTGGTGGCATCTGTGCCTGTGTGAGAGGATAAGGGAGGCGTGTGTGTGCGTGGTGGATGGATGTGGACGTGGGTGCGCGAGTGGGAGGAATAGGGAGAGAGAGAACATGGTGGGGGTACGTGGTGGGGTCAAAGCGTGGGTGAGAGATCAGGGATAGGCATTGTAGTGGTCGGCTGCAATTATGCCACCTCATCGATCCGTGGGATCGATCCGCGAGATGTGTTTTCTCTTTGCCGTCTATGTTTTTTTAACAGACGACAAAGAGCTCGCTTTGCCGTCTGAAAAAAAAACACAGACGACAAAGTCTTTGCGGTCTGCGGTTTTTTTGCAGATGGCAAAGAAAACTCTTTGTCGTCTGTAATAAAAACCATAGACGGCAAAGCGGCTTCGCCGTCTATTTTCTTTTTAGCAGACGGTGAAATATGTCTTCGCAGTCTGCCGTTCTTTGCCGTCAGCAGCTGTCGGCAAAATTGATCTTTGCCGTCTGCCCTGACCAAATGCTGATGGCAAAGAGAAGTACTGATGGCAAATCTCCTATTTCCTGTAGTGATGTAAAAAAACATGCAGAAAATAGCAACTAGCACTGGGCACTATGTCAATAGGTTAGTACCAAAAAATGATATAACACAATTATAAAATGATTGTAAAACATCCAAGAATGATAATATAATAGCATGGAACAATAAAAAATTATAGATAAGTTGGAGACGTATCAACATCCCCAAGCTTAATTCCTGCTCGGTCCTCGAGAGTAGGTTAATGATAAAAACAGAATTTTTGATGTGGAATGCTGCCTAACATGCTCATCACATATTCTTTCTTTGTAGCATGGACATTTGGACTTTTATATGGTTCAAAAAAATAGTCTAGTTTTGACATGAGAATTTCAATACTCAAGCATATCAACAAGCAACCATGTCTTTCAAAATATCATTGCTAAAATTAGTTATCCCTAGCCCATTATGCTCAATCATTGATCCATTCATGAAAAACACTCGCATATTAGCTACACCCAATGCTCAAGTACGATCATAGTGCCCCTTAGTTGGTGCTTTATAAGAGAAGATGGAGACTCAAATAAAAATAAAATTGCATAAATTAAAAGAAAGGCCCTTCATGGAGGGAAGTAGGTATTTGTAGAGGTGCCGAGCTCAAAGCGAAAAAGATAGAGATAAAACATTTTGGGAGACATGCTTTTCCACAACAAAAACGATCGAATAGTTACCAATACTTTCCATGCTAGATATATCATAGGCGGTTCCCAAACATAAATTAAAGTTTATTCCTTTTTAAACCATACTTTCACTTTCCATGGCTAGCCATATCCGTGGGTG
Organism: Aegilops longissima; assembly: GCA_021605205.1. Lineage (NCBI taxonomy): Eukaryota > Viridiplantae > Streptophyta > Magnoliopsida > Poales > Poaceae > Aegilops > Aegilops longissima. The sequence goes on from CM038677.1 coordinate 302,503,408, forward strand.
CCTTCCATACCAACACTTTCCAAGGAATTTTTTATTTGACAACATAAAGTAAATTCGTTTATCATTTCGGAACTGGGCATCCCTAATACCTTTGCCTTACTCTCGTGCATTGACAAATGAATAAACACTCATCGTGAGAATAACATATCTAGCATAGAAATATATTAGCCACCCCTACCGTTTCATGAGCGGTACGAGCACATAAAAGAGAAATTTATTTTGAAAATTAGATATGGCATATACAAATTTGCTTAGAACGGCAAAAGAATACCGCATATAGGTAGGTATAGTGGACTCATGTGGCAAAACTGTCGGATGTGGGTCCCCGCAAACCCTTATGGTTCGAACACTGGGGTGCGCGCGGAGTCTTTCCCTCCTACCGATCTACGCGCTAGCTCGCTAAGATCTCGCGGACAAACTCTACGAACTCGCAACACAGAAAGACACGAGATTTATACTGGTTCGGGCCACCGTTGTGGTGTAATACCCTACTCCAGTGTGGTGGATTGCCTCTTGGGCAGATGATGAATAGTACAAGAGAAGAACAGTCTCCTGAGGTTGAGGTGTTCTTGTGAGTAGGCTCTCGATTGGGTTGGATCAAGCTAAGATGAGATGCCTCTACTGTGGTGGCTAGTCCTATTTATAGAGGCCTTGGTTCTCTTCCCAAATATCGAGCGGGAAGGGATCCAACAACGGTGGGCAAATTTGAAGGGGGACAGCTAGTACAAGCTATCCTGACAAAAGTGGTCTTCGCCATCGAAAAGCTCTGGGGTGACGCTGTCTTGGGATCCATGATGACCTCCGCCTTGCCGTCCTCCTGGTCTTGGTCTCGTTGCACCAACATGGCAACCTTTGCCTGATGCCTCGGTACTCTCCGCCTGCGCTGGCCTCCTTAGCACCAAAGAGGAAACTAGGACGCTGCGCACGCTGGCGCCCGCCTGGCGACGTGCGTCATGGCTCACGTCACGAGGGCCTCGTGAGGTTTGCCCTGCCTTGATATCTTTGCTCCTCATGAGCCTTCCTGGCTAGGCTACTCCAGAGGAGGTCTTGCGTCGTCCGCCTCGCGAGGCTTGGACCCTCGCGAGGGTCTTGGATGCCTTGTTGATGAAGATGGGCCTTACGACCTGCTAGCTTGGCCATCTTGTGGGCATGAGCGAGCATGTCTGGGGACCCTCGTTCCCGAAGCAGCGACAGAGCCCCCGGCCCAAGGTGCGCTTCGGGCTTGGCCATGGCGAAGCCAAGGGTCAAGTTCGGAGCACCGTGGCCCCCAAAAGCCTGCGGCCTTGGTTGACGCGTGGCGGTTGATTGGACGTGGGCGTCTTCGCTTCCCCACGCTGCCTCGGCAACTGCACGACTTGACAAGTCCCTGCGACATGCAAGGAAAACCATCATTACCTGCGGCCGTGGGGGACACCGGTTGGCCTCCTCTTGCTATAAATGGGGAGGGGGTCGGAGCCCCCATCGCCCATCTCTCCCTTGCTTGCTTGCTCCTTCCTCCTTGCTCCACTTCTGACAACAATGGCGCCCATCAGAAGTTTTTCTGCTAAAGAGAGGGACAAGCTCCCCGTGATGATCCGGGGCCACTTCCGCCGAAGAAGAGGTCGATCTATCGCCGTGATGAAGCGGCGATGCAGGTGGTGTCGAGGCCCTGGTGCGAGCGGCCTCCTCCTGGGTACCCGCTACCCTTGTACGCCCGAGTTGAGGGCTCGGGAGGTCGGAGCGACGAGGAGCGCCTCCCATGCCATGTCCGGGGTCGCTGCGCCATGGCGACGCGTGCCGTCGGCCCTGGGGTCCGCGCCGCAGACTCCTCGCGCGAGTTGGTGCTGTGGGCGCCGATGCCTCCAAGCTCCTGGATCCGCTTCCCGCGGTTCTTCTCCGACGTGATGCCGCCGAGGGGGCCTCTCGAGCTCTGGCTGTAGCATGCCGACTGCAGCGCTCCGGCGACTGGAGTGGAGATCGAAGCGGTCCCCACCGGCAAGATCTTCATGAGTCGCGGCTGGGGCGAGATCGCGCGGGTCTGCCGTGCGAGGGGAGCCCTCGCGATCCACTTTGAGTACGACGGTGCCTCCATGCTCTTCTTCAAGGTCTTCGACGCCGAGGGCCGCCGCCTGGAGTGCTGCCCTGGAGAGGAGCGCCAGACCGACGCACGCTCCGCTCCTCGCGGCCATTCCAGCAACAGTAGCCCTTGGGAGTCCAGTAGCTCTCTTGAGCTTTACGAGACTCCGGAGACGAGCGACGACAGCTATGTGCCCCCGAGCTCTCGCCGCGCTCGGAGCAGAGCTGCGGCGTCCGGCCGTCACCGCCGCTGATCTGGATGGGGTCGGCGCTGGCCTCTCGTGGCCCACTGTTGATGATGGCGTCCGACACAGAAGGGTGTAGATAGGATTCCCCTTAGTATCAGCTTTTGTTTCCTGCGAAGAATCATGAATCACCCCGTGGGGTCATGTAAGGGTCTGTAATGTCCTTGGTGCTTATCTTCCTTGTTATGAAAACTTGGTGAGCGCATGTCCCGTTAAGGTTCGGTCCCCCTTTCTTTCCTCGTGATGGCTTGTTGCTCTACGCCGACAGTCCCGGTCCCAGGCGAGGCTCTGACCGTCATTTGGTATGCTGTGTCGCGTGCCGTGGTCAAGGCCAGGAGGTGTGTGGCCCGAGGTCCAGTAAGAGCCCCTGATGCGCGATGCTCAGGAGGTCCCCCTTAGCGCTCAAGCAGCCATGGTAAGGCACAAAAGGAACATGACTTGGCCGCAACGGGGCTGCGGCATGGTGTGAGTGACCATTAGGCCCAGATATTTAGCCGATCCTAGGGAGAAACTTATCTTGCTGACTTCTCGGCGATTCCTGATGTTGCACTAGGGTTGCGCGCCAACTCGTGCAACATAGCTTGGCCGGCACATACGAGTTCCCCTCCCCTTATGCTCTCCTTAGTGCTCTATGTCCTCAGGTCCCGGCCCTCGAGCGAGCTCAGCTGCCGCTGGTATGCCAGGTCGCGATGCCGTGGTCAAGGCCAGGGGGTGAGGGCTGGAGAGCCAGTAAGAGCTCTGAGTCACGATGCTCAGGAGCCCCCCTTTTAACGCGCAAGCGAATTGCACGAGAGAAAAGGAGACTCGCGGTGCCGCCTGCTATCCTTCCCTCGGGATCCCTGTGAACAGGCACAAGAAGAAACACGGTTTGCCGTTACAGCTGTTAGCCTGCCACTGGTTGCTCTGGATGAGGTGAAGGCACTGAGGGCCTGGTGAGGTGACGTGTGCGGCGTGTGCCGCGAGCCAGAGCTCGACCACCCAGATTTGCCGGCATGGCAGGGACGGACCCATGCACCAGTGCCGTGCCTGTGTGAAGGCCCCGGGGGAGGCGATGATCGGGCAGGTGGTAGCAGTTGGCAAGTTAAGCATGGAGAGCAGATCATCTTAGGTAAATGCAGGAAGATACATGTCACTGGGTCTGGCCCGAGCGGCTTGGGGATGATGCAGCCCGAGGGGCAACCCCAGGAAGGTAAGCTAAAGACATAAGCAAAAGGGATACATGCCACAGGGACGGACCCATGTGGCCTAGGAATAATGCAGCCCGAGGGCGCCCCACTCAAACGAGCTTGGAAGATGTCACACGTTACGTAGATGAAGTAGAGTTGGTGCAGCTGAAGGCGTGCGTTGAAGAAATGACTCCTCATGAGCCACCGGAGTCCTGAGCCTCCGGAGGCTCTGGGGGCTCGGGAGGTTCCCTGAAGACCATCTCCATCTCCTCCAGGACGGCATGGTACCTGGCCTCCTGAGCCGCCAGGATACGCCGTAGGTCGTGTTGATGGGCTGACGCCATGCTCGGCAAGCCGAAGGGCATGCGAACGTAGTTGTGTCGTGGGCCCTCGCAGCAGCCCACACGCGATGGCCAGGAGAGCTCCTGAGATGCGGCCCTGTTGAGCCCGAGGACATCGATGAAGACACGTAGCCCAGCATCCTCGCCAGGATGCGGAGCTGCCCCTCGTGAGCGGTTGTCGCCGCGCATGGCCCTTGCATCCTGCAGTTCCTGAGTGGTCTTGGTGATGAACTCCTGAGTGGTGGGCACTCCTTGCCCTGTGCTCTCCTGAGGATCATGTGCTTTGGCACGCCCAAGTGGTGCCCAAGCGCCTCCTCGTGAAGTTAGCAAGGTCCGAGGCCCTCGGAAGAGAGCCCCGAGCCCCGCCGAGGAGGCGCCGGCGCTGCTTCCTATGCAATGGAGGGAGGCGCCCTTGGAGCAGGCGCTGATCCTGACGAGGCTCCTGCCATGACGCCATCCTCCTGAGGTCCTCACGGTGCGACTGCTTCTTCTTGGGATGGTCTCCGGAGGGCCTTCACTTCTGCTCTCGGGGTCGTCGATCGCTGCGGCTTGAAAGGCGCGCTCAAGGGAGCACACCGCATCCCTCTCGTCACACGGGACCGTGATGATTCCTCCGCTTCCTGGCATCTTGAGAACGTTGTAGCCGTGATGAGTGACTGCCATGAACTTGGCCAGGGCTGGATACCAGAGGATAGCATTGTATGGCAGGCGGATGTGCATGACGTCGAAGTCGATGAGCTCTGTGCGGTAGTTCTTTTGCTCCCCGAAGGTGACAGGCAGGCGGACCTGCCCTATCGGTGTGGTGGAACCGTCGGTCACTCCTGAGAAAGGCTGGTTGGCTGGAGCTGCTCATATGGCACTTGGAGGTTGTCGAACGTGTCGACAGACAGGACGTTGAGCCCTGCGCCGCCGTCGATGAGGGTATTGGTGACCTGCACATTCCTGATGACTGGAGAGCACAACATAGGGAGGGCACCAGCGGTGGCTGCACATTTGAGCTGATCCACCGAGTTGAAAGTGATGGCGCATTGGGACCATCTGAGCGGGCGCGTGTCCTCGAGCTTGGGGAGTACCGCGTTCACCTTGCGAGCGAACTATTTGAAGATGCGCTGAGAGGCTGGGGCCTGGGCGCCGCCCAAGATGCAGGCGATTGCACATGGCTCCTGGAAGCCCCCACCCCCCTCGTCCTAGTGGTGGTCATCGTTCCTCCTTGGTGGCGGCAGCGGGGAAAGACCGGTGTTGCCCTGGTGGCGATCCTCACGAGGCGGGTCCCTCCAGGCGCCCTCGCGAGGTTGGTCCTGCCAGCGGTACTCACGAGGCCGGTCGCGCCACTCCTGGCGCGGGCCACAGTCGTCCCAGCGTCCACCTCCACGTCCTCCTCCGCCGCCGTAGCCCCGGTCGTTGCGCTCGGGGCGTCGACCGTAGCGTCCTTCCCGTATTTCTCTGAGCTCTTGACAATCGCTGGTGTTGTGGGTGTTCAGGTTGTGGAAGGCGCAGAACGGTCGGCCGTTCTTGGATGACTCAGGCTGATCTCTGCCCCACTTGGTGTTGGGCTCCGCTGCGAGCACAACTGCCTCCTTGCGCTTCACGTCCTTGGCCTTGGCCTTCTTCTCCTCTACGCCTGCGGCTGGCAGCTCGACGAGAGAATGCCCCTCCTCAGCTCTCGCGCACTTGGTCGCCAGGTTGAATAGCTCCTGAGAGGTGCAGAGCTCCTCGTGATGGCGAGCTCTTCCTTCATCTTGACGTCACAGACACCGTCAGAGAACGCGGAGATGATGGCTTCGTCCGTGACCTTGGGGATCTTGAGGCGGGTGTTGTTGAAGCGCTGGATGTACTTCTAGAGGGTCTCTCCTGGTTGTTTCTTGATGCGGCATAGATCACCCGTGGCCGATGGGCGGTCGCGAGTGCCCTGGAAGTTGGCGACGAAGCGGTCGTGCATCTCGTCCTAGGAGGAGATCGAGCCGTGCTGTAGGTTCAGGAGCCAGGAGCGGGCTCCATCCTTGAGAGCCATGGGAAACCAGTTCGCCATGACTTTTTCGTCGCCATTGGCCGCTTTGATGCTCAGCTCATAGAGCTGCAGGAACTCCGCAGGGTCGGCGGTGCCGTCGTAGCAAGGAGGCAGATCTAGCTTGAACTTGCCTGGCCAGGCGACGCTACGCAGCTCGGGGATGAAGGCACTGCAGCCGGCCGTGGTTGCCGGGGCTCGCTTCGGAGGTGGAGCTTGGTCTTGATGAGGTTTGCGCTGCGCCGCTGGGGGCGGTGCGCGGTCTTGACGAGGTGGTGCAGGAAGCGCGGGTGCAGCTTCTCGTGGTCGCGGGATTTCTTTACAGCTTCTCTCTTCACGCGCGGGCGCCGGGTACGGCGGATCACGCCGCGGAACCGTGCGCCTTGGTGCCAAGGCACTGTCTTGGGGCTGAGGTGGTGGAGGCACGCCATGCGCCCCGTCGCCCGCGGCTGGTTGAGGAGGAGGTAGAGAGTTGGACGGCACCGGAGAGCCCCCTGCGGCGCGGACGAGCTTAGCGACGCGGTCGAGCCACTCCTCGTAGAGGTCGTCGACGGGGCGGTAGCGCAGGAGCTTGTTCGCTGCGAGGAGCGTGGCCCGTGCCTCCATGGGAGCGCGGTGCGCGTGAGATGAAGAACCGGCAGGGGTCAGCGATGGATTAGCGGTGCGGCCGTCCTGCCACACCGAAGGATGGAGCGAGGACGCCTGCTGTTTGTTCCCCGCCGGGCCGGTGGCAGCGTTGGCGGCGGGAGACGGAGAACGATGAGGTGGCCCGCCAACGGGAGCCGTATGAGCAACGCGGGCGGTGAGAGCAGCCCGACGTTCAGCTCGAGCACGGCGAGTGTCCGCCATGGAAACGATGGAGCGATGGAGCGACGAATTGATGGAAGGGAAGCTACGGTGCACCCCTACCTGGCGCACCAAATGTCAGATGTGGGGTTCCGGCAAACCCTTAAGGTTCGAACACTTGGGTGCGCATGGAGTCTTTCCCTCCTACCGATCTACGCCCTAGCTCGCTAAGATCTCGCGGACGAACTCTACGAACTCGCAACACAAAAAGACACGAGGTTTATACTGGTTCGGGCCACCATTGTGGTGTAATACCCTACTCCAGTGTGGTGGTGGTGGATTGCCTCTTGGGCTGATGATGAATAGTACAAGAGAAGAACAACCTCCTGAGGTTGAGGTGTTCTTGTGAGTAGGCTCTCGATCGGGTTGGATCAAGCTAAGATGAGATGCCTCTACTGTGGTGGCTAGTCCTATTTATAGAGGCCCTGGTCCTCTTCCCAAATATCGAGCGGGAAGGGAGCCAACAACGGCGGGCAAATTTGAAGGGGGACAGCTACTATAAGCTATCCTGACAAAAGTGGTCTTCGCCTGCGAGAAGCTCTGGGGTGACGCCGTCTTGGGCTCCTTAGTGCCCCTTAGTTGGTGCTTTATAAGAGAAGATGGAGACTCAAATAAAAATAAAAATTGCATAAATTAAAAGAAAGGCCCTTCGCGGAGGGAAGTAGGTATTTGTAGAGGTGCCAGAGCTCAAAGCGAAAAAGATAGAGATAAAACATTTTGGGAGACATGCTTTTCCTGTCAACGAAAACGATCGAATAGTTACCAATACTTTCCATGCTAGATATATCATAGGCGGTTCCCAAACATAAATTAAAGTTTATTCCTTTTTAAACCATACTTTCACTTTCCATGGCTAGCCATATCCGTGGGTGCCTTCCATACCAACACTTTCCAAGGAATTTTTTATTTGACAACATAAAGTAAATTCGTTTATCATTTCGGAACTGGGCATCCCTAATACCTTTGCCTTACTCTCGTGCATTGACAAATGAATAAACACTCATCGTGAGAATAACATATCTAGCATAGAAATATATTAGCCACCCCTACCGTTTCATGAGCGGTACGAGCACATAAAAGAGAAATTTATTTTGAAAATTAGATATGGCATATACAAATTTGCTTAGAGCGGCAAAAGAATACCGCATATAGGTAGGTATAGTGGACTCATGTGGCAAAACTGTGGGATGTGGGTCCCATAAACCCTTATGGTTCGAACACTGGGGTGCTTGTGAGTCTTTCCCTCCTACCGATCTCTGCGCTAGCTCGCTAAGATCTCGCGGACAAACTCTACGAACTTCATAACACGTAAAGACACGAGATTTATACTGGTTCGGGCCACCGTTGTGGTGTAATACCCTACTCCAGTGTGGTGGATTGCCTCTTGGGCAGATGATGAATAGTACAAGAGAAGAACAGTCTCCTGAGGTTGAGGTGTTCTTGTGAGTAGGCTCTCGATTGGGTTGGATCAAGCTAAGATGAGATGCCTCTACTGTGGTGGCTAGTCCTATTTATAGAGGCCTTGGTCCTCTTCCCAAATATCGAGCGGGAAGGGATCCAACAACGGTGGGCAAATTTGAAGGGGGACAACTAGTACAAGCTATCCTGACAAAAGTGGTCTTCGCCATCGAAAAGCTCTGGGGTGACGCTGTCTTGGGCTCCATGATGACCTCCGCCTTGCCGTCCTCCTGGTCTTGGTCTCGTTGCACCAATATGGCAACCTTTGCCTGATGCCTCGGTACTCTCCGCCTGCGCTGGCCTCCTTAGCACCAAAGAGGAACGCACGCTGGCGCCCGCCTGGCGACGTGCGTCATGGCTCACGTCACGAGGGCCTCGTGAGGTTTGCCCTGCCTTGATATCTCCGCTCCTCGTGAGCCTGCCTGGCTAGGCTACTCCAGAGGAGGTCTTGCGTCGTCCGCCTCGCGAGGCTTGGACCCTCGCGAGGGTCTTGGATGCCTTGTTGATGAAGATGGGCCGTATGGCCTGGTAGCTTGGCCACGCTGTGGGCCGCAGGCAGGCAAGTCTGGGGACCCTCGTTCCCAGAACGCCGAGAAAAACTGATTTAAAGGATGTTGGATGCACAAGTAGTGATCATACTTAGTGCAAAATGATGGCTAGCAAAAGATTGAGAAGCGACCAACCAAGAAATGAAAAATCTCATAAGCGAGCATTAAGCATAATTAACACCAAATAATGCACCACAAGTGTAACATCCCAAAATTCTAAATTTTGGAATGTTATAGTAAATAGATAGATTTGATTGATTGTTTGATTGTTGTGTGATTGATTGACTGAAAGTGAGTGAAACTTAAAACTTTTGAAAGTTATATGAGAGGGAATAAAAGGTCTTTCCCAAACTTTCATCTTGCATTTGTGATCTCCATGAATTAAAATTCTTTCAAATACAAAACCCTAGAGAGAAGATGACATGACTTCTTCCATTTATTTAAATGAAAAGGGTATTTGAAAATATTTGAATTGGAACTATTTTCAAATTCAGAAACTTTAAGCAACTCAATGATTTTCATGAGAGAAGATAAAATGACTTCTTCAAAACATATGAAATATGAGTTGGGAGTTTCGAAGAATCAAATTGAAAATCCCTTTTGAAAATTATTTTCAATTTCAGGTTATTTGGGTTTTATTCAAATTAGTTTTCTCCAAAAAATAAAATATATGGAAATTGGGGTAAAATGATTCCCTACATCGAAATTGGAGAGAAATAAATTTGAATTAATTTTGGTATTTTTAAAATGATTTTATTGGGTTTTATTGTAGCAGTAGCACTCTTTTCTGTATTTGAATTTGTGTGGATTTTATTTGACTCTAGAAAAATGTTCAACTTGTAGGAAATCTTTTTATGAAAATTTTGATATATTATATGCCTATATAATATATTTTTATTAATTTGTTTGTCTGAGAAAATGTTTTTTTAAAACTTCTTTCCCATGGCAACTGGGTGAAGCTCAGCCCAGTAGAATGCCCACAATGCCGCGCGCCTGCTCCTCGAGCTCGGGATGGACTCCCGCACCCGCACGATGTCACCGCCGCCGTACGCCGCCCGGACTCCCTCCGCCGTCTCTCCGTTGCCCCTCCCGCACGCCACTGCCCCGCCTCCCTCCATAAAAGCCCGAGGCCCCGGCCCCGCCTCGCCTCCTCTCGCTTCGCCGCCGCCGCCCTCACAGATCGCTGCCGCCCCTCGAGGATTTATAACAGAGGTAATTGGGATTGAGATGGGGTTTGCCATTCTCAATGTTTTCAACTAACTTTGTAGTTAAATAAAATGTATTCCTTTGCAGTAGGGAAAACTTGGCTTTTCGCAAAAACATTATAACCATAGAGCTTTTCCACCAGCCATATATGCATGTAGTGATAGCTATTATTCATCATCCTATGGTGTGAATTTGCCAGTACATTCAATGTACTGACCCTTTGTGGCTGCAACGTCTCAGGTTGCAGGATTTTCTTACAACGAGTGAGTGATACGTTAGGGTTACGATTTCTACACTCAACTTTGCCATTGGTGTTGATGGGAATCCACAACCTTGTTACTTCCGCTATTTGGATTGAGGTAATAATATTTTACGTTATTTTATACATGTGATTTACCTCTGTTATAAATCCTCGAGTATTGTGTGTGTCAGCATACCGATCCAGGGATGACACTTAAGCACAAAGACTTGACCGTCTGAGGTCGGTCGCTACAAGATGGTATCGAGCACATGTTGATCGTGGGGCGTGACCCTAGAAACTGGCAAGCCCATAGGAAAGATTTTCTCTACAACTTCATCTTCAAAAGGATCTTTTACCTCTCTTCTTTTCTGAGCTTTATCAAAATATTCCCTTTTTGTTAGACTATATCCCTTTCCCCTTTTGATCACTCGAAGATTCGGCTGATGAGACCACTCCAAGAAGTACAAGATATTGGACAGCTAAGACCACTACAGAATGAAGAAGATTTTACCGTGCATCCGAATAATGGAAACTACAACGGATGGAGACTCCGAAGACTAGGAGAATTTGAAGGCTTTGAAGAATTTCCAGATTTGTATAACCTATGAAGGCTACCCTTATGGAACTTGGCAGACTATGGAAGCTGTCAATACCTAAGATCAAGGTGTATCAGAGAAAGACCAGAACATGGAGCATTAGAACTCAAAGTTTTGTCAAGAGAACCCTAAGGCAGGAGATATCAACTACGGAATGATAGCTCATGGAAATGACAAGAGCAGAAACATGGCTATCCATGATGTTATCGCCCGGTTATGCTATTGTCATCGTGCTGAGATAAGCATGCATATCTTCGGAATGATTGGATGGTAGAAGGCTGATGGGGCATCTGTCAGCAAAGGATGCAGTTTTAACCTTAGCTGGTGTATCACCAGGATCCGGAGAATTACATCAGGAGTTTTAAGATGGACCTGCAGGAAGCCGTATCTTGACAAAGAAGAATTTCGTGAAGCACTCGGGACCCAGAAGCTGAAAGCAGCCAAGCTGGAGGAGTAAAACCTCGACATACCGGAGAATTCGTCAGGAACTAAAGGATAGTAGGACTATGGTTCATACCACGGATGTTGAAACTCAGAAGTTTGGAATGCAACTCCAGAATATTAAAGGATGTCACGAGAGAATTGGTGTCAACATGAGATGATCTGGCAAAAAGGATTTGAGAAGGACAAGCACAATCAGAAGAAGCCATCAAAGACATGAACAAGACTTGAAGAGTTTGACGACCTTGAAGATTTATTGACCTTTAGAAGACCAAACCCCTATTATATACCTACGTTAGATGAGATGATGGTGAGCTGTCATCTGTTTGATGTTTTTCTAACAGCCACAAAATAAAAATCTGTCTTTTCAAAACTTTTGTTTGTATTGTGTGCATCCCTCTCTATCTCTCTTATTCCACCCCAAAACCTATGGACCCAATAGAGGATGAATGGAGATGATCTTGTATTTTCTAGACCAATAAGTCAATTGGAGACGGACCGATGGATTCAGAACATGGAGGATCACAACTCTGTAACCAGAAAGGATATGACCCAACATGCTCTTCGGTGCTTTGAAAGAGGTGATGCTACTTGGTGGAGGATGCACCAAACCACCAATGGATGGCAAGGAGCAACCACTTGTAAAGAATTTAAGTTGACTTTGCTAATGTCTCGGTTTGTGTTCCAGAAATTGAAGCCTTCTGGAAAGGATATGAAGAAAACCCTGTGCATGCAAGCTTTGTGGAGAAATAGGACACAACCATAAGGAACACAAGGATGAATGCCCTAATTGTGAAGGAAGTCACCTAGCTGAAGAATGCCCAACAAGGCAGATCACTTGTTTCTTGTGTGAAGGGACTACCCACTACCCTGCTCAGTGTCACATTTACCCCATGGTACAAAGAACCATCCAGTAGAAAAAATAAGCAATGAAAGGAGCCCTCATGGAAATTTTAGAGGAATATGTGATGAAGGAAGAGGTGGAGGACTCACACAAAGAAGACCCAATTAAACCATGCACTAAGTCATGGTATTCATGTGGAGAAGAAGGACACATCTCCCAGAATTGTATGAGTGGGGATCTAGTAGAATTCCCGACAGAGGAAGTAGAGTATGATCCACAGGGAATAGAAGCCCTGATTGGAACAGAGAAGTCCAGGAAGAGAAGTAGATTGGACTCCCAGAAGGACCTGAGCCATATCACCCCTTACAGGTGCAAGGAGTTAGGGCACTACCTCAACAGTTGCCCAAAAATGAAACCTCGAAACTTGTCAGAAGTAATATGTTTCTACTGCAATAAAGCAGGGCACTTTGCCAGAGATTGTCCCAATGAGAAGGAGACTCGTGCTAAATAGTTGTGACGAAAAAGGAATATAGTAGCAGTACACTACAGAATCCGATTTTGTTGTCCGCCACCACGGACAAAAAGGCACCTGACGGCAGACGGCAAAGAGCTTTGTTGTCGGCAAGACGGCAAAGAGTGACGACAAAAGACAGGGTCGGCAAACAGGTCCTTTGCCGTCTCGCTTTTCACGGCGGACGACAAAGAGTCCTTTGCCTCTGTATGGCGGACAGACAAAGGGAGGGACGGCAAAATACTTGACGTCCGCCAAATTAGTCCGTTAGGTGGCTAACGGCGACCTTTGCCGTCACTTGATGAACGGCAATTTGACCACCCTTTGCCTACAAGTGGCGGACGACAAAGAGCCCAGACTTGCCTCTTTTAATTCTGTTTTCTTATATCCAACAATTATCACAACACACAACACATATATATCCATCACATAAATATCACAGCACACATATATATATCACAAAGACATATATATCCAAAGACATATATATCCATCCATACATACATAGTAGGTTGCACATAGTCCCATCAATCCATACATATTACAATATGCAAAGTTTCATCATAGCGAAGCGAGAATACAAGAAGTGCATCAAAGGAAAAAACAAGCAATCCATCATATGATCTCAAGCTTAGTGAAGTGAATGAAACACGCAAAATGACAAATAAGAAAGTTAGAAAAGAATAGAAGAAGAAGAAGAAGACTAGAAGAAGAAGTATATGCCATTTATTAGCTAACTTAGGTGAAATAGGTGGCTTATGAGCTAACCTAGGTGAAATAGGTCGTTTATGAGCTAACCTAGGTGAAATGGGTCGCTTATGAGCTAACCTAGGTGAAATGGGTCGCTTATGAGCTAACCTAGGTGAAATGCATCATTTTGGAGCTAAGTTAGGTGAAATGGATCGTTTATGAGCTAACCTAGGTGAAATGGATCATTTATGATCTAATCTAGGTGAAATGGGTCGTTTATGAGCTAACCTAGGTGAAATAGGTGGTTTATGAGCTAACCTAGGTGAAATGGGTCGGTATGAGCTAACCTTGGTGAAATGGGTGGTTTATGAGCTAACCTAGGTGAAATGGGTGGTTTATGAGCTAACCTTGGTGAAATGGGTGGTTCTGAGCTAACCTAGGTCAAATGCATCATTTATGAGCTAACCTAGGTGAAATGGATCATTTTGGAGCTAACTTAGTTGAAATGGGCCGTTTATGAGCTAACTAAGGTGAAATGCCACGTTTTTGAGCTAACTAAGGTGAAATGGGTCATTTTGGAGCTAACCTAGGTGAAATGGGTCATTTAGGAGCTAACGTAGGTGAAATGGGTCATTTTAAAGCTAACGTAGGTAAAATGGATCATTTAGGAGCTAATCTACGTAAAATGGGTCATTTTAGAGCTAACTTGGATAAATTGGATCACTTGTAAGCTAACTAAGGTAAAATGAGTCATTTTAGAGCTAACTTAGGTAAAATGGATCATTTATGAGCTAACTAAGCTAATTATGCAATTTTTGACATAAGTAAGCTAACTCTAGGTCATTATGGTAAGCATATTGGAGGAAATAAAGCTAAGTCTAAGTCTAGAGAAACTTACCGTGATCAGGGAGGTGTAGTAGCGGGCTGGCTCGTGCCGGTAGCTGGAGAAGGATCGTGCGATGCATTTCTGGAGTTAAGCTGCACCAAAGATCATTTCCAATGTCTCGTTAGCATTATGACACTCGAATGTTAAGACTAGCAAGTAATGTCCATTCAAATTAAACTCACCGTGCTCCTGTGAGCAATCACTGCATCGGCGGAGCGGTCGACCGCACTTCTCGCACACGATCGCACATTTGGTTTTCTAACAGAGTCATACTAGTTAGTAATGAGACTCAAATGTTAAGACTAGCAAGTAATCTGGAGAAGAAACTTACCACAAGGAGCTCATACATGGCCCTTGCACGCATGTCATTCGTGCCCTCTCCTCCTCCAACATCTTTGTCGTCCTCTCCTCCAACTCCCGCTGCCTCTCCGCCGCCTCACTTGAAGTTTCTCCGTTCTATCTCTCTCACTCTGTATAGAAGCCTGCAACACCACTCACATGACCATTTGTAATCATTGATGGGGCGCACACAATGTAATGGAGAAAGATAGTGAGTCGATAACTAACCTTGATGGCGAGTTGGACTGGCTATTCACGAGGCCTTATCTCGGGAGCGGAGCTCGATTGGCGCGCCTTGATCTCGGGAGAGTGCTAGGACAACGGATAAGTCCATCTCCCATGGCTATGGAGCCATGGGACCTCCCGCCACCAGATATCATCAAGAACTCTGATCAATGGGACCACAGCTCGGGTTAAAGTCCTCCCTTTCCTCGCCTTCCCCGATCTCTATATTGCACGAGCTTGTCGTGGGCGGAGATGTTGGTGAAGTTCTTTGCATCATCGAGGTCACACGCAGAGAATGCCTTGACTTTCTTGTAAGGGCAGTGTGGGCCATGGCATCTGGTCGTACACCTCGGCACCTTATCCGCCTTATTGTAGCATGCCCGAAAGAGAGAAACAAAGTAAATTAGTAATTAAAGGGCTAAAGCTAGCATGATGAATGAATTGCATGAATCATGAAGCAAACCACATACCAGTTCGCCTGCATTGAAATAAGTTGGAGCTGCCTTGGTGGTGTGGCACACCTTCCATTTGGGCACGTTTGTCCTTGGCCTCGTTGTGGGTGGCCCGCCATTCTTGTGAGCACCACGCATTGACCAACACCTCCCAACAATCCATCCAAAATTTTGGCGGCACCTCCCATTGTTCTCCTCGATACGTCTCGCAATAAGCAGAGAGGATGTGTGCCCGAGAACAACAGGAGGCAATCGACAAAATTTATCGTCGGATTCGAGCAAAGCATATGGGAAAACGAACCCAATCTACACATACTCGGGCTGTCCATGGATAGCGTTGGACAATTCGAAGAATCAAGGTTATAAATATGCAAATGCATGCATATTTATAACTATAACGCTTTCGAGCAGGAGACACATATTGATTTACGATCTTGATGATTCAAGACACATATATAGCTAGCTATCAAGTTTCATCGGAATAGATCAAATAATTAATGGGGAGGAGGACATGTCATTTGTGCTCACCCACGAACGAAGGGCGAGCTCGTCAAACGCACGGCGAGGTCGTCAAACACCAAACCTCGCAGCGATGAAACAACTACACATTTAAAACTACCCGATCAACACAATTATATATGATGTTTTTCATAACAAAATCGAAAAATATATGACCTAACTAATAATTCACAAATATATGACCCCGTCGGCCTCTGGAAGGCCAAAGAACACCTTTTCGGGAGGTGTCGGGGGTCGAGGTGCCGTGTCGGGGTCGGGGTCTCGGGGTCGAGGTGTCGGGTCGGGGTGCCGTGTCGGTGTCGGGGACGGGGTGTCGGGTCAGGCTCGGGGTGTCGGTGTCGGGGTCGGGGTCGGGGTGTCGGGGTCGGGGTGTCGGGTCGGGGTGCCGGGTCGGGGTCGGGGTGTCGTGTCGGTGTCGGGGTCGGGTGTCGGTGTCGGGTCGGGTTAAAGTGCCGTGTCGGTGTCGGGGTCTCGGTGGTCGGGTGTTGGGTCAGTGCTTGGGTCGGGGTCGGGTGCCGTGGCGGTGTCGGGTCGAGGTGTCGGGTCGGGCTCGGGTCGGGGTGTCGGTGTCGGGTCGGGGTCGGGTCGGGTCTCGGGGTCGGGTGTCGGGTCGGGTGCCGGTCGGGTCGAGTGTCGTGTCGGTGTCGGTGTCGGGGTCGGGGTGCCGTGTCGGTGTCGGGGTCGGGGTGTCGGGTGGGGTGTCGGTGTCGGGGTCGGGGTCTCGGGGTCGGGGTGTCGTGTCGGGGTGCCGGGTCGGGGTCGGGGTGCCGTGTCGGGTCGGGTTTTTTCCCTCTTTTTTCCTTTTCTTCTTCTTCCTCTTCTTCCTTTTCTTCCTTTTCTTCCTTTTTTTCCTTCTTCTTCTTCTTCTTCCTCCTTTCCTTTTTCCTCTTCTTCTTCTCCTCCTCTCCTCTTTTTTCTTCTTCTTCTTCTTCCTCTTCTTCTTTTTTCTTCTCCTCCTCCTCTTCTTCTTCTTCCTTTCCTTTTTTCCTCTTCTTCTTCTCCTCCTCTCCTGTTTTTTTCTTCTTCTTCTTCTTTCCTAAAACTGAACTAAACGTAAAACTAAACCTAAATCTAAACTAAACATAAATCTAAAACTAAAAAAAACAGAAAAAAAGGAAAAAACTAAATCTAAACCTAAACCTAAACCTAAACCTAAAACTAAACCTAAAACTAAAACTAAATCTAAACTAAACATAAACCTAAAACTAAAAAAACAGAAAAAAAGGAAAAACAGAGGAGAGGTAGAGCTCACCTGGGCCGGTGGAGGAGGTGGCCGGTGGAGGAGGCGGGCGGCTGGAGGCGGCCCGGGCCGGGCAGGTGGGGCAAGGGGCGGGGCTCGGGGGCAGGCGGTGGGGTCAAGGCCAGGGCTCGAGACTGAGGCGGGGCGAGGCGGGGGCCAGGCGGCAGGGCGAGGCAGTGACCGAGAGGAGGGGGACAGTGAGGGGGGATGGCGACAGGCGGGCCGCTGGGCGCGGGCTGGGGCGGCTGAGGCGGCGCCAGAGACGGCAGGCGGGGGGCGACGGGCGGGGGGCAGGACGGGGCGGGGGGCGGCGGGCGGTGGTGCGGCGGGGCGGCGGTGGTGGGCGGCGGCGCGCGGTGGGAGCAGGGGCAGAGAGAGAGAGAGAGGGGGGTGGGGCGCCGTTAGATATGTTTAATCTTTGCCGTCCGCCACCTTTGTCGTCCGCTAATGTGCTCTTTGCCGTCCGCTAGCAGACGACAAAGAGGGGGGGCGTTAAGTATTTTTTTAACCAGCTCCTCAGTGGGGCCCCCTCCCTCTTTGCCGTCTGCTAGCGGACGACAAAGAATCTTTGCCGTCAGCTAGCGGACGGCAAAGAACTGGCTGATGGCAAAGGCTTTCTTTGCCATCAGCCAGTTCTTTGTCGTCTGCTTCGGGTAGTGATGGCAAGAAACTTTTTACCGTCTGCTAGCGATCGGCAAAGAGTCGGCAGATGGCAAAGTAGCTGATTCGATGGTGAGTAGTGGGAATATTTTGTTTTCAGTATTGAAGTAATGAGTTGAGGCATGTAATGGATATGCATGAGATTGTAGTAATTTGAGGATCAATAAAGTTAGGATCGTTAGTACTGATTGGATCTTATGAGTTGTTACTCTGTGAAGAAAGATTTTGACCATTTTCAAGAATATGAGAAATATGGTCTATGGATGAGTTTGTGCAATTTTAAGGGTGGTAGTAACTGTGAGGACACTTGACCCCTGGAAAGGATAATGATGTTCCACGGAGTGGACTTCATAAGTACGAGTTTTATCTCGATATGTTGGATACCCCAAGAATATGAAGGGATGAAGTACTATTGGATAAAGGAGGTATGATGTTGGAAATATGGAGCAATTGCAACTCCATGATGAGTTTGAGTAATCACGTCTTAGTCTTGTACAAATAGAAGGAAGGGAGACAATACAATTGGATGGATTTTAAGTATGCTAGGAAGCTGGAAGTTGGATGTTGGAATAACGATCAGTTGCCACGAGGATGAGTTCAAGGTTTACAAGTGATGAGATGGGCCATAACCCACAGGCCCCAGGACCTGCCAAGAAGCAAGCACATTCTTGCTGAAGGAAAAACCCTTGAAGAAGTTACGTTTATCGACAGACGATCTTATAGGAGTTTACGCAAAACCTAAGAGTTGTGAAGGAACGATAGATGTTTGTTTGGCTTGCAGAATCAATGGATTTATCCGAACCTAGTTCATCGACAAGAGAAATTCTGCAATGCTTGTGAGGATGACCGATTTTTAGAATGTAAGATTCGCTAAACCATATACAGGGTAATGATTTGGGTACGGGTTGGATTGATCACCATACCGACTTGCTCTTATTATTCGCCTTGATATATGGGGTGGTAAATCTGAGTGACTTACCTATAGTAGAGAGACGACGATATTAAACCTTGTCTGAACCTTAGAATGGTATAGCATTTTTTCCCCTTGTACAAGGCAGCTGTTGCCAACCGTAGGTTATACGGTGAGGTTCAACCCAGACCCATTTCCTGCAGGAGAAACCATAAATGGTTGACCACCATGAGATATCGATAGTTGTTTAGTATTGGTACCAGACCTGTCAGCTAAGAAGACCCAGTCTCGGAATAACCTTACCAAGATGAAAGGACATGAGTATTGAGGAAAGGTATATGCCACTACCGGAAGAGCCTAGAGAAGGAATTATCCTTACGATCTGAGAAGACCGACAATGTCAACAATAAGGATGGAGTATATGAGTTATGGTGGAACCATAACAATGCTTCTAAGGGTGGTAGCACCCTAGACCCTCGTGATGATCGATGGATTTTGAGAAGACCCCCAAACCTAACCTATTTCTTTCTAGCCCCTTCGAATCTCGAGGACGAGATTCATTTTAAGGGTGGTAGGTTTGTAACATCCCGAAATTCTAAACTTTGGAATGTTATAATAAATAGATAGATTTGATTGATTGTTTGATTCCTGTGTGATTGACTGACTGAAAGTGAGTGAAATTTAAAACTTTTGAAAGTTAAATGAGAGGGAATAAAAGGACTTCCCCAAACTTTCATCTTGCATTTGTGATCTCCATGAATTCAAATTCTTTCAAATACAAAACCCTAGAGAGAAGATGACATGGCTTCTTCCATTTATTTAAATGAAAAGGGTATTTGAAAATATTTGAATTGGAACTATTTTCAAATTCAGAAACTTTAAGCAACTCAATGATTTTCATGAGAGAAGATAAAATGACTTCTTCAAAACATATGAAATATGAGTTGGGAGTTTCGAAGAATCAAATTGAACTTCCCTTTTGAAAATTATTTTCAATTTGGGGTTATTTGGGTTTTATTCAAATTATTTTTCTCCAAAAAAATATATGGAAATTAGGGTAAAATGATTCCCTACATCAGAAAATTGGAGAGAAATAAATTTGAATTAATTTTGGTATTTTTCAAATGATTTTATTGGGACTTATTGTAGTAGTAGCACTTTTTGCTTTATTTGAATTTGTGTGGATTTATTTGACTCTAGAAAAATGTTCAGCTTGTAGGAAATCTTTTTCTGAAAATTTTGATATATTATATGCCTATACAATATTTTTTTATTAATTTGTTTGTCTGAGAAAATGTTTTTTTAACTTCTTTCCCCGCGGGCCAACTGGGCCGAAGCCCAGCCAGCCGGCCCAGGCCAGCGTCGCGCCCCGCTCGTCCCCGAGCTCGGGACGGACTCCCACACCCGCACGGACGTCGCCGCCACCATCGCCGCCCGGACTCCCTCGCCGCCTCCCGTTGCCCCTCCCACACGCCACTTCCCCGCCTCCCTCCATAAAAGCCCGAGGCCCCGGCCCCGCCTCGCCTCCTCTCGCTTCCGCCAGAGCCGCCCCCTCATGATCGTCGCCGTCGCCGCTTGCTCCAGCCCGCCGCCCGCTAGCGAAGCTGCTTTCCCGCCCTGCCTCGCCGCCTCTCGGCTCAAGGCCGACGCCACTGCTAGCTAGCTCTGCCCCACGCCACAGAGCCACCGTCCCACCCATTGCCGCCATGAGATCTCACCGAGATCGCGGAACCGTCGCCGCCGGTTTTCGCCAGAACCGCCTGAACCGCCCGAGCTGGCATAACCCCTATAAAACCCTCCCCGGTTTTTCTTTAGTATTCGGTTTTATTCTTTTAGGTCGATTTTATTTAGGTTTCGTTTATTTAACAAACGTTCGTCGTTTAGACTTGTGTAGCGAACGGTTTCATTCTGTAAGGTTCTGTAACGAACGTTCGTTGCTTAGTATTTTTCTTTTTAATTTCTGCCAGGGACCCGTTTGTGAATAAACTATTTTACAATTAGCCCCTGGTTTTCAAACGACCGCATCTTTTTACTCGTTTGTCCAAATCCAATGAAACCAACGCCCACTTATTCATTACGATCCCCTCTATCCAGTAATCCAACTCAAACATGTTTTTGAAAGTTTAAAATTTGAATTAGACCAGATTTGAATTCAAACTTCGTTTGATCGTAACTTGAGTTTCGCAGCTCCGTTTGAGTTGATTCTTTTTGCTAATCGAAGCTCTTGACCTAAACTTTCTGATAAGGCCAAATTCACATAATTTTGGTAATGTTAGAAATTGTTTTATGTTGCAAGAATTATTTGCTTGGTTTTGGTGTTTTCCGAATCGTCTTCTTCGATCTTTCTGATCTTTTGAGTGATTGCTTATGAGTAGGATTGATAACATGTGGGTATTGGGAAGTAGTTGATGAGGTAGGAACCTATTGCCCTGCATTCAAACCTTGGGAGTTACTATTACGTTATGCTTATATTGCCATGCTATGCTCGTAGACATGGATTGGGTTTGAGTGTATCCATGACAGATGTGAGATTTTTAATTAATGGTTCTACTTAAGGTGGCAACTTAAATACACATCTGGGTGGACTAAGGCACCTGGGGTATCCAGTGATTGCCTGTATTTTTGGAAATCCCGTGGTACCGTGTGATTCTCCTATGGACTGCCACCCAGGCTCAAAGGGATCATGAGATTGTTCATGCTAGAAACTTCCGTGTGCAGCCACAAGCCATTATGGGCTCTGGCATAGTTGAGTATGTTGTGTGACCTCTTTCAGTGGTAGGCTAGCAGATGTAGGGGATGTAGGTGGTACGGTCTACCCATCGAAAGAGTTAATGCTTCTGAAAGACTGTGGCTCGGTCATCCATTTCTCAAACACCATGTAGTGCGAGAAATCCAATGGAGGAGATCGAGTCTTGTGGGGAAAAGTGCGCAAACCTCTGCAGAGTGTACAAACTAATCATGGTTAGCCGTGTCCCCGGTTATGGACATCTTGATTATCTGGTTCTTGGATTATCATGTTGATCTCATCACTTCTAAATTAATTTTGTTGGGTTATTAGTTACCTATTAATTTGGATTGAGATGGGGTTTACCATTCTCAATGTTTTCAACCAACTTTGTAGTTAAATAAAATGTATTCCTTTACAGTAGGGAAAACTTGGCTTTTCGAAAAAACATTATAACCATAGAGCTTTTCCACCAGCCATATATGCATGTAGTGATAGCTATTATTCATCATCCTATGGTGTGAATTTGCCAGTACATTCAATGTACTGACCCTTTGTGGCTGCAACGTCTCATGTTGCAGGATTTTCTTACGACGAGTGAGTGATACATTAGGGTTACGATTTCTACACTCAACTTTGCTGTTGGTGTTGATGGGAATCCACAACCTTGTTACTTCCGCTATTTGGATTGAGGTAATAATATTTTACGTTATTTTATACATGTGATTTACCTCTGTTATAAATCCTCGAGTACTGTGTGTGCCAGCATACCGATCCAGGGATGACACTTAAGCACAGAGACTTGACCGTCTGAGGTCGGGTCGCTACAACAAGTAGGATGTAATTTCATTGCATAACTATTGACTTTCGTGCTTGCATAGGGAATCACAAACCTTAACACCAATGTTCTTACTAAAGCATAATTACTCATCAACATGACTCACATGTCACATCATCATATCTCAAAACTATTACAAGGAATCAAGTTTATTTTGTCCAATGATCTTCATCAAAGTTTTTATTATATCTTTCTTGGATATCTATCACTTTGGGACTAATTTTCATGCGTTGCTTTTGATAAGCTCAAACAAATATAAGTGAAGAACATGAGCATAATATTTCTTTCTCTCAAATTAATTTAAGTGAAGCAAGAGATAATTTCTTAAATTTTTTACTAACTCACTAATAAATATAAGTGAAGCAAGAGAGTATTTCTTAAAAAAATACTAAAGCACACCATGCTAAAAAAGTTATAAGTGAAGCACTAGAGCAGTTCCATAGCTCATAAAGATTTAAGTGAAGCATAGAGATCAATTCTAACAAGTCATAGCATAATTTTGGCTCTCTCAAACAGGTGTGTCCAACAAGGATTCAAGACTTAAAATAAAAACCAAAACAAGCAAACACTCATATCATACAAAACGCTCCAAGAAAAACTCATAGTATGTGATGAAAAATATAGTTTCGAGTAAAATATCGATGGTCGTTAGAAGAAAGAGGGGATGCCACTCGGGCATCCCCAAGCTTAGTTGCTTGCTTATCTTTGTATAATAGCTTAGGATGCCATGGGCATCCCTAAGCTTAGGCTCTTCTTAGTCCTTATTCCTTCATCCAACGTAACATCACAAAAAACTTGAAAACTTCAATCACACAAAACTCAACAAAACCTTCATGAGATCCGTTAGTATATGAAAGCAAATCACTACTATAAGTACTGTTGCAAACCCATTCATATTTATTCTTGCATTGTATCTACTGTATTCCAAATTTTCTATGGCAAAAACTCTTCAAATAAAATCATAGAATTATCAAAACAAGCACACAACGCAAAGAAAACTGAATCTGTAAAAAAACTGAACAGTCTGTAGCAATCTGGATATTTCGAATACTTCTGAAACTCCAAAAATTCTGAAAATTAGGACAACTTGAGAAATTTGCATATTAATCCTCTGCAAAAGGAATTGGTATTTTATCACACTTATGTTTAAAATGAGAATTATTTTTGTGAGCGCAGAAGTTTCTGTTTTCCAGCAAGATAAAATCAACTATCACCCAACATGATCCTAAAGGATTTGCTTGGCACAAACACTAATTAAAACACAATCATAACAATAGCATAATTGTGCAAACACTCAAGAACAGAAAGCAAAAGACAAAAATAAATTTTATTCATTGGGTTGCCTCCCAACAAGCGCTATCATTTTACGCCCCTAGCTAGGCATAAAGCAAGGATCTAAGTATTGTCATCTTTCTCCTTAATTTCCTTAGAGGTATCTTTGTCATGAGCTTTTGTAAAAACAATATAAAATATATTATCGATGGAAACCTTGGCACTATCATGTTCTTATCGTCATAACCTATTTGATTCTAGCAACAATCCAAGAATAATGTTCCTTAACATTATTAAAAACTTGTTGGATTATATCTAAAATAGGGACTTCCTTTTTAAGATTGTCATCAAAGATTTGATTATCCCCAAGAAAATGTCTTAATGCATAGTCACTATTATAAAGAATTTCATCTATCACTGGTTTTTCATGATTCATACCATAGAAATAAAAGATTTCCCTAGCTTCCCATATTATATAGTCAAACTCATTCATAAGAACAAGAGTAGCCAACTTTTTAGCCTTGGGGTTCTTCGTAACGGGTAGCTCAAAAAAAATCTTTGTAAGGTAGGATGTGTACGGATAAATTTATTTTCAAGCTTTAGAACTAGTGCTGAAATAGTTTTTGCATAAGGTTTAGTCCTCTTAAGTATAGGAACATCATCGAAACTTAAATTTCCAACACAATTGAAAAATTATTGGATGCGTTCTTTTCCTATAACATTCCCTTGCCCCAAAACAAAAGTTTCAGCATCCAGATTGCTAGATCGTCCAATTTTAGGAGTTAGGCCATCATCTGTTTCGGCCATACTGAAATCACTCATGATTGCAAACAAACGGTAGATCTGACAAGAAAACGGCGACCGAAAAAGAGGGCGAATAAAAAGGCAAATTTTTGTGAAGTGGGGAGAGGAAAACGAGAGGCAAATGGAAAATAATGTAAATTGCAAGGAGATGAGTTTGTGATTAGGAACCTGGTAGGTCTTGATGATGTCTCCCCGGCAACGGCGCCAGAAATTCCTTTTGATGTCTGCTAGAACTACATTCGTATTTCCCCAAATAGGAAGGGATGATGCAGCACATCAACGGTAGGTATTTCCCTTAGTGATGAGACCAAGGTTATCGAACCAGTAGGAGAACCAAGCAACACTACTTAAGCAGAACCTGCACACAAATAACAAATACTCGCAACCCGACCTGTTAAAGGGGTTGTCAATCCCTTTCGGGTAACGGCGCCAGAAATTGGCGAGAAGACATGAAAAAAATATGATAGATGGGATAAATAGATCTCAAATAAAATAAAGTGCAGCAAGGTAATTTTGTATTTTTGTATTAATAGATTTGAAAATAAAAGAAAATAAAAATATATCGCGAAGGCAAATATAATGAAGAGTCCCGGGGGTCGTAGATTTCACTAGTGGCTTCTCTCGAGAAAAATAGCAAATGGTGGGTAAATGAATTACTGTTGGGCAATTGATAGAACTTCAAATAATCATGACGATATCCAGGCAATGATCATTATATAGGCGTGATGTCCAAGATTAGTAGACCGACTCCTGCCTGCATCTACTACTATTACTCCATACTCCACACATTGACCGCTATCCAACATGCATCTAGTGTATTAAGTTCATGGAGAAATGGAGTAATGCAATAATAATGATGACATGATGTAGACAAGATTTATTTATGTACAAATAGAGCCCATCTTTTTGTCCTTAATAGCAACGATACATACATGTCAGTTCCCCTTCTGTCACTAGGATCAAGCACCGTAAGATCGAACCCATCACAAAGTACCTCTTCCCATTGCAAGATAAATAGATCAAGTTGTCCAAACAAAACCCAAATATCGGAGAAGAAATATGAGGCTATAAGCAATCATGCATATAAGAGATCAAAGAAGACTCAAATAACTTTCATGGATAAAAAGATAGATTTGATCATAAACTCAAAGTTCATCGGATTCCAACAAACACACCACAAAAAGAGTTACATCATATGGATCTCCAAGAGACCATTGTATTGAGAGCCAAAAGAGAGGGAGAGAGAGAGAGAGAGAGGAAGCCATCTAGCTACTAACTACGGACCCGTAGGTCTACAATGAACTACTCACGCATCATCAGAGAGGCACCAATGGACATGATGAACCCCTCCATGATGGTGTCTAGATTGGATCTACTGGTTTTTGTCGACTGGAATTGATTTTTGTCGACTCCCCTATGGTTTCTAGAATATTGGGGTATTTATAGAGCAAAGAGGCGGTGCGGGTGGCCACCGAGGTGGGCACAACCCACCATGGTGCGCCTGGGCCTCCAGGCGCACCCTGGTGTCTTGTGCTCACCTCGGGCTCCCTCTTCGTTACATCTTTGGCCCACTGGATGTCTTCTGGTCCAAAAAATCCACAAAAAGTTTCGCTGCATTTGGACTCCGTTTGGTATTGATTTCCTGCGACGTAGAAAACATGCAGAAAACAACTGGCACCGGGCACTATGTCAATCGGTTAGTACCAAAAAATGATATAAAATGATTATAAAATGATTGTAAAACATCCAAGTGTCGGTGGCGGACGACACCTATGGGATCACAAGAATCCCTACTACGGTCGCGGGGCGCGGGGTCGTGAGAAGAGCGGATCAAACAGATAGCACACGGTTTCCTTATCCAGGTTCGGGCCGCGAGGATGCGTAAAACCCTACTCCTGCTTGTTTATCTGTGTTCTTGAACTAGCAATGGGGCGTGAGGAGCTCCAAAAAGCCGAATCCTCCTCCCGGTCACCTTGGGCCTCCTTTTATAGGGAAAGGGTTGCCACAAAGGCACAGTGAGTGGAAAGGGTGCAGTGGCGAGTTTATCCTCGCATTACATGACAAGGCGCCTTTAATGCGCCTTGCTTAGGTGTCCTTGCTTTATCGGGGACGGGAGAGCCTGTCTCGTCGTCGCCGCTCCCTTTCGTGTTGACACGCATACCGCCAGCCGATGCCCGTGCTGCCATGTAGGCAGGCAGCAACCGAGGTGGCGCAGCGGTGGGTCTCCACGAAGATCCGCTTGTCGCCACGCAGTGCCCGCCCAACCGGTTGGGTCGGCAATGATGCGAACGGTGGTGGAGGTTTGATTGGCGTGGGCCCGATGGTGGCCCTCATCGGTGTTCTTGGCAAGGGCCTCG
The DNA here is from genome assembly GCA_021605205.1 of Aegilops longissima. NCBI lineage: Eukaryota > Viridiplantae > Streptophyta > Magnoliopsida > Poales > Poaceae > Aegilops > Aegilops longissima. Next base: position 302,529,828 of record CM038677.1, read on the forward strand.
CCGTAGCCCGACAAGGGTCTTGCTGGGCCTCGGCAAGGGTCTTGCCGTGGCGCTTCTTGTCATCCCGCAAGGCTCTTGCCGGGGCCTTGTGGTCCTCCTTGGATGGGATCCCGCCAAGGGTCGCCATCTTCTATAGTGTGTATCGATCTTGAATGTCTTCACAAAGATCTGCATGCCACCATGGGGATGTCTCGAATCCTTGCCCCATGGGGGCAAGTGGACTCAAGGGTGACTCGCTCCGTGGGTGTGGGGCGAGCTGCCACGACAAGGGTTTTGCCGGGTTTGCTAAAATCGCCTCCGGCAAGGATCTTGCCGGGAGTCCGCTTCATCCCTTGCTCTTTGTGGTCTTGGTCTTGGCGCTGCTTCGCTCCTTTTCGAGCTTGGCCTTACCTAGGCTCACCTCCCTTGCCTTGCTCAAGGCGGTGGTGCCCGGCTCGATCGCCCATGCACATTATAGCGGTACAAAAGTGTACCCCTCTTTTTGTACACCGACAGAGCCCCGGCCCGGGCCACACGTAAGCGCAATCGCGTCGTTAGGCTAGGCCCAAAACGGTGCGCGGGCAAAGGGGTAATTTTACATGGAAGTCTCTTCACAAGATCAAGCGCTTCCCATGCCTCCAGCGTGTCTTGGTGTGGGGAGGCATGCGTGACGGGCGGCATGTGGGGGCTGAGCTCTGCGCGCATGCGCCACGTCGTAGTAAAGGGGCGGTTCGCGCCTTCCCCTAAACGGAGGGAGGCGGAGGCGCGCCCATTTATCAACGGGCCGAGGCGTGGTCTTCAAGGCGCCCACTCCCACGATCACGGGGTGGGGAGAGGTCGCCACCCGCCGCTTTGGTCCCGCATGCCCGCCACGTGGTTCTCATGCGCGCTTGGGGTGGCGAATGGTGGATGCGGAAACCGGGCCGCCGCGGGCCGGGCAGCGGGTTGGTCCTGTTCCTGCGCCTTCCGCGTCTTGATTGGCTGAGCGGGCGGCCGAGCCCCACCCGTTCCTTTATAAAGAGGGGAGGGGATGGCGTCCGCATTCTTCCATCTCCTCCTTCCTTCACCTTCTCCCCCCTCCATCCGCCATGGAGAGAGGAAATCCTGCCCTTCAACGGTGGCGGCGAGGGTCGCCGCCGACAACGCTGGGTCCTTCCTTCTCCTGCCTGCAGTGGCAGAGCCAGCCACGAGGGAAGGGGAGGGGCGAGGCTGGGGCGAGGCCGAGGCGCCGGGGAAGAGGAGGACGGGCGGCGCGCCGGTCTCGCCTCGCCAATAGTTCCTCCCCATGGAGGGCCATGTTGGGATGACCTTGCGAAGTTCTTCGTCAGTCTGCGCCCGGCCGCCTCGCCGCCGCCTTCGCCTCTCGACTCCATTCGCGGGAGATGGAGCTGGATTCACGGAGTCATTGCGGCTGCACATGAGGGGCTGTGGGATCAGCGGTACGCGAGTTCGCGTCGACTTCCCAGCCCCTCACGTGATGTATCTTCGTCGGGGATGGAAGACGTTCGCTCATATCCACCGCCTGACGGAGGGTCTCACTCTCCATTTCAAGCTGATGGAGGGCGGCCTCCTCTCCGTCAAGGTCTCCGGGCTCTTCGGGACCCGGGCAAGGTGCTGCATGGATAGCTCTTCTGATAGCGAAGACCCCTCCTCGGGCGGGAGTGGCGAGTAGGACAGCGGCAGCGACGATGAGGGTAGCAGGCGGCAGGATGACGGGTCCGACTAGGTGTCGGGCGCCGCTCCGTCGGCACCGGCGACCCCATCATCCGTGTCGCCGGCCCAACTTCTCGGGTCGCTCCTTGGGCGGCCGGGCGTTGGGAGGCTGCGGAAGAGGAAGAGGGCGGCGGCAAGGCCGTCAAATCGAGTACGCGGCACCGATGCCTTCGACAGCGGCCGACGCCCCGCCGCCTCGTCGAAGCTCGCTTCGGCGCCGCCATCACCATCCAGCCTTCGGATGACCACCGAGATGTTCTCTTGGTGCCTCCTGCCACCCGTAGCTTGCCTAGGCGCCCCTTCTGCCCTTTTCGCCTCCTTGACCTGCCTCCTGAGGAGAGGGACAAGAAAGGGGTTACGGGCACCTTATCTCTTTTTAGCTTGTAAGCCTTTGGGCCTTGGCTGAATTTAAAACTTGTAATCCCATCATTCATGTTTTTCATTCGCCATGGGTTGTACCTGAGTGGAATGTTTTTAATGAAAAAGGGATGCTTGTCGGGTCATTTGTTTGCGGGTAGAACCCACGACAAGGAGTAAATCCTTGATATCCCTAAGATAAACATTTCCTTGCCCGGCAACAGGCCCTACCATCTTCGCACTTCGCTCGACCTTTCTCACGCTTTTGGCGGAGGCAGGGATGAGGTGGGTTCAGGATCCTCGTTTCATCCTTTTGCTGCCGCGACTACGACCAAACCTGGCCCGAGGAACAAGCCCTAGGGCCTAGAGTTTTAGGGGAGCACGGTAGCTTTGGGAAAAAACGAGGTTTCACATACCTCACTCCATAAGGGAATGCACGATAAGGGATGAAGAACTTATCTGAAGCTGTAGCCCCCGGCAACTCTGGTTTGCCGTTGGTGAATCTTTCCACTTGCAGCCCCCAGCAATACTGGCTTGCCGGGGTTTAGATGTCGGTCTGTCCCTGTTCTCTTTTCGTCCTCAAGTGATCCGGCAAGGATATCTGTGAGTCCTGCGAACCAAACAAGACAAAAGAACGGCAAAGAGACGCACACTCGACCTCTAAGCTAGGGGTTAGTCGCCGCTAAGCACTATCAACCCTAACCAAGGACGAGACTCGACCTAGCATGCATGCTATAACTTAGGGCGCCAGCGCTTCATTTATTTATGCTCAGGGTCTGCGCCTGACTTTGTACAAAGGGTTACATGCATCATCGGCAATGCTTGTACAAAAGGTGGCTTGTCGGGGGGCCCGGCAAGCCGTGCTCGACGGTAAAACTTGCGAAGATGCTCAATGTTCCAGGAGTTACTCACCGAACGGCATCTTCGGTCTCCGTGGGGACCGCGCGGGCCCGGTGACTCAGATACCCAATAAAGGCCTTCCCACTTTGGTGTCAACTTGTTGGAATTCTTGGCGATTGAACGCGCCAAGGACAAGGTCGCCTTCCTCAAGGCTTCGGGCATGAACCTTGCGGCTATGGTAGCGGCGCAAGGCTTTGCCGGTAGCGTCTTTGCTCTCACAGCCGCCAAGACGATCTACCTCAAGGAGCATTGCGTCATCTTGCCGAAGTTGCTCTTGCTCAAGCTCGTCATAAGCGAGCACTCGAGGTGACCCGTATATGAGTTCGTGGGAGAACTGCTTACGCCCGTATACTAGGGCAAAAAGGTGTCCGCCGGTGGCTCGATTTGGCGTCGTCTCGATCAACCAAAGAACCGACGGCAACTCATCAATCCAAAGGTTTTCCACTCTTGTGTAGCCTGTCAAAGGTCTTTGTCCTTAAGCCTCGCAAAGATTTCAAATTTGCCCTCTCGGCTTGACCATTGCTTCACGGGTGAGCAACGGAAGCGAAACAGACTTTGTTCGCCGAGGTCTTGGGTATATTGCATGAAGGTGCGGCTTGTGAACTGTGTGTCGTTGTCGGTGATAACCTGTTGGTACGCCAAAACAACACAAGAGTCCTTGAAGAACTTGACGGTGGATCGAGCTGTGACCTTTCTCGGTGCCTCCACCTCCGGCCACTTTGTGAACTTGTCGATTGCAATGTACAAGTACTCAAAGCCCCGACAACCAGGGGAAAGGGCCCAAGATGTCGAGCCCCTGCATCGAGAAGGGCCGTGAGAGAGGAATGGTTTGAAGGGGTTGAGCTGGTGATGAAGCTTCTTTGAATGGAACCGACACGCTTCACACCGGTGACTAGTGTCGTCGTGATCCTCGGAGGGCGTGGGCGAAGAAGCCTTGCCGAAATGCCTTGCGGCAAGGGCCCTTGACACAATGTGGGATCCACATATGCCTCCGTATATCTCCCAACAGCTCCAAATCCTTTCTCTCGAGGATACACTTCAATTTCACACCGTCGGCCTCTTTACATGCACAGACGCCATCGATTTAACTGGTACATGGTAGAGCGACGGGCTACTTTTTTCCGCTTCTTCCCGCTCCTCATGAAGTTCCCTGCTTGGAGGAATCAGACGGTATCTTGTGCTCACGCTGGAGCCTCGGGCTCAACGGCTAGGACTAAAGGCATTTCCTCCGCTATAGGAGCGGTACTGTCGACGGCAAGAGCTTGACGCCCCACCGAGCCGCCGTCCTGCAAGTGTGCGGTATCCCCTAAGCAACATCCTTGCCGGCGCTCCGAGTGAAGGAAATATGCCCTAGAGGCAATAATAAAAGTTATTATTTATTTCCTTATATCATGATAAATGTTTATTATTCATGCTAGAATTGTATTAACCGGAAACATAATACATGTGTGAATATATAGACAAACAGTATGTCACTAGTATGCCTCTACTTGACTAGCTTGTTAATCAAAGATGGTTATGTTTCCTAACCATGAACAAGGAGTTGTTATTTGATTAACAAGGTCACATCATTAGTTGAATGATCTGATTGACATGACCCATTCCGTTAGCTTAACACTTGATCGCTTAGTATGTTAATGCTTTCTTCATGACCCATACATGTTCCTATAACTATGAGATTATGCAACTCCGCTTTACGGAGGAACACTTTGGTACTACCAAACGTCACAACGAATCGGGTGATTATAAAGGAGTACTACAGGTGTCTCCAAAGGTACTTGTTGGGTTGGCGATTTGAGATTAGGTTTTGTCACTCCGATTGTCGGAGAGGTATCTCCGTGCCTTCTCGGTAATGCACATCACTTAAGCCTTGCAAGCATTACAACTAATGAGTTAGTTGTGAGATGATGTATTACTGGAACGAGTAAAGAGACTTACCGTAACGAGATTGAACTAGGTATTGGATACCGACGATCGAATCTCGGGTAAGTAACATACCGATGACAAAGGAACAACGATGTCGTTATGCGGTTTGACCGATAAAGATCTTCAGAGAATATGTAGGAACCAATATGGGCATCCAGGTTCCGCTATTGGTTATTGACCGAGAATGGTTCTAGGTCATGTCTACATAGTTCTCGAACCCGTAGGGTCCGCACGCTTAACGCTTCGATGACAGTTCATAATGAGTTTATAAGTATTGATGCACGAAGGTTGTTCGAGTCCCGGATGTGATCACGGACATGACGAGGAGTCTCAAATGGTCGAGACATAAAGATTGATATATTGAAGCCTACATTTGGACATCGGAAGTGTTCCGGGTGAAATCGGGATTTTACCGGAGTACCGGGAGGTTACCGGAACCCCCCGGGAGGTCCATGGGCCTTAATGGGCCATGGGAGAAGAGGAAGGGCAGGCCAAGGTGGGCTGCGCGCCCCCCTCCCCCCTCTAGTCCGAATAGGACAAGGAAGGGGCGCCCCTCTTCCCCCTCCTCCAATCCTAGTCCAACTAGGAGAGGGGGAGTCCTACTCCCTGGGAGTAGGACTCTCCTGGTGCGCCTCCCCTAGGGCCGCCACCTCCCCTTGGCTCCTTTATATACGGGGCGGGGGCACCCCAAGACACAAAGTTGATCTACGGATCTTGCCTTAGCTGCAGCGGTGCCCCTTCCACCATATTCCACTTCGGTCATATCGTCATGAGCTTAGGAGAAGCCCTGCGCCGAGAAGTCATATCGTCATGAGCTTAGGCGAAGCCCCGTGTCGGTGGAGCATCAACATCGCCACCACGCCGTCGTCTTCGACGGAACTCATCCCCGACACTTTGCTGGATCGGAGTCCGGGATCGCCATCGAGCTGAACGTGTGCGTAACTCGGAGGTGCCGTGACGCTCGGTGCTTGGATCGGTCGGATCGTGGAGACGTCGACTACATCAACCGCGTTGTTATAACGCTTCCGCTTTCGTCTCACGAGGGTACGTGGACGGACACTCTCCTCTCGCTATGCCATCACCATGGTCTTGCGTGATCGTAGGAAATTTTTGAAATTACTACGCTCCCCAACAATGGCATCCGAGCCTGGTTTTATGCGTTGATGTCATGTGCACGAGTAGAACACAAGTGAGTTGTGGACGATACAAGTCATACTGCCTACCAAATGTCATACTTTGGTTCAGCGGTATTGTGAGATGAAGCGGCCGGACCGACATTACGCGTGCGCTTACGCGAGACTGGTTTCACCGCCCGATCACTGTTGCTTAAAGGTGACCGGCGGTGTCTGCTCTCTCACTTTAGTTGAATCGAGTGTGGCTACGCCCGGTCCTTGAGAAGGTTAAACGGAGTCTATTTGACGAAATATCGCTGTGGTTTTGATGCGTAGGTAAGAACGGTTCTTGCTCAGCCCGTAGCAGCCACGTAAAACTTGCAACAACAAAGTAGAGGACGCCTAACTTGTTTTTGCAGGGCATGATGTGATGTGATGTGGTCAAAACGTGATGCTATATTTTATTGTATGAGATGATCATGTTTTGTAACCGAAGTTATCGGCAATCGCGTGAGCCATATGGTTGTCGCTTATTGTATGAAATGCAACGCCATGTAATTGCTTTACTTTATCACTAAGGAGTAGCGATAGTCGAGAAGCAATAGTTGGCGAGACGACAACGATGCTACGATGGAGATCAAGGTGTCGCTACGGTGACGATGGTGATCATGACGGTGCTTGGCGATGGAGATCACAAGCACAAGATGATGATGACCATATCATATCACTTATATTGATTGCATGTGATGTTTATCCTTTATGCATCTTATCTTGCTTTGATTGACGGTAGCATTATAAGATGATCTCTCACTAAAATTATCAAGAAGTGTTCTCCCGAGTATGCACCGCTGCGAAAGTTCTTCGTGCCGAGACACCACGTGATGATCGGGTGATAGGCTCTACGCTCAAATACAACGGTGCAAAACAGTTGCGCACGCGAATACTCAAAGTTAAACTTGACGAGCCTAGCATATAACAGATATGGCCTCGAACACGAGACCGAAGGTCGAAAGCGTGAATCATATAGTAGATATGATCAACATAGTGATGTTCACCATTGAAACTACTCCATCTCACGTGATGATCGGACATGGTTTAGTTGATTTGGATCACGTAATCACTTAGATGACTAGAGAGATGTCTGCCTAAGTGGGAGTTTTTAATATGATTAATTAAACTTAAATTTATCATGAACTTAGTACCGATAGTATTTTGCTTGTCTATGTTTATTGTAGATAGATGGCTCGTCTTTGTTGTTCCGTTGAATTTTAATGCGTTCCTTGAGAAAGCAAAGTTGAAAGATGATGGTAGCAATTACACGGATCGGGTCCGTAACTTGAGGATTATCCTCATTGCTGCACGTAAAAATTACGCCCCGAAGCACCGCCGGGTGACAGCTCTGCTGCGAGATGCCGAGCCGAAGTTGTGAACGTCGCAAAGCAGAGCTCATGACTACTCTATAGTTCGAGGTGCCATGCTTTACGGCTTAGAACCGGTCTTCAACGACGTTTTGAACGTCATGGAGCATATGAGATGTTCCAGAGTTGAAGTTAATATTTCAAGCAAATGCCCGGATTGAGAGATATGAAGTCTCCAATAAGTTCTATAGCTGCAAGATGGAGGAGAATAGTTCACGGTGAGCACATACTCAAAATGTCCGGGTATAACAATCACTTAATTCAGCTGGGAGTTAATCTTCCGGATGATAGTGTCATTGATGAATTCTCCAATCACGCCACCAAGCTACAAGAGCTTCGTGATGAACTATAATATGCAAGGGATGACTAAGACAATTCTCGAGCTCTTCGCGATGCTAAAAGCATGGAGGTAGAAATCAAGAAAGAGCATCAAGTGTTGATGGTCAACAAGACCACTAGTTTCAAGAAAAGGGCAAAGGAAGAAGAAGGAAACTTCAAAAGAACAGCAAGAAAGTTGTTGATCAAGAGAAGAAACCCAAGTCCGGACCTAAGCCCGAAATCGAGTGTTTTCTTGCGCAAGCGATCGACACCGGAAGCGGAACTGCCCCAAGTATTTGGCGGATAAAAGGATGGCAAGGTGATCAAAGGTATATGTGATATACATGTTATTGATGTGTACCTTACTAATACTCGCAGATAGTACTGGTATTTGATACGGGTTACATTGCTAATATTTGCAACTCAAACAGAACTACGGATTGCGAAGATTGGCTAAGGACGAGGTGACGATCGCGTTGGAAATGGTTCCAAAGTCGATGTGATCGCAATCGGCACGCTACCTCTACATCTACCTTCGGATTAGTTTTAGACCTAAATAATTGTTATTTGGTGCCGCGTTGAGCATGAACATTATATCTGGATCTTGTTTATTGCGAGACGGTTATTCATTTAAATCGAGAATAATGGTTGTTCTATTTATATGAGTAATATCTTTTATGGTCATGCACCCTTGAAGAATGGTCTATTCTTGTTGAATCTCGACAGTAGTGATACACATATTCATAATGTTGAAGCCAAAAGATGCAGAGTTGATAATGATAGTGCAACTTATTTGTGGCACCGCCGCTTAGGTCATATCGGTAAAACGCATGAAGAAACTCCATACCGATGGGCTTCGAATCACTTGATTATGAATCACTTGGTACTTGCGTAACCGTGCCTCATGGGCAAGATGACAAAACGCCGCTTCTCCGGAACTATGGAGCGAGCAACTGATTTGTTGGAAATCATACATACCGATGTTTGTGGTCCAATGAATGTTGAGGCACGCCAAGGTATCGTTATTTTCTCACCTTCACAGATGATTTGAGCAGATATGGGTATATCTACTTAATGAAACACAAATCTGAAACATTTGAAAAGTTCAAAGAATTTCAGAGTGAAGTGGAAAATCATCGTAACAAGAAAATAAAGTTTCTACGATCTGATCGTGGAGGAGAATATTTGAGTTACGAGTTTGGTTTACATTTGAAACAATGTGGAATAGTTTCAGAACTCACGCCACCCGAACACCACAGAGAAATGGTGTGTCCGAACGTCGAATCGTATTTTACTAGATATGGTGCGATCTATGATGTCTATTTCGATTTACCGCTATCGCTTTGGGGTTATGCTTTAGAGACGGCCGCATTCACGTTGAATAGGACACCGTCAAAATCCGCTGAGACGACGCCTTATGAACTGTGGTTTGGCAAGAAACCAAAGTTGTCGCTTTCTTAAAGTTTGGGGCTGCGATGCTTATGTAAAGAAACTTCAACCAGATAAGCTCGAACCCAAATCGGAAAATGTGTCTTCATAGGATACCCAAAGGAGATGTTGGGTACACCTTCTATCACAGATCTGAAGGCAAGATTTTCGTTGCTAAATTCGGATCCTTTCTAGAGAAGGAGTTTCTCTCGAAAGAAGTGAGTGGGAGGAAAGTAGAACTTGATGAGATAATCAGATCTGCTCCCTTATTGGAAAGTAGTTCATCACAAGAAATGGTTCCTGTGACAACTACACCAATTAGTGAGGAAACTAATGATGATGATCATGAAGTTTCGATCAAGTTACTATTGAACCTCGTGGGTCAACCAGAGTAAAATACGCACTGAGTGGTACGGTAATCTTATTCGGAAGTCATGTTACTTGACCATGGCGAACCTACAAACTATGAAGAAGCGATGGTGAGCCCAGATTCGCAAAATGGCTGGAAGCCATGAAATCTGAGATGGGATCCATGTATGAGAACAAAGTATGGACTTTGGTTGACTTGCCGATGATCGGCAAGCCATTGAAAATAAATGGATCTTTAAGAAGAAGACTGACGCCGATGGTAATGTAATCGCTTCTACAAAGCTCGACTTGTTGCAAAAGGTTTTCGACAAGTTCAAGGGGTTGACTACGATGAGACTTTCTCACCAGAAGCGATGCTTAAGTCTGTCTGAATCATGTTAGCAATTGCCGCATTTTATGATTATGAAATTTGGCAAATGGATGTAAAACCGATTCTTGAATGGATTTCTAGAAGAAGAGTTGTATATGATGCAACCGAAGGTTTTGTCGATCCAAAGGGTGCTAACAAAGTGTGCAAGCTCCAACGATCAATTTATGGTCCAGTGCAAGCCTCTCGAGTTGGAATAAACGCTTTGATAGTGTGATCAAAGCATATGGGTTTGTACTGCACTTTTGGAGAAGCTCAGATTTACAAGAAAGTGAGTGGGAGCTCAGAGCATTTCGATATTATATGTGGACGACATATTATTGATTGGAAATGATATAGAATTTCTGGATAGCATAAAAGGATACTTGAATAAAAGTTTTCAATGAAAGACCTCGTGAAGCTGCTTACATATTGGGCATCAAGATCTATAGAGATAGATCAAGACGCTTAATTGACTTTCACAAAGCACATACCTTGATAAAGTTTTGAAAAGTTCAAAATGGATCGAGCAAAGAAAGGTTTTTACCTGTGTTGCAAGGTGTAAGATTGAGTCGACTCAATGCCCACCACAAGCAGAAGATAGAGAGAAATGAAAGATGTTCCTATGCTTCAGCCATAGGCTCTATCATGTATGCAATGTCAGTGTACCGGACCGACGATGCTTAGCTGTAAGCTTGGCAGGAAGGTACCAAAGTAATCCAGAGTGGATCATCGACAGCGGTCAAGAACATCCCGAAATACCGAAAAGGACTAAGGATATGTTTCTCGATATGGAGGTGACAAAGAGCTAGTCGTAAATGGTTACGCCGATGTAAGCTTTGACACTGATCCGGACGATTCTAAATCGCAAACCGGATACGTGTTTTTATTAAACGGTGGAGCTGTCGGTTGGTGCAGTTCTAAACAAAGCGCCGTGGCGGGATCTACATGTGAAGCGGAGTACATAGCTGCTTGAAGCAGCAAATGAAGGAGTCTGGATGAAAGAGTTCATTTCCGATCTAGGTGTCATACCTAGTGCATCGGGACCGATGAAGATCTTCTCGTGACAATATCGTGCAATTGCCTTGGCAAAGGAATCCAGATTTCACAAGAGGACCAAGCACATCAAGAGACGCTTCAATTCCATTCGGGACCAAGTCCAAGTGGGAGACATAGAGATTTGCAAAATACATACGGATCTGAATGTTGCGAGACCCGTTGACTAAGCCTCTTCCACGAGCAAAACATGATCAGCACCAAGACTCCATGGGTGTTAGGATCATTACTTTGTAATCTAGATTATTGACTCTAGTGCAAGTGGGAGATCAAGGAAATATGCCCTAGAGGCAATAATAAAAGTTATTATTTATTTCCTTATATCATGATAAATGTTTATTATTCATGCTAGAATTGTATTAACCGGAAACATAATACATGTGTGAATATATAGACAAACAAGATGTCACTAGTATGCCTCTACTTGACTAGCTTGTTAATCAAAGATGGTTATGTTTCCTAACCATGAACAAGGAGTTGTTATTTGATTAACAAGGTCACATCATTAGTTGAATGATCTGATTGACATGACCCATTCCGTTAGCTTAACACTTGATCGCTTAGTATGTTAATGCTTTCTTCATGACCCATACATGTTCCTATAACTATGAGATTATGCAACTCCTGCTTAACGGAGGAACACTTTGGGTACTACCAAACGTCACAACGAATCGGGTGATTATAAAGGAGTACTACAGTGTCTCCAAAGGTACTTGTTGGGTTGGCGATTTCGAGATTAGGTTTTGTCACTCCGATTGTCGGAGAGGTATCTCCGTGCCTTCTCGGTAATGCACATCACTTAAGCCTTGCAAGCATTACAACTAATGAGTTAGTTGTGAGATGATGTATTACGGAACGAGTAAAGAGACTTACCGTAACGAGATTGAACTAGGTATTGATACCGACGATCGAATCTCGGGTAAGTAACATACCGATGACAAAGGAACAACGATGTCGTTATGCGGTTTGACCGATAAAGATCTTCAGAGAATATGTAGGAACCAATATGGGCATCCAGGTTCCGCTATTGGTTATTGACCGAGAATGGTTCTAGGTCATGTCTACATAGTTCTCGAACCCGTAGGGTCCGCACGCTTAACGCTTCGATGACAGCTCATAATGAGTTTATAAGTATTGATGCACCAAGGTTGTTCGAGTCCCTGATGTGATCACGGACATGACGAGGAGTCTCAAATGGTCGAGACATAAAGATTGATATATTGAAGCCTACATTTGACATCGGAAGTGTTCCGTGAAATCGGGATTTTACCGAGTACCGGAGGTTACCGGAACCCCGGGAGGTCCATGGGCCTTAATGGGCCATGGGAGAAGAGGAAGGGCAGGCCAGGTGGGCTGCGCCCCTCCCCCTCTAGTCCGAATAGGACAAGGAAGGGGCGGCGCCTTCCCTCTTCCCTCCTCCAATCCTAGTCCAACTAGGAGAGGGGGGAGTCCTACTCCCTGGGGAGTAGGACTCTCCTTGCGCGCCCCCCTAGGGCCGCCACCTCCCCTTGGCTCCTTTATATACGGGGCGGGGGCACCCCAAGACACACAAGTTGATCTACGGATCTTGCCTTAGCTGTGTCGGTGCCCCTTCCACCATATTCCACTTCGTCATATCGTCATGAGCTTAGGAGAAGCCCTCGCACGGAGAAGTCATATCGTCGCGAGCTTAGGCGAAGCCCTGCGCGGTGGAGCATCAACATCGCCACCACGCCGTCAGGTCGACGGAACTCATCCCCGACACTTTGCTGGATCGGAGTCCGGGATCGCCATCGAGCTGAACGTGCGTAACTCGGAGGTGCCGTGACGCTCGGTGCTTGGATCGGTCGGATCGTGGAGACGCACGACTACATCAACCGCGTTGTTATAACGCTTCCGCTTTCGGTTCACGAGGGTACGTGGGCGGACACTCTCCCCTCTCGCTATGCCATCACCATGGTCTTGCGTGATCGTAGGAAATTTTTGAAATTACTACGCTCCCCAACACGGAGAGCTCGGCGGGAAAGTACTTGCCGGCCCCGATTTCCTCCTCTTATACTGCTCGTTGATGGATCAACGGATGGCTGAGTTAGCTCAAGCACAAAAAGGTACCGGTTCCACGTAGCTTGAGGCGCGCTGCGTTTGACAGTAATCGGCGATATCATTCTCCGCCGGGAACGTGTTCAAATTTCAGATACCGTCGAAACGCTCTTCCATCTTTCTCACTTCATCGACGAGGCCTTCATCAACGGCTCGTAATCCTTGTTGACTTTCTTGACGACAAGTCTGCGAGTCTCCCCGACGATGAGTTTCTTGATTTCGAGGTCCGCCATGATCCTAAGACCGCAAGCAGCCTTCAGATTCTGCAGATTGTTTGTTGACACCTCCACAGGAAGTGCATCCGGATCACGTGCTTGAGGTGCTCTCCCGTGCAGCGCGATAAGCAAGACGCCAGCCCCGATAACTTGTAAGGAGAAAGCTCCATCAAAGTACATGATCCAATCACAACTTGCCTCCTTGCCGGGAGAGCGGTCTCTTGGGCTTCTTCACGTCAGCGTTGCGGTCCATTCGCAATGAACTCCGCTAGGACTCGGCTCAATCGTCAAGTACTTCCAAACTTGAGGCCAAAGTCGACATCTCCAAAGGCCCATTCCACAATTCTTCCCGTTATATCCGGATTGTGCAATATCCGCTGCAGAGGGAGGCGAGTGACGACAGTGATCTCGCAGCTCGGAAGTAGTGACGCAGCTTCCTCGAGGCCATAAGAAGGTCAAGAGCAGCCGTTTCGCACGCCGAGTACCTTGATCTAGCCCCCGCAAGAGGGAACTAACAAAGTAGACCGGTGCTGCATCATTTTCTTCTTTGGTGGCACTTCAACCGGCCGTGTCGTCTCTACATTGGTGGTGTCGGCTCGCCGCTGCCATTACCTCGTCGTCAACCTCTCTCTGCGCCACTAGTGCGGCGGCCGACCACCGGTCCGTTGTCGCCAGGTATAGCAACAACGGCTCTCGTGGCCTAGGCGCAACTAGTATTGGCGCGAGGAGAGGTACTTCTTCAAACCTTGCAATGCTGCTTCGCTTCAAGGCCCACTCCATCGGGCCCGCTTTTTCGTGATCTTGAAAAAGGGAAGGGCGCGCCGCAGCGACATGGAAATGAACCTGCCCATGGCGGCGACGCAACCAGCAAGCCGACGACATCCTTGATTCGCTTGGGTGCATCAATCGCTCTATAGCTTTGATTTTTCCGGATTGGCCTCTATCCCACGCCAGGACACCAAGAACCCGAGAAGCTTGCCGGACGGACGCCAAAGACGCACTTCTCGTGGTTCAGCTTGAGATTGATCTTGCGATGTTTGCAAATGTTTCTTGCAAATCTGGTATGAGGGTTGCCCTGCCCTTGGTTTTGACCACTATGTCATCCATATAAGCTTCCATATTTCTATGGATCCGGGTTCAAAACCAACTGACCGCCCTTGCAAACGCCGAACCAAAGACTCTTCAACCCGAAGGCATCCGCATGAAACAATAGTACCGCATGGGGTGATGAATGTTGTTTTCTTCATCTTCTCTTGTCATGAAGATCTGGTGGTACCCAGTAGGCGCCCGTGAATGACAACAGATCACACCCACCGTGGAGTCAACAATCCGTCGATGCGCGGCAACGGGAAGGGGTCTTTAGGGCAAGCCTTATTGATATTTGTGTAATCAATACATAGTCTCCACTTCCCATTTGCCTTGCGCACTACGACCGGATTGGCCAACCACGTTGGATGGAGCACTCCTCTTACCAAACCCGCTGCTTCCAGTTTCCGGATCTCTTCTGTGATGAACTCTTGTCGTTCCAAAGCTTGCTTTCTGACCTTCTGCTTGACAGGCCGCGCATGAGGGCAGACAGCAAGGTGGTGCTCAATCACCTCCCTGGGAACACAGGGGATGTCAGAAGCTTGCCATGCAAACACATCGACATTCGCCCACAGGAAGGTGACGAGCGCGTCTTCCTATTTGTCGTCAAGGGTGGAGCTTATGGTAAAAGCTCCTCCTGTGCCATCCTCATTGACATGAACCTTCTTGGTTCCCGGCGGTATGGCCATGGGCTTCTTGTTTCCGCCGGTGGAGCCCTCTGGCACGTCCTCGACGGCAGCACTACACTCCGAAGAGGTGCGCTTGCCGGAGTGGGTGTCTGAGGTCTCACCGGTCTTCTTCTTCTTCTTCCCTCCTGGGGTCCCAGCGGCAGGAGCAAGTGCCCTAGTGGCGGCAGCTGCTGAATCGCTATTGGTATAGTTGGTCGGCGCAAATCAGCGATCCTTCTTATCGGAGGGGATGGTGATGATCGTCACAGTCCCGCATCTTCGTGGTGTTGTAGGCGTGGTGTGACGCCGCCATGAACTTGGCCAGCGCTGGGCAGCAAGGATCCCGCTAGGGCAAGGGGATTGAGGAGTCTGGACTAGGGGTGTCCGGATAGCCGAACTATCATCTTTGGCCGGACTCGGACTATGAAGATACAAGATTGAAGACTTCGCCCCGTGTCCGGATGGGACTTTCCTTGGCGTGGAAGGCAAGCTTGGCGATACGGATATGTAGATCTCCTACCATTGTAACCGACTCAGGTAACCCTAACCCTATCCGTGTCTATATAAACCGGAGGGTTTTAGTCCGTGGACTAACAACAATCATACCATAGGCTAGCTTCTAGGGTTTAGCCTCCTTGATCTCGTGGTAGATCTACTCTTGTACTACCCATATCATCAATATTAATCAAGCAGAGTAGGGTATTACCTCCATCGAGAGGGCCCCAACCTGGTAAAACATCGTGTCCCTTGTCTCTTGTTACCATCCGCCTAGATGCACAGTTCGGGACCCCTACCGAGATCCGCCGGTTTTGACACCGACATTGGTGCTTTCATTGAGAGTTCCTCTCGTCGCCACCTATAGGCCCGATGGATCCTTCGATCATCAACAACGACGCGTCCAGTGGGACGCTTTCCCGGACAGATCTTCAGATTCGGCGGCTTTTGCACTCGCGGGCCAATTCACTTGGCCATCCGGAGCAGATCGAAAGCTACACCCCGCAATCAGGTCGATTTGGGAGTTTGAACTACACGTCCGACATCCGCGGAGACTTGATCTTCGACGGATTCGAGCCACGCCTAAGTGCGCCAACTGTCTCGATGGGCACGATCTAGCTCGCCGCCGAACAAGGTCCCGGAGGCCGCACTCAGAGTCCGCCCGACCCTTAGCTCGAGCCGACTCCCCGATCGAGGACGAGTGGTTGGACACCGCCGGGGCTACGATCTCAACGGCGATTGAGCCGAACTCCATCCTCGTCCTTTGCAAAGACTGTGACTCAGGGGCCGGACTCCTCTCGACTCCAACCTCCACGCCCGCCAATCGAATCCGATTGGGCGCCGTTATGGAGTTCATCGCGGACATCTTTCAAAGACTCGCCTTTTGGCGACATCCTGAATTCACTAAAGTCTCTCTTTATCCGGAGAGCCCCGGCCGGACTACGGACAGAAGGTTGGGATGCGGACGACGAAGAAATTCAACACCCACCCACCACCCACTTTGTAGCCATCGCCGATGATTTAACCGACATGCTCGACTTCGACCAAGACATCGACGGATGGACGACGATGCCGAGACGACCAAGACCCAGCGCCTACAGGCACGGAAGGCCACCTCGTCATACGACATATACATGGTGGACATCCCACGAGATGGGAATGGCGATGGAATGGCGGAGGATGACCCTCCAAGAAACAACCCAAACGCCGACGCCGGCCGCACTGCTCTAAATCCCGCCACAAGAAAACGGCGATTCCGCAGACGGGAGACAATAACACCCCTGACAAGGTGCGAAGACGCACCCCTCCAGCAGGACTTAGCGCAGAGGAGGGAGAAGCAAGCGCACGACAAGGCGGCGTAAAGAGAGGTACAGGACGATAATTATGCACCTCCTCCAAGATGAGGCAAGCCTCGACGACGATTTAATTGCGTGGCCCGAGGAGCCCGCCAACAGAGCGCTTTCAAATGCAGGCTTATGGCCACGGCAAGCAGCCTCAAGAAAGCAAGCAGCAGCTTAGAGTCGACTAAGATTTGCTAGGTCGACAAGTGGATCAAGTCCTTGCACCAAGAGTATGAACTCGAACGCCTCCAAAAGCTACCCCAATCACAAAGCCGTTGCCTCAATCGAGGAGGAAGCACCCACATCACCAACAAGACGACATGGCAGATCGCCACCCTGTGGTCGCGACAGAGAAGCCTTCGTCCCTCCGCCAAGCCACGCCCGACGCCGCCAAAAGTACCAAGGCACGGAAAACGCTACCGACTTGCGAGATATATTGGAGGATAAGGCAAAACATACAAGATCTATCTACGGATCGCGTGCGCCTAACGACTGGATGATTACCGCCACGCCGGATAAAGAAACCCGCCGGGCGAACACAAGAGACAAAGCTCATATGAGCTACGCCGTGATATAGCCCAATACAGAGGCGCCAAGACACCCACTATACTTCATGATGAAGTAATGGATCATCAAACCCACGAGGGTTTCAAACTCGTAAACATCGAATCATACGATGGTACCACAGATCCCGCGGTCTGGATCGAGGATTATCTCCTCCATATCCACATGGCCCGCGGTGATGATCTACATGCCATGAAATACCTCCCACTCAAGCTTAAAGGACCAGCTCGGCATTGGCTCAATAGCTTGCCAGCAGAATCAATTGGTTGTTGGGAGGACCTGGAAGCCGCATTCCTTGACAACTTACAGGGCACATATGTGCGACCACCAGACGCCGATGACCTTAGCATATAATTCAGCAGCCAGAATAATCAGCAAGACAATTCTGGACACGGTTCCTAACCAAGAAAAAATCAAATCGCTGATCGTCCGGATGCAGAGGCCCTTGCAGCCTTCAAACATAACATCCGCGACGAGTGGCTAGCCCGCACCTAGGACAGAAAAGCCGAATCGATGGCAGCCCTCACCACACTCATGACTCGCTTTTGGCGGAGAGGACAGCCGGCTAGCTCAAGCAACAACTTGGCCAAACATCCCGATAGTCCGGATACCAAGGACAAGAATGGCGTGTCGCGTCGCAACAAGAATAAGCGCCGATTAACGGCGATAATACATCAAGATACGGCCACAATGCCGGATTCAGAGGCTCTAAACCCGGTCACGGAAGAAGCCATTCAAAAGAAATACCCAGGCCCGGCCCAACTTGGACCGCATACTCGATCGCAGCCAAATACATGGCACTTCGAAACCAGCCAATCACACCAACAGGATTGTTGGGTGTTCAAGCAAGCGTGCAAGTTAAGTGCCGAACTCAATGGCAAGGCTGCATAGCGATGACGAGGAAGAGCCCCGCCACGAACAATAAAGGACAGAAGGTTTTCCACACAAGTGCGGACGCTGAACATGATATACGCAACCCACATACCCAAAAGGGAGGGAAAGCGCACTATGGGACGATATGCGATGGAGCCAGCCCCCAAAGTTCAACGCATGGTCTTCCCGCCCGATCACCTTCGATCAAGGACCACCCCACTAGCATCCGCCACGGCGGCTTCGCCGCATTGGTTCTTGACCCAATTATTGACGGATTTCACTCACCGTAGTCCCGATGGACGGTGGTAGCAGCACTGAACCCGCTTTATCGTGATACAAGCGCAAAATGGGCATAGACCCTCAAAGATTAAACCTACAAAGACGAACTTTAAAGGCGCCATACCGGGTGTAGAGGCCAATTGTACAGTGCTCACCACACTCGGTGGTCTTCGGATCTCCGATAACTTCCGGCGAAGAGTTAATCTTCGACATCGCCCCATTCCGCAATGCTATCATGCATCGCTTGACGAACCGCATTTGTAAAGTTCAATGCGGTGCCGCACTATGCATACCTCAAGCTCAAGATGCCAGCCCTCGAGGAGTAATCACGGTCAATGGAAACACCAACACTCTCCGAACGGAGGAGCATACGGCGTTCTCGCGGCGGAGGTGCAAAGCAGCCTCTCACGGCAATTCTCGAGTCCGCCACTAAGCGTCCGGACACCGCCAAGCGTGTCTTGAGTAACCGCAACAAGACCACCCGCACGATTCAATCACGAGTAGCAATCCGCCCCAACCCCAGCCCTCGCGAAATTGCGGTTAGTATTACGCGTACATACTTACGCCCGAGATACCATCGGCATATGGGGAGGGGCAAGACAACGCACGCCAAGAATGCATCTCGACCGCACTGGGGCCCCGCTTATGCCACTTCTTTTTCTTTTTCTCCTTTTTTACTTTCAGACTCCATCTTTGAGAAGTCCCGTCCGCACTCAATTGTCGAACTCACGATGCAACAGCCAGTGGAAGCGGAAAGCCACGCCGAGTGCTCGTGTGGTCTCTATTACGAGCATTATACTTGTTTTACATATCATCCAGCAGCTTACCCCTGGAGGGGGACATGTCAGATAGTCCCATCCCTTGCTTATTGCACTATTTATATCGTTCTGCTTCCATTGCAGTACCTTTTTGAATAAACAATATACATCTATTGCTTATTATTGCTCTACTTCCTTTATATATACATGTGTTCATTTCATGACATGTTGCAACCGTACACTTTGGTACGGCCAATACACCAGGGGCTTAAGTATCCCAAAATTATGGTATGATAAGTCCGAACACTTTCACAAGTGCGGCACCCAACTTATAGCATTATATGAATTGGCTCAATCATGTCTTGGGTCAATAGTTGGGTTTGCCTGCCCCGTGTTTTGGTACCTTACGCCCGCTATATCGGCTAAGGTAGCATCGGAGAACCATCGCGATTGTGCCCCGCTTATGCCGGGTCGAGCACCTCGATGGAGAAAGCTAAACTGACCGTCATGATAGGGCGAGAGCCGCTGTTCGAGAGGTTTTTCGGTCCCTAAAGACTTATGCCGCTTAGAGCAAGGAACCGTAATTGTCCGCCAAGGCGTGATAGCGCTCAACTCGGTCTTCGAATACTAGGGGCTTCGCCAAATTTAAAATTATAGAAGTCTATGGCTAAGTGAGAGTGTTCAAGCATTATAAGTCCGGTTGCTCGTTCGCTGTGTTGAGCGCCCCCTAGATGGACCCAAAATGGGAACAAGAGTGCTCAAGTTTATCCCAACACCCCAAAGACTGTGGCATGGGGGCTGAAGCCAACGACTTGCCATCTCTCAAATTTGATAAACGCATCGCATGTAAGGTAATATTTTAAATTAATAAGCGTTGCTTAGCGATATGAACAAGTTTTCAGCCAGATGTGATAACAAATGCGAGTTTATTCAAAATTACATCTCGAGCACTCATCCGCTATTCGACGGCACCCTTCAGAGGCCCTCATAGTACATTTCGGGCGTATGCGATGCTCATGGCCCTTCGGTGGGTCTGGCCCATCACAAGCCTCTCCGCATCCAAATTTTGCCTCGATGCACTTTAGCACGGCAAGGGCCCGACGGACACCTTCAATGCAGACGGAGCGCTTGATGACTTCAAGCCGCGGACAGCATCCACCACCACGCACCAAGCCGAACTAGCTCCGGGCATGGCCTCCAATGGCCACACGCGCGCTTATAAGGCCCTTAATGGCCTGTTCGGCGACCTTATGGAGCTCGACCACCGCTTCACTGGTCGCCAGGGCACCGGATGGTCGGCCTCAAGATACCGAAACCGTAACACCTTCTCCGTGGAGCTCCCTCCGGGTGCGATAGAATGCGGCAATACGTCGACGACCTACGTGGGCAAATCTGCGAATGCTCCTGGAGAGCTCCGAATCCGGGTAAGTAATAGGTAATTCACTTTCACATGCTTGCTTTGCATAAAGAATGCCTTACCCGCCGCCATCTTCTTTAAAGACTCAATTTCTTGAGGGCTTTACGGCCTCGCCTTAGCAGCTTTGGCACTCTCAAGAGCCGAGGCGAGCTCGACTCTCGAGTCTTCGAGTCACGCCCAAACTCTCGTGTTTTTCCAGAATTGTTATTGTCGTGTCCCTTATCTGAATTGAAAGATGATTTTTAACTATTTACCCATCTGCCCCCAGATGATTTTCTACTTTTAGTAGCTTTGACATGCACTTTAGGGCATGCATCCCAACGAAAGGAACCCTTAACGGAACTATTCTCCCTGGAAGATGTTCCTTACTACCCATGTAATATAACATAACTAGTTGGGCACTTGTCTGATACAACAACAATGACTCCTACGCCTGGTCTCCATGCATACCACGGTTCTTATATAACCACGAAGGTATTCGAACACACTCCGGACTATTGGGTCCGGAGGTCGAAGCAAAAAGGTCCGCTATGACAAACGATCTACAATCCGACTAGAAGTCATTCTTTCATGTCATATTTTTACATAGTCAACTCGACTCATTGTATTCCTCCTCAATGCCATCTAATAGGCTACCTAATTTACAATCTTGCTGGGAATACTTGGCGGCCAATTCTACTTGGTCAGACACTAAGCTTACAGGATCTCCATCCCATCCGCCACACAGTCCGACCTCCGCCATATGGTTTGGGTCACCTTCGTACCGCTGCCTTCACCATGGCCCAGCCTCCTCGGCGCCTTTGACGGCAGCCGATATCTTCCATAGCGGAAGCGCCGCTGCTCCTTGAAGCCGCCCACCAGCTCCCCAAGGCCTTCGGGCAGGAGATAGATGGCCACAAGGCTTGGCCGATGCCTTTCATCACCGCCGGATTCGTTCGCAGTACCGACGCAATTTGGGAAGAAGATCACCCAAGAACTGGGCATCTCCTCCTCGTAACGACTGTGAGCAAACCTAAAACATGTTTATGTTAGTGGCCTTCCTCGCCGAACTCTTTTCAAAGTTCGCCAAGCACTTACTAAAATGCCGCGACGGCCGCCGATTCTCCTTTACGGAATCAGCTAACCGGGCACGAACATCCTTTAGTTCCTCACCCAGCTTGGTGTTGGCGCCTTGGAGGTTATTCTTCTCCGCCGCACCCTCGAAGCACACTTCGCCAGCCTTTAACTCGGGCGAAGAGCTGTTGCTTGTCCGGATCTAGTCCGCGCCATCTGCAATGTTCTTGTCGTTTACACACCCGCCGCACTTCATAAATTATTTATCTTCAAGCGATATTACCGAGAGGGGTCTCGTGGGTTCCCAGTAGTGGCTAGTGCGGCCTCAAGTTGGGCCTCGCACCTTCCAGCTCCCGGGACAATGGGTATTCTTTTCAGAAGATCTCAGATAATAAATGATCCTTAAATCAGCTTATTCTAACTATTTTAAGTCTCGGGGCTCTTGCATATATAATCACAAATTTCCTTACCCGTATGTCCTTCACATATCGCTCCGCGGCTCGCTAGACCATCTTGAGCGGCACGGAGGTGCGATCTCCGAATCAAAGGCATTCAAGGCCTCTTGGGAGAAACACGCCACGAAGAACCGTCCCGGCGCCTATGATTCAAGGCGCTCTCCACCTCGGAGTTGGTGGCGGACAACTTGTCGGCATCCTCTCGTCGGAGGAGCATCCGACGATGTCTCGTGGTTTCGCCTCGCCTTACGGACCCGGCTTTGAAGCTTGTCCGGTGAAGGTTCGACGGCAGCCTCTCCAGACTCGGTCCGTGGCGCTTTTTTCCCGAAAAGAGCATCAGCGTTAGTATCGCCTTTACAGAGTCCATCCCGGGAGTATGGTGACATGCCATACCGCTGCGGCGGAGTTTCGATCCGGACCACACTTCTTTTTAACTCATGGGCACATTGTCCCTTGTTGGCCACCACAGCAGTTCGGCTTCCGCCCGAGGGTACCCCTATGAAACACCATTGGTATACGGTGATCAAAAATAAGCACGGATGGGTCATTATCAGGGTTTTGGGATCTTGCTCTCAGTTACCTGTGGGGATGGAAGTATTCTGGGGTAATCGGCCGTAATGGCTACCAAAGCATTCTCGATGCTAAGTTGGTAGAACACCCCGTCGATCAACTCCACCGTTATATTCGGATCCTCTTCGGAGGTCGGATCGAGGGATCACTCCGGATCCTCGGGTTGTGGGGGCGGGCTGTGTTTCTTCTCCACAGTCCGGCGCAGTTCCTGCGCAAAAATCATGAGATGAGATACTTAACTACGGGAATATGGATCGGATAGGTCACAAGGATGTTTGCTTACCCACTTCGAGGATTATTCAAGAAAACTCCTTCAAGGTCGACACGGAGGAAATCCTCCTCCTCTCCTTTGTACATGGCGATAAGATCTTCACCAGCCGGGTGACCGATCCCGCCCTTTGCGGCCATGGCGGGTGGCATCGCCCTCCCGCTGAAGTCCCACATGGGTGTCCCTCAGATTGGAGCCACTGCACTCCCTCAGACGCGATTGCCATGACTCTGCCATGGTCATCCGCATGAGCCAAGAACCTTATTCGCTCATCAAATAATGGACATCCCGTCATCTTCTCTCCGGCTCCGAGGGCGCCACTTAGGCGCTTCTTCAGAGGAGCATTGTTGAACTCCGTAAGGCCGATCCAACAGATCCGCAATGGACGCCCTCCATGTAAACCATTCAAGGCCAGTCTTGGACGCTTTCTTTGGGGTTCCTGACAGTATCCGGTCCGCAATGCGCCATAGCTCGGCGCCCACTTGATATATTAACCCCTCATGAGAACGGGAACTAGGCGTAATATTCTCTTCCACACACCAAATGAGCCTCGACGCCAGAACAGTTCAAGAAGGGCCACGGCCCGCGATGTGCAAGATGGAGGCAGAGTAAGATGGTGCGCTTGGAGGCGAGAACTCCAAGAGCCCCGGAGAAACGGATGGATTGGAAACCGAGTCCTCTTACTAGATAAGAGATGAAGCACACCCGCCTCCTTTAGAGGGATCTGGACGCCTCCGCTTGCTTTCCGCCTTGTAGATGGCAAGTCCGGCTCGAATCGGAACCATGAAGGCCGAGGAGAAACCCTTGGCTTGGAGTATAACTAGCTCGCTATGCGGATTGAGCATCTCTCCACTTTCTGGCTGGGGGCCGAGCGCGAGAGGAGGAGCCGCGTCATCGTCCATGATGGAATGGGCTTTGGTTAGAGGCGCCCGATGAAAGCTCACAAAGGGGATGGTGTGACTCAGATCTAGATCCTCGCCTTTTATAAGCGGCTCCTTTGCATGCTAGGGGAATATTGTAAAATACCCTGCTCTTCGATTCATTCAAACACGTGAAGATGGCCATTATTAGGCGCAGGTTTAGGAGCACAACATTTATCGGTTTGACACTATTCGACAAGTATATGGAATTTGAGAAGAACCCGCCGCAATGTCAAGACAATCAACGCCACGGACTCATCATCATCAAGCCCGGTTCAGGCTACCGAGGAGTCCCGGACTAGGGGTGTCCGGATAGCCGACTATCGTCATGGCCGACTCCAAGACTATGAAGATACAAGATTGAAGACTTCGCCCCATGTCCCGGATGGGACTTTCCTTGGCGTGGAAGGCAAGCTTGGCGATACGGATATGTAGATCTCCTACCATTGTAACCGACTGTAACCCTAACCTATCCGGTGTCTATATAAACCGGAGGTTTTAGTCCGTGAGGACTAACAACAATCGTACCATAGGCTAGCTTCTAGGTTTTAGCCTCCTTGATCTCATGGAGATCTACTCTTGTACTACCCATATCATCAATATTAATCAAGCAGAGTAGGGTATTACCTCAGCTGAGAGGGCCGAACTCGGTAAAACATCGTGTCCCTTGTCTCTGTTACCATCCGCCTAGACACACTGTTTGGCAAGGGCCTCACCGTAGCCCCTTGTCGGTGTCAAACCCATGGATCTCGGGTGGGGGTCCCGAACTGCAAGGCTAGGCGGTTGTGTTCTTGGCAAGGCCTCACCGTAGCCCCTTGTCGGGTGTCAAACCGCGGATCTCTGTAGGGGGTCCCGAACTCGGCCTAGGCGGATGGTAACAAAGACAAGGGACACGATGTTTTTACCTGTGTTCGCCCTCTCGATGGAGGTAATACCCTACCCCGCTGATTAATATTGATGATATGGGTAGTACAAGAGTAGATCTACCACGAGATCAAGGAGGCTAAACCCTGAAGCTAGCCTATGGTATGATTGTTGTTCGCCCCACGGACTAAAACCCTCCGGTTTATATAGACACCGGATCTCTACTCCTAATGGAGCAGTTGGTAGTCTCCGCCGGTTAATTTTCGTCCCACCATTTTCGTCCGGTTTTTTTTCGTCGGTTAAACTTCGTAGATTTTTTTTCGCACCTCTCCTCCGCTGGTTTTAGCATCGCGACAGAACCCCAATCCCTCGCTACCCCTACCTCATCTCCCGTCACAGCCGCCGCCGCACCCCAATCCAACCCCGCCGCCGGCGATCTCCTCGCCCCCTGCGCTGCCGCCCCAGCCTTCTATTCCTCTCCCAAGGGAATCCAAAGGGAAGGGAAGGGAAGGGAAGGGAAGGGAGAGGGAGCGCCCATATCCACGGCGGCATCAGCGCGCCGTCGTCGACCTAATCCGCGTCCGTCCTCGAGGGAGGTTGGCCATGGAGGTCCGACCCGGGCCGGCAGCAGCCATGGACGGAAGGAGACACCCTCCCCACCTCCTCCCTTCTCAGTGCCCCATCGCGGTAGGAGCGACAGCGGCGGCTGCGGGAGCAGGGGCTTCGGCGGGAGCCCCGCTGCCGCCGAGGGCCACACCGGTGATCTCGCGCAACCTACCTGCCTCCCGTTTCCTCTCCGTTTTCCTCCCCCTCTCTCCGACCCTTGTTCATCCGCGGCCGCCCGAGTTCGCCCCGATCCATGGCCCTCTCCTTCCGCCAAGTCTGGTCCGTCACCGGTCGTCTGTGGTGCGAGCATCACGCCTCCTCCTCAACCTCCTCAATCCGTGATGCCCTGACTGCACTGCGCACGTGCACCTCGCAAGCCATGGCCGCCTTTGGCCGAGCTGCGGGATCGACGTCTGACCGCCACCACGACCGGCCTCTTGCGAAGGTCCCGGTCGCCGTCTCCTGTGCCTTTGGACCTTGGGAGCGACTGGGTGATTATATGCCAGGTAATTTATTTTGCTGAATTTGTTCAGAAGGAAAATCCTTGAGGTACAACACTGACCCGCTTCCTTGCTGTCTCATCTCGGTTGTTTTGTTTGAACTAGCATATGTGCAGGACGATGGGAAGACGAGCTAGACGCCAAAAGCAATATTGCAACACCATGCGTGAGGAACATGATTCTGCCAGTATTTACGCATTATACTTGCTAACACTAAGAGCTTAATCATCTTTGATGCAACCAGTCCGTCCAAGCATGCAAATGTACGATTCATGTGCCTAGAATCAGTACTTTTGCATGTCTGATGCATCTAGAAATATCCAAATTCGGCCATTAATTCCCTTTTAGTACTTACTAATGTTTTTTTTATTGTTTTGGTTGATCCAGAGTTGATTTGGGATGTAGAGATTAAAGAACAGCAATCGCAAGCCATCGGGTCAGGACGTCAGGTTCAGAATTGCCTTGGCATCTTCCAGTGTGGCGACGATGTTGATTGTCGGGATTTGGAGATAAGTGTGCTCCATACCGTGGCTGAGCCTGTCGGTTTCGCACAGTGGCTGCACGACACCTCATGGACCCGATGTGAAGGTAGCATATGCTATTCTACAGTGCTTGCCCTCTAAAATCTTAATTGTTGGTTGTACAGTTAGTGCTAAACTGCAGTAATCTACTACACTTGCATCTGAATTGTACATTTAATAAATTAAGACTTGAGAGTTAAGATAGATCAGTAATCTGGTTGGGGCTCTATCGTCGTGGCAATTTGGCAACCATTTGCTAGAGGTGATAAATCTGCAAGCATAAAGTCGATGTCCTGCTATGCCGCATAATTACAGTGCTTTCACATTATGGTAAATGTGTTTCCTAAAAGTAAGCCATCCACACGAAGTTGGCGACAACAAGGGTGTGGGGCGTCGGGAGGATCATCTGGGTTGAAGGTTCTGGCCCTCGCCATTGAGACTACCGTGGTCGTCGCCGAGTACATCTGGTATGTACGCAACGAACCTCCCTAATGCAATGTCGCTGCTATTTATTTCATCTTTTGTTTGCGGCAGACTATATTCCTCTAAGGCACATTAGGTAGTAGCTTTGGGATAGGGGCCAAACCTGCATATTTTGATCAATTATTTTTATTAGATTAGCAATGGGAGCTTACTGTTCAGTGAGGATTTTCCCCCTTAAAGTCATATTGTTAATATCCAAAAAAGTTAATGGGTGGGTGGTGATGTCCCACTGCTTTGCCCTTTTAATTCCAACACTTAAATAAGAATTGGAGGGTAGACGTTGCACAAATGGATCATGTGGCATTTACTACCGTTGTATTACCATATCTAGCATCTCTCTATAAAAAATAAATCTAGCATTAATTTTGAACTTCTGATGATGTAAGGTAAACACAGAGGCATATCTTCATCATAGTTGCATCATTTATAGCAGACATTTTGTTATGAAAAATTTATTTTGTTGATGGAAGCCTTTGTGCTTCTGTCACTTAGGACGTGAAGTTTTTGTAGACAATCTTAGGACGTGAAGTGGGATGCAACATCTATAGATCTACTGAAACTGAAAGGTGGTTGTTAGTTAGGTTCTGATTGTGCCAATCAATAATACACGATTGTTACTAGGGTTCGGCTCTGGATGCCATCCATCAACTCATGTTTTAAAGTGTGCTTGTGAGATGCAATCCGATCTCTGTATCTTTCCCGCTGAGATGCAGAGGAGCTCGGTGTTTTAGGGTCTGGCTGTTGCTGCAGGGGAAGGTGGAGCTGCGAGGAAACAAGACAGGTGGACAATGCGACAGGAAGTAGGAATGAATTTCTAATCAATCTACTATCTCCCTTGAGTTGGGTTGAACGTACCGACGCACCACGTTGTGTTTATTGATCTGGAATCCTAGAGGATCACCCACCCTCAGTTGTTCCCTTCGTTTCTTAACTAGGTGAGACCTTCAATTTTGTTGTGCTATCGTCTCCAATCTGTAGCCTCTTTTGATTTATTTTTTCAAAGTTGAGAGATGATAGATAAATAACACCGCTCCCTCAAAAAAGATAAATAACACCGTATTCATATTTTCATTAGTTTGTGATATTTATCAGAAAGCAATCTTTAACCCTCTATTCATTAGTTTGACGCAATAATATTTATTTGATGTGGGAGAGTATGTTGATTAATTTTTTAAGGGAAGCAGGTGACTTATTTGGTGGTAATCTCAGGGATATGTCTTCGTTATTAGTTGCAAGTTACTGTGCAGATTGATAATGGTAAAAATATTGTTGGATAAATCTATTTACATTGAATTAACAGATTTTTTCTATTGTGGGCATTCGAATATTTAGAGTAATATGCATGCACAATTGTCTTGCATCTACACGTAACCAGTCAATCACTACTTTATACTATATGCTATAAAAATATTATGTGAGCAAACTTAAGTAGTAACCTTATATTGCTATGCACTGAAAATGGTCTTAGGTACATCCAGTTTCAGTATGATCACATATTGAGGGGACTGTAAATGCTTCTACTATTGCAGGTTCAACTTGAATCTTCACTTCCGTAGGCATGTAACTGATTCGCTTCTTGATGAGTTTTTAGCTCGCTGATTCAATCCATATAGCTTAAGTAGGTGCTGGCATAGTCTTATACAACATTTGATCTACGCTTTATTAAATGTCTTTCCTTAAAGAAATATACTGCAAAGGAATTAAATTTTAGAAACAACCACTGGTTATTGTTGTTTGTGAATTCTATTTAATTCTTCAGAATTTTTAAATAGTTTATCTTGTGCTTCCTTAACTGTTTGTCTGCATATATATACAATTCTTTAGAAATTTATTCTTAATAATTTCTTGAATACAACAATACACTAAAAGGCATGTGGTAATGCATGGGCATCATACTAAAAACACTTTGAACTTGGAGACGACCTTAATTATTAATTTGATTCATTTATATGCATTGTAGCCCATAGCATCGCACGGGCGTTCTACTAGGATATTTTTAATGCCATCGGCACCCTAGCCATGCCATATTTTTTACGACTACAAGGCATATTTTTAACTAACATTTGGCCTTCCCCATCAGCACCCCCGCCATGCCATCTCAACGTCAGCGGCCCGACGACGCCGACCACTTATCGACGCGACCATATTTTCCGGGGCGGGCAAGTCAACGTTAGGTGGCCGGATCCCAAGATGGAGGTATGTGTGCTTGCTTGTTGATGTGTGTTTGTTCGATGTGCTTGCTGCCATGGTCGAGATCCATCTGTGTTGACATCAGCTTTCTCTGGACGACATAGTCCACGCGCTCGACCACAGTGACAACTACCAGGACAGCGGCGACCTCACCGAAGAAGGCATGCGTGCTCACGCAGGGCTGCCTCCTACCGGTCCACGACTTTCTTCCGGGTGGCGGCGCACATGAGGCCATCCACATCGGCTTCAACAAGACGCGAGCATCCACACGGAGGACGGCTTGCTTGCTGAGGGCAGCGCCCACCCGGACGACAAAGGTGTTGTTGACCTCGCAAAGGGCCACATTCACCTGGACGACGGTGTGCTGGCGGAGTGCGCCGTCCGCCTGAACAATGACAGATAACATGGCGAACGACGATGGCCACCAGGTACTCCCCGACTATGGCGGCAACATCATCATGGACGATAGCATGCTTATGGCCAGTGACGTGCTTGCAGAAGGCGTTGTGAGATAGGCAACCAGCAGGACGATGATGATCACGTGCATGCACTCGAATAAAGCGGCAGAAAGCAGGACGATGGCGACCAGGTGCGCATGCAAGCATCTCCTAGGAACTGGGGCTGAACGACGAGGCTAGCATCTCATACGAGCTCACGCTCAAGCACAAGATCGCCTGGGTTGGGTGTCTCATCTGTCCGTGTTGGTACGTGTTCTTTTCCTTGCTGGTATGTGTCCTTTTCTCCTCTCATGAGATCATCATGTGCCAATTATGCTCGACTTGTATACCTTGTAGGTAGATAATACATTGCAAGGCCTGGCCAATAAGCATTTCCTATTTGGCTATTTAATGTAACAATAGTAGGATCTGCATATCAAGGCACCCTTAAATGAACTGTAACTTACAAAGCAAGCAAATCATATACATTGTTTGTGGGCCCAATCTCATTCATAATCATTATACTTCCATTATAAATTTATTCGAACGCAATTTGGTCATCTCTAACGTTGAGTAAGTAGCTCTTTTCGGTTGTAGCATTCAAATATTTCAATGCATATCTCTGTTAGCTGATTGAGTATCTTGGAATTCTTAGTTCATAATCCCTCCATTTTTATTTACTCCGCATATTAGAGTTGACTGAAGTCAAACTTTGTAAAGTTTGACCAAGTTTTTAGAAAAGAATATGAATATTTACCATAACAAATCTATATGATGTGAAATTACATTCAATAATAAATCAAATTGTATTGATATATTATTGTGTATGTAAATAGTTTTGTTTATAAACTTGGTCAAAGTTTACAAAGCTTGATTTTGACCAAAGCTAGTATGCGAACTAAATAAAAACGGAGGGAGTAGTAATTTTCTGTTCGATATCCAGCTGTGACAACAGTAGCTTCTTGCATCTACGCGAATGTGATGGTTAAAATATACTGCAACTTATATTTGAGCAAATCATATAAATTATTTGCATGTTCATAGTTATGAACTTAATACACTTTGCCTGTCATTCATAACCATTATACTTCCTCCTGCCCAAATTTGTTGTCCTACGTAATAGTGTTCCACTTTGCACCTACCACTTGTAGCTGGAAATTAGATATAATAATAATCAATTTCCTTGCTAGATTTGTTTCCTTATAGGATATCCAGCCGATTTGATCTATTTTGGCTAGAGCACATGGGATCAAACCAGATGTAATCAATTTTCTATGTTCACCTGATTAGTTATAAGGAATTTATTACCTCTGTTTTATTTCCAGGATACCCAAACCAGTGCTAATGTTTTTTATGGCTTTGTAATTTTGTACAAGGTATTCTCATGTCTAAATACTAGAATTGTTTGTTCATTGCTAAATTGTTAATGAGGGGTCCATGTAGTGCTTTCGGTGGAGACACTAGACCATCTGATGTTCATGTAGACATTTCTATTCGAACTTTCAAAGTGATTGTTTTCTTTTTGTGTGTCCACACAGTTGTTTGTGTGCATCCAATATAAAACTTGCTATGAATTTGCACCACCTACACCCTTTTTTCATGTCTTAGTCTATATGAATTACCCACTTTATATACCGCAAAAAGAAATTACCAACTTTATAATAACTCACATGTTAATTAAAAGGAAAAAGATCTGAATCATCGACACTCTATAAGTTAAGTTGTTCAGCTAAAATTTAACAAAGAGATATTTGATTACATGGAACTCTAATTTTTCTGCAGTGTTGTAATTATATTGTCTCAGGTGTTGTTGTAAGTTCCTTGTATCATGTTGACTTACTCCTTGATCAATAGGTATGTGGATACAAAATTCCGTTTTCCACTACTTATATTATCCTCATTGGACCTTAAGCTATAATCATCGGCTTTTGTTGTGTGTCTGCCTGACTGGCAATGTTTCACCTCTATTTTGACGTACTGTTGACTTATTTGGAACCTAAGAAAGAATTATTTTACTTGTTAGAGTACTCTCATGTGTTCGAAGTCATAAAACTAGCTGAGATAATGAAATAATGCCAGGTAATTGTTTGTGGTTTCAAGGTTGCGCAAAGGACAGGAGGCATGGTTCAAGGTCGTCTTCTGGCACTGGTTTGCTAGCTAGGTCCTCAACAACATCTGCGCCTCACAGGTCTGCCATAAATCTCAGATTTTTTGTTCTGCTGTTATTCCCATAGAAATATCGTAGTTCTTTTGGACGGTCAAAGATTATTCAGTTATTGAAATACTTATCCAAATTTTAGGTGTTTAGGTGCAGACATCACAGGTGAACTGCATCTTTCTATCTAAATTTCTTACGTCAAGAGCTGGGAATATTTGAAACGTCTAAATTGCTTATCTCAATACTACAATAGAAAATACTATTTCTGAAATAATAATAAAACACCGTGATAAACTGGGCACTGGAGCCATATTGACACAGACCCATGATCAATGATATGTGAGCCAAGTCTTGATAAACATGAACTTACAGCCACCCATTGAGTACATGATTTCTTCCATCTCCTTTTCTTTTGTTTTCCAGGCAGACCGTGCATTGTATTTGACCATGCTTAATCAAGTTGATTCATATCATTAAGTATCTTTTGGTTTTCTTCCAGTTTATTAGGCATGGACCCAGACACAAATTCTGAAGCTTCAATAATTTGGGTGGTCTAATAGTTCCCGTATAGCTTGATGTCGTATCAGGTGTAATATTTTTTTGTTGCTTGATGTTGTATCAAGACAAGCGGTCAACAAGGAACAAAGGGTTTGACACATGGAGAAGCGGGAGCATAAAATTCAAAAGGTACTGAACATGTGTATGGATTACACCGGTGAGTGAATGGTGTGGCACATTGAGTCAGAGAGGAGTAGTTGCTTGTCTGGTATGAAAAACAGTTGTTTCTCGATTAGATTAAGGCCAAACTTATCTTAAACATGTGTGCTCTTTCATCACCATTTTAGAAGAGGTTCAATGCAAAATCCTTAGATTGCCAATTTTTACTTCATTGGAAGCACTTTATTGATACATTCGGAACAATTCTCAGATTCCATGAAACATATTCGTGGCACCAATTTTAACTAAAGAATAAAGCAATCTCAATTTTGTTCTGTAACAAATTAAAGCATTAACTCCGCCTATGTCTTCTAGGCATAGCTGGTCCCAAGTCCGGGTAAAGGAGGAGGGTTGTGATAGGCTTGGCGAGCCAACGTAAAAACTAGCCAGTCCCATGGGTATGAAACCCATTTGAGCGAGAGTAGTACTAGGATGGGTGACCTCCTGGGAAGTCCTCGTGAAAGGGTTTCATATCTAAGGGTTGTGATAGGCTTGGCGAGCCAACGTAAAAACTAGCCAGTCCTTTGGGTATGAAACCCATTTGGGCGAGAGTAGTACTAGGATGGGTGACCTCCTGGGAAGTCCTCGTGAAAGGGTTTCATATCTAGCCTACCCCAACTTGTTTGGGACAAAAGGCTTAGTAAGTAGTAGTAAGTAGTAACAAATTAAAGCATTCTCCTTTCCTATGAGAAAAGAAAACATATACTCCAATTGAAGGAAGGAGTACAGAGTTGAGTCATTTTTGACTCACTTATTTTGGGACGGAGGGAGTACTACATTGAAGCGATTGCCAATTCAAGGAAGCATTTTCTCTGGTCAGTCCAAACAAACAAAATTTAACCATATGGAAACAATATTTAGTTGCCATAGAAGTATTTGCTTGACCCGAAACAGTTTTCTTACCATCCAAAAAAGGAAGTGAAAAAAAACATATGAAGGAAACTAAAGATTCAAAAGCAAGGAGTATAAACATTTGAAACAAAATATATTTTCATACAGAAGTAATTTACATCTATGGGATCAATTTTTTGTTCATCACTAATCTTTATCAATATGTGTTGTGTTCTCTTTTCAGAGAAGTGAACTCTGAAATCCCTCCTCATTCCAAACAATGAAATTCTGAGGTTGAAAGTACAAATTTGTTATGACATGGCTGACTTAGAGAAAAAATGGGCGTATTTGGAGCCGGATGGAAACATGGGCAGATTTGGAGCAGTGTGAAGACGGCGCATGCTGGTGTTGCAATGACCAAAAGAGCCGAAGTGAAAGAAGAGATGGAATGACAATGACGCAACCTTGTCGTGTGAATCTTGTATGTATATTTGAGGTCTGTAGGAAAATATGTATTAGTGAGATAAAGTGATGGAGATGCATCTTAGGTGGAGATGGAAGCAGAGCTCAGAGATAAACAAAGAATTATTAGTTTGTGAATGAACATGTGGTGGAAAGAATGTTTTCTTGTTTATATGCCATATTTTCTTACTATTTCTACTAAGGTAAGGTGCCTTGTATATGCCATATTTTTAACATATGTAGTAGAGTGAGACAACAAAACAATGACATAGAAGCCACATGCAGAATCAAGGGGATGTAGATTGAGAGGATGGTTTATGTATGGACAAAGAGGACTAGGGAGAAGTTCAACAAAAAACAGAGGCTAGATGGGGTGCATGGTGTTTGTTGGAATAGAGAGAATATACTTTCATTTGTGTTTTGGTTGAACATTGCGTGCAATGTTTTCGTTCGGGGAGGGTAACTTAAGCATTGTTTACAAATTTTTTCCTGGCCCGTGGCAACGCACGGGCAGTCTACTAGTAGGGTTAGGGTTACGCAGAGTCGGTTACAATGGTAGGAGATCTACATATCCGTATCGCCAAGCTTGCCTTCCACGCCAAGGAAAGTCCCATCCGGACATGGGACGATGTCTTCAATCTTGTATCTTCATAGTCCAGAGTCCGCCAATGGTGATAGTTCGCTATCCGCACCCCTAATCCGGACTCCTCAAGAGTCCTTGAACCAGGCTTCAATGACAATGTGTCCGTCGCGTAGTTTGTCTTTGGCATTGCGAGGCGGGTTCTTCTCCAAATTCCATATACTTGTCGAATAGTGTCCGTCTTCTGATAAATCCTGCGCTCCTGGCTTCTACGCCCAATAATGGCCATCTTCCACGTGTTTGAATGAATGAGAAAAGCCGGGTATTTTTACATTTACCCCTAGTCAAGCAAATGAGCCGCCTATAAAAGGGACGAGGATCTAGATCTGAGTCACACCATCCCTCCGCGAGCTTTCATCGAGCGCCTCGACAAAGAACCATTCCATCATGGGCGCCGACGCTGCTCCTCCTTCGCGCCCCAAATTCACCGAAATTGGGAGAGATGCTCATCCGATAGCGAGCTAGTTATACTCCAAACCAAGGGATTTCATCCCCGCCTTCATGGTTCCGGCTCGAGCGGACTTGCCACCTATAAGGGCGGAAAGCAAGCGGAGAGTGTCCCCGATCCTCTAAAGGAGAGCGGGTATGCTTTGTCTCTTATCTAGTAAGAGGACTCGGATTTCCAATCCATCCGCTTCTCCGGGCTCTTGAATTCTACGGCCTCCGGTTGCACCACCTTTGCCTCCATTTTGCACATCGCGGGCTTCGTGGCCTGTCTGCGAATCGTTTGGGCATCGAGGCTCATTTTGCAATCGTGGAAGAGATTATTCGCCTAGTACCCGCTCTCATGAGGGGTCAATATATGAAGTGGACGGAGCCGAACTATGGCGCATCGCCGGACCGGATATCTATCCGAACTCAAGAAGGCGTCCAAGACCGGCCTTCGTAATGGTTTTACATGGAGGACGCCCCACGCCGGATCCTGTTCGGATCGGCCTTCCGGAGTTTAGCAACGCCTCCTCAAGAAGCGCCTAAGCCGGCGCTCATGAGCCCCCAGGGAAAATGACCGACGTCCTTTACTTGATGAGCCGAATAAGATTATCGGCTCATGCCGTATTGACCATGACCGAGTCATGGCAATCTGATTATGACGGAGTGCAGCCGCCCAATATAGGGGCCACCCTATGTGGGACTTCAACGGGAGGACGATGCCACCCGCCATGGCCGCAAAGGGTCGGATCGGTCACCGAACCGGTGAAGACCTTGTCCGCCATGTACAAAGGGAAGAGGAGGATTTTCTCCGCCAATCCATCGAGCGGGTTTTCTTCAATAATCCTTGAAGTTGGGTAAGCAAATATCTTTGTGGCTCGTCCGATCCATGTTCCCGTGGTTAAACATCTCATTTCATGGTTTCTACGCAGAACTTCACCGGCCGTGGAGAAGATACACAGCCCGCCCCACAACCCGAGGATCCGAACGGTCCCTCGATCCGCCTCCAAGAGGACCCGGATATAAAGGTGGAGCTGATCGACGGGTGTTCCACCAACTTAGCATCGATAATGCTTTGGTTGCCATTACTACCGACTACCCCAGATTATTTCGCCTCCTGTGTTACCGCGATCAAGTCCGGATACCATGACCTCCGTGCTTATTATTTCTAATCACCACGTATTTGATGGTGTTTCGCAGGGGGTGCCTTCGAGGCAGGAGGCCGAGGCCGTGGCGGCTAGCCAACAAGGGGCAGTACGGCCCCGCAGGCTAAAAAGAAGTGCGGTCCGGATCGAAACTCCGCCGCAACGGTATGCCGTGTCACCATATTCCCAGGAATGATTCCTGAAGGCGATTAACGCCGGTGCTCTTTTCAGAAAAAGCGCCACGGACCGAGTCCAGAGAGGTTGCTAATCGAACCTCCGCCACCTGTGCTCCAAAGCCGGGTCCGAAGCGGAGGCGAAAGACGAGGCGCAAGGCCGGATGCTCCTCCGATAGAGGATGCCGACAGATTGACCGCCACCAACTCCAAGGTGGAGAGCGCCATGAATCACAGCGCCACCGGACAGTTCTTCGGACACATGTTTCTCCCAAGAGGCCTTGAATGCCTTCAATTCGGAGATGCGCACTCCGTGCCGCCAAGATGGTCTAGCCAGAGCCACAGAGCAAGTATGTAAAGGACATACGAGTGAGGAAATTTGATGCTTATATATGCCAAGAGTCTCTTAGACTTAAAATAGTTAGAATAACTGATTTAAGGATCATTTCATGTATGATCTTACAAAAAGAATACCCGATCGTCCTGTGAGCTTGAAGAATGCAAGGCCCAACTTGAGGCAAGACTAGCCGCTTGTGGGGAGCCACAGAGACCCCCTCTGGTAATATATGCTTCAAAAGATAAATAGTTTATGAAGTGCGGTGGGTGTGTAAATCTGACAATAATATTGCAGATGGCGCCGGACTAGATCCGGACAAGCAACAGCTCCTGCGCCAGCTAAAGGCTGGCGAGAGCGTGCTTACGAGGGTGCGGCAGGAGAAAAATAACCTCCAAGATGCCAACACCCAACTGGGTGAGGAACTAAAGGATGTTCGTGCTCAGCTTGTCCGACCAGAAGGAGAATCGACGGCTTCGTCGCTGCATTTTCGTGAAGTGCTTGAACAAACTTTGAAAGAGTTCGACGAGGAAGGCGACTAACATAAACATGTTTGTAGGTTTGCTCACAGTCGCCCCGGGAGGAGATGCCCGCCTTGGTGATCTTCTTCCGAATCATGCGCTACCGCATTTAACGAAGTTCGGCAGTGATGAAAGGCGCCGGTCGAGCCTTGTGGCTATCTATCTCCCCGCCTCAAGGCATTGGGGAGCCGACAGAGCAGCTTCAAGGAGCACGGCGACGCTCCAACTATGGAAGATATCGGCCTACCGTCAAGGCGCCAGGGAGGCCTGGGCCATGGTAAAGACGCGGTACACGAATGCTGACCCAAACCACATGGCCGAGGTTGGACCTGTGGGACCTGATGGGAAGGAGATCCTCAGAAGCTTAGTGTACGGCCAAGTAGAATTGGCCACCAAGTATTCCCAAAGAAGATTGTAAATTAGATAGCCTATTAGATGGCATTGAGGAGGAATACAATGAGTCGAGTTGACTATGTAATTGAATATGACATGAAAAATGTCTTCTAGCCGGATTGTAGATCGCTTGTCATAGCGACCTTTTCGCTCGACCTCGGGACCCAATAGTCCGGAGTGTGTCCGAATACCCTCGCGGTTATATAAGAACCGGGCATGCATGGAGACAAGGCGTAGGGTCATTATTGCTGTATCGTATAAGTGCCCAACTAGTTATGTTATATTACATGGATAGTAAGAAACATCTTCCAGGAGAATAGCTCCGCTAAGGGTTCCTTTCGCTGGGAGGCATGCCCTAAAGTGTATGTCCAAACTGCTAAGAAAGCGTAAAATCATCCGGGGCGATGGATAGATAGTTAAAATCATCTTTCAGTTCACCGACCGAATATTCCCTTAAGAACGCTTAGCTTTCGGCTTCACCCACCGAGGTACACATCCGCCGACCCGACAAGAATAATCACAGAGGTGCTCCTTTACCACCTAGCCGAACAATCGGGAACGAGGGGTAAGCACAGAGCCAGCAACCTAGCTTGGCCAAAACTTAAGTCATATCGCTGCATATAATGGTGAGCAAAAGGTACATGCGGAAGTTTGACACATGTGTTGGGCATAAAGCTCAGATAAATAAGCTTCATTAAAGAAGCCCCTGTATAATGAGCGCGACAACGCGTCAAGTAAAAGTAAACAAAGCGCAAACGAGCCTCTAAAGGCTTCAAGAAGAAGGAGGAGGAAGGAGAGAAATAAAAGACAGCAAAAATAGAAAATGTGGACGGAGGAAGGAGACGAACTCGAGTCCGCGCTTAGGCGAGAATCTTCAGAGACGGGCTGCGCTCCATGGGTTCGCTCGAGTCGGTTATCCGATGCGTTTCGCAGCGGTATGCTCCGCGGTCGGACCTGGTCGATGATGAAGGGACCTTCCCATTTGGGCTTGAGATTGTCCTTTTTCTTGTCCGGCAGTGTAGAACTAGTTCGCCAACGCTGTAAGCTTTGGTCCGCATTTCCTCGCTTTGATATCTTCGAGCTCGCTGTTGATAAAATGCGAACGAGCTTTTGCCACGCCGCTGCTCCTCCTCCAATGCGCCCAACTGTCCCGCCGATCGAGCTCGGCTTCTCTTTCTTCATACATGCGCACGCGAGGTGAGTCATGAATTATGTCGCAGGCAAGATCGCTTTCTCGCCGTACACCATAAAAATGGTGTGAATCCGTAGTACGATTCGGTGTGGTCCGCAGCCCCGTGAGTACGGAGTCGAAGCCTCAACCCAAAGGCGTGTTAGATTCCTTGAGGGACCGCACTAGTCCGGGTTTAATGCCGCCATGATTAGACCGCTTGCTCGCTCGACTTGACCGCTGGTTTGAGGGTGATAGATCGAGGCATAATCGAGCTTGATGCGCATGTTTTGCACCATAATTTGACCTCATCGGCCGTGAAGTTGGTGCCGCTATCGCGATGATACTGTGGGGACACCGTAACGTGCACTACCCCGATATGAAGTCTATCACCGTCCAGATTCGCCGCTTTAACGAGCTTGGCCTCTATCCATTTGGTGAATTTATCCACCATGACCAATAGGTATTTTTGCTTGTGGGTTCCTCCCTTAAGGGGTCCAACCATGTCAAGCCCCTGCACCGCGAACGGCCAGGTGATGGGTATAGTTTTGAGGGCGGTGAGTGGCATGTGGCTTTGGTTAGCAAAAGCTGGCAACCGACGCATCGTTGGACTAAATCATGCGATCTCGCCCGGCCGTCGGCCAATAAAATCTGTCGGAAGGCCTTGCCTACAAGGGCCCGGCTGCGGCGTGGTGCGCACTCAGTCCGCATGAATTTCAGCCAGAGGTTTCGCCTTCCTCTTCGGAGATACACCTTTGAAGGACTCTGTTGTGCTTTTCTTATAAATCTCTCCTCATGGACTTTATAGGCTTTGGATCGCCGTACTATGCAGCGAGCCTCATTTTGGTCTTCGGGAGTTCCTGCCTAGTTAGGTAGGCTAGGAATGGTTCCGCCCACGGGCGATAACCGCCATTATTTCGTGAGCGGAGGGTGTTATCTCGGTGGCGAGCCTCCGATTGTGTCGAGTGTTCGTGTCGCAAAGGCGTTGGGTTCGGATTGTTATTTCCGGACTTCTTCCCATAGTACGGATGGCTTGAACAGCCGCTCGTGAAGATGTTGGGCGGATGGCATCGCGTTTTGCACCGATGCGCGCAATACGTCCGCCGCCGGTTGTTATCCCGGCTATATGATGAAATTCGAGCCCTTCAACTGCGGCCGACATTTTTAGGACCGCATTGCGACGCTGCCATTTTCGGATCTTTGGCATGAAAGTCTCCGCTTATTTGAGATATCGCGAGGTTCAATCCTCGCGCACTCTAGGCGCTTAATGCCCATGGAGATCGCCATCCGGAGGCCATGCGTAGGGCCTCGATTCGCCGCGTTGTTGGAGTCCGTATACATTATCTCAAGGACGATTGGACTGCGCCCCGTTGGGGACGCGGACGACGCCAGCCCCTGTGCCGCCAACATTTTGGAGCCGCAAAGTGCATGATCCAATTGGAGTATGCGCCAGATTCTTTAGGGAGTTCAGCGGTCCATTCGCCACGAAGTCAGCCAAAACCTGCGACTTAATAGCTCGTCGTGGCTTATAGGTTATGTCAAATGGAAGGAGCTCTATGGCCCATTTAGCAATCCGCCCGTCGCGTCGCGGTTGTTTATAATGTCGTTAAGAGGTACTTCGAGGCTACCGTTATCGAACACTCTTGAAAGTAGTGTCGCAGCTTCCGGGATGCCATGAACACCGCGTATGCTATCTTTTGATAATGTGGGTACCGGAACTTGCATGGAGTTAGGACAGTGGACACATAGTAAACCGGTTTTTGAAGAGGGAACCGGTGTCCGTCCGCTTCTCGTTCGACGACGAGCACCGCTACCGACAACTTGATGTGTTGCGTGATGTATAATAGCATTGGTTCGCCCACGCTACGCGCGCCAGACTGGATTTGTTGCCAATATGGCTTTTATTTCTTCGAGTACGGCCGTGGCGGCATCCGTCCACTCGAAGTGGTCGGTGCGCCGGAGGAGGCGGTAAAGGGGTAGCGCCTTTTCTCCCAAACGGGAAATAGAGCGGCTTAAAGCCGCTACGCATCCTGTCAATTTTTGTATTTGTTTGAGGTCTTTTGGAATATCCAATTGTGACAGAGCTCGGATCTTGGCTGGGTTTGCTTCAATTCCTCTACCGGACACAATGAAGCCGAGGAGCTTTCTACCGAACGCCAAGACGATTTTCCGGATTGAGCTTAATGTCATATTTTCGGAGATTGTCGAATGTGAGCCTCAAGTCGCCTACTAGAGTTTCGACATGCTTGGATTTGACGACCACGCCATCTACATATGCTTCCACTGCTTTTGCCGATCCGGTTTGCCGACATGTCCGAATCATGCGCCGATATGTTGCGCCGGCGCTTTTGAGCCCGAAGGGCATTGTGTTGAAGTAGAATGGGCCGATGGAGTGATGAATGTCGTTGTTGCTTGGTCTGCTCCGCCATCTT
Organism: Aegilops longissima; assembly: GCA_021605205.1. NCBI lineage: Eukaryota > Viridiplantae > Streptophyta > Magnoliopsida > Poales > Poaceae > Aegilops > Aegilops longissima. The sequence goes on from CM038677.1 coordinate 302,570,794, forward strand.
GATTTGGTGGTAGCCGAGTACGCGTCGAGGAAGCACAATGAGTCGTGTCCCGCAGAAGGCCGATAATTTGATCAATGCGAGGGAGGGGAAGGGATCCTTTGGGCAGGCCTTATTAAGGTCTTTGAAATCAACACATAGGCGCCAGGATTTATCCTTCTTGGTACCATCACCAGATTTGCTAGCCATCCGGATGTTTTATATCTCCGATGAATCCGGCTTCGTAAGTTTGGCTAGCTCCTCTCCCATGGCCTCGCTCTTGGGTTCGAAAAGCGCCAAGAGCCTGTTGATCGGCTTGAACTTTTTAGGATATTTAGGCTGTGCTCGCCACCGACGTGGGATTCCCGCATGTCTAAAGGGTGCCGAGCAAAATGTCCCGATTTTCTCGAGAAATTCTCGTAGTCTGCGTCTACATAAGGGTTTAATTGTGCCCCAATGGAGGCCGTCTTTGCGAAGTCCGTTGGGTGGACTTGGAATTTGACTATTTCATCCGCTGGTTTAAAAGAGGTGGACTTGGATCTTTTATCAAGTATCATATCGTCCCTGCTTCACCGTGGAGCGCATCGTAGTGAGTTCCTCGCCGCTAGGGCTTTGGATAGTGCCTCGAGGGCTAGTGCGGCTGTCTTGTTTTCGGCGCGAGTGCTATGTTCGGATCACTAGCGAGAGTGATGATTCCGTTAGGTCCGGCATTTTAAGCTTCATGTACCCATAGTGGGGTATAGCTTGAAAAATTGTGAATGCCTCTCACCCTAATAAAGCGTGATATCCGCTGCTGAACGGGGCCACTTGAAATGTGACCTCCTCGAACCTGTAATTGTCCGTGAAATAACACTACGCCCATGTGATTTTTCCCGCAAAGATGCTTCCCGCTAGGGATTATTCCTCTAAAGGTTGTGCTGCTTCGCTCAATGCGGTTCCATCTATTTCCATTTTTCGGAGGGTTTCTCGTAGATGAGGTTTAGTCCGCTACCGCCATCCATGAGTACCTTAGTAATGCGAAAGCCGCCCACTATTGGACCGAGAACCAATGCGGCCGGTGGTCGGGCTGTTCGAATTTGGGTTCGCCATCGGCATTAAAGGTAATAGCCGTGTCACCCATGGATTTATTGTTGCTACTTGGTAGACTTCGCAAGATTATGGAGTGTTCGCTTCGCATATTATTTGATGCGAAAGTCTCAAGACTATTAATACCGTCTTCGGTGTTGCTTGGGCTGGGATTCTCGAGGCTAGAAGCTCTTCGCCACTTTTGGCCACCGCCGTAGTATCCAACATGCTCAAGGCTATGAGTTGGAGTGGCGCCTCCGTGCTATGAATTTTGCGAGGTCCGCTTAGCAAACCCTCCAATGACGGTTCCGCACTTTTAGGGGTTTTTGTTCTTTGATGTTTAATCCGGTGCTTGGTAATGATGCACCCTTTTATTTCAGACTAGGGATGTATTCGGGCGGATTATCCCAAAATTTACTTTCGGTTTTCCAAGCACTCTCCATCGCATAGTACTTTTGTACTATGGTCACCAAGTCAGCAAAGCGTGTAATTTCACGATGACTTGTGGCGTTTAGGATTCCCTTGTCCGTGCAATTATTGTAGAAAAGTGAGATTGCGTCCTCCTCTCGGCAGTCCTTTATCCTGTCCATAACCAGGAGGAATCTGGCCCAGTAATGATGTACTGTTTCAGCGGGCTCTTGCCGAATTCGGGATAGATCGCTAATGTTTGGGTGGGCGGGTGGAACTAGATCCGGAACCCTGTCCGAATTAAGACTCAGGGGCCGAGAAGATTCCGAACTTGGAAGTTTGGATTTTTGAATGTTATCCAATGAATCCAACCCGCCGCCTGACTTTAGGTTCAGGGCTTGATCGACACCCGTCCCTCTGCGGGAATCCGGCATGGAGGGATCGGGAATCCGGACGTAGCTAGTCCTTAAGATAGAAGAATAATCACCGTATTGCTCCTTTATCACAGCAACATGAGGGGTAGCCCGGGAGAGTTGATCTCTCGATCGGTTTTAGGCCCGATCCGGTTGTAGTCTGTGGCGACTCCTGTGGCAGCGATGCGATCCAAGAGCTCGCTTACGAGGAGAGCTCGATCGATCTAACTGCTCGGCAAGTTCCGAAGTTAACGGAAGATTCGCTTCGATGACTCGAGAAGTCATCGCCGACGCGGTGGCGAATCGGGCGGTCATAAGAAAACCACCTAGCGAAGAGTCTCACCAAAGGGCCAAGGCCCTTTGGTGATAGTATCGTCTTTAAAGACGGATGAGGCATCCTTCCCGACGGCGACGACACGGAGGAACTCTCAATGAAAGCACCAATGTCGGTGTCAAACCGGCGGATCTCGGTAGGGGGTCCCGAATCGTGCGTCTAGGCGGATGGTAACAGGAGACAAGGGACACGATGTTTTTACCTGTGTTCGGGCCCTCTCGATGGAGGTAATACCCTACTCCCGCTTGATTAATATTGATGATATGGGTAGTACAAGAGTAGATCTACCACGAGATCAAGGAGGCTAAACCCTAGAAGCTAGCCTATGGTATGATTGTTGTTCGCCCCACGGACTAAAACCCTCCGGTTTATATAGACACCGGATAGGGTTAGGGTTACACAGAGTCGGTTACAATGGTAGGAGATCTACATATCCGAATCGCCAAGCTTGCCTTCCACGCCAAGGAAAGTCCCATCCGGACACGGGACGAAGTCTTCAATCTCGTATCTTCATAGTCCAGGAGTCCGGCCAACGGTGATAGTTCGGCTATCCGGACACCCCCTAATCCGGGACTCCCTCACCCGGCAAGGGCCTTGCCGGGGCCCCGACAAGGGTCTTGCGGTGGCGCCTGCTGTCATCCCCGGCAAGGCTCTTGCCGGGGACCTTGTGGTCCTCCTTGGCTGGGATCCTGCCAAGGGTCGTCATCTTCTATAGTGTGTATTTGATCTTGAATGTCTTCACAAAGATCTGCATGCCACCATGGGGATGGCTCCCGAATCCTTGCCCCATGGGGGCAGTGGACTCAAGGCTGACTTGCTCCGTAGGTGTGGGGTGAGCTGCCACGGCAAGGGTCTGCCGGGTTTGCTAAAACCGCCTCCCGGCAAGGATCTTGCCGGGGAGTCTGCTCATCCCCTTTGCTCTTTGTGGTCTTGGTCTTGGCGTCGTGCTGCTCCTTTTTCGAAGCTTCGGCCTTACCATGGCTCACCTCCCTTGCCTTGCTTTCAAGGCGGTGGTGCCCGCGGCTCGACTGCCTGCAGACAAGCTTATAGGGGTACAAAAGTGTACCCCTCTTTTTGTACACCGACACCAAGAATGATAATATAATAGCATGGAACAATAAAAAGATATAGATACGTTGGAGACGTATCACAGGGTTGTATATCTGGCAGTGCTATCATACCTAACTCTGGCAGTGAGGACAAAGTGCATTAAATGCACTGCTAGATGACACAATGAGGATGCAGCCCGGCAGGCCTGCCATGCCGCTTAATTGTCTTCTGCTTATCAGCTTGAGACGCCTATGGACGGGTGTCACGTGAAGGTAATCTGTCTCCAAAAAGGGTTGCCACGTGCTTAGTGGAAGCCACTTAATCACTTGGGAGGCTCGACACCGCATTGATAAGTGATTTGTGTTGCTACAAGGTGGAGCGGTGGAGCAGTGGTGCCTTGGCGGGGAGATTCGCTCTTGGCGGCCCCGCAAGCCTGCCGGGGAAGTCTTGGATTCGTCCTTGGGGCGGTCTCGACTTGGCTGGGCGCTCCTGCCTGGCATGGGAGGCTTTCCCAAGGTAGTGCTATGCTATCTTGTTTGTCTTAGTCTTCTTGATCCGCTCCTTGATCTTACGAAGAGCGGTTCTTCTGATTTGGTCTTGCCTTGGATGTTGGTGTTGGATATTGGGTGCTAGCGTGCCTGTATATAAGTCTGGGCAACAAACATGATCATTCATTGCACCGACAGGAGCCCCCGGGCCTGGCTCGTACGTGTCGCCAGGCATCATTGAGGTAGGCCCTAACATATACACAGGCGAACGCTTTGGCCCACCCATAGTGGGATTCATGTCTTCCTTGATATTTTCCTTGCTTCTTCATTAACCTGTAACTGAATCAGTTTCTAGTTTTCCCGTGCATCATGCAAGACGACGTGGGCTGATATAAGCCTGGACCCATGGGCTGCCCACGCCCCACGTTCACGGGGCCGTAACTGCCATCTTACCCATCCCACCACCTCTGTCGTTTCCGCCATGTACCCTGCATGCATTGCATAGGGTTGGTGGCGGGCGTGTAGGGCGCAGGAATGAGTGCCATGGCAGAAAACCCAACACCATGGATAGGCGTAGGAGGGCGGCCGCTGATTCCAGGCCTCGTTAGTGACACATACGGAACGGATTGGTTGAGTGGGGCGGTTGCCTCCTAGGTGGTGAGGAGCCAGCCCCCGGCCATGCCCTCCTTTAAAAGGAGGCGTGGGCGAGGGGCTCATCCCCACACACATCTCCTTCTTCTTCTCCTTGCATCCCTCTTCCACTATGGTGAGGGGAAGAGGACGTGGTAGTACTCCAGTGCAGCGACGAGGGCTTCTACTCGACAGCGCCTTCCACCCCCTGCTGGGGACACAAGGGCAGAGTCCAGTGCACGAGGTGGCGCGTTAGGACAAGGGCGCGACTGTCGTGGCAGTCAGGGCCGAGGAGGGCATGGTGGTGCTCCGATCACTCCTCTCCAGCCGCCCTGGCCCCGAATGAAGGCCATGTCAGCAACAAGCCTTTGGAGTTCATCGTCAAGCTACATGGGCATCCGTGCAGCCGCCTTCGACTCCCCACCCCTTTCGCAAGGGTGATGGAGGAAGAACAGCCACTAGGATTGAGGTTACACATGAGGGGCTGCTGTAACGGCAACATGCAGGCGGACGTGGAGTTCCCCGCACCTCATGTCATGCTTCTCTGGCGTGGCTGCAAAACCTTCGTTCGTGCCCACAGCTTGGCGGCCTGGCACGTTCTCCATTTCAAGCTAATGGAGGCCAACTTGCTCTCCATCAAGGTCTTCGGGCGTTCGGGTTCTTGCTTAGGGTGTTGCGCGGAAAGCTCGACCGACGATGAAAGCTCATCCTTGAGTGACAGTGAGGAAGAGGACAGTGACGACGATGACAACGGCGCCGAGCGGGAGGACAAAAACTCTAACTCCGGTTGAGCGTCGGACGCACCGTCACCGTCAGCAAGGGGCCGGCGGCACCACCATCTGCATGTGGGTCTTCTCCCTCGGCAAGGCAATTTGCCGGGGTGTTGGATGCGGGTGTCTCTACCTCCTCCAGCTGGACCCCGGCAGGCTTCCCCGTGGACTCTGGCTTCGTCTTCCCTGCTGTTGTCCCTCTTGCCGTGTTCCGCTAGTCCTGGCGGTGGTGACCAGGGCGTCGCCTAACCGCTCTCTCCGCCCATCACCTTCGTCCGCGCTCTCCCGATCTTGTCAAGCTGCGTCCCACGGGCCCTAACGGTGTCAGGCTGGGCTTCTGCCTAGGCACTCCTTTTTCCCTCTTCACCTCCCACTATAGCCCCTAGGAAGAGAGGGACAAGAAATGCATTATGAGACACTTATCTTTTTTAATCTAAAACATGTAGGCACTTGCCAAACTTTAGTCCTAATTATGTAATCTTTTCCATTCATATCTGCACTCTGTGAGGTTTGTACTTGTTTTTCCGCGCATTAATGAAAAAGACATGCTTGCTGGGTACTTGTGCATGTGTCATGTCCATGCAAAGGAACAACTCCTTTATAATTTTAAGTAAACAAGATTTTTTGGCAAGACATCTTGCCTGTTTCTTCCATTGCCTACCGCAAAGGCTCTGCTTGGTAGCTAGGAGCACGGAAGAGAACTGGCCCTTAGTCAACCCTCGTTCCCAAATGCAGCTGCGACCACCCTGATCAAAGCGACTTTTGAATCGAAGGAATGGGAGCACAAATGTTGGAAGGTGACAAGGTTTCTCTACGCACAAGTTTTTCTCACAATGGTATACTATGAATGAAAAAAGAAAGAACTTATGTGCCTTATGCTGCCGGGGGTCGATATGCAAGCTTGTTCCCAATCCTCTTCTACGAGAAGTCCATCCGCGGTAGGAGCCCTGTTGTTAGTTAGGGAAAAATGGTAGTGTCGGTGTACAAAAAGAGGGGTACGTTTTTGTACCCCTATACCTGTGCACGGCGATCGGCCGCCCTATGGTCACACCAAGCGTAATGGGAGGTGAGCCAAGGTAAGACCGAAGCCCAAGATAATCAGAGCAACGCCAAGGCCAAGACCATAAAGAGCAGAGGGACGAAGCAGGCTCCCCCGACGAGACCCTTGCCGGGGCAGCCTCAGCAGCCCCGACAAGACCATTGCCGGGGCAGCTTGCCCCACACCAACAGAGTGAACCACCCTTGAGCCCACGGCCCCCAACGCCATCATCCACGTGGGGCCAGGGCTCGGGAAGGCACCTCTGTGGTGGCATGCAGATCTTTGTGAAGACATATTCAAGATCAGATGAGGATTAGAAGACGAGTATCCTCGGCAAGATCCTTGCCGAGGAAGGCCACCAGGCCCCCGGCAAGGTCCTTGCCGGGGACGACAATGCGCCGCGACAGGACCTTTGCCGGGCCACATGGCAAGATCCTTGCCGGGCCACCCGGCAAGGCCCTCGCCAAGGACGTCGGCGGGGCCACCGCCAGGCCCGCGCCAACCAAGCTTCCACCGCCGTTCACATGCACCTGCCAGCCCAACCAGCTGGGCGGGCGCCTGCGTGGCAACATGCAGCTCCCAGGCCAACTCATCGAGCGCCTGCATGGCGGCATGCAGATCTTCGTGAAGGCTCCGCCATAGCCCCACCTCAGTTGCCTGCCTGCCTACATGGCGCCGCATGCATCGCTGGCCAGGGTGCGTGTCGGAGCGAGGAGGAGCGGCGACGGACGGGACGGGCCTCGCCCCCGTCCCCAATAAAGCAAGGGGACACCTAAGCTACGCATTAAATGCGTCTTGTCATGTAATACGACGATAAGCTCAGGGCATCAGACGCCTTTCCACCTCCCATGTGCCACTGTGGCAGCCCTTTCGACTATAAAAGGAGGCCCATGGCATCTTGGAGAAGGATTCAACTCTTTTCAACCGTGCATCGACCACGGCTAGTTCGAGAGCTCAAGAACTCTCTGAAATACACCCACCAAAGTAGGACTAGGGTTTTACGCATCCTCGCGGCCCGAACCTGGGTAAACGATCCTTGTGCTATCAACTAGCCCTGCTCTTCTCGCAACCCTGCGCCCCTGTAACCGTAGTAGGGATTCTTGTGATCCCATAGGTGTCGTTCCACACCGACATCTTTGGCGCGCCAGGTAGGGGGCGCAATTGTGAGAATCTGGTCTAGTAGTTAGCCTAGCAGTTCTTCATCGCCATGGCTCCTAAGAAGAAGACGGCCACGGCGGTCGGCTCGTTGGGAGCCGAACGGCCCATGCCGGTCCGAGCAGGCAGTGGACCGGTCGCAGACAGGACCCGGGCCACGGTCCGCAAGCACCAGCATCGCCCTGGTACTCAGAGCCTGACGAGCGGCATCGTTCGCGCACCTGATGACCGGCTACACTTTGCCGGATCCAAAGATGGAGCTGGGCCCCCGCAGGCGGCGCGGGGCCCTCCAGGGGTGTCGTTGTGCCACCTCCGGGCGGCGCAGCGGGCTCCAGGACGCCCACACCGGCCACCACCGCGTGCTCTTCCCATGGTGTGCGCGCCGAGCAGCGTCACCACGTTGGTGACCCTGGGCACCGCCGTGGGAAGAGCCCTGTGCGTCATCCGCAAGATGAAGGGGTTCAGCACGCTCGCCGAAGTGCTGGAGAAAATGGCACGCAGCCGCTGGGTCGTAATGGAGCTCCTTCTTACGTAGTTAGAAGTCTAAGCGCGTCGCGATCCACGCAGCTATCGCCGCCGCCCACGCCAGCGGAAGCTTTGGCGCGCGCGCAGCTGCTCCTCGACTTCCCTCCTGCTGTGGATAAGCTCGACGAGTGCAGGGCCACCATCCGAAGCCTCGTCGCCGTCGCAAAAAAAGACGATCCGCGACCGGCGAGGCCCTCGGGTCGGCGCTCCACCGAGCCACCACATGCTGGCGCTGGGAGGACCGGGGGAGCTGCCGCCATGGTGCACTCTCCTCCTCCTCGCCAGCCGCCCTTGGCGTCGGCCCGCCAGACGACGCCAGATAACATCTCCATAGCGTCGTCTGACCCGCGGACCCTCCGCGACCAGCGCCAGGTCCTTCGGGAACGATCTCACAAAGACGCTCGAACCACCGTCGAGCACTGGTGCGAAACGCGCCGCCAGTCGGACAAGCGGGCGGGACCCGCTATGGACCACCTGGCACCGGGGGCTCCAGCGGCCTACCTTACGAGGTGGGCTGTCTGGCCTTTACCCGTGAGCTGCGGCAGTTCCAGTGGCCATCCCACCGCATGTTCAAGCCCGACGTCGGCGAGAAGTACACTGGCAAGACCCATCCGTCCGAGTTCCTCAGCATCTACACCATCGCGATGCAGGCTGCTGGGGCTCGCGATGACAAGGTGCTTGCCAACTATTTCCCGCTGGCGCTCAAGCCCAATGTGATGTCTTGGTTGATGCACTTGCCGGTGGATTCCATTTCTTCTTGGTCAGATCTGTGCCATGAGTTCGTTGGCGCCTTCATAGGAGGGCACCAAGTTCATGGCCAGGCCAGTGATCTGCATATCATTCCCCAGAAGGAAGGGGAGACCCTGCGCAAGTACATCCAGAGATTCAGCCGGGTGCAGTACAACATCCCCGACGTTCATCCCGCCGCTGTGATTAGCGCATTCCACCAGAACATGCGCAACCGCAAGATGCGCGAGGAGCTGGCAAGAAGCCCGGCAAGACCTCTCGCACCCACTCTGGCAAGCGCAACTCCTCGGAGTGTTGTGCTACCGTTGAGGACGTGCCAGAGAGCTCTACCGACAAGATAAAGAGATCCAGGGCCGAGCCGCCGCAGACCAAGAAGGTGCCCGTCAGGTAGGATGGCACGGGAGGGGCCTTCATCATAGGCTCCACCCTCGACAGCAAATAGGAAGGCGCGCTCGTCACCTTCCTGTGGGCGAATGTTGACGTGTTTGCATGGCAAGCACCCGACATCCCCGGTGTTCCCAGGGAGGTGATTGAGCACCACCTAGCTGTCTGCCCCCACGCGTGGCCCGTTAAGCAGAAGGTCAGAAAAGCAGGCTCTGGAGAGGCAGGATTTCATCACAGAGGAGATCAGGAAGTTGGAAGCGGCAGGTTTGGTGAGAGGAGTGCTCCACCCGATGTGGTTGGCCAATCCGGTAGTGGTGCAAGGCAAATGGGAAGTGGAGACTGTGTATTGATTACACAAATATCAATAAGTCTTGTCCTAAGGACCCCTTCCCGTTGCCGCACATCGACCAGATTGTTGACTCCATGGCCGGGTGTGATCTGTTGTCATTCCTCGACGCATACTCAGGCTACCACTAGATCTTCATGACAAGAGAGGATGATGAATAGACAGCGTTCATCACCCCATGTGGTACGTATTGCTTTTTACGAATGCCTTTCGGGTTGAAGAGCGCTGGCTCAACATTTGCAAGAGCAGTCCAAATTGGATTTGAACCTCAGCTCCATAGAAATATGGAGGCCTACATGGATGACATAGTGGTCAAAACCAAGGACGGGCCAACTCTTGTGCAAGATCCGGAAGAGACATTTGCTAACCTGCGCAAGATCAACCTCAAACTGAACCCTGAGAAGTGTGTCTTCGGTGTTGATAATCCCCAAGTGTAGGGAATCATCGTAGCAATTTACAAAGGTGGAAGTGATAAGTATGGAGTGTCAAACCGACAAGGAGCTAAAGGTAAGATCAATACTCTCTCAAGCCCTATCTGCCACTGATATGACTCTACGTACACCGAACGTTTGCTTCGAACTAGAAACAAGAAATAAAACTATGTTGTGGTTATGAAGAGGATTACTTTGCATGATATCAGGGAACTAAAATATAAAAGTAGTTGCTGTTATCATAAAGTTAGAATATACTACTAAATATTATAAATAGTGAGTGTGGAATAATGATGGGTCGGTGTGCGGAATTATCCTAGGCAATCGTTAACAAGACCGGTAGTCGTCATTGCAATTTCATATGAGGGAGAGGCATAAGCTAACATAATTTCTCTTCTTGGATCATATGCACTTATGATTGGAACTCTAGCAAGCATCCGCAACTACTAAAGATCATTAAGGTAAAACCCAACCATAGCATTAAAGCATCAAGTCCTCTTTATTCCCATACGCAACAACCCCCTTACTCGGGTTTGTGTTTCAGTCACTCACCAACCCACTATAAGCGAATCATGAACATATTGCAACACCCTATAGCGGGAATCCCTCACGCTTGCGCGACACGGAGGGCACAATAGGACAGGACCGAAATAAAACATACAACTCGTACCAATCTAGATCATCAATCAACCCAATGACAAAGGATATCTACTAAAAACATCATAAGATGGCAACACATCATTGGATCATAATATGTGGCATAAAGCACCATGTTCAAGTAGGGATTACAGCGGGGTGCGGGAGAGTGGACCGCGTAAAATAGATGAGGATGGTGATGATGATGGTGATGTTGATGAAGACGATCACCGCGGCGGTGATTCCCCACCCGATGGCACTCCGGCACCACCGAGAGAGAGGAGGAGAGATTATCCCCCTTGTGCTTCCTCCTCCATAGCCTCCCCCTAGATGGGGAGAGGTTCTCCCTCTGGTCCTTGGCCTTCATGGCGATGATGGCCCCTCCGGGATCCTCCTCCACGGCCTCCGGTGATGATGGCCCCCTCCGGCAGGGTGCCAGAGAGGGCCTAGATTGATTTCTCGTGGCTACAGAGGCTTGCGGAGGCGGAACTTCCGATCTAGGTTATTTTCTGGTGGTTTCTGTATTTATAGGAATTTTTGGCGTTGGTTTCACGTCAGGGGGTCTCAGAGTCATCCACGAGGCAAGGGCCCATGCCCAGGGGGGTGGGCGCGCCCCTCACACTCGTGGACAGCCCGAGACTCTTCTGGCCCAACTCTTTTGCTCCAGGGGCTTCTTTTGGTCCACAAAAAATCAACAAAAATTGGCACGTCAATTGGACTCCATTTGGTATTCCTTTTCTGTAAAACTCAAAAACAAGGAAAAAATAGAAACTGGCACTGGGCTCTAGGTTAATAGGTTAGTCCCAAAAGTCATATAAAATATCATATAAATGCATATAATACATCTAAGATTCATAATATAATAGCATGAAGACTTCATAAATTATAGATATGTTGGAGACGTATCAGCATCCCCGAGCTTAATTCCTGCTCGTCCTCGAGTAGGTAAATGATAAAAGAAATAATTTATGAAGTGTGAATGCTAGCAAGTGCTTAAGTTTGATCAAATATAGTTTCAATCACTTTTCTAGCATCATTATATGTCATAACAGTAGCTCATCTCATAAAACTTTTCATGATCAAGTAACAAGTTATTCACATGTTAAAGTATAGATCATAAACTTTCTTGAAAACTAACAAACAATGCTCTTAGTCATCAAACAATTGCAATTCATTTTATTTTCGGGAAGGGTCTATGTAAGAGCTTTGATTCTGCAAACTCCACATACTCAACTATCATTTAATCTTTCACAATTGCTAACACTCATGTGATATTTATGGGTTCAAAGTTTTAATCGGACGCAGAGAAAGATAGGGGCTTATAGTTTCGCCTCCCAACCTTTTACCTCAAGGGTAATGTCAACAATAATAGTTCATGATAACTTACATCCAATTGGATATGTATATCAGGATCTTTCCAATACAATGTGCTTGCCAAAGGATAAAATGTAAAAAAGGAAAGGTGACGATCACCATGACTCTTGCATAAGTTAGAAGATAAAAGTAAAAGATAGGCCCTTCGCAGAGGGAAGCAGAGGTTGTCATGCACTTTTATGGTTGGATGCACAAAATCTTAATGCAAAAGAATGTCACTTTATATTGCCACTTGTGATAGGGACCTTTATTATGCAGTCTGTCGCTTTTATTGCTTCCATATCACAAGATCGTATAAAGCTTATTTTCTCCACACTAATAGATCATACATATTTAGAAAGCAATTTTTATTGCATGCACCGATGACAACTTACTTGAAGGATCTTACTCAATCCATAGGTAGGTATGGTGGACTCTCATGGCAAAACGGGTTTAAGGGATATTTGGAAGCACAAGTAGTATCTCTACTTGGTGCAAAGAATTTGGCTAGCATGAGTGGGAAAGGCAAGCTCAGCATGTTGGATGATCCATGACAATATACTTTATTTCGGATATAAGAAAACATAACCCATTACGTTGTCTTCCTTTTCCAAATCAACCTTTTATCATGTCATATTTAAATGAGGGCTCACAATTACAAAAGATGTCCAAGATAGTATATTTATATGTGAAATCCCTCTTCCTTCAATATTCTTTCATGAATTGTTCAAGTGACCAATTCTACGTTTGCTAACTTTCAATAAGTTTGCTACCTATACTTACTATGTGTGAAGTCATTACTCCCCATGGTATAAGCATATGAAACATATATAAATTCAGATTTATGATGTTCAATTATTCAACCATTTACTCATAGGATATACATGAAGCACGTGAGTAAATGACAAACTACTCCAAAAGATAATAGTGAAGGACACTGAGTAGTCAAATAATTAACTAGCCATGGGAGGATTATTTTTCATTCAAGATTTCAGATCCAATGATTTTATTCAAACAGAAAGTAAAAATTAAAATACACTCCTAGCAAAACACATATCATGTGACGAATAAAAATATAGCTCCGAGTAAGGTATACCGATAGTTTTGAAGACGAAAGAGGGGATGCCTTCCGGGGCATCCCCAAGCTTAGGAGCTTGAGTATTCCTTGAATATTACATTGGGGTGCCTTTTTCATCCCCAATCTTAGGGTCTTTCCACTCCTTATTCTCCTCATATCGATATCTCACCCAAAGCTTCAAAACTTCAATCACACAAAACTTAACAGAACTTCGTGAGATAGGTTAGTATGATAAAGAGAAAACCATTCACTTAGGTACTGTCAAAGACAAGGTTCATAATTGTTCTCACACAATGACTACTGTAACTTATCATTTCTACAATTTATATTGAGAAATATAAGCCATAGAAACTAGAAAACAAGCAAACTATGCAATGAAAACAGAATCTGTCAGAAACAGAACAGTCTGTAATGATCTGGACAGAAACCATAATTCTGCTACTCCAAAAATTATGAAATAAATTGGTGGACGTGAGGAATTTTTCTATTAATCTTCTGCAAAAAGAATCAACTGAAAATCACTCTTCTGTTAAAAATGGCAGCTAATCTCGTGAGCACAAAGTTTCTGTTTTTTAGAGCAAGATCACATTAACTTTCACCCAAGTCTTCCCAAAGGTCTTACTTGGCACTTTATTGAAACAAAAGCTATAAAACATGATTACTACAGTAGCTTAATCATGTAAACACACAAAAACAGTATGGGTAAATATAGGGTTGTCTCCCAACAAGAGCTTTCCTTTAGTGCCTTTTAGCTAGGCATTATTATTTCAATGATGCTCACATAAAAGAAAAGAATTGAAACATAAAGAGAGCATCATGAACAATATTACTAGCACATTTAAATATAACCCACTTCCTATGCCTTGGGATTTCGTGATCACATAATTCATGGGAACAAGAATCAACTAACATAGGAGGGCAAAACAAGTATAACTTCAAAACTTTAAGCACATAGAGAGGAAACTTGGTATTATTGCAACTCCTACAAGCATGTATTCCTCCCTCATAATAATTTTCAGTAGCATCATGAATGAATTCAACAATATAAACATCACATAAATCATTATACAAGAATATAAATTGTTCTACTCTCCACATAAGCAAAATTCTTCTCATTCGGAATAGTGGGATCACTAATTCCTAAAGTTCACACTTTTCCAAATCCGCTTTAGATGATAGTATTATTCATAATCCAAAATATATAAGTGAAGTTCATGGAGCATTCTTTAATTAATATAGACTAACCAATATCCAAGCTCAAAATATATAAGTGAAGCACATGAAGCATTCTATAAAACCACACTCAAATGATTTAAGTGAAGCACGAAGAGCAACTCTATAAGATCATACTTAAAAGATATAAGTGAAGCACATGAAGTATTCTATAAATCAATGAAGGGCTATATCATACTAGCTTGGTTCCTAAAGTAAAAACAAAAACACAAAGGACACAAATCATGTGAACAAAACAAAAACCAAGGTATACCGATATTTGTTGAAGAAGAAAGATGGGATGCCAACCGGGGCATCCCCGAGCTTAGATGCTTGAGTATCCTTTGAAATATTTACTTGGGGTGCCTTGGGAATCCCCAAGCTTGAACTCTTGCCTCTCTTTATTCTTCTCATATTGATAGTTCCTCGATCTTTGAACACTTCATCCACACAAAACTTTAACAAAAACTTTGTGAGATCCGTTAGTGTAATAAAGCAAACTACGACTTTAAGGTACTGTAATGAACTCATTCTTTATTTATATTGGTGTTAAACCTACTGTATTCCAACTTATCTATGGTTCATACCCCCCCCCCCTCGATACTAGCCATAGATTCATCAAAATAAGCAAACAACACGCGAAAAACGGAATCTGTCAAAAACAGGACAGTCTGTAGTAATCTGGAAGTTTAGTAAACTTCTGTAACTCCCAAAATTATGAAATAAATTTGAAAATTAGAAAAATTTGTACAGAAGTAATGTGCAAAAAGTTTAAGACCCATTTGACCTTCCAGTAAAAAATGTAAAATCACGCACTACAGCCAAAGTTTCTGTTTTTGTTCTGCACATAGTAAACAAGCAATCTAATCATCCTAAAACCAAAGCTTGGCATATTATTTTTATAATACAATGGATATACACAAGGGGATAATTATTTACAGAGAAACTTCCATGAAAAATTCTACATTGTTTCCATGAGCATGAACACAAGTGCTCAAGGTTGACCCTCACTTCTTCAATGCATAACTTTCCAATCACTTCTCTTTTTGAAAAACTTTTTAGGCATGAGAGGCAAATAATTTTTTTTGTATTTTTATTCTTTAATTTTTTTTGTATGTTACAACCACAACTAAACATAAACAAAAAGGAAAATCAAAATCTACTTAGTGGAGAAAGCAAACAAGCACACATGAGAATATCAACCCCACGCTATTCCTCCCCGGCAACGGCGCCAGAAAAAGGTCTTGATAATTCCCAAGTGTAGGGAATCATCGTAGCAATTTAAAAAGGTGGAAGTGATAAGTATGGAGTGTCGAACCCACAAGGAGCTAAAGGTAAAATCAATATTCTATCAAGCCCTATCTGCCACTGATACGACTCTACGTACACCGAACGTTTGCTTCCAACTAGAAACGAGAAATAAAACTATGTTGTGGGTATGAAGAGGATAACTTTGGATGATATCGGGGAACTAAAATATAAAAGTAGTTGTTGTTATCATAAAGTTAGAATATACTAATAAATATTATAAATAGTGAGTGTGGAATAATGATGGGTCGGTGTGCGGAATTATCCTAGGCAATCGTTAACAAGACCGGTAGTCGTCATTGCAATTTCATATGAGGGAGAGGCATAAGCTAACATACTTTCTCTTCTTGGATCATATGCACTTATGATTGGAACTCTAGCAAGCATCCGCAACTACTAAAGATCATTAAGGTAAAACCCAACCATAGCATTAAAGCATCAAGTCCTCTTTATTCCCATACACAACAACCCCTTACTCGGGTTTGTGTTTCAGTCACTCACCAACCCACTATAAGCGAATCATGAACGTATTGCAACACCCTACAGCGGGAATCCCTCATGCTTGCGCGACACAGAGGGCACAATAGGACAGCACCGAAATAAGACATAAAACTCATACCAATCTAGATCATCAATCAACCCAAAGACAAAGAATATCTACTCAAAACATCATAAGATGGCAGCACATCATTGGATCATAATATGTGGCATAAAGCACCATGTTCAAGTAGGGATTACAGCGGGGTGCGGGAGAGTGTACCGCGTAAAATAGATGAGGATGGTGATGATGATGGTGATGTTGATGAAGACGATCACCGCGGCGATGATTCCCCTCCCGATGCCACTCCGGCGCCACAGAGAGAGAGAGAGAGGAGGAGAGATTCTCCCCCTTGTGCTTCCTCCTCCATGGCCTCCCCTAGATGGGGAGAGGTTCTCCCTCTGGTCCTTGGCCTTCATGGCGATGATGGCCCCTCCGGGATCCTCCTCCATGGCCTCCGGTGATGATGGCCCCTCCGGCAGGGTGCCAGAGAGGGCCTAGATTGATTTCTCGTGGCTACAGAGGCTTGCGGCAACGAAACTTCCGATATAGGTTATTTTCTGGTGGTTTCTGTATTTATAGGAATTTTTGGCATTGGTTTCACGTCAGGGGGGTCTCCGAGTCGTTCATGAGGCAGGGGCCCACGCCTGGGGGTGGGCGCCCCCACCCTCGTGGACAGCCCGGGACTCTTCTGGCCCAACTCTTTTGCTCCAGGGGCTTCTTTTGGTCCATAAAAAATCAACAAAAATTGGCACATCAATTGGACTCCATTTGGTATTCCTTTTCTGTAAAACTCAAAAACAAGGAAAGAACAGAAACTGGCACTGGGCTCTAGGTTAATAGGTTAGTCCCAAAAGTCATATAAAATATCATATAAATGCATATAATACATCTAAGATTGATAATATAATAGCATGAAGACTTCATAAATTATAGATACGTTGGAGACGTATCAGGCGTTCCATCCGGCAAGCTTCTCGGGTTCTTTGTGTCACAGCGCGGGATTGAGGCAAACCCAGACAAGATCAAGGCTATTGAGCAGATTGAGGCGCCCAAGCGGATCAAGGATGTGCGTCGGCTCACCGGCTGCGTTGACGCCACGAGCCGATTCATCTCCAAGTCCGCCGAGCGCGCCCTTCCTTTCTACAAAATCTTGAAGAAGGCAGGCCCAATAGAGTGGACCCCAGAAGCCGAGGCAACATTGTAGGATCTGAATAAATACCTTTCCTCCACGCCAATACTGGTTGCACATAAACCACAAGAGCCGTTGCTGCTGTATCTGGCAGCGACGAATCAAGTGGTCAGCGCCGCGCTGGTGGCACAGAGGGAGGTCAACGAGGAGACAGTGACGGCGGCAGAACCAGTGGATGGCAAGCCCAAAATTCCCCCGGCAGGGCCTGCTGCCGGCAAGGCGAGGCCCCCGACAGAGTCTGATGCCGCCGGGGCAGAGCCCGCGCAGTCAAGTGGGGTGGTGCAGAAGAAGAAGATGATGCAGCACCCGGTTTACTTTGTCAGCTCCCTCTTGCGGGGAGCTAGATCGAGGTACTCTGGTGTGCAGAAACTGCTCTTCGGCCTCCTTATGGCCTCGAGGAAGCTGCGTCATTACTTCCAATCCCACGAGATCACTGTCGTCACCCGCCTCCCATTACAACGGATACTGCATAATCCAGATGCGACTGGAACGATTGTGGAATGGGCTCTGGAGTTGTCAAGCTTTGGTTTAAAGTTTGAAAGTACCTCGACAATTCAGAGCAGAGTCTTGACGGAGTTCATTGCAGAATGGACCTCGACGCCTGACGAAGAAATCCAGGAGACCACTCTCCCGCAAGGAAGCGGACCGCGATCGATCATGTACTTTGATGGGGCTTTCGCGCAGCAAGGCACGGTGCCGTGTGCTGCTCGTCGCACCCACCGGAGAGCACTTCAAGCACGTGATCCGTATGCACTTCCCTGTGGAGATGTCCACCAACAACACTGCTGAGTACGAGGGATTGCTTGCCAGTCTCAGGATCGCGGCAGACCTCGGGGTTAAGAAGCTCATCGTCAGGGGTGACTCACAGCTCGTTGTCAGACAGGTCAACAAGGATTATGAGAGCCCATTGATGGAAGCTTACGTAGATGAGGTGAGGAAGCTGGAGGAACACTTTGACGGTATCCAAGCGGAGCACGTCCCCCGAGCGGAGAACGACATCGCCAATTACCTGTCAAAGCGTGCCGCATTCAAGCTACCTGTGGAACCAGGTACCTTTTTGCTCCGGTTAACTCAACCATCCGTTGAACCATCAGCGGGGCAGAACAAGCGAAGGAAATCAGGTCCAGGCAAGTACTTTCCTACCGAGCCCCATGGGGCTGCCGGCAAGGGTGCTGCCGCGGACGCTGAGCCTGCCCAAGAGCAACTGGCTCCAGCAGGGCGTCAAGCCCTGGCCATAGAGACAACCGCTCCCATGGCGGAAGGAATGCCTTTGGTCCTTGCCTTCGAGCCCCAGGCTCCAGCATGGGCGCAACATACCGTCCAATTCCTTCAAACAGGGGAGCTTCCTGAGGAGCAGGAAGAAGCGGAAAAAGTAGCCCGTCGTTCAGCCCTGTACCAGTTCGTCGATGACGTCCTGTACAGGAGAAGGCCAAACGGTGTGAAATTGAAGTGCATCCCCCGGGAGGAAGGACTGGAGCTGTTGGCGGAGATACATGGAGGCATATGTGGCTCCCACATAGGGTCGAGGGCCCTTGCCGGGAAGGCGTTCCGGCAAGGTTTCTTCTGGCCCACCGCCCTCCAGGATGCAATGGCACTAGTAACCAAGTGTGAAGCGTGTCAGTTCCATTCAAAGAAGCTTCATCAACCAGCTCAAGCCCTTCAAACAATCCCTCTCTCCTGGCCATTCTCGGTCTGGGGGCTCGATATACTGGGCCCTTTCCCCTGCGCTGTCGGGGGCTTTGAGTACTTGTACGTTGCGATCGACAAGTTCACAAAGTGGCCGGAGGTGGAAGCAGTGAGAAAGGTGACTGCTCAATCAGTTGTCAAGTTTTCCAAGGGACTGGTCTGCCGTTTTGGTGTGCCAAACAGAGTCATCACCGACAATGGCACACAGTTCACGAGCCACACCTTCATGCAATACATTCAAGACCTCGGCAACAAGGTCTGTTTTTCTTCCGTGGCACACCCACGGAGCAACGGCCAAGCGGAGAGGGCGAATGCTGACGTGTTGCGAGGCCTAAGGACAAAGACTTTTGACAAGCTGTGCAAGAGCGGAAGGCGCTGGATTGATGAATTGCCAGCAGTTCTTTGGTCGAACCGGACGATGCAAAATCGAGCCACCAGCCAGACACCTTTTACCTTGGTATACGGGGCAGAAGCAGTTCTCCCCACGGAACTCATATACGGGCCACCTCGAGTGCTCGATTATGATGAGCTTGAGCGAGAGCAGTTGCGCCAAGATGACGCAACGCTCCTTGAGGAAGATCGTCTTCGGGCGGCTGTGAGAGCAACGCGCTACCAGCAAGCCTTGCGCCGCTACCATAGCTGCAAGGTTCATGCCCGAAGCTTTGAGGAAGGTGACCTTGTTCTTCGGTGCGTTCAGTCGGCCAAGAATTCCAACAAGTTGACGCCAAAGTGGGAAGGCCCTTATCGGGTAATACGAGTCACCAGGCCCGGCGCAGTCCGCCTGGAGACCGAAGATGCCGTCCCAGTGAGCAACTCCTGGAACATCGAGCATCTTTGCAAGTTTTACCCATAAGGCGCGGCTTGTCGGGCCTCCCGGCAAGCCACCTTTTGTACAAGCTTTGCCGGCACGGCATGTAACCCTTCGTACAAAGCCAGGCGCAGACCCTGAGCATGAATAAATGAAGCGCTGGCGCCCTAAGTCATATAATGCATTCTAGGTCGAGTCTCTTCCTTGGTTAGGGTTGATAGTGCTCAGCAGCGACTAACCCCTAGCTTAGAGGTCGAGTGCGCGTCTATCTGTTTGTCTTCTGTCCTCCTTTGGTTCGCAGGGCACATGAGCACTTCTGCCGGGCTGCTTGGAAGAAAGAAAATGGACCGGCTCCCCGACCACGGCAAACCAGAGTTGCCGGGGGCTGCAAGCACAAGGATCCAACCGCAGCAAGATGAGATTGCCGGGGGGCTGCAGATCCAGATAAGTCTTTTATCCTCTGTCATGCATTTCGGAACAGGACTGGGGCATGTGAAACCTCGTTTTTATCTCTAGGCTGTCGTGCTCCCCTTTTTCCTATACCTAAGGATTATTTCCTGGGTACGGATTTGGTTGTAGCCGCGGCGGCAACGAGGTAGAACGAGGAGCCTAAAGCCCACTTCATCCCTGCCTCCGCCAAGAGCGCGAGAATGGTCGAGTGGAGTGGGGGACGGCAAGGCCTGTTGCCGGGCGAAAAACATTTATCTTAAACAATAACAAGGATTCGTTCCTTGTCGCAGGATGTACCGATGAACGAAAAACCCGGCAAGCATCCCTTTTTCATTAAAAACATCCCATATAGGTACAGTTCGTACGAAATGAAAAACATGAGCAAGGGGATTACAAGTTCTAAATTTAACGAAGGCCCGCAGGCTTACAGACTAAAAAAGAGATAAGATGCCCATTCTTGTCCCTCTCCTCAAGAGGCAGGTCAAGGAGGGGAGAGGGCAAAAGGGGCGCCAAGGCGAGCTACGAGCAGCTGAAAGCATCACGAGAACACCTCGGTGGCCACCCACGGGTGGGCAGGTGATGACGGTGCCAGGAAAGGAGCTGGAAGACGAGGTGGCAGGACCGGCAATACGCGATGAATGCGTTGGTGCCCGCGTACTCCGAGTTGACGGCCTTGCCGCCCGCCCTCTTCCTCTTCTGCAGCCTCCCGACGCCAGCCGCCCAAGGAGATGGCCCCGAGA
This sequence comes from Aegilops longissima, assembly GCA_021605205.1. NCBI lineage: Eukaryota > Viridiplantae > Streptophyta > Magnoliopsida > Poales > Poaceae > Aegilops > Aegilops longissima. Next base: position 302,591,556 of record CM038677.1, read on the forward strand.
AGTTCGAGGAGCTGGCCCCACCCCCGAAAAACCGCTAAGGAGCGGCCAGGTGCAGATGCTGCTGCTGCCGAACCCGCCCAGGCGCGGCGCGTCCGACGCCTAGTCGGACTCATCCCCGTCATCTGCCCCGCTGTCCTCCTCATCACTTTCGCTCGAGGAAGAGTTTCCGTCGTCGAAATCTCCGTCGGAGGAGCTCTCCACGCAGCACTTCAGGCGAGTTCCAAATTCTCCGAAGACCTTGACGGAGAGCAGGCCATCCTCCATTAATTTGAAGTAGAGGACGAGCCCCGCCGTCTAGCCGTGGATGCGAGCGAACGTCTTCCATCCACGGCGGAGGTACATAACTCGAGGAGCCGGGAAGTCGACGTTGACCCGCGTGCCCCCGTTCCCACAGCCCCTCATGTGCAACCTGAGGGTCTGGGGCGGGTCACGCTCCATCACCCGAGCAAACGGGGCGGGGAGGCGAAGACGACGACGCGGAGGCCGGCGCACCCTGATGAAGAACTTGCAAGGCTGGTCTTCAACGTGGCCCTCCATCGGGAAGGGCGTCATTAGCGGGGGCAAGGCCGGCGCGCTGCCCCGTCCCGCTCTCCCCCGAGCATACGGCCTCCGCCCCGGCCTCGCCCACGGCTTCTCCCCCTTCCCCTTCCCCTCGCGGCCGGTTCCACCAGTGCGGGTTCAGGAGGAGGAGGGACGCGCTGTCGAGCGGCGACCCTCGCCGCCACCGTCGAGGGACCAGGATTCCCCTTCTTCATGACGAGTAAAAGGGAGAAGCAGAAGCAAGAGAAGATAGATGACAGAAGAGTGCGGGGCGCCATCCCCCTTCCCCCTCTTTATAAAGAGGCGGGGTCGGGGCTCGGCCGCCCCGCTCGGCGAATCCAGCCACCAGAGGCGCAGGGAATCAGGACCGACCCGCTGCCCCAACCAGCGACGGCCCGGTTTCCCGCCTCCACCGCTTACCACCCCAGGCGCATGAGGGACGCGTGGCGGGCGTGCAGAACCGAGGGGACGGGTGAAGTGACCTCTCCCCACCCCGTGATCGTGGGGAGTGGATGCCTTGAAGACCGCGACCCGGCCCCGTTCAGTAAATGAGCCGCGCCTCCATGCCTCCATCTTTTTACGGGGAAGGCGCGAGCAGCCTCTTTACTGCGATGTGACGCATGCGTGTGGAAACTGCCCCACGATGTCGCCCACGTCACGCACACCCCTCCATGTCGCGCCGCGTGCACGGGTCGTGGGAAGCGCAGCGCGCGAAAAGTCTTACCACGGTAAAAACCGCCCTGCCACACAAGACCGTTTTGGGCCTGCCCAACAAATGTGTCACATTATATGTGGCCCAGTTCCGGGGCTCTGTCGGTGTACAAAAGAGGGTACATTTTGTACCCCTATACTGTCTGCAGGGATCGGAGCCGTGCCTACGGTCACAAAGAAGCGAAACAGGAGGTGAGCCAAGGTAAGACCGAAGACCAAGATAATCAGAACAACGCCAAGGCCAAGACCACAAAGAGCAGAGGGATGAAGCAGGCTCCCCCGGCGAGACCCTTGCCGGGGCAGCCTTAGCAGCCCCGGCAAGACCCTTGCCGGGGTAGCTCACCCCACACCAACAGAGCGAGCCACCCTTGAGCCCACGACCCCCAACGCCATCATCCACGTGGGGCAAGGGCTCGGGAAGGCACCTCTGTGGTGGCATGCAGAACTTTGTGAAGACATATTCAAGATCAGATGAGGATTAGAAGACGACGATCCTCGGCAAGATCCTTGCGAAGGAAGGCCACCAGGCCCCCGGCAATGTCCTTGCCAGGAACGACAACGCACCGCGGCAAGACCTTTGCCGGGCCGCACGGCAAGACCCTCGCCAGGTCACCCAGCAAGGCCCTCGCCAAGGGCGCCAGCGGGGCCACCGCCAGGCCCGCGCCAACCAAGCTTCCACCGCCGTTCACATGCAGCTGCCAGCCCAACCAGCCGGGCGGGCGCCTGCGTGGCAACATGTAGCTCCCGGGCCAACTCATCGAGCGCCTGCGTGGCAGCATGCAGATCTTCGTGAAGGCTCTGCCACTGCGCCACCTCAGCTGCCTGCCTGCCTACATGGCGTCGCATGCATCGCTGGCCAGGGCACGTGTCGGAGCGAGGAGGAACGGCGACGAACGGGACGGGCCTCGCCCCCGTCCCCAATAAAGCAAGGGGACACCTAAGCTACGCATTAAATGCGTCTTGTCCTGTAATGCGAGTGATAAACTCAGGGCACTATACGCCTTTCCACCTCCTGTGTGCCATTGTGGCAGCCCCTTTTGACTATAAAAGGAGGCCCATGGCATACTGGAGAAGGATTCGGCTCTTTCGAACCAGGCACTGACCACAGCTAGTTCGAGAGCTCAAGAACTCTCTGAAATACACCCACCAAAGCAGGACTAGGGTTTTACGCATCCTCGCGGCCCGAACCTGGGTAAACGATCCTTGTGTTGTCTACTAGACCTGCTCTTCTCGCAACCCCGCGCCTCGGCAACCGTAGTAGGAATTCTTGTGATCCCATAGTTGTCGTTCCACACTGACAATAGAATATGACCTCATCTACATGGGCTAATGAATATAGCAGAATCATACTTAAATAAACATGCATGCAAGCTCTAGATGCCAGCGCTTCATTTTATTAGCTTTGCACATGGTCTGTGCCTGGCTTTGAAGAAAGGGTTACATGCTCATAGTCAAGGCTTGTACAAAAGGTGGCTGTCGGGGCTGAGCCCGGCAACCGCACCTTACAGGTAGAACTTGCGAAGATGCTCAATATTCCATGAGTTTTGCACTTTAATGCCATCTTCGGTCTCCAGACGGACTATGCCAGGTCTGGTGACTCATACTACACGGTAAGGGCCTTCACACTTCGGCGTCAACTTGTTGGAACCCTTGGCGGATTGAACATGCCTAATGACAAGGTTGCCTTCCTCAAGGATCCGGGCATGAATCCTGCGTCTATGATAACGGTGCAAGGCTTACTGGTAGCATGCAGCACGCACAACGACCCACAGACGATCTTCCTCGAGGAGCACGACATTGTCATGCCGGAGCTGCTCTTGCTCTACCTCATCGTAAGCCAGTACTCGAGGTGACCCGTATATTAGTTCCGTGGGGAGTACTGCTTCTGCCTCATACACTAGGGAGAAGGGAGTCTGGCCGGTGGCTCGATTCGGTGTCGTACGGAGGGACCAAAGAACCACCGGCAGCTCGTCGATCCAGCGTATGCCACACTTCTGTAGCCTATCATAAGTTCTCGTCTTGAGCCCACGCAACACTTCAGCGTTCATCCTCTCAGCTTGCCCATTGCTCTAGGGATGAGCACTGGTTCCACTTCCGGCCACTTTGTAAACTTGTCAATGGCGACGTACAAGAATTCAAAGCCCTCAGCAGCACAGGGGAAGGGGCCCAAGATGTCGAGTCCTTGGACTGAAAATGGCCAGGACAAAGGAATCGTCTAGATAGCTTGGGCTGGTTGATGGATGTTCTTGAAGTGGAACTGGCAGGCTTCACACTTTGTGACAAGTTCAGTCGCATCTTGGAGGGCAGTGGGCCAATAGAAACCCTGCAGGAAAGCTTTTCCAACCAGGGCCCTTGATCCAACGTGAGAACCACACATACCCTTGTGTATCTCCGCCAACAGTTCCAGTCCATCTTCCTGGTAGATGCTGTAAGTGCATCTAGTGCCCCTTAGTGATTTTGGTGTATTGAAGACTTATAGGTTAAGTAACTAATGCGTTTGTGAGTGTACACAGGTCTATAAGTCTATGAGGAGTTTGATATTTGAGAGAAAGTCGACCCTAAAATGAATTTCTTCATCTCAAGAATTTGATATTCAAGACTTTCAAGACTTTGAAAGTGAAGAAATTGGTGTGATTCTCAAGACTTGGTTTTACTTTGAGGAATATGAAGCGTGAAGACTTTTGTTTTCGTAGTTTCATTTTCTCTTTCTTGAGTCATAGGAAACACCGTCTTGTTAAAGGGGTCGAGGAAATACTAAGGAAAAATTTCCATTTGATGCTCAACTCAAAATCCTCACCTACCAATCCCTTCGAGTGAAGCCTTTGAAATCTCATACAGTTCAGTCAATTTCTTGAAAGGATGAGAAGCTCTTACCGTCATCGAGGAATTTGTTCTCGATCGAGGAGTTAGGAATTCGCCAGTCTGAATTGCCTACACATGAGGAACATGATAGCCCCGAGGAATTTGATGTTCAAAATTCCGACCGTTCTTTATCTTCTTGCCACCGTCCAAAATATCTCCACCTAACGGTCATATCATTTAAGGGCATTTATGTCTTATCATGTCGGGCTGCTCCCGAGGCTATAAATAGCCGCCCCCCACAACCACTAGTTGGTTGGCTGCTCCGAGAGAACTTGACACTTGTCATTTGAGAGCAACCCATCCTCTGAGGACTTTGAGCGAAAATCATCAAGTGAGGAAAAACCCAAAGTGAGGAAAACCCCAAAAACCAAACCCCATAAACCCAAAGTGATTGAGCATCATCAAGAAATCGATCCCGCGTGGATCCGACGCTTTTTACCTTTGAAGACTGTGCTTCTTCCAGACGGTTAGGCGTCACGGTCTAGAGCATCCAAGAGGAATTGTGGATCGCCGAGTGACCAAGTATGTGAAGGTTTGGAAGTCGCCTGAAGACTTACCACGAGTGATTGGACGAGGTCTGCGTGGCCTTAGTTCAAGGAGAATACGGTGAGGACTTGGTTTTCCTGAGCTGCGTGCTCAGAGACTGGGTGTCCGGGACTGCGTGTCCTCGAGTTTAAATACTCACCGCTCCAACCAGACGTACAACCGAGACAGCAGTTGGAACTGGTCTACCAAATCATTGTCTTCACCAACCTAATCGGTTCTATTTCCTCAACCCTTTCATTTCCTCATTCTTGTGTTGAGTGTTTGTCATATCTGTGTTTGAAGACTTTGATGAAGACTTTCTCAATTTCCTCGCCCAATTTCTTTAGTCTGTTTGTCTTCATCTTGTGTTATCCTGTGATTACGCTTTCGGTACTCTGTGATTGTCTTCATTTCATCATGATGACTATGCTTGTAACTGTTATGCTTACTTCTGAGTACTTATTCCGCTGCATGTATTTCTTCGCTAAGGAATTTCCTCACCGGCAAATTCCTCAGTGAAGAATTTGTAAAATTCATAAAAATCGCCTATTCACCCCCCCTCTAGTCGATATAACGCACTTTCAGATGCACTTCAATTTCACCCCATTTGGCCTTCTTCTGTATAGAGTGTCATCGACAAATTTATACATACTGGACCGTCGGGCTACTCTTTCAGCTTCTTCTTGCTCTTCAGGAAGTTCTCCTATTTGAAGGTAATGGACTATCTGTCGTGCCCATGTTGGAGCTTGTGGCTTAACAACAAGGATCAAAGGCACCTCCTTGTCCGTGGGAGCGCTTGCCTCGACCGCAAGAACCTGCGGCTCCACGGGAAGGTGCTGCTCACCAACCGAACTAGAGTCGTTCCCGACAACCTCTCTACCAGCGGCTTCGGGGATCCCTGCTGGGAGATACTTGCCGGAGTCCAAATTCTTCCTCTTTCTGACCATCATTGAAGGGGAGACTGATGTTTGGGTTAGGTGGAGGACAAAAGTCATTGGTTCCACCGGGAGCTTTTGTTCCGCACACTTTGACTGGTGATCGGCGATGTGGTTTTCTACGCGCGGCACGTGCTCTGCTTGCAGCCCATCAAAGTATTCTTCCAACCTCCTTACTTCATCCACATATGCCTCCATCAACGGACTCTGGTAATCCTTATTAACTTGCCTTACCACGAGATGCGAGTCTTCGCGGATGATTAACTTCTTGATTCCCAATTCAACCGCAATTCTGAGCCCGGCAAGGAGCCCTTCATACTCAGCAGTATTGTTGGTGGCTTTATCTCGGGGAAATTGCATTTGAACTACGTACTTGAGATGATCTCCGGTGGGCGCAACAAGAAGCACACCAGCTCCAGCGCCCTGCAACGAGAAAGCGCCATCAAAATACATAATTCACTCCTGAGGTACCTCCTTGCTGGGGATAACTGTCTCTGGCATTTATTCATCTAGAGTAGGTGTCCGTTCCGCAATGAACTCTGCCAACACTCTGCTCTAGATAATTGAGGTACTTCATACTTCAGGCCAAAGCTGGATAATTCTAGAGCCCACTCAACTATCCTGCCAGTGGCTTCAGGATTACTCAGTATGTACTGCAGTGGAAAAACGGGTAACAACCGTGATCTCATGGGCTTGGAAGTAGTGGCGCAATTTCCTCGAGGCCATGACAAGGATGCAGATCAGCTTTTGCACTCCAGAGTACCTTGACCTAGCCCCCTGGAATAGTGAGCTGACGAAGTACACTGGCCATTACACCACTTTCTTCCTTGCCATGATTTTAGAACTGCCTTCACTATCTTTCTCTACACTTCTTTGGTCTGTGTCTGATTCTGCCGTGACTGGTTCAGTTTCAACTTCGGAGGGGACAGTTGTTGTAGCTGCCTCTTCATCTACTTCTCGCTGTGCCACCAGTGCTACACTAACCACTTGATTCGTTGCCGCTAAGTACAGCAACAACTGCTCTTATGGTTTAGGAGCAACTAGGGTGGGAGCAGAGGAAAGGTATGCTTTTAATTCTTGCAGCGCTGCTTCTGCTTCCGGAGTCCACTTCATAGAACCTGCCTTCTTCAACATTTTGAAGAAAGTCAAGGCATCCAGTAAAGCGCGGCAACACATCCAGTAAAGCGTCTCACATCTTTGACAGTCTTGGTTGCTTGGATCTTCTCGATTTCCCTGATTTTGTCTGGGTTGGCCTCTATCCCCTGTTGGGGTACAAAGAAACCAAGGAGCTTGCTGGAGGGTACGCCAAACACACACTTCTCAGGGTTTAGCTTCAAATTGATCTTGCGCAAGTTCGCAAAGGTCTCTTCCAAATCATGAATGAGGGTTGATTTGTCCTTGGTCTTGACCACTATATCATCCATGTAAGCTTCTACATTCCTGTGCAACTGAGGCTCAAACCCATTTTGTACATCTCTTGCAAAGGTGGATCCAGCACTCTTTAGCCCAAAGGACATTCGCACAAAGCAGTATGTGCCACATGGGGTTATGAACGCAGTTTTCTCCTCGTCTTCCTTGGACATAAATATCTAATGGTACCCAGAGTATGCATCCACAAAGGAAAGCAGATCATAATCGGAGGTGGAATCGACAATTTGATCAATGCGCGGTAGGGGGAAAGGGTCCTTCTGGAAGGCCTTGTTCAGGTCTGTGAAGTCAATGCAAAGCCTCCATTTCCCATTTGCCTTGTGCACTACCACTGGATTCACTAACCACGTTGGATACAATATTCCTCTGACCAATCCAGCTGCTTCAAGCTTCTTGATCTCCTCGGCAGTGAATTGTTGATGTTCCAAAGCTTGCTTTCTGACCTTCTACTTGACGGGCCAGGCATGGGGACAGGCAGCTAGGTGGTGCTTGATTACCTCCTTGGAACACCGGGGATGTCAGATGGTTGCCAAGCAAACACATCGACATTCGCCCGCAGGAAGGCAACGAGCATGCTTTCCTATTTGTCGTCAAGGGTGGCACTGATGGTGAACATACCGTCAGTGACATTCTGCCTTGCCAGGACTTCCTTTACAACAGGTGAAGCAACCTTGGACTTTGTCAGGACCCCGATTACAAGTCACATCGATCTAGCCGGTAACACCTCATATCACTTTGCGGCCTCACACACGGTATTCCCACGGGTGTCGCCTTACCATGGCCCGGGACCGTTTGGGCCTTTTGGCTCACATATATGATAGTGTCGCTAGCATCCATATGACAGAGAACCCGGGCCGACATGGCTAGTCGTGAACCCAAAGCGGCACTAACCCATGGGGACAGGCATACACGAATCACATCGAGCATGTCGGCCCGGCGTGTGAATCCGGGCTGTAGCACTGGCTAACAGGACTCCGTAACCCGGCTGTAGCAGGCTAGGCAGGACTCGGATGTCACCGCGTGACATTTCCCGAAGGGAGATACGAGAATGAAGTGAAACACATGCCGGCCAGTCAAGTGTCGAGCGGTAGTCTTTGGGCTAGCGGGACTCCGATGAACCGGGCTGTAGCGGACTACTATCGCTCAGGAAGCACTAGAATACATTTCCCCATATGAGAGGCTGCCAAGAATAAACAACTAGATTGTTGGATCCCACACATACCAAGCATTTCAAACATACACACAATATGCTCGATATGTGTAAATACAACAAGGCATCACAACATAACTCTACGACTCAAGTATTTATTCATTAGGCTCCGAGGAGCGAGATATTACAAACATGGGTCTCATGACCCAACACTCAGAGCATACAAGTCAAAGCACAAGCGGAAGCTTAACATGTCCGAGTACGACATCTACAAATGAAAAAGGCTGAGAAGCGACTATCAACCAGATCTGCCGAGGGCACAAGATCGTAGCTGAGGTAACAAGCTAAACGTCAAGTCCACGCGGAACTACTAGCGAGACTGAAGTCTCTCGCAAAACATAAAATAGGCAAGCGTGAGTACAAATGTACTCAGCAAGACTTACATCGTAACTAACTACATATGCATCATTATCAACAAAGGGGTGGTGGAGTTTGACTGCAGCAAGCCAGCTTTGACTCGGTGGCTATCCTAAACTACATTGCAAGTAACTCTTTTGAGGTGGCGCACGAGTCCACATATTTACCATATCAATACACCACTATGGATCCGCCCCGTCTCCCTATGAGAACGCCATCCATAGCACTCACGCTTATCTTGCGCATTTTAGAGTATCCACTTTCACTTGTCTATGAACTGTTATAGGCAACCTGAAGTCCTTTACATGGACACGGCTATTCAATAGATCATATTAACCTGCGGGTGTACTTCTTCACACACGCTCACCACTTACCGCCATGTACACCTCGTGTATCTCGGCAACCTTCAGCGGAAGCTTTGGCGAGGAGTCGGCCACGACCGACTAACCACACAAGTCTCTAGTCCAGGGTTTATCGCCTATTCGGGTTCCATCCGCAAGGAGATCCGCCGGGTGTCGCCACGGCCCCAAACGATGTGTGCAGGGTTCCCAAGTCCACCATCCGGGTGCCACTTGGTACACCAGGCCACTGTGCCTAGTCTGTCCCAAGCCCACCTGTACCGGGTGCCACTTGGTAGACTACTAACACTACCTACAAACACCAGAAACTAGTTGCAACTCCTGGACAGAGATCAAGTTGATTAATAAGTCGAGAGAGCTTGGAGCGCCCGGAGCCCAATGTGTGGTAGTAACTGTTCATGGATCACAAACACAGAACTCAGTTCCTAAGGACGGCTTCAATGAGACAACCCACCATGTACTCCTACATGGCCTCTCACCGCTACCTTTACCAAATCGTGTTCACACACTTAGCTCTCACACAGTAGGACATGTTCACGCACCTCCGATTCATCCCCGATGAATCAGACCTGACACAACTCTAAGCAATAGCAGGCATGACAAACAAGCATGAATGAGTAGGCACATTAGGGCTCAAACAACTCCTACTCATGCTAGTGGGTTTCATCTATTTACTGTGGCAATGACAGGTCATGCAGAGGAAAGGGGTTCAACTACCGCAGCATGTAACAGTTGAATCGATGTTGTACTAATGCAGTAAAAGAGAGCAGGAGCGAGAGAGTGGGATTGTATCGGAATGAACAAGGGGGTTTTGCTTGCCTGGCACTTCTGAAGATAAAATAGTTCTTCATCGGTGTCATCGAACTCATCGTCGGTACCACGGCTATCGAGAGGGGACAAACACCAGCAACTGAGAAAGAACACAATCAATGCAATGCCACAATATGCTGCATGATCATGACATGGCAATATGCTGTGATTTGAGCTAATGCATCTTGCTATGATTTAAATGAAGTTGGTTTGAATACAAGATTCAAATTCAAACTCCACATGTAGTTATTTAAATGCCATTCATTTCATTTGTCCTAGACAGTAGCCATAAGTTGTTCTAACATGCATGAAAAAGGTACAGATGGATAAATTGGATTTTTCTGATCATTTTTCATATATAATTTATCTCATTTGGAGTTACGGTTGAATTTATATGAATTTTTGAAGTTTATACTATTTTCTGGAATTTCTGAATTATTTTAAATCCAGAAGTCAAATACTGCGTCAGCACTGCGTCATGCCTGGTCAGCAGGTCAACAGCGGTGACCAGGTCAAATCTGACGCGTGGGGACCACACGTCATTCACACAGGGTTTAAGCAGGGGGTTAATTAGCCTAACTAAAAATCAGGGGGCGTCGGGGCCCATCTGTCATTGACCCGGAGGGTCATTAGGTTAGTGCTAACTGGGGTTTGACCGGCGTTAAGCCGCCGGCGAGGCCGAACGAGGCGGATCTCGTCGGGATCGTCGCTCCAGCGACCATTTGCGCGGCGGAGACCACCTGCGCGACGCCCAGGCTCGCGCGCATCCATACGTACACGCGGGAGGCCGTGGGGTGGCCGGAGGCGACGTCAGCATCGACCCCGGCGGCGGCCGGAGTTCGGCCGTACTCGGAAACGTAGTTGCAGCGTGCAAACTAGGCGGGTGAAGCCTCCTAAAGTGCCTGCAGAGGCGCACAAGGCCGTTGGACACGGTGGGGTGACCTGGAGGCCATCGGAGTAGCGCCGGCGGCGAGCCCGAGCGAAGGTGAGCTACGGCTCGTGTGGCAGGACGGACTAGAGGCGCAGGAGAGCAGGGGAGAAGGGGGTTTGGATGGAGAAGCTCACAGCGGATAGAACGAAGGGGTATACGAGCTCGGGGGAGGCTTGGCACAGCCGGAACAACGACGGCGATCTCGTCGGCCGGAGCTTGAAGACGGCGATGGCAACGGCTCCACAGGGCGTACGGTGGCTCGTGGCTTGACGGAGGGGACGAAGAAGACGCGGCGAGGCTCTTGGACTCGTCGGAGAGGCGAGGCCGTGATTGGGTGCGACAACAAGCGCGGCGGCGACGGCGTTCGGTCTCGTGGAGAGAGGGAGAAGCGAAGGAGGAACAGCACTGGGGAGAGTGAGAGGGCGGGGGTTGCGTGGCGTCTCGTGGAGTCGCGAGCAAGCGAGGCAGAGCAGGAGCGCGCTGGCGCGTGCGTCTCCCTCTGGCGCCAGGAGGACGACGATCAAGGCGTCGGTGGTGACTGGGCCGCCACTACTGATCTTGGGCAGTTGGTGAGCACAGGTAAGCCACGGGTAACCTCTCTCTCCTTTTATTTATGTTTTCTATTTTCTGTTTTTGTTTTTTGGATTTAGTAAAATACTAAACCACTTTATAAAATCTGAAATAAATTGTGGGCACATCTTTGGATTTTTCCCAACAGCCCTCAACTATTTTCGGTTTATTAGAGCATTTAAAATATTTATAGAATTTAAATGCCCCAATTCAATACAATATGAGTTAATTTAAAAATCCAGAATGGCCTAAAAATAAGTGCATTATTTTTGGCAGAGGTTTTCACCTTCATAAAAAATAATGAATTTTTCTAAAGGGCATTCTGGGTTCATTGAAAATATTTTTATTTTGATCCTAATTGCATTTCATTTAGTGCTAGGGTTTGTCATCCCCATTTCAAATTTCATGAAATTTAAACATGATGCATGGATGCAATGCCACTAGTTACAAGCAATTCTGGGGCTGTGACAGACTTCTTACTAGTGGAACTCTCTAGCAGGTCATCAACAGGCGCAGCACACTCCGGAGAGGCGCGCTTCCCAGATTCCTTGTCGGCATCCCTGCTAGTCTTCTTTCTCTTCTTTGTTTCTCTGTTGGGAGCTGCGGCTTCTGCAGCCTCAGCAGCTACCATGTTTCGGTACATCTTATCCACGCATACAATTGTGTCTTTCTTGTCCGATGGGATGGAAATGACGCCCATTGGCCCTTGTATCTTCAACGTGTTGTAGGCATAGTGGGATGCTGACATAAATTTTGCCAGAGCTGGATAGCCAAGAATCCCATTGTATGGCAAAGGGAGTTCGACAACGTCAGACACAATCCTTTCTGTCCGGTAGTTCAATTCTCCACCAAATGTTACCGGCAACATAATCTTTCCCTTAGGCCGGCTCCTGTCGGGGTTGATTCCTTGGAACGTGCCAGTAACCTTGAGCTCTTCATCAGGGATCTACAACTTGCTGACTACTTTGGGGGAGATTAGATTTAGCCCAGCCCCACCGTCAACTAGTAGCTTCATGACTTTGAGGTTGTGTATTGTTGGTAAGACCAACAACGGTAAACACCCAACCGCAGTGGTACAGTTGGGATGATCCTCTTCGTAAAAAATGATAGGCGTGCGGGACCACTTGAGCGGCTTCCAAGAATCTGCAGCTGGCTCCATGGCATTGACCTCTTGTGCCCACTTCTTGAGTTGGCAGTGAGAGGAGTATGGGGACGCACCTCCGTCAATGCACATGGCTTCAGTTGCTTTCTGGAATTCTTGATCGCTAGCTTCTTCCTCATCTCCTTCATCACTTTCCTCGTCCCCTTCTTTCTTCTCTCGGCCTCTAGCCAGCTTTTCCTTCTGCTATGGGGTCTTGCCGCGGTGGCCTCCTCTGCTACCATGGCCCTTCCTAGTCTCTTTCCTTGTCACGTTTCTCATACTCAGCTTTTGTTTCTTAACAAGTTGTTCAACTTGATGGCATTCTTAAAGGTCATGCCCTTTAGTGCGGTGGATCTTGAAGTATGGCCCTTCAGACTTCCCAGCTTTCTCTGCTGCCGCAGCCTCCCGGCAATCAGTGCACATAGCAGCTTCCTTCCCGGGGGCTTCAATTTTGGCCTTCTTGCCAGTGCCAAGATCGCAAGAACCCTCAACGGCCAATACTGACTTCTCTTTGCGTATCTTATTGCGCTTCCGGTTCCTCCTCTTCGGGTTAGCAGTCTCACCGTCGTCCTCTGAATAGACCTCAACGCCATCCTCCTCCCCGGGGAGTCGCCTTCCTTCATCAGCCCGAGCACACTTGTCTGCCAAAGTGTACAATTCATTAACGGTCTTGGGCAATCGAACGTTCATCTTGGAACATATCCTTTTGTTGCGCATGTTTGAATGGGACACAACAATCACGCCTGCTGGATGTATCTCTGGAATATTCCGGTGCACTCGGCTGAACCTCTGCATATACTTTCGCAAGCTCTCCCCTTCCTTCTGTGGAAGGACTTGTAAGTCACTAGGCTGTCCAGGCTCTTGATGGCCGCCCGTGAAGGCGCCAACAAATTCATTGCACAAGTCAGCCCATGACAAAATGGAAATCTCCGGCAGGTGCATTAGCCATGACCTCACATTTGTCTTAAGTGCCAAAGGGAAGTAGTTGGCAAACACCTTCTCATATCTCCCTCTGGTGGCTTGAACAACAATTGTGTAGATGCTCAAAAACTCTGGTGGGTTCAGCTTTTCATCATATTTTTCTCACAACTCGGGCTTGAAAGCGCGGGCAGATGGCCAACGGACTTGCCACAACTTGCAAGTGAAGGCAGGGCACCCAACCTCAAAAGGTAGGTACCCGCCGTCACCGGGCGCGGGTTCTTTGGCGTCTGGGCCATTACACCTATCAGATTGACGGCGGGTTTCCCGTCGTCATTCTATGGTGACGCGCGCATCTTCCCTCCGCCGATCCTCCAGAACCTGTCGTTGATCCCGACGGGCCTGCGGGTCAGACGAGGCCATCGATGCTCCGTCAGGCTCGTGATATTGATGTCCTTGTCGCTGTTCCTGGATCGGCTGCCGCGGAGGTGACTGCACCGTCGGTGCGGCCCCCTCAACTCGGCCAGCACTTGATGACCCACAAGTATAGGGGATCGTTTGTATCCTTCTTCGATAAATAAGAGTGTCGAATCCAACGAGGAGCTAAAGGCAGAACAAATATTCCCTCAAGTTCTATCGACCAACGATACAACTCTACGCACACTTGACGTTTGCTTTACGTAGAACAAGTATGAAACTTGGAGTACCTTGTGAGAATAAAACTTTGAATAAATTGCAAGGTAATAAAAGTGGATAGCTTTTGTCAACCAGAAAGTCATTTGTCCCTAGGCAATCGGTAACAAGTATTGGTAATCATTCTTGCAATTTTATATGAGGGAGAGGCATGAGCTAACATACTTCCTCTACTTGGATCATTTGCACTTATGATTGGAACTCTAGCAAGAATCCACAACTTCTAAAGATCATTAAGGTCGTGAAACCCAACCATAGCATTAAGTATCAAGTCCTCTTTATCCCATACACAACAACCCACCTACTTGGGTTTAAGCTTCTGTTACTCTCGCAACCCACCATAAGAGAATCATGAACATATTGCAACACCCCTACAGCGAGGGCCCCTCATGTTTGCGCCAGATGAAGGGCATCGTAGGAAAGCACCATAGATAAAATATACAAGCATACCAAACAAGATCATGATTAACCCATAGGACAAAACGGATCTACTCAAACATCATAGGATAACCATAGATCATTGATAAATAATATATGGAGTTGAGCGCCATGTTTAAGTAGAGATTATAGCAGGGAGAAGGGGTGTTACACCGCTGCATAGAGGGGGAGAGAGTTGGTGTTTATGGTTGCAAGATTGTTGATGTAGATCGTCGTCCCGATCCTTGCCCCGGCGACACTCTGGCGCCACCAGGATAGAGGGGGAAAGAGCCCCCCTCCCTCTTCTTCCTTGGCCTCCCCCTAGATGGGAGGAGCTGGTCCATGGCCTCCATGGAAGCGGAAGGGCGGGAGCCCCTCCGAGATTGGATCTCCCTCTTTGTTCTCTTCTGTTTCTTGTTCCCTAGATCTGGCCAAAAAATTGTTTCTTATATTCCGAGAGATCTGTAACTCCGATTGCGCTGAGATTTTAACACGATTTTTCCCCGGATATAAGCTTCCTTGCGCCCGAAGTAGAACCCCAACCGACGTACGAGGTGAGCACAACCCACCACCATGCGCCTGGCCCCTGGGGCGCGCCCTGGTGTCTTGTGGGCATCGTGGGCCCCCGTTTGCGTTGATTCCAAGTCCCAAAAATCAGATATATTCCAAAATAATTCTCCGTAAAATTTTATCGCGTTTGGACTTTGTTTGATATGGATTTTCTGCGAAACAAAAAACATGCAACAAACAGGAACTGGCACTAGATCAATAGGTTAGTCCAATAAATCATACAAAAAGTTTCCAAAAATATGTAAAAGTTGTATAATATTGGCATGAAACAATCAAAAATTATAGATATGACGGAGACGTATCAGCATCCCCAAGCTTAATTCCTGCTCGTCCTCGAGTAGGTACATGATAAAAAAGATAATTTTTGATGTGGAATGCTACCTAGCATAAACTTGATCATATACCTAATCATGGCGTGAATATTATGACACAAGTGATTCAAAGCAATAGTCTATAATTTGACATAAAGACATCAATACTCAGGCATCCCAACAAACAATCGTGTCTTTCAAAATATCAACACTAAAGAAAGCTATACCTACAAAATCATATAGTCTTGTCATGCTCGGTCTTCTTAACACAAAGTATTTTCATGCACAACCGTGATGACAAGCCGGACAATTGGTTCATACTTTTTAACGCACTTCAGCTTTTTCAACCCTCACGCAATACATGAGCGCAAGCCATGTATATAGCACTACGAGTGGAATAGAATATGATGACAGGGGTAAATATAGAGAAGACAAAAAAGTAAGAAAGTCTCACATCGGCGCGGCTAACCAACGGGCCATGGAGATTCCCATCAATTGATATCAACATGAGGAGCAGGGACTGCCATGCAACGAATGCACTAAGAGCTATAAGTGTATGAAAGCTCAAATATGAAAACTAAGTGGGTGTGCATCTAATCCTATAATGAAAAATTCCCACTAGTATATGAAAGTGATAACATAGGAGACTCTCCATATGACAAACATGGTGCTACTTTGAAGCACAAGTGTGGAACTAGCATGCCCCTTCTCTCTTTATTTCTTTTTATTCCTTTATTTCTTTCTTTTCATTTTTTTCATTTTTTCTTTCCTTTTTATTTCCTTTTTTTTATAATTTTCTCTCTCATTGTCCGGAGTCTCATCCTGACTTGTGGGGGAATCATAGTCTCCATGATCCTTTCCTCACTGGGACATGCTCTAATAATGAATAATGATGACCATCACACTTCTATTTACTTACAACTCAATATTACAACTCGATACCTATAAAAAAATATGACTCTATATGATTGCCTCTGGCCGTGTACCAGGATGTGTAATGATCTAGCGTAACATGTATGAAAAATGATGAACGGTGGTTGAGCCACAAATACTATGTCAACTATATGATCATTAACGGTGTCCTGGACTAGCGGGGACTCACCACGTCGTCTCCCGATCAGTTGGATCGGGCCGAGGATCCCCATGGCCGTATACTCATGGGCCAGTCCGGAAACGTGCCGCATACAAGGAAGATTCCACAAGACTTGGTGATCAAGACAAGGACTCCTCCCCCACCAGCATATTCGGCTAGGACTCTTGTTATCCTAGGCCTCTGGTGCATTATATAAACCAGGGCCAGGCTAGTCGACAGATATACAATATACAACAATCATACCATATGCTAGCTTCTAGGGTTTAACCTCTTTGATCTCGTGGTAGATCCACTCTTGTAACACACATCATCAATATTAATCAAGCGGGGCGTGGGTTTTACCTCCATCAAGAGGGCCCGAACACAGGTAAAACTTCGTGTCCCTTGTCTCCTGTTACCATCCGCCTAGACGCACAGTTCGGGACCCCCTACCCGAGATCCGCCGGTTTTGACACCGACATTGGTGCTTTCATTGAGAGTTCCGTTGTGTGTTCGGCAAAAGGTCGATGGCTCGCCTGCAGATCAACTGCGACTTCGGCATCTTCGTCACCAGCTCGACTGGTCACCTTGGTTCGACCAAGGACTGCGCCCTACCTCCAATCGTCATGTACGGATGAGGGCCTTCATCAACATCAACTCCAATCTCTATCAAGATCATGGAGGAATCATCCAGGGAGCCCGGGGGCTCAACGTCAACATTGCCCTCGGGCGACCGTACTGTTTTTCTGGACATCGAACTTATATCCGCCGTCACCGCCTCCTCAAGCGTCGGTTTGACGATTGCTTCGGTGGAATTGTGCGGAATTGAGTCTACAACAACCCTGGAAAATTTCGTCGAGTTCCGATGGAGGAATCTCTGGCAATCTCCGATATACCGGAGCCGCATTGAATCTGGACGAGAATTCGTACGAGTTTAGGGCGTGGTGTCCAGCTTCTAGCTCGGACCTCCTTTGGAAGATCCAACCGTTGATCGGCTGCGGAATTCCTATATCTACCACCCCTCCAAATTTCAGCTCGATCCGACCGTCCAAACTCCGGGAACCTTCCGATTAGTGCATCACTTTTCAGATCTGTTTTCTGCGCGAAAACAAATCCGACCCGAGTTCATCCTTTTTACGAACGGGATTTCGGACATCCTTTTTGAAGGAAGTTTTGTATGGGGTATTGTGTTTTGTTTTCGAACACGTCCCACTAACTTTAAGATATTTTGAACATGATCTACAACATCATGCTGGTGTCAAACCAGTCCGGCAATATTGATCCACGGCTGCCGACCTGCGCTAGACACGTCGTCACTTTGTTGAGCCGAGCTCAACTTCTCCGGATCATCATCTCGGCAAGCCGAACAAGAGTCAAGCATCGTGAAGGATAAATCATCACCAACATCGCCGCCCCACGGATTACACGGAGCGGGCATACCGGCATCGCCGCACGGTCGCTTCATGAAGCCGACATCGACCATGTCACGACCTGCATCGGCAGGGCCGCACTATTGCTTATTCAAGCTGGTGTCCATCACGCCGACCTACTTCGACATCTCGGCTGAACCGGGGGCTTCGCCATCTCTTCATCAACCTACTCCGGACACTTCGGCGTCACTAGCCGACCAGGCGATGGGTGCGCGGATCGAGTCCCAATTTTGGGAATCACCTTCCTTCGGATTGCTACAACAAATAAACCAGGTGCTATTAATCCTAGTATTTCTTTTTGCTTGTTTGGGTTAATTTTTCCCAAGGAATTATTACTCTGGTTTATCCATCATATGTACACAGGTCTATCAAATGGTGGCCGCATTATCGACGGTCGCATGATGGTTCGGTCAGTTTCAGACATAGTCCGTGACGCCGCATCCGAACTTGGACCGACCTGTGAATCCAGGCTTTGCCACGCCTTTATTGCATTACGCCGACGACCTGCATCGACATCGACTTTGGCGCCAGGCCATATTTCTTTTATTACTCACTTTGCATAAATTATTTATTATGCAACGATTTTTTATTACTATTATCCCTGGTTTGCACTATTTTTTGTGCACAGGGAAATGATCCAGCCAGACTATATCCTTTGACGTCACCTCGGCTGGACGGGGGGCTTCGTCAACACTTCATTACCCCTTGCCAGGGACTTCGGCATCACTCTGCCGTCCTGTATTGACCGTGCTATGTCACCACTTCGGAGTGCCGAGCTCTTTGCTCCGCCACCTCGGGACCGGCTTGGGGGATGGAAACTTGTCCCGCATCAAGCTCGGACCGCGTCGTCAATGCCGAACACATTAACCAGCTAAGTTGCCTTCATGCTCAAAGTTTTAAATTTCTAACTTGTATTCAGTTCGACCAAGCATTATACTTTTTTGGAAAAAAGTTGCTTGTAAAAATTTTCCTTGTCCAAACTTTGTTCCCACATACTTGACGCGCTACCCGCGCTCATTATACCTGGGGGCTTCTTTAACAGAAGCTTATTCATACGGGCTTTATGCCCAACACATGTGTCACACTTCCGCATGTACCTTTTATTCACCATTATATGCATCGATATGACTTAAGTTTTGGCCAAGCTGGGTTGCTGGCTCTGTGCTTACCCCTCGATCCCGATTGTTCGGCTAGGTGGTAAAGGAGCACCTCTGCGATTATTCTGCCGGGTCAGCGGATGTGTACCTCAGACTGGGTGAAGCCGAAAGCTAGCGTTCTTAAGGGAATACTCGGTCGGTGAACTAAAAGATGATTTCTTACCTATTTATTTACCTGCCCCCAGATGTTTTTCTGCTCTTTTCGCAGTCCGGACATGCACTTTAGGGCATGCCTCCCAGGGAAAGGAACCCCTAATGGAACTATTCTCCCTGGAAGATGTTTCTTACTAACCATGTAATATAACATAACTAGTTGGGCACTTGTCTGATAAAGCACTAATGACCCCTACGCCTGGTCTCCACGCATGCCCCGGTTTTTATAACCGCGAGGGTATTCGGACACACTCCGGACTATTGGGTCCAGAGGTTGAAGCGAAAAGGTCCGCTACGACAAACGATCTACAATGCGGCTAGAAGGCATTCTACATGTCACCTTCCACTATATATTTAAACTTTTACCCAAGTCACTTGGGGGCTCTTATGTTTACTTGAGCCGTTTTATAATAAGTGTTTTTCTTCTTAGTTGTTGCAGAGTTTTTATTATTATTTAGCACTCCTTTTCTCGACACGAGTGTGCGGTCACTAGCCGGGGAGCCTAACTTCTCTCTCAAAACTGCTAGAGTTTAGTTTTCTAAACTGGCCTAATGAGAAGTACTCCGCCTTCGGGATGGGAGACTGAAGCCGTAGGCTGACCCGCTTGAAGTCTTGAGATAGGATGTGTAATGTTAAAACACGACAGAAGCACTTTTTTTTCTTCTAAAGTCCAATTTTCGGATTGGCATCGAACACTTGATCTTGTTCGGACGTCATGGCTTTACTGACGTTTTTTGGTTTTCCAAGCTTTTGGCAATTTTAAACTATTTGTGTGTTTTCAGCACAAGTCTCACAGTGCAATGCCGGACACCTTTAGAGATTCGGCAAAAATATTCTCGGATATTGCTATATATGCATCGGTTTCGAATTGTGTCTTCGGTCACTAGTTGGGTTGCCCGGCTCCTGCGCTTGCCTCCTATGTTCCGGTTTGTTCGGCTAGGTGTGCAAAGGGAGAACCACTGCGATTGTGCTTCCAGCTCGCATGGTCCAGCACCTCAGTGGAGAAAGCCGAAAACTGACTGTCACAATAGGCGTAAACTGCTCCGCGATCCGATGACTATATTAAATGACGGGCTTGACCTCGACTGTCGCCGAACACTACCGGGGGCTAGTAACTGGCCTCCCAAAATAAATCCTCAATATTTTGCTCTTACATTGGAGCTGAGGTTTCATGATCATGCTTAGCATGACAACCCAAAGAAAGGAACCGATAGCGGGACTATTTTCTTTGGAAGACATTTCTTCTGTTAAACAGTAATATAACATATCTCTCTGCATAACTTTGTTTATAAAACTGTATGACCAGATTGCCTTGTTTGTCGTAAATCTTTGCCCTCATAAAGGCTTTATAAAGTAGGACAAACACTCCTCGGCTACTGGCCGAGGAGGTTGAAGCTGATGGTCGGTCAACAAAGTTTTGTACAATGCGGATCTGAGCTTTAATGACATAAAGTACTTGGATACATTGAGTCATTACACATAATTTGTGATTTTACTATGGATATCGATCCTTAATTCGGCCACCCGTGCCCGCATTAAGGCTCGGGGCTCTTGGGCTTCGGGCTTATTATTTACAAATATTAAAGGGCACATTGATCCCCGATCCGGTGTTGCCACCCGACCGGTGTCTCGGGGCTACTGCATTGCCTGCTCTATGCAGAAAATTTTAAGTGCAATCAGTTTCGAGGAGATTTTGATCCTCGGGTTGGTCGGCCGCACCCAACCCGAGTCTCGAGGACCGAGCACGCCGCTTTTGTGTCCCGGTATTCTGCCGAGCTAGGACTTGATCCTCGGACCGATTTTGCAAATCAACCTTGAGTCTCGGCAGCTACGGGATCAGCGGTATTATGTCATCCTTCATGTGCATCTCGGTTTTAGACCGATACACACCTTGAGGGCTCTTGGCTATATATCTCGTCGAGAATAAATTGCATCCATAAAAATATTGACCAAAAATCAGCCCACATTCGGGGTGGTGCACCACCTCGGAAGCAATTCGACATATAGTTCGGATGCAAGTGGCTGGCTCCTTAGAGGGCATTTCCGGCATTAAGCTCGGCTAAACTCCTTCAAACTTCTTTGAACCAAGGTGATTTACGACACCTCGGATACAGTCCGGCGTTGGAGCTCGGATACATAGTCCAGCGTTGGAGCTCGGATACCGTCCGGCGTTGGAGCTCGGATACATAGTCCGCGATAGAGCTGGGAAGCAGTCCGCGTTGGTGCTCGGCTGCAAAGATGCCTCGAATGCAGTCCGGCGTTGGAGCTCGGACGCAAGAGGACGCTGCCGCCCGGGAACAATTTCAAACCCGAGGTGTGGCATAAAAATAACAAGGCATTGATAAAGGCCGGAAACTTAAAGGGGCTCCTCGGATACCCGACGTATAAACTCGTTGAATGCATTTCGGCATCCTCAAGATCGAAGATGAGAAGATTTGTTGAACCAGTTTTCAAGACCGACGACCGAAGATGAAGAACAGTTCGGAAGAATCGAGGAGCGTCCCCAACTTGAAGACCGGTTCAGGGTGCTACTGACGGTGTCCTGGACTAGGGGGTACTCACCACGTCGTCTCCCGATCAGTTGGATTGGGCTGAGGATCCCCATGGCCGTATACTCATGGGCCAATCCGGACATGTGCCGCATACAAGGAAGATTCCATAAGACTTGGTGATCAAGACAAGGACACCTCCCCCACGGGCGTATTCGGCTAGGACTCTTGTTATCCTAGGCCTCTGGTGCATTGTATAAACCAGGGCCAGGCTAGTCGACAGATATACAATATACAACAATCATACCATAGGCTAGCTTCTAGGGTTTAGCCTCTTTGATCTCGTGGTAGATCCACTCTTGTAACACACATCATCAATATTAATCAAGCAGGACGTAGGGTTTTACCTCCATCAAGAGGGCCCGAACCTGGGTAAAACATCGTGTCCCTTGTCTCCTGTTACCATCCGCTTAGATGCACAGTTCGGGACCCCCTACCCGAGATCCGCCGGTTTTGACACCGACAATCATGCAAAGCAATATGACAATGAATGCCAATAGAAAGTAGTTGGCGAGCACCTTTTAAGTAGTTGCTGAGCACCTTTTCCTCCCTTCCCCCAGCAGCTTGAACGGCAAGCATATAGATGCCCAAAAACTCTGACGAGTTCAACTTTCCATCATACTTCTCTAGGAGATCAGGTTTGAAGGTACGATACGATGGCCAACGGATAGCTCGCGAGTGAAGGCGGGGCAACCTATCTCGTAAGGCAAGTACCCGCTGCTACTTCTTGAGCTTGTGTTGGTTTTCCCTTGAAGAGGAAAGGGTGATGCAGAAAAGTAGAGATAAGTATTTCCCTCAGTTTGAGAACCAAGGTATCAATCCAGTAGGAGAAAACGCATAAATCACTGAATATCTGCACAAACAATCAAACAACTTGCACCCAACGCGATAAAGGGGTTGTCAATCCCTTCACGGTTACTTGCAAAAGTGAGATCTGATAAAGATAGATAAACAGTAAAGTAAATACTTTTGATATTTTTGGTTTATAAATCGAAAAGTAAAAGATTGCAAGATAGTAGATCGGAAACTTATATGATGGAAAACAGAAACTTGTATGATGGAAAATAGAAACTTGTATGATGGAAAATAGACACGAGGGCCATAGCTTTCACTAGAGGCTTCTCTCATGATAGCAAATAATACGGTGGGTGAACAAATTACTGCCGAGCAATTGATAGCAAAGCGTAAAGTTATGGCGATATCTAAGGTAACGATCATGAATATAGGCATCACGTCTGTGTCAAGTAGACCGAAATGATTCTGCATCTACTACTATTACTCCACAAATTGACCGCTAAGAGTATTAAGTTCATAAAGAGAGGAGTAATGCATTAAGTAAGATGACATGATGTAGAGGAATTAACTCAAGAAATATGATGAAAACCCCATCTTTTTATCCTCGATGGCAATAATACAATACGTGCCTTGCTGCCCCTACTGTCACTGGGAAAGGACACCGCAAGATTGAACCCAAAGCTAAGCACTTCTCCCATTGCAAGAAAAACCAATCTAGTTGGCCAAACCAAACCGATAGTTCAAAAAGAATTACAAAGATATCAAATCATGCATAAAAGAATTCAAAGAAGATTCAAATAATATTCATAGATAAGCTGATCATAAATCCACAATTCATCGAATCTCGGCAAACACACTACAAAAAAGTATTACATCGAAAAGAACTCCAAGAACATCGAGGAGAACATGGTATTGAGAATCAAAGAGAAAGAAGAAGCCATCTAGCTAATAGCTATGGACCAGTAGGTCTGTGGTAAACTACTCATGCTTCATCAGAAGGGCAATAGGGTTGATGTAGAATCCCTCCATGATCGAATCCCCCTCCGGCAGGGTGCCAAAAAAGGTCCCTAGATGGGATCTCACAGGTTCAGAAGGTTGCGGCGGTGAAAAAGTGTTTTCGTGGATGCCTCTAGTGGTTCAGGGATGTTTGGGAATATATAGACAAAAGAATTAGGTCAGGAGGTGCACAGGGGGGCCACAAGGGTGGGGGGCACGCCCTACCCCCCTGGGCGCACCCTCCATCCTCGTGGCCGCCTCGTGGCTCCTCCGACTTCATATCCAAGTCTCCTGGTTGTCTTCTGGTCCCAAAAAAATCATCGCGAAGGTTTTATTCCGTTTGGACTCCGTTTGGTATTCCTTTTCTGCGAAACTCAAAAACAGGGGGGAAAACAGGAATTGGCACTGGGCTCTAGGTTAATAGGTTAGTCCCAAAAATAATATAAAGCAGCATATTAAAGCATATAAAACGTCCAAAACAGATAATATAATAGCATGGAACAATAAAAAATTATATATACATTGGAGACGTATGAAGCATCCCCAAGCTTAATTCTGGCTCGTCCTCGAGTAGGTAAATGATAAAAACAGAATTTTTGATGTGGAATGCTACCTAACATATTTATCCATGTAATTTTCTTTATTGTGGCATGAATGTTCAGATCCGTAAGATTCAAAACAAAAGTTTAATATTGACATAAAAACAATAATACTTCAAGCATACTAACAAGGCAATTATGTCTTCTCAAAATAACATGGCCAAAGAAAGCTTATCCCTACAAAATCATATAGTGTGGCTATACTCCATCTTCATGTACAACCCTGATGACAAGCCAAGCAATTGTTTCATACTTTTGATGTTCTCAAACTTTTTCAACTTTCATGCAATACATGAGCGTGAGCCATGGACATAGCACTATAGGTGGAATAGAAGGTGGTTGTGGAGAAGACAAAAAGAAGGAGATAGTCTCATATCAACTAGTACTGGTGCACATCGGTCCTAAATAAACGGTTTTTAACCCCTTTCCGCGACGGCATTCGGAACCGTCGCCAAGTGAGTTTGGGCGATAGGGGCGGTCCTTCCCACACGACCCAGAAACCGTTGGGGATATGCCCTCCTGGCACACACGCTCGACAAAATGAGATCGTGTGCGACCGGCGAGCTCTCAAATACAGAAATACGTATAGTAGTGCTAAAAAATACAATTATACAAGCGAAATCATTTCAGGTCGTAAGTACATCCCACACAGTCAATCACCACTAAACGTTTCGGTTCGTATATACATCCCATACAGTCACTACAAGGGAAACGTTTGTGCAAGGTGGCGTAACGCAAATTTTTTTGAAGAGAATGTCGTGTGTGATTGTTCATTGATCCAACACGGTTTATTCCTAGAAACTGTGTGCGTTGCCTGAGGTCATCGCCCACAGTGGTTTCTCATTAACCGTTTGCAATAGGAAAAGCCAATTAGCGGGCTAATTGCCCTATTATTAATAATCCATTTACTAATCTAATTGACATTCATATTAAGCACATAATATATTCCATTTCCATATTTAGGAAGCATGATTTCATAATTGAAATACATCAGAGTACAACATGATATAGCTTCAGCACTCAGCTACCCCATTACACAACTACACCGGGAGCAAGTTTCACATGCAACATTTAGAACCTTTTGAAATTAGCATCATATACGGTACATAGAGAGATGCATCTCATCTGGAAAACTGCTGAAGCGGAAGGCGAATATTGAGCCTTCATTCATGTTGAAGGTCTTTGCAACTTTAGGCCAGTGCCTGTGGATGATTGACCGTCCATCCTTCGACCTCTTCAGGAACACTTCAATATTGAACCGGGGGTGTTGTATGAAAACTTTCCTCGCCTCCTGACCACAGAGGTGGTTTGAGAGGTAATCATCAGTGAAGCCTGAAAACAAGGATGTGCATAAATATCTTCTCTATATTGGAAATGGGGCAAAGGAATACAAAAAGGCAAGGTATAATAGTTAGTACCATATTGTAAACCTCAGTGCTTCCCATTGTTTCCCTGCAACACATATAAGGTAGTTAGTCATCAGGTTAAGTAAGGGTTCACATGCTATCAGTAAAATATTTTGATGATAAATAAGCACATTGCAGATTCAACAGATTAATTCAAGCCACATGGAAAACCCATTTATTCAAACCAAGCATGATTAAGAACTAGGAAATATAACACTTGTATATGTTTCTCATGTATTAAGTGCAGCCAAATTTGATTTATTCCTCACATAGAATACAATAACAGAATGCAGCCACAGCAATTGAACATTGCATTGCAGAATTGAACCAAGCAGTTAACTGAACACCACAACAAATGAACCAAACCTTAACTGAGCACCACATTGCACAATATAACATACTCCTAATAGAAGATTAGATAGTTAACCAAACCAAGCATGCTTAACAACTTGGAAATATAGCAATTGTATTTGTTTCTCATGTATTTAGTACAACCAAATTCGATTTATTCCTCACATAGTATACAATAAGAGAATGCAGCCACAACAATTGAACATCACATTGCAGAATTGAACCAAGAAGTTAACTAAACACCACAACAAATGAACCAAACATTAACTGAGCACCACATTGCACAATATAACATACTCCTAATAGAAGATCAGACAGTTAACCAAACCAAGCATGCTTAAAAACTTGGAAATATAGCAATTGTATTTTTTTCTCATGTATTTAGTACAACCAAATTCGATTTATTACTCACATGGTATACAATAACAGAATGCAGCCACAACAATTGAACATCGCATTGCAGAATTGAACCAATCAGTTAACTAAACACCACAACAAGTGAACCAAGCCACAAAAAATGAACCAAGCAGTTAACTAAACACCAATTGAACAATATAACATACTCATAGTAGAAGATCAGACAGTTAACCAAACCAAGCATGCTTAACAACTTGGAAATATTGCACCCGGAAGAATTGAAGATCACATTTGCAGAATTGAACCAAGCAGTTAATTGAACACCACATTGCATGACATATAGAACATATACACTATAGCAGAAGATTGCATGGTGAAAGTAGATAGCACAATTCACTAGAATTTCTTAAGGAAAGGCAATAGCTAGAAAATTGAAAATGGGTCCTTATAGTGAGCTAATAAGACAAGCTACTCCTCATTGTCGGAGATATCGATGACGATTGGCTCCTTGGACATGGAAGAGGGCGAGGCCTCCGCATCGTGGGTGCCCTCATTGTAGTGGTGAGTTTCCTGAGCCGCTCCGGGCACCAACCTTCTGGCTCTCGAGATGAGGTAAGCACGTGCACGCTGAGAAAACACCTCGTAGTCTTCGTCGAAGGCACTGACGGTGGCCTCGAGAAAATGCCACGAACTATCGTTTAAAGCAGCCAACCACGTCACGGCATCGGCGCGCGAGGCGTTAGTGGTGGCTTCGACGGCGAGGTGCTCCTCCAAGTTCCGGGGGTCGGCACGAATGGCTGCCATCGTGACCTCATTCGCGCGTGCGGCCGCAATGTGCTTCTCCGCTGCCAAATGCTCCTTGAGGTCCTGGCTATACTGCATGCACCATGGCTTAGGCCAGCGCTTATTTGGTGGAGGGGTCGGTGATTTGGGTAGAAGGTGTCGCGCTCACACCGGCGGTCGGGGCATGTGGGATGTGGAAGGAGGAGGAGGATGGGGGTCGGGTGTGGATTACCTGCCTGGATAGGCGAGGCCGAGCAGCGTGAAGGAGGGTCGCCTGCGAGGAGGCGGCGGCGCTGCAAGCAAGGAGTGAAGGTTTCATCTTGGAAAGGAAGGCGGAGAGAGGGGAAATGTGGCTTTTTGTAAGGGGCAGGGGCGGGGAGGTAGATATTTCTGCGGAAGCCGAAAATTTGGAATGGCTTCAGCCAAAAAACTGGCGCGCAAAGTGTCATCAGACACGGTCCCTTATTTAGACACGGTCCGAAGATATTTTGTGCTCCATCTCACACGGTTGGTTATAATAAACTTTGTGGGATCTACTTGATTTTGGGTCTTGATTTGAATTACATAATGGGGTCACAGCGGCCATGGACGGTGTTTGAATTGCTAGACCTTTTATCTGCAGTGATCATAAAAGAATTGGAATTATTCAGGGTTCGTTTGGACATTTTTATGCATTAAGTGAGTTTTCAATGCATTTATGTGCATAATTCAAATTTGAACTACATGCACATGCTCCAGTGCATATAAATTGGTTGAAAAATCAAATCTGTGTCCTTGGGTGCATGCTTAGGTCCCATTCAAGAAATGGGAATGAATTTCAAACACCATGGCACCATTGATTGCCGGCAAAACATTGAGATGCCTAGTTTTTAAATTCCATTAAATCCAAAACTCGTCTGAAATTCATGAAACTTGGCATGCTATCATGGAGCGGCATCAACATGCCATGGTACTAATTTTTCCCCATTTGGGGCAGGTTTGGGTATATGCTTCTCACAAACCGGAGCTTCTCACAACAAGCATGATGGTTTTCGGTAGGGAATGTCCCACCTTTGGGGACGAAACGATATCCATTGACTCTTATTACTTCCAAAAAAAATTTCTCGTGTCAACATAGAACAACAGGAGTGTTGTGTGATTTTTTGTGATTTTTTGGGGTTCGTTTGGAAAATTTTATGCAGTAAGTGAGTTTTCAATGCATTTATGTGCATAATTAGAATTTGAACTACATGTGCATGCTCCAGTGCATATAAGTTGGTTTAAAAATGAAATATGTGTCCTCGGGTGCATGCTTAGGTCCCATGCAAGAAATGGGAATGAATTTCAAACACCAGGGCACCGTTGATTGCCAGCAAAACATTGAGATGCCTGGTTTTTAAATTCTATTAAATCCAAAACTCATCTGAAATTCATGAAACTTGGCATGCTATCATGTAGCGGCATCAACATGCCGGGGTACAAATTTTGTCCCATTTTGGGCAGGTTTGGGTATATGCTTCTCACAAACTGGAGCTTCTCACCACAAGCATGATGGTTTTTGGTAGGGAAAGTCCCACCTTTGGGAACAGAATGATATCCATTGCCTCTTATTGCTTTCAAATGTTTTTATCGTGTCAACATAGAACAACAGGAGTGTTGTGTGAATTTTTGTGATTTTTGGGGTTCGTTTAGACATTTTTATGCATTAACTGAGTTTTCAATGCATTTATGTGCATAATTCAAATTTGAACTACATGCGCATGCTCGAGTGACTATAAATTGGTTGAAAAATAAAAAATGTGTCCTTATGTGCATGATTAGGTCCCATGCAAGAAATGGGAATTCATTTCAAACACCATGGCGCTGTTGATTGCCGGTAAAACATTTAGATGCCTGGTTTTTAAATTCTAGTAAATCCAAAACTCGTCCGGTGTGCAGGTTCACCGAGAAGCGTACGAGATGTTCAACACATGATTTGTGCATCTCTTCAATGCAAACGGTTCAGTGAGGCAGTAAAGCGGCAAAAAATAAACCAAAAAATATACATGCTGCCACACGCCTCATGTGTCGTGTGAGCAGGCGTGAGTTGACGGGACGCATGCGAGCAGTCCGCCGCGCAGGCATACCAAGAGGCGTGCGTGCAAGTGTGTTTATTGACGGGGAGGCGTGCGAGTAGCTGTGTGAAATGATGGTAGGAATGGTAGATGTCCGCCACGCAGGCTCACCGGGAGGCAAGACAACTTTTGACCGCAGCCTGCCTCGCTCCCACTGGTCCATATTAATTGCGCGCCCGAGCCACCGGCCATAATAGGCAGCCGCACCCCCGGTCCACTGTGGTCACCAGCGTTTGGACTCCGGAGTGTATGAAGATGCCGCCGAAGCGCACCATCGGAGGGAGTGGCGATGCCGGGGCTGGTGAAGCACCGCACAACGCGTCAAGCTAGCCAAAGAGGTTTCCATTGCCGCCGACGAGGTGTCGCGCGGGCAGCAGCATGACCTTGAATTCGTCGGCGCCATCGTGCCCCCCAGCTGGAGCCGGAGGTCAACAGCAACTCCGGCAACAACTGCGACTCCGACGGAAAACCGGTTAGTCACCTACATATATGTTTGTGCCTTTTTTCTTCCTGATCTTGGGAATTGATTTCGAATGTCCTACATGTTATGCCATTTTTTTTCTTTTAGATTGGTATGAACACAGATGAGGCTCCGACCAGCGCCGTTGCCGGATGTAGATCTTGGACCCGGCTGTGCGGCCAGAAGCGCCCCCTGGACCTGAGGAACCAGTAGAATCTCCGGTGGACCGCATCAGCGATCTCCCGGGAATCCTAGGGGATCATATCTACCTTCTCCCCACCAAGGATGGCTGCCGCACACAAGTCCTCGCATCTCGGTGGCGCACTCTGTGGTGCACCGTGTTGGGGAACGTAGCAGAAATTCAAAATTTTCCTACGTGTCACCAAGATCTATCTATGGAGAAACTAGCAACGAGGGGAAGGAGAGTGCATCTACATACCCTTGTAGATCACTAAGCGGAAGCGTTCATGAGAACGGGGTTGAAGGAGTCGTACTCGTCGTGATTCAGATCACCGATGATCAAGTGCCGAACGGACGGCACCTCCGCGTTCAACACACGTACAGCCCGGTGACGTCTCCCACGCCTTGATCCAGCAAGGAGAGAGGGAGAGGTTGAGGAAGACTCCATCCAGCAGCAGCCCAACGGCATGGTGGTGATGGAGGAGCGTGGCAATCCCGCAGGGCTTCGCCAAGCACCAAGGGAGAGGAGGAAGAAGAGATGCAGGGCTGCACCAACGAGAGGAGAAATACTCTTGTGTTATGGGCAGCCCCAGGCCTCTATTTATATAGGGGAGAGGGAGGAGGAGGCGCCCCTCTAGGGTTCCCACCCTAGGGGGCGGCAGCCCTAGATGGGAAACAAGGGCGGCCAAGAGGGGAGAGAGGAGGCGCCTAGGGTGGGCCTTAGGGCCCATCTAAGCCTAGGGTTTCCCCTTCTCCCTTTTTTTCTCTTAGCTGCCCTTGGGCCCTTGTGAGGCGCACCAGCCCACTTAGGGGCTGGTCCTCACCACACTTGGCCCAAGCAAGCCTCCGGGTTGGTGGCCCCACTTGGTGGACCCCGGGACCTCCCGGTGGTCCCGTGTCGCCTCAAACTTTTCCTGACCAAAACAGGACTTCCATATATAAATCTTTACCTCCGACCATTCCGAACTCCTCGTGACGTCCGGATCTCATCCGGACTCAACAACATTCGGTAACCACATACAAGCTTCCTTTATAACCCTAGCGCCACCGAACCTTAAGTGTAGACCCTACGGGTTCGGAGACAAGCGACATATGACCGAGACGTTCTCCGGTCAATAACCAACAGCGGATCTGGATACCCATGTTGGCTCCCACATGTTCCACGATGATCTCATCGGATGAACCACGATGTCAAGGACTCAATCGATCCGTATACAATTCCCTTTGTCTAGCGGTATTGTACTTGCCCGAGATTCGATCGTCGGTATACCGATACCTTGTTCAATCTCATTACCGCAAGTCTCTTTACTCGTTCCGTAACACATCATCCCATGATCAACCCCTTGGTCACATTGTGCACATTATGATGATGTCCTACCGAGTGGGCCCAGAGATACCTCTCCGTTTACGGGAGTGACAAATCCCGCCTTGATTCGTACAACCCAATGCAGACACTTTCGGAGATACCTGTAATGCACCTTTATAGCCACCCATTCGTTGTGACGTTTGGTACACCCAAAGCATTCCTACGGTATCCGGAGTTGCACAATCTCATGGTCTAAGGAAAAGATACTTGACATTAGAAAAGCTTTAGCATACGAACTACACGATCTTTGTGCTAGGCTTAGGATTGTCTTGTCCATCACATCATTCTCCTAATGATGTGATCCGTTATCAATGACATCCAATGTCCATGGTCGAAACCGTAACCATCTATTGATCAACGAGCTAGTCAACTAGAGGCTTACTAGGGACATGGTGTTGTCTACGTATCCACACATGTATCTGTGTTTCCTATCAATACAATTATAGCATGGATAATAAACGATTATCATGAACAAAGAAATATAATAATAACTTATTTATTATTGCCTCTAGGGCATATTTCCAACAGTCTCCCACTTGCACTAGAGTCAATAATCTAGTTCACATCGCCATGTGATTAACATTGACAGGTCACATCGCCATGTGACCAACATCCAAAGAGTTTACTAGTGTCATTAAACTAGTTCACATCATCATGTGCTTAAGACTCAATGAGTTCTGGGGTTTGATCATGTTTTGCTTGTGAGAGAGGTTTTAGTCAACGGGTCTGTAACATTCAGATCCGTATGTACTTCGCAATTCTCTATGTCATATTGTAAATGTTGCTTCCACGCTCCACTTGAAGCTATTCCAAATGGTTGCTCCACTATACGTATCCGGTTTGCTACTCAGAGTCACTCGGATAGGTGTTAAAGCTTGCATCGACGTAACCCTTTACGCCGAACTCATTATCACCTCCATAATCGAGAAACATGTCCTTATTTACTCCAAGGACAATTTTGATCATTGTCCAATGATCCATTCTGGATCATTCTTGTACCCTTGACTGACTCATGGCAAGGCACACTTCCGGTGCGGTACACAGCATAGCATACTATAGAGCCTACGTCTAAAGCATAGGGGACGACCTTCGTCCTTTCTCCCCTTTCTGCCGTGGTCGAGCTTTTTAAGTCTTAACTTCATACCTTACATCTCAGGCAATAACTCCTTCTTTGACTGATCCATCTTGAACACCTTCAAGATCATGTCAAGGTATATGCTCATTTGAAAGTACCATTAAGCGGTTTTTGACCTATCTTCATAGATCTTGATGCTCAATGTTCAAGTAGCTTAATCCAGGTTTCCCATTGAAAAACAAATAATCCTATATGCTTTCCAGAAAATCCTACATCATTTCTGATCATCAATATGTCAACAACATATACTCATCAGAAATTCTATAGTGCTCCCACTCACTTCTTTGGAAATACAAGTTTCTCATAAACTTTGTATAAACCCAAAATCTTTGATCATCTCATCAAAGTGCACATTCCAACTCCGAGATGCTTACTCCAGTCCTTAGAAGGATCGCTGGAGCTAGCATACCTTTTAGCATCCTTAGGATCGACAAAACTTTTCTGATTGTATCACATACAACCTTTCCTTACTGGCGGTAAGGAAACTCGTTTTGACATCCATCTGCCGGATTTCATAAATGCAGCTAATGCTAACATGATTCCGACGGGCTTAAGCATCGCTACGGATGAGAAAATCTCATCGTAGTCAACTCCTTGAACTTGTGAAAAAACTCTTCGCCACAAGTCGAGTTTCATAGACGGTGATATTACCGTCCACGTCCGTCTTCTTCTTAAAGATCCATTCATCTCAATGGCTTGCCGTTCATCGGGCAGGTCCACCAAAGTCCATGCTTTGTCCTGATACATGGATCCTATCTCGGATTTCATGGCTTCTAACCATTTGTCGGAATTTGGGCCCACCATCTCTTCTCCATAGCTCGTAGGTTCATTGTTGTCTAGCAACATGACCTTCAAGACATGATTACTTGTACCACTCAAGTAGTACGCATCCTTGTCACCCTCGAGGTACGTCGGTGACTTGATCCAAACTTCATGATCACTATCATAAGCTTCTACTTCAATTGGTGTAGGTGCCACGGAACAACTTCCTGTGCCTGCTACACACTTGTTGAAGTGACGGTTCAATGACCTCATCAAGTCTCCACCATCCTCCCACTCAACTTTTCGAGACGAACTTTTCCTCGAGAAAGGACCCGATTCAAGAAACAATCTCTATTGCTTTCGGATCTGAATTAGGAGGAATACCCAACTGTTTTGGGTGTCCTATGAAGATGCATTTTATCCGCTTTGGGTTTGAGCTTATCAACCTGAAACTTTTTCACATAAGCGTCGCAGCCCCAAACCTTTAAGAAATGACAGCTTAGGTTTCTCTAAACCATAGTTCATACAGTGTCATCTCAACGGAATTACGTGGTGCCCTATTAAAGTGAGTGCGGTTGTCTCTAATGCCTAACCCATGAACGATAGTGGTAATTCGATAAGAGACATCATGGTACGCACCATATCCAATAGGTTGCAACTATGATGTTCGGACACACCATCACACTATGGTGTTCGGTGTATTAATTGTGAAACAATTTGCACAATGTCTTAATTGTGTGCCAAAACTCAGAACTCAGATATTCATCTCTATGATCATATCATAGACATTCTATCCTCTTGTCACGATGATCTTCAACTTCACTCTGAAATTACTTGAACCATTCAATAATTCAGACTCGTGTTTCATCAAGTAAATATACTCAATATCTACTCGAATCATCTGTGAAGTCGAACATAACGATATTCATCAGATGCCTCAAAGACTCATTGGACTGCACACATCAAAATGTGTTACTTCCAACAAGTTGCTATCTTGTTCCATCTTATTGAAACCGAGGCTTTTCAGTCATCTTGCCCATGTGGTATGTTTTGCATATCTCAAGTGATTCAAAATCAAGTGAGTCCAAACGATCCATCTGCATGGAGTTTCATGCGTATACACCAATAGACATGGTTCACATGTCTCAAACTTTTCAAAAACGAGTGAGTCTAAAGATCCAACAACATGGAGCTTCTTCATGCGTTTTACACCAATATGACTTACATGGCAGTGCCACAAGTAAGTGGTACTATCATTACTATCTTATACTTATGGCATGAAAATGTGTATCACTACGATCGAGATTCAATAAACCATTCTTTTAGGTGCAAGACCATCGAAGGTATTATTCAAATAGAGTAACCATTATTCTCCATAAATGAATAACAGATTAAGTATAGACATAATCCAATCATGTCTATGCTCAACGCAAACACCAAATGACAATAATTCTGGTTTAATACTAATCTTGATGGTAGAAGGAGCGTGCGATGTTTTGATCACATCAAATTGGAAACACTTCCAACACATATCGTCAGCTCACCTTTAGCTAGTCTCCGTTTATTCCGTAGCTTTTATTTCGAGTTACTAACACTTAGCAACCGAACCGGTATCTAATACCCTGGTGCTACTAGGAGTACTAGTAAAGTGCACATTAACATAATGCATATCCAATATACTTCTATCGACCTTGCCAGCCTTCTCATCTACCAAGTATCTAGGGTAATTCTGCTTCAGTGTCCATTCCCTCATTGCAGAAGCACTTAGTCTCGGGTTTGGGTTCAACCTTGGGTTTCTTCACTAGAGCAGCAACTGATTTGCCGTTTCATGAAGTGTCCCTTCTTGCCCTTGCCCTTCTTGAAACTAGTGGTTTCATCAACCATCAACAATTGATGCTCCTTCTTGATTTTTACTTTCGCGATGTCAAACAACGCGAATACCTCAAGGATCATCATCTCTATCCTTGATATGTTATAGTTCATCACGAAGCTCTAGCAGCTTGGTGGCAATGACTTTGGAGAAACATCACTATCTCATCTAGAAGATCAACTCCCACTCGATTCAAGTGATTGTTGTACTCAGGCAATCTGAGCACAAGCTCAACGATTGAGCTTTTCTCCCTTAGTTTGTAGGCTAAGAAAATCGTCGGAGGTCTCATACCTCTTGACGTGGGCACGAGCCTGAAATCCTAATTTCAGCCCTCGAAACATCTCATATGTTCCGCGACATTTCGAAAAACATCTTTCATGCCTCAACTCTAAACCGTTTAACTGAACTATCACGTAGTTATCAAGACGTGTATGTCCGATGTTCGCAACATCCACGCATCGGCGTTTGGGGTTTAGCACACTTAGCGGTGCATTAAGGACATAAGCTTTCTCTGTCCGCATAATCGCTACTTTCAACTTTCAACTATATTTTCTCTAGGAACATATCTAAACAAGGAACTAAAGCGCGAGCTTTCGACATAATTTGCAAAAGGTCTTTTGACTATGTTCAGATAATTAAGTTCATCTTATGAACTCCCACTCGATAGACATCCTCCGGTCATCTAAGTGATTACATGATCCGAATCAACTAGGCCGTGTCCGATCAACACGTGAGACGGACTAGTCATCATCGGTGAACATCTTCATGTTGATCGTATCTACTATACGACTCATGCTCGACCTTTCGGTCTCCGTGTTCGAGGCCATGTCTTTACATGCTAGGCTCGTCAAGTTAACCCTAAGTGTAATGCGTGTGTAAATCTTTCTTACACCCGTTGTATGTGAACGTAAGAATCCATCACACCCGATCAACACGTGGTGCTTAGAAGCGACGAACTGTAACAACGGTGCACGCTTAGGGGAGAACACTTCTTGAAATTTGTGTAAGGGATCATCTTATTTACTACCGTCGTTCTAAGTAAACAAGATGCATAAACATAATAAACATCACATGCAATTATATAGTGACATGATATGGCCAATATCATTTTGCTCCTTTGATCTCCATCTTCGGGGCTCCATGATCATCATCGTCACCGGCATGACACCATGATCTCCATCATCATGATCTCCATCATCGTGTCTTCATGAAGTTGTCTCGCCAACTATTACTTCTACTACTATGGCTACCGTTAGCAATAAAGTAAAGTAATTACATGGCGTTGTTTAATGACACGCAGGTCATACAATAAATAAAGACAACTCCTATGGCTCCTGCCGGTTGTCATAATCATCGACATGCAAGTCGTGAATCCTATTACAAGAACATGATCAATCTCATACATCACATATCATTCATCACATTCTTCTTGGCCATATCACATCACATAGCATACCCTGCAAAAACAAGTTAGACGCCCTCTAATTGTTGTTTGCATGTTTTACGTGGCTGCTATGGGTTTCTAGCAAGAACGCTTTCTTACCTACGCAAAACCACAACGTGATATGCCAATTGCTATTTACCCTTCATAAGGACCCTTTTCATCGAATCCGTTCCGACTAAAGTGGGAGAGACTGGCACCCGCTAGCCACCTTATGCACCAAGTGCATGTCAGTCGGTGGAACCTGTCTCACGAAGAGTACGTGTAAGGTCGGTCCGGCCGCTTCATCCCACAATACCGTCGAAACAAGATTGGACTAGTAACGGTAAGCATATTGAACATCATCAACGCCCACAACTACTTTGTGTTCT
Organism: Aegilops longissima; assembly: GCA_021605205.1. Taxonomy (NCBI): domain Eukaryota; kingdom Viridiplantae; phylum Streptophyta; class Magnoliopsida; order Poales; family Poaceae; genus Aegilops; species Aegilops longissima. The sequence goes on from CM038677.1 coordinate 302,628,170, forward strand.
ACTCGTGCAAAGAATCTACGCAATAAACCTGGCTCGATACCCTTTGTTGGGGAACGAGCGAAATTCAAAATTTTCCTCGTGTCACCAAGATCTATCTATGGAGAAACTAGCAACGAGGGAAGGAGAGTGCATCTACATACCCTTGTAGATCACTAAGCGGAAGCGCTCATGAGAACGGGGTTGAAGGAGTCGTACTGCCGTGATTCAGATCACCGATGATCAAGTGCCGAACGGACGGCACCTCCGCGTTCAACACACGTACAGCCCGGTGACGTCTCCCACGCCTTGATCCAGCAAGGAGAGAGGGAGAGGTTGAGGAAGACTCCATCCAGCAGCAGCCCAACGGCATGGTGGTGATGGAGGAGCGTGGCAATCCCGCAGGGCTTCGCCAAGCACCAAGGGAGAGGAGGAAGAAGAGATGCAGGGCTGCACCAACGAGAGGAGAAATACTCTTGTGTTATGGGCAGCCCCAGGCCTCTATTTATATAGGGGAGAGGGAGGAGGGTGCGCCCCCTCTAGGGTTCCCACCCCTAGGGGGGGCGGCAGCCCTAGATGGGAAACAAGGGGCGGCCAAGAGGGAGAGAGGCGGCCCCTAGGGTGGGCCTTAGGGCCCATCTAAGCCTAGGGTTTCCCTTCTCCCTTTTTTTCTCTTAGCTGCCCTTGGGCCCTTGTGGGGCGCACCAGCCCACTTAGGGGCTGGTCCTCACCACACTTGGCCCAAGCAAGCCTCCGGGTTGGTGGCCCCACTTGGTGGACCCCGGACCCTCCCGGTGGTCCCAGACATTACCAAATCGCCTCAAACTTTTCCTGTGACCAAAACAGGACTTCCCATATATAAATCTTTACCTACGGACCATTCCGAACTCCTCGTGACGTCCGGGATCTCATCCGGACTCAACAACATTCGCAACCACATACAAGCTTCCTTTATAACCCTAGCGTCACCGAACCTTATGTGTAGACCCTACGGGTTCGGGAGACAAGCGAGACATGACCGAGACGTTCTCCGGTCAATAACCAACAGCGGGATCTGGATACCCATGTTGGCTCCCACATGTTCCACGATGATCTCATCGGATGAACCACGATGTCAAGGACTCAATCGATCCGTATACAATTCCCTTTGTCTAGCGGTATTGTACTTGCCCGAGATTCGATCGTCGGTATACCGATACCTTGTTCAATCTCGTTACGGCAAGTCTCTTTACTCGTTCCGTAACACATCATCCCGTGATCAACCCCTTGGTCACATTGTGCACATTATGATGATGTCCTACCGAGTGGGCCCAGAGATACCTCTCCGTTTACGGAGTGACAAATCCCATCTTGATTCGTGCCAACCCAATGACACTTTCGAGATACCTGTAATGCACCTTTATAGCCACCCGATTCGTTGTGATGTTTGGTACACCCAAAGCATTCCTACGGTATCCGGAGTTGCACAATCTCATGGTCTAAGGAAAAGATACTTGACATTAGAAAAGCTTTAGCATACTAACTACGATCTTTGTGCTAGGCTTAGGATTGGGTCTTGTCCATCACATCATTCTCCTAATGATGTGATCCCGTTATCAATGACATCCAATGTCCATGGTCAGGAAACCTTAACCATCTATTGATCAACGAGCTAGTCAACTAGAGGCTTACTAGGGACATGGTGTTGTCTATGTATCCACACATGTATCTGTGTTTCCTATCAATACAATTATAGCGTGGATAATAAACGATTATCATAAACAAAGAAATATAATAATAACTTATTTATTATTGCCTCTAGGGCATATTTCCAACACACCGCGCCTCTTAATCTTGACTGTCATCAGCTATCTGTCGATGATGATTCTGAACTCCCCGGAGCCATCATCTCCTCCCACGGGGGCTCCGTTCAATGCATCTGCATCTCGGCATGCTACCTGCTAGACATACCCTGCATGGTGGCCGCCTGGCTGACATCCCGTCAATTCGATAAACTCCAACAGCTTGAGTTCTATCATGACTATGTATGTAACATACCATGAACCGATGTATCTGTGCCCTCACCACCGATGTCCATCACGTAGTTTTCCTCCTCTCTCCACACCGCCACCTTTGCCCGGTGCCATCTAGCGGACAATCTGGTACAAATGCTTCGACTCCCACTGCTAAAAAAACTTGCGCTTGTGGTGGTTGATTTGTCGGAGGCCGCACTGCACATCATCATGCACTCCAGCTGCCATGCCCTGGAGCGCTTGCTGCTTGTTTTTGCAATGGAAATTCATATCCATTATCTCAAAATAAATTCGCCCCACCTTGTAAGCATGGGAATTTGTTTTTTTGGACATGATCTCATCATCAAAGATGCCCCTTCACTTCAAAGGTTGCTCCTTGATTCTGGTATAGTACCTTCGCAAATAACTTCAGTCTCTACGCCTAAACTGGAGACCTTGGGTGCAATTCGTGATCCTTTTAGATGGTTCAAAATGGTGTTTGGCTCCACAGCTATTCAGGTACTGTATGTTATTCACATAAACTTTTGTAATCTGCCTTTTTGATTTGTGCGCATAAGTTAAGTATCATCTTGGAGTACACTTTTGTTACTAATATTGTGTTCTATGCTCAATGAAGAGCTTGTCCCTCCTATCAGTGGTGGTGGATTCAGTCAAGACCTTACATATCAGTATGTGGTGTTTTGATCTGAACACGATTATTGGCTTGCTGCAATGCTTTCCATGTCTGGAGAATTTGTATATAAAGGTGAAGATCTCACGCACATTGAAAGCCCATATATAATGTACTATAATTAATCATTGAGCTATCACTCTTTCAACATAATCTTTTTAGACATTAACTATTTTCAAGCTTCATCTCTATTTAGGCACTAACACATGGAGAAAAAGGTATAACCAATCTATGGTTCAAGAAGCACCGGGATTTTCTCAGATCTCATGACATTCGTTTGAAGACAGTGACACTGGAAGGATATGCATCCAACAATGCAAACACTAGCTTTGTCACATTCTTCATGTTGAATGCGAGGGCACTATTGTCCATGAGGATTAAGTTTTTCGACAAGAAATTTCTTACGGCTGTAAGTGTTGAACAACATAAAAAGAAGTTTCAGGTGGACCTAAGGGCTTCTAATCGTGCTTGGCTTCTACTTACAACAACTTGTCATCATGTACCAGTAGAATTTCTGGCCGGGGATCTTGATTTTATGGATCAGACCGATCCATTTGATTGTGACTGCCGAAAAATTTGGTTGAGTTTGATGTCATTGTCCTGTTCAATCTGGATTCTGTCTAAACCTGATGAGCAATTAATCCTCGTGCTTTTGTACTGTTTGTAAGCTGGAGTTAGATATTGTTTCCCTTTTCAACTCGGTTTTGACCCATATTTTCTTTCATACTGGGCCAATGGCTTGCCATTTCTTTCATTAAGACATAAATATTATAAGCATTCACAACATAGGGAAAGAACATCACTGTTACTGTTAGTCCAATTTGTGACAAGTTTTGGTACCAACTTCTTACAAGCTGGAGCTTCTCTCAAGAAGGCTCATGGTTCTGAGAGGGACCTTGTCACCTATATGTGCGAAATGACATATGCTGTCTCTTCCCTCCTTGATTTATTTTACAAAGGCAACATGCAACTATATATAGTAGTGTCTTCCTAAAAATATGAAATTATCCACGGTTCGTTTTGCCTTTTTATACATTATTTGAGTTTCCTAGGCATTTTGGAACATACTTTCGTGTGTGCAAAGGTCATTTGTGTACTAGCCATATATGTAATTCGATGTTCAATCTGTTTATGGAATCAAGTCCTTATAAGGTATAAGTACATATGCTGTTGTTCTGTGTGCAATGACATCGCACACGGACCCTCCTGGGGAACTCGTCGGTGATGATTTAATCAATCGCTGACAATTGTATACCACCAAGCGGTTGCCCACAACACACACGGCTTATTAGCAGCAAATCGTCTGTGTTATTATGGATCTTCGCACACATTTCTGATTACAGACCTGTTGCCGCGTATCCCACACATCTTGTTATATTGAACTGTTTCTGTTCTGTTGGCTCAAAGCAAAGAGTTCAGCCGAGTGAACCGCACGCCGTATATCGCACACACCTTCATCTGGTTGACTGTTTCTTTTGTGTTGCCTAATCACAAACAGTTCATCCGAGTGAACCGTATGTTGTATATCGCACACACCTTCGTCTGGCTGCCCGTTTCTTTTGTTCCTCATCATCAAAAACAGCTCATTGAACTGAACCATATGCCCTGCATCGCACATGCATCTAAAATCTGAACCATGTTTGATGCATCATCCATCGCAAATGTTTTGCACCTTTTTTGACGGGTTTTTTACATCCCCGATTGTGATTAGTGCATCGCACACAGTTTCATGAAAGGGTCTCTGATCGTAGTGCCGCGTTAGCAGCATCCTGCAGTAGTGTAGGCGTATCAATGGGCTAGGAGATGCCCATTAATAGATATCAATGTGAGCGAGTGGGGATTGCCATGCAATGAATGCACTAGAGCTATAAGTTTATGAAAGCTCAAAAAGAAACTCAGTGGTGTGCATCCAACTCGCTTGCTCTGAAGACCGAGGGCAATTTGAGGAAGCCCATCATTGGAATATACAAGCCAAGTTCTATAATGAAACATTCCCACTAGTATATGAAAGTGTCAACATAGGAGACTCTCTATCATGAAGATCATGGTGCTACTCTGAAGCACAAGTGTGGTAAAAGGATAATAGCATTGTCCCTTCTCTCTTTTCTCTCATTTTTTTTATTTGGGCCTTCTCTCATTTTTTTGGCCTCTTTTTTTCGTCCGGAGTCTCATCCCGACTTGTGGGGGAATCATAGTCTCCATCATCCTTTCATCACATGGGACAATGCTCTAATAATGAAGATCATCACACTTTTATTTACTTACAATTCAAGAATTATAACTCAATAATTAGAAAAAAATATGACTCTATATGAATGCCTCCGGCGGTGTACCGGGATGTGCAATGAATCAAGAGTGGCATGTATGAAAGAATTATGAATGGTGGTTTTGGCACAAATACGATGCCAACTCACTAAAAAAAAGACACATCCGTGACATTTTGGGCCGAACAAATTTTTTTTCTGTCATACATATGACACTTCTATGACGATAATTGTGAAAAAACCCGGTATCATCATAGATGTGGTGGGCTCCTACTTCTATGGCAAAAAATCATGACAGAAAATGGGCTTTTCGTCCTGGGCGGGCCGGAGACGCAGCTGCATGACATTTTTTGGGCCGTCCATGACGGAAAAAACCGTGGTAGAAGCGAGGGGGAGGGAAATTTCGGGGAGTTGCCGGTTACGGTGGGAGGTCGGGGGCGGAGCGATGCGCGTTTCTCTCGTACGTACGCGCGTGTGTGTGAGGCGTTGGCTCTAACTGAACCCGAGCGAGGCGTTGGGCTCTAATCGAACTCGAAAGGATTGCTTCAGGGGCTACGCGTTCATCGAACCCGAGCAATCGATCGATGGCTGTTAACTGAACCCGATGGAGCGATTCGCCGCTCATCGCTGCTAGTGGCGCTGCGGGGGGTGGTGTAACACCGGATGTAACTTTCCATATTTGTAACTCCAACTCTTGCCATTTTCGCATTGTGATATGATATTCCCTCCGTGGTTGGGTTTTTTTCTTTTGCATTTTGTCCATGTCATGCATTTCATATCATGTCATCATGTGCATCTCATTTGCATACGTGTTCGCCTCATGATTCCGAGCATTTTTCCGTTGTCCGCTTTTGCAATCCGCACTCCTATGTCCCCAGCGTCCCCTTTTACGTTTTTCCGTGAGCAGGTACTAAACTTTCTCGGAATGGACCGAGGTTTGTCAAGTGGCCTTGGTATACCACCCGTAGACCACCGGTCAAGTTTCGGGTCATTTGGAGCTCGTTTGGTACTCCAACGGTTAACCGCACTCTCGCAAAGGCCTGTTTTAAGTTGCAGCCCAACACCCCTTCAAAACAGTCCAATAACCCATCTAATTCACTTCCATGCTCTCCGTCGTTCGATCACGATCGTGTGGGCGAAAACTACACCTCATTTGGACTCTCCTAGCTCCCTCTATGCCTATATAAACACCTTCCCCGTCCAAATCCGGGTCTTCTTCCTTCCGAAACCCTAAAAATCGTCCCCGCGCTCGCCGGACACGTCCGCCGCCGCCGGACGAAGTCGCCGCCGCCCCCGCAGCCACTGGCGTCGCGCCACGTGGCGCACCACACCCGTGCGCCATGCCCACGGCCACCGCCCGCCCGGCCGCCGCGGCCCGACCCACGCCTCCGCTTTCTCCAGCGCCCGCCGCCCGCCGCCCGCCGCCCGCCGCCCGGCCGACCTCGCCCTCCATCGCGCCCGCGGTTCTCTCCCCTTCCCGCCCGCGTCGGCCGCCCATCATCACATGCCCACCATGCCGCCTGCCGCCCGCCACCACCGCCCAGCCTGCCCCGTCTCCGGCCGCCGGCGCCCTCCTCCGGCCGCCCGCCCGGCGAAGCTCGGCGAGCCGCCGCCGGCCGCCTCGGATCTGAGATCCCGATCCGGATCTCTAGGTTGACTTTATTCCCCCCCACCCCCCAAATTTGTCTAAGTTTTTGTCTCGGTGATTATTTTGTGGCATTTTCAACGCGTCATAACTTTGCACCTGTAGCTCCGTTTCGTGCGTGTAATATGTCAAAATGTTCGCCACGAAGAGTAGATTATTTCATGTCATTGCATCATTTTCATTTGAGCTCATCTTGATGCCCGAAATGCTGTTGGAAGAGGGCTATGTGATGCTAGTTTCCGTTTCTTAACAGAACTTGCACTTTTGTTATTTTTGCTATGATTGATGTGTGCACCCTATGAATTTGAGTCCTACATGTGTTTTGTAATATGCCATGCCATCTTTCCAGGGGTGTATGCCATGTATTTTTGTGATCTATGTGGTGACTAGCACAAGCATGCAAAGTAGGTTTCCTGATGTTGCTGTTTTCAGCCTGTTTAGTGATATTTTGATGCCATGTTAACTTGATGCTACCGAGAGATCTATGCATATTTTGAGATACTTCAGAAGGATGTTTTGAACATATGGTTATGCTCTATCCATCCATGCCTTTGTTTGCAATTATGGAGTGCCATAGCTTGAGTCAATCGAGCTCTACTTTTGCTATAAAATGTTTCCTGGCAGATTGTTTACATGTTATTCAATTTTGCCAAGGTTGTTGTAGTTGATCCGTGTATGCTATGATGTTGTTCTTGCCATGTATGTCTTCTACGCCATGTCTTCTTGATGTATGTATGCTTAGTTTATCATGAAAGGCTCTGTAGTGAGTGCTTTGAGCTCTTAAACATGCCTACTTGTTATCTGTTTTGACATGCCATGTTGCTGAATCATTAACTAAACTTGCTATATTGACATGGGTGTTACTATATTTTCTGATCCTTTTTGGCTTATGGTCAGTAAGGGACTTTTGTTCTATGCTTTGAGTAGATTCATTTCATGCCTTGTTTTGCTATTATAAGTTCGTGTAGCATGTTGTTTTCTTGCTCTGAACATTGCTACCGATGCTGTTTTTGCCATGTTCATAATTTCACCAAGTCTGTGAAGTGATATGTTTTGCACTTTTGCCATGCTTGTTTGAACCTGTTATGTTGTGAATTAGCCGTAGCTCAGTGTTCATCTTTTGTCAAGCATCTTGAGTAGATCACTTCCATATACTTTGTTGGTACGTTTGGGTGCAGTAGCTTAATTTCTTGTTGCTTGCTAAGTGGTATCATGTTTGTTAATGGCAGATTTGTGCCATTCTTGTTTTGCTTGTCATTTGCAAACCGTGCATCCGATTCCGTGATCTTTATATCGATTTCAACCGAAATCATCTCATCTTTCCAGCGGCATACTTGGTTTGCCAAGTTGATGCCTGGTTCATCATTTTCCTTCCGAAGCGCGCATACGCATTGCATATCACATCTCGCATATCATGTCATGTTTTGCATCATGTTGCTTGTGCATTGCACCGTGATTTATTGTGGTTCCTTTGTTTGTGTTCTTGCTTTGGGTAGAGCCGGGAGACGAGTACGTGAACGAGGAACCTGTTGAGAACGCTTACGAGGATCAAGCTTTCGACAACTCTGAGAACTTTGCAGGCAAGATGACCATACCCTCGAAATCACTTCTATCTTTGCTATGCTAGATGCTCGCTCTTTTGCTATGCCTATGCTACGATGCCTATCACTTGCTTATCATGCCACCCATATTGCCATGTCAGCCCTAACCATCCTTTCCTAGCAAACCGTTGATTGGCTATGTTACCGCTTTGCTCAGCCCTCTTATAGCGTTGTTAGTTGCGGTGAAGTTGAAGTTTGTTCCTTGTTGAACATGGAGATGTTGTTCCTTATTGGAACATGTTTACTTGTTGGGGATATCACAATATATCTGCTATAATTAATGCATCTATATACTTGGTAAAGGGTGGAAGGCTCGGCCTTATGCCCGTGTTTTGTTCCACTCTTGCCACCCTAGTTTCCGTCATACCGTGTTATGTTCCTTGATTTCGCATCCTTACACGGTTGGGTGATTTATGGGACCCCTTGACAGTTCGCTTTGAATAAGACTCCTCCAAAGAAGGCCCAACATTGGTTTTACCATTTGCCACCTAAGCCTTTTTCCCCGGTTTTCGCGAGCCCGAGGGTCATCTTTATTTTAACCCCCCCGGACCAGTGCTCCTTCGAGTGCTGGCCCAAACTGAGCTGCCTGCAGGGCCACCACGGGGAAACTCGAGGCTTGGTTTTACTCGTAGCTAGTCTCATCCGGATGTGCTCTGAGAACGAGATATGTGCAGCTCCTATCGGGATTTGTCGGCACAATCGGGCGGCTTTGCTGGTCTTGTTTTATTGCTTGTCGAAATGTCTTGTAGTCCGGGATTCCGAGATTGATCGGTCTTCCGGTAGAAGGAATATCCTTCGTTGACCGTGAGAGCTTATAATGGGCTAAGTTGGGACACCCTGCAGGTATTATCTTTCAAAGCCGTGCCCGCGTTATGAGGCAGATGGGAATTTGTTAATGTCCGTTGTAGAAAACCCGATGTTGACCTCAATTAAAATACACATCAACTGCGGTGTAACTGATGGTCTCTTCTCGGAGTCCGGAAGTGAACACGGTGTTGGAGTTATGTCTGACGTAAGTAGTTCAGGATCACTTCTTGATCGCTACTAGCTTCACGACCGTGCTTTGCTTCTCTTCTCGCTCTCTTTTGCGAATGTAGCCACCATATATGCTAGTCGCTTGCAGCAGCTCCACCTCAAAACTCTGTCCTTCCTATAAGCTTAAATAGTCTTGATCTCGCGGGTGTGAGATTGCTGAGTCCCCGTGACTCACAGATTCTACCAAAACAGTTGCAGTGCCGACGATGCGGTCAGGTGACGCAACCGAGCTCAAGTGGGAGTTCGACGAGGAACGTGGTCGTTACTATGTGTCTTTTCCTGATGATCGTGAGTGGAGCTCAGTTGGGACGATCGGGGATCTGTGTAGCATTTGGGGTATCTTCTTTTATTTTGGTTCCGTAGTCGGACCTTGAGTGTAACCTGAATGATGGATGTTTATTTATGTATTGTGTGAAGTGGCGACTGTAAGCCAACTATGTATCTCTTTCCCTTATGTATTACATGGGTTGTGTGAAGATTACCTCACTTGCAACATTGCTTTCAATGCGGTTATGCCTCTAAGTCGTGCTTCGACACGGGGAGATATAGCCGCATCGAGGGCGCTATGTTGGTAATCGAGCCTTCCCGACTTAGGAGCCCCCCTACTTGATTGTTTGCTGGCGTTGTTGAGTCTAGAACGGAAAATGTTTTGAGTCTTAGGATTATATATATCGGAGAGTAGGATTCTTTTTACTCCCCAGTCCCTTCGTCGCTCTGGTGAGGTCTCCTGACGTAGAAGTTTTGACTCTCCTCTCCTCAAATTTCACTAAATTTTTTTTAGGATCACGCGGGTATCTTGGAATCGTTCCGATGGTTTTGTGACGAGAACATTGTTCTTGGTGCCTCCTGACATTTAGGGGTTGTGGCAGTGTCCCGGGGAGTTGAGCTCCGAGGTGTTGTCGTCACAATTTTATCGCTGCGATTCGAATACCTGAGATTTGCCGACATCGAAATCTCTTTTGTGCAGTTGTTGGTGAGATAACCCGATAACCCAATCTCGGGCGAGCTCGAGTATTGCCATGACTCAGATAACGGATGTTTTTCAAGGTCGAGGTACATGATTTCGAAGGTTTCTTGGTTATGTGTTGACGGATGGATACAAATGGATCTAGGTATTGTTAGTTTGGGTGATATATTTTGTGTCCCTGTATCCCCAACACCGCATTGCATAACCGAAAGTTTCGGGAGTTTATAGGTGGGATTCAAGTAGCTCCTAGCATTTCTTCCCGCAGATATTTGGTTCGTGATTGGGTAATCCTTACCACTTATTTGTTCCAGTCTTACCTTGTTATTTTTTTTCATCAACCCTTAATCAAGTGGCTTCTCACCTTAATGGACATGTGATGTTAACTTTGGAATTCATTCGTTCATCCTTGTTCGAATGTTTATTGTGAATACTATATGTTGCAATTTCTATCCGTTGATTCTACTTGACTATTTGTCTATCAAAGTGCTAACGGATGTCACCCTCTTCAGGATGGCTCCGCCAACGCGTCAGAATCCGGAACGCAATGAAGGGAGTCAGTCGAACCCTCCACCTCCACCTCCGCCTCCGGAGGCCTGGCAAGCTATCATGGCAGCCACCAATGCCAATGCTCAGATGATTTTGCAGCTCTTGCAAGAGCGTACTCAAGGGCAAGGCAGTCAAGGAAATCAAGGTCAAGGCAACAACCAGCCGCACTTTGCTACTCTCAGTCAGTTCCTCGCTAATCAGCCGAAGTCTTTCAGTTTCTGTGTCGAGGCCACAGACGCCGATGATTGGCTTGTGGACATCTGCAAGCATTTTGAATGTAGCAATGTCGGACACGAGGACTTTGTCAAGTTTGCATCGCTTCAACTCAAGGACCAAGCTGCCGAGTGGTACCAAGAATACAAAGATTCCAGAGGAGGTTGTGTCATTACAGGATGAGTTCCACGAGATTTCAGAGCTCACCACATTCAAAAGTGTTGTTGAGAGCAAGCGTGAGGAGTTCCGCAATCTCAAGCAAGGCAACATGTCGTGTATCAATACAATATCCAGTTCGAAACTCGCTCGCTTTGCTAAGCAAGACGTCCACGATGAAAAGAGTATGATCTATCAATTCAGAGGTGGTCTCGAGAAGATCTGCAATTAGCTCTTGTGCTTTTTGAGCCGTAAAAGTATGATGAATTCTACAACATGGCATCAAGCAAGAAGCTGCCCAGCTCAAATGTGAGGCTTCTAAGAAGAGAATCAGGGATGCAGTTCAGTCTTCTTCTTCCTCTCAAGTGGCAGCTAAGCAGCAGAAGTTCTACCTTCCTCCTCCTCCGTTCCGTCCGGCTTTATCGCAGAAGAACTCAGGTGGCCGTGGATCTTCCCACCCACCCAACCCAAAGCTATCGTAACAAGTCTAATTCTCAAGCTCCAAGGTCAAGTGCTCCTTACCACCGTCCGCTCTCGAGGTGACTTGCAACAAGTGTCGCAGAAGGTCACTATGCTAACAAGTGCTTCAACCAAAGGCGCCTTCCGCCTCCTCCTCTGTGAAATCTTCCAGCAATGCAAAGGTCAAGCATAATCCAAAGCATGCCAAGGTGAATATGATGAATGCAGCTCAAGCGGAGGAATCTTCTGATGTGATAATGGGTAATCTCTCAGTTAATGATATTCCTGCAAAAGTCTTATTCGATACTGGTCCATCGCATTCTTTCATGTCATATCCTTTTGCATCGAAGCACAATTTTGACACAGAGGAACTACCTAAAGCATTGCAAGTTATTTCTCCGGCTAAGCGTTTGAGCTCTAGCATGATGGTTCCGAATGTCGGTATCAAGATGGGCGATTATAGATTTCTGGCTAAACCAATTGTCCTTGGTGACTCGGATATTGATCTTATTCTCGGATGGATCGGCTTTCTCGACAAAGCTCAGCTTGATTGTGCTGCGGGGAAATTCAATTGACTCACTCTTCTAATGATGTGATCATCTATGCCGCTCGTGATGAAACCATTCGGTTGTTTTCTCTCAATGAGAAGGGCGAATTGATGCTATCTCTCGATTCCATCGCTTGTGAGTACCAAGATGTCTTTCGTAAGAGCTTCCGGTATGCCTCCTCATCGGCCGCTTGAATTCGTTATCGATCTTGAGCCCGCATCAACCCGCTTTGCAAGCGTCCATACAAGCTTGGACCTGATGAGCTGAAGGAATTGAAGAAGCAGCTCGATGAACAAGAGCGTCTGGTTTGATCGGACCGAGTTCATCTCCTTGGGGTTGTGGTGTTCTTTTGTCCGAAGAAGGATGGCACGGACCGACTTTTGCGCCGATTACCGTCCATTGAATAAGAAGACTATCAAGAACAAGTATCCACTTCCCAACATCAATGAGCTTTTCGAGCAACTCAAAGGTGCTAAAGTGTTCTCCAAGCTTGACCTTCGATGGGTTATCATCGATTCGCATTCGTGAACAAGATATTCCCAAGACAGCATTCGAACAAGCTTTGGTTCTTATGAATATACTTGTCATGTCTTTCGCCTTGTCAATGCTCCTCCAACATTCTCTCGGATGATGAACTTCATCTTCAACCCCTACACCAATGAATTCGCTTTGGTCTATCTTGATGATATTTTGGTCTTCTCCAAGAATAAGAAGGATCATGCCAAACATTTGCGATTGGTGCTAGACAAGCTCGAGAGTATCAATTCTATGCTAAGTTTTCCAAATGTGAATTTTGGCTTGATGAAGTGCTTTATCTTGGTCATATCATCTCCGCCAAGGGCATCGCTGTTAATCCCGAGAAGGTGTCCGCAGTTGTGAATTGGGAACCTCCTCGTAATGTCAAGCAGCTTCATAGTTTTCTTGGTCTTGCAAGCTATTGTCAAGATTCGTTGAGAATTTCTCCAAGATTGCAAAGCCTCTTTCCAACCTCCTCCGAAGCATGTGAAGTATGTCCGGTCTCCCGAGTGTGACGTTGCTTTCAATACTCTCAAAGAGAAACTCGTCACAGCTCCCCGCCTTGACTCCTCCCGATGAATCCAAGCCATTCAAGTTTTCTCGTGATGCTTCTCTTCAAGGTCTCGGTGCTGTGTTAATGCAAGAGAAGAGAGTTGTGGCTTATACCTCTCGTCACCGAAGCCCAACGAAAAGAACTACCCCACTCACGATCTTGAGTTGGCGGCAGTTGTCCATGCATTGATAACATGGAGACATCTCTTGTTGGGAAGGAAAGTGGACATTTTCACCGATCACAAGAGTCTCAAGTATATCTTCACTCAACCCAACCTCAACCTCGAGCAGACTCGATGGGTCGAAATGATTCAAGAGTACAACCCAAGTATTGAATATACTCGGGCAAGGCCAATGTCATTGCAGATGCTTTGAGCAGGAAGGCTTATCGCAACAGTTTAATCCTCAAGCCCTTCCAACGGATCTTTGTGAAGCTTTCCGCATAGCTGAATCTTCAAGTTGTTCCTCAAGGCTTTCTTGCCAACCTCATAGTCTCTCCTACTTTGGAAGATCAGATTCGTGAGGCTCAACTTCTGGATACCATGGTGAAAAAGGTGAAACGTGGTATCGACAAGGGCATTTCCAAGTACAAGTGCTTCCACATTGATGACAAAGATACTCTTTTCTTCGAGGACCGGATTGTGGTTCCTAAGGGTGATCTACGTAAAGTCATTATGAACGAGGCTCACAATTCGCTTCTATCCATTCATCCTGGAAGTACGAAGATGTACCATGACCTCAAGCAGTCATATTGGTGGACTCGAATGAAGCGAGAAATTGCTCAATTCGTGAATGAATGTGATGTCTGCAGAAGAGTGAAAGCAGAACACCAAAGACCAGTTGGTCTCCTCCAACCTCTTGCTATTCCAGAATGTAAGTTTGATCATATCGAAATGGACTTCGTGACTGGTTTTCCTAAGTCCAAGCGTGGAAATGATGCTATCTTCGTTGTCATTGACAAGCTTACTAAAGTGGCTCATTTTCTTCCTATCAAAGAATCTATCACAGCAGCTCGGTTGGCGAGCTATACACATCCAGATTGTCTCCTTGCACGGCATTCCACAAGTGATCTCTTCTGCACCGTGGCAGCATCTTTACCTCCAAGTTTTGGGATTCTTTCGTAAGGCCATGGGCACCAACATTCGTTTCAAAGACAGCTTTCCATCCTCAAACAAGTGGCCAAGTCGAGCGAGTTAATCAAATCCTTGAAGATATGCTCGGGGCTTGTGTCATTTCCTTCGGTATGAAGTGGGAAGATTGTCTTCCATATGCCGAGTTCTCCTACAACAACAGCTTCCAAGCGAGTTCGGCAAGGCCCCATTCGAAATTCTCTATGGCGAGAAGTGCCGACTCCTCTCAATTGGTCCGAGACAGTGAACGCCAACTTCTTGGCAATGACTTGATCACGAAGTCAAGAAATGTGCAAAGTCATTCGTGAGAATCTCAAAGCCGCGCAATCGCGCCGGAAGAGCTATTATGATGATAAGCACCATGATGTGGCTTTTGAAATCGGAGACCATGTCTACCTCCGTCTCTCCAATGAAAGGCACTCGTCCGCCCGGTATCAAAGGGAAGCTTGCCCCTAGATACGTGGGTCCTTTCAAGATCATTGGCAAAAGAGGCGATCTCGCCTATCAACTTGAGCTTCCGCCAACTTCGCGAACGCACGCGATGTGTTTCACGTGTCACAGCTTCGCAAGTGCTTCAAGACTCTGAACGCACTATCAACTTCAAGAAATTGACCTTCAAGAAGATCTTTCTTATCATGAGCACCCGTTGCTATTCTTGAAGAAACCGAGCGCAAGACTCGCAACAAGTCAATCAAATTCCTGAAAGTGAAGTGGTCACACCATTCCGACCGAGAAGCCACACAGGGCGCGAGGATCACCTCCGTTCGAATATCCGGAGTTCTTTCAGTCCTAGATCTCGGGACGAGATCCTCTTGTAGTGGTGGAGTGTTGTAACACCCCGGATGTAACTTTCCATATTTGTAACTCCAACTCTTGCAATTTTCGGCATTGTGATATGATATTCCCTTCGTGGTTGGGTTTTTCTTATTTTTGCATTTTGTCCATGTCATGCATTTCATATCATGTCATCATGTGCATCTCATTTGCATACGTGTTCGTCTCATGATTCCGAGCATTTTTCCCGTTGTCCGTTTTGCAATCCGGCACTCCTATGTCCCCCGGCGTCCCTTTTACGTTTTTCCGTGAGCAGGTACTAAACTTTCTCGGAATGGACCGAGGTTTGTCAAGTGGCCTTGGTATACCACCCGTAGACCACCGGTCAAGTTTCGGTCATTTGGAGCTCGTTTGGTACTCCAACGGTTAACCGCACTCTCGCAAAGGCCTCTTTTAAGTTGCAGCCCAACACCCTTCAAAATAGTCCAATAACCCATCTAAGTCACTTCCATGCTCTCGTCGTTCGATCACGATCGTGGGCGAAAACTACACCTCATTTGGACTCTCCTAGCTCCCTCTATGCCTATATAAACACCTTCCCGTCCCAAATCGGGTCTTCTTCCTCCCAAACCCTAAAATCGTCCCAGCGCTGGCGCGGACACGTCCGCCGCCGCCGGACGAAGTCGCCACCGCCCAGCAGCCAGCGGCGTCGCGCCCGCGTGGCGCCCGCACTGCCGTCTTGCGCCGCGCTGCCCGCCTGGCCACGGCCATGCCCGCCCGCCGCGCCTGGCCGACCCTCCTCCGCCTCTCTGCGCCGCGCCGGCGCCGCCCGCCGCCGCCTCCGCCGGCCGACCTCCACCCTCCACCGCGCCCGGTGCCTCCCGCCATTGCCGCCCGGCGTCGCCCGCCGCCCGCCACCGCCACCGCCATCGCGCCACCGCCGCCGCCACCGCCCCCGCTCGACCCCGGCGCCCCTCCTCCGACCGCCCCGCCCGGCGAGCTCCGGCGAGCAGCGCCGCCCGGCCGCCTCGGATCTGAGATCCCGATCCGATCTCGGGTTGACTTTCTCCCCCCCCCCAAATTCGTCCAAGTTTTTGTCTCGGTGATTATTTTGTGGCATTTTCAACGCATCATAACTTTGCACTGTAGCTCCGTTTAGTGCGTGTAATATGTCAAAATGTTCGCCTCGAAGAGTAGATCATTTCATCTCATTGCATCATTTTCATTTGAGCTCATCTTGATGCCCGAAATGCTGTTGGAAGAGGGCTATGTGATGTTAGTTTCGCTTTCTTATGTAACTTGCACTTTTGTTATTTTTGCTATGATTGATGTGTGCACCCTATGAATTTGAGTCCTACATGTGTTTTGTAATATGCCATGCCATCTTTCCAGGGTGTATGCCATGTATTTTTGTGATCTATGTGGTGACTAGCACAAGCATGCAAAGTAGGTTTCTGATGTTGCTGTTTTCAGCCTGTTTAGCTGATATTTTGATGCCATGTTAACTTGATGCTACCGAGAGATCCATGCATATTTTGAGATACTTCAGTAAGGATGTTTTGAACATATGGTTATGCTCTATCCATCCATGCCTTTGTTTGCAATTATGGAGTGCCATAGCTTGAGTCAATCGAGCTCTACTTTTGCTATAAAATGTTTCCTGGCAGATTGTTTACATGTTATTCAATTTTGCCAAGGTTGTTGTAGTTGATCCGTGTATGCTATGATGTTGTTCTTGCCATGTATGTCTTCTATGCCATGTCTTCTTGATGTATGTATGCTTAGTTTATCATGAAAGGCTCTGTAGTGAGTGCTTTGAGCTCTTAAACATGCCTACTTGTTATCTGTTTTGACATGCCATGTTGCTGAATCTGTTAACGAAACTTGCTATATTGACATGGGTGTTACTATATTTTCTGATCCTTTTTGGCTTATGGTCAGTAAGGGACTTTTGTTCTATGCTTTGAGTAGATTCATGCCATGCCTTGTTTTGCTATTATAAGTTCCTGTAGCATGTTGTTTTCTTGCTCTGAACATTGCTACCTGATGCTGTTTTTGCCATGTTCAGTAATTTCACTAAGTCTGTGAAGCTAATATGTTTTGCACTTTTGCCATGCTTGTTTGAACCTGTTATGTTGTGAATTAGCCGTAGCTCAGTGTTCATCTTTTGTCAAGCATCTTGAGTAGATCACTGCCATATACTTTGTTGGTACGTTTGGGTGCAGTAGCTTAATTTCTTGTTGCTTGCTAAGTGGTATCATGCTGTTAATGGCAGATTTGTGCCATTCTTGTTTTGCTTGTCATTTGCAAACCGTGCATCCGATTCCGGTGATCTTTATATCGATTTCAACCGAAATCATCTCATCTTTCCAGCGGCATACTTGGTTTGCCAAGTTGATGCCTGGTTCATCATTTTCCTTCCGGAGCGCGCATACGCATTGCATATCACATCTCGCATATCATGTCATGTTTTGCATCATGTTGCTTGTGCATTGCACCGTGATTTATTGTGGTTCCTTTGTTTGTGTTCTTGCTTTGGGTAGAGCCGGGAGACGAGTACGTGAACGAGGAACCTGTTGAGAACGCTTACGAGGATCAAGCTTTCGACAACTCTGAGAACTTTGCAGGCAAGATGACCATACCCTCGAAATCACTTCTATCTTTGCTATGCTAGATGCTCGCTCTTTTGCTATGCCTATGCTACGATGCCTATCACTTGCTTATCATGCCACCCATATTGCCATGTCAGCCCCTAACCATCCTTTCCTAGCAAACCGTTGATTGGCTATGTTACCGCTTTGCTCAGCCCCTCTTATAGCGTTGTTAGTTGCGGTGAAGTTGAAGTTTGTTCCTTGTTGAACATGGAGATGTTGTTCCTTGTTGGAACATGTTTACTTGTTGGGGATATCACAATATATCTGCTATAATTAATGCATCTATATACTTGGTAAAGGGTGGAAGGCTCGGCCTTATGCCCGTGTTTTGTTCCACTCTTGCCACCCTAGTTTCCGCCATACCGGTGTTATGTTCCTTGATTTCGCTCTTCCTTACGGTTGGGTGATTTATGGGACCCCTTGACAGTTCGCTTTGAATAAGACTCCTCCAAAAAGGCCCAACATTGGTTTTACCATTTGCCACCTAAGCCTTTTTCCCCCGGGTTTTCGCGAGCCCGAGGGTCATCTTTATTTTAACCCCCGACCAGTGCTCCTTCGAGTGCTGGCCCAAATCGAGCTACTGCGCGGGCCACCACGGGGAAACTCGAGGCTTGGTTTTACTCGTAGCTAGTCTCATCCGGATGTGCCCTGAGAATGAGATATGTGCAGCTCCTATCGGGATTTGTCGGCACAATCGGGCGGCTTTGCTGGTCTTGTTTTATTGCTGTCGAAATGTCTTGTAGTCCGGGATTCCGAGATTGATCGGGTCTTCCCGGTAGAAGGAATATCCTTCGTTGACCGTGAGAGCTTATAATGGGCTAAGTTGGGACACCCCTGCAGGGTATTATCTTTCGAAAGCCGTGCCGCGGTTATGAGGCGATGGGAATTTGTTAATGTCCGTTGTAGAAAACCCGAAGTTGACCTCAATTAAAATACACATCAACAAGGTGTAACCGTGATGGTCTCTTCTCGGGAGTCCGGAAGTGAACACGGTGTTGGAGTTATGTCTGACGTAAGTAGTTCAGGATCACTTCTTGATCGCTACTAGCTTCACGACCGTGCTTTGCTTCTCTTCTCGCTCTCTTTTGCGAATGTAGCCACCATATATGCTAGTCGCTTGCAGCAGCTCCACCTCACAACTCTGTCCTTCCTATAAGCTTAAATAGTCTTGATCTCGCGGGTGTGAGATTGCTGAGTCCCCATGACTCACAGATTCTACCAAAACAGTTGCAGGTGCCGACGATGCCAGTGCAGGTGACGCAACCGAGCTCAAGTGGGAGTTCGACGAGGAACGTGGTCGTTACTATGTGTCTTTTCCTGATGATCAGTAGTGGAGCCCAGTTGGGACGATCGGGGATCTATGTAGCATTTGGGGTATCTTCTTTTATTTTGGTTCCGTAGTCGGACCTTGAGTGTAACCTAAATGATGGATGTTTATTTATGTATTGTGTGAAGTGGCGACTGTAAGCCAACTATGTATCTCTTTCCCTTATGTATTACATGGGTTGTGTGAAGATTACCTCACTTGCGACATTGCTTTCAATGCGGATATGCCTCTAAGTCGTGCTTCGACACGTGGGAGATATAGCCGCATCGAGGGCGTTACAGGTGGTTGGATGAACAGTGAGCGGTGGCGTTGCCTCTGGATGAACAGGAACCCGTGGTGTGCAGGGATGGATGAACAGTAGACGATGGATGGCGGCCGTGGAGGGGTGGTTGAACAGGACCCCGTGGTGTGGAGGGCTGGATGAACAGTAGACGGTGGAGGGGTGCCCGTGGAGGGGTGGTTGAACAGTAGCTAGTGGAGTAGCGCGCGGCGGAGGCTGGATGAACAGGAGCCCGTGGAGGCTGGAGGAGGTCGACGGTAGCCCGTGGAGGCTGGAGGAGGTCGACGGTGGAGATGAACAGTATCACGTGGAGTCCCGTTTTGCGGTACGCCACACCACTCCCCGCTTTCGACCGTGGCGCCCAACACAAGTCCGTTTAAATCCATTTTGCGGTGCGCCACACCTCCCGATCAACAGGACCCCGCTTCGACCGTAGGGAGGTCCGTTTCCTCCGTTTTGCGGTACGCCACACCCCTCCCGATCAACAGGACCCCCGTTTCGACCGTAGGAGGTCCGTTTCCTCCGTTTTGCGGTACGCCAGGCCCCTCCCGATCAACAGGACCCTGTTTCGAACGTGGCCGGTCGAACACAAGGCCGTTTCCTCTGTTGTGCGGTATGCCAGGCCTCGTTTCCATTGCTTGTTCCGTCCAAGCCCTCCTGATGAACACAACCACGCATTCCGTTCTGACCCAACCGGTTGGCTCCCCATGAACACGACGACGACGTTGTTTCTCCGTTCCGACCCAGCCATGTACGTATGCGGGATAGGCGTTGGAGACCCTGCCTGTATGTACGTACGTGGCTGTATTTTCTTTCTTGCACCCTCGCCGCTGTACGTACGTGTACACGCTACGTGCGCGCCTCTACTACGACACGTGCACGCCTCTACATCCACCAGTATATATGTACGTACACGTTCACGACCAGAATGACAACGCTACGTACGCTTCGACCAGGTGGGTCCCGACTGTCAGGCACTTCCTTGCATGCGAAGATGTAGCTGGTGGGTCCCAGCAGTCAGGGGGGCGAATCGTTTTTTTGGATGCACTTCCTTGCATGCGAAGATGTAATTGGTGGGTTCCAGCAGACAGGGGGAAGCATTTTTTCGCTAAATACGGTGGCCCGTCCGGTGGGTCCCCGCTGTCAGGTGGAGGAATAATTATTTTGCGCGTAATAAGGAGGCACTTCCTTGCTGCGGTCGTGGACCCAGCTGTCAGCCTCTCCACGTACAGTCCACGTCCGATGGAAGCCATTCCTTGACCACGTCGACCACGCCGCGCCGAGAGCACCAGGGCGATGGACGACGGCGAGGCCTAGGAAGGGACGACGCGAGCCGGGAAGACGCGACAGCGGATGCCCACGCCAGAGAAAGTATGAGGTTCACTGCTCGGCTGCGGTGTGAGGCTGCCATCGCCAGCAGAATAACGGGGGTGTGGTGCGTGAGGATGGCCTGGTAGCGGTGGGATTAGTAGGGAGCGGTGAGGCCTCCGCGGCATCACAGCCGGCCACGGGCGGCAGGAGCAGGCGACACGACCGCGCTGCTTTGGGCGGCCGGAGCAAGAAGACCAGATGTTGAAGAAGCACTCGGCCACTGGATGGACATCGTGCACGTCACTGGAGCTAGAATCGTTCATATATTGACTAAAGTTGACAAAGGCCTCCATCCCAGTCAACTTAGTAGGCCCACAAGTCAGCCTCCCACCAAGGTTGGTCCCAGCTAGCAGGGGGTATTCATTTTTTTGTGCGTAATAAGGAGGCACTTCCGGTGGGTCCGAGCTGACAGCGGGGGGACTTTTTTTCACGAAATTTGGTGGCCCATCCTGCGGGTCCCAGCAGTCAGGGGGAAATGTTTTTTCCGTGAAATACTGGTGACACGTCCGGTGGGTCCTTGCTGTCAGGTGGAGGAATAATTATTTTCCGCGTAATAAGGAGGCACTTCCTTGCGGCTGCCGTGGACCCAGCTGTCAGCCTCTCCACGTACAGTACTCTTCCGATGGAAGTCGGTCATTGACCACATTCACCACGCCGCGGCGAGAGCACCACGGCGGTGGACGACGGCGAGGCCTAGGAAGGGGACAACGGGGAGCCGGGGAAGACGCGGCAGTAAAAGCCCGCGCGGAGAGGAGTACGAGGGTTCACTGGTTCGGCTGCGGTGTGAGGCTGCCGTCGCCGCAGGGCCTGGCCAGCGGTGGGAATAGTAGGGGGCGGTGAGGCCTCCGCGGCAGCACAGCCGGCCACGGGAGGCAGGAGCATGCGGCACGACCGGCGCTGCTTTGGGCGGCTGGAGCAAGAACACCAGAGGTTGAAGAAGCACTACGGCCGTTGGATGGCCATCGTACGGTCACTGGAGCTAGAATCGTTCATATTGACTAAAGTTGACAAAGGCCCCATCCCAGTCAACTTAGTAGGCCCACAAGTCAGCCTCCCACCATGGTGGGTCCCAGCTAGCAAGGGGAGTATTCATTTTTTTGTGCGTAATAAGGAGGCACTTCCGGTGGGTCCGAGATGACAGCGCGAGGAATGTTTTTTTCACGAAATACGCTGGCCCGTCCGGTGGCCCATTCTCATATCAACTCTAAGCACTAACATGCGTTGTTATAAAAATCTAGTAAACGAGAGTAACATATAGCAATCATGATGTTATGCTCATAATATGTATTCTAACAATCATTAGATGCCAATTTTTCTCATATCAACTCTAACAATGTGTGGTCATAAAAATCTAGGAAATGAGAGGAACATATAGCAATGATGTGGTTATAGACATGATATGCATTCTAAATTTGTAACAAATGAACAAGCAGTCGTATTCATAAGGTAAAGATGAGATGAGATAGAACAATTACACGATGATATATTCCACCAGTATATGCAGCCAATCTGTGCGTCGACCGCGTAAATGATGCCATCATGCACTATAGCATCAGACAGAAATGTTGCCTCAACAGGATTGATGATCAGCCATAACCATGTATGGCGACCGGATTCCAGATAGACTAATCCCATGTTGAACATGGCAATGAGCTTGTAATCCATGTAGTCTCCTGATGGTGTGGGCACTTCGCAGATTACAACTTTTTGCAAACAGAGGTCGAGCCAAAAGCTTGACGCGTCTCGTGCGTAGTAGGCAGGAGTGTCCGGTGGGCCGCGAGGCTCGATGTCGGCGGTATCCAACGATGGAAGGGTGATCTCTCGCTGGGTGTAGATATCCACGAGACGCCACGAACTACCGGTGTGGTGGATGAGGGCGATCGATTGGCCTTCATGCCCGCCCGATGAGTGGCCGCGCATGAAGGGCAGTGGATGGGTAGTGGTAGCATGTCGAGGGGCACCACGGTAACCTCCGTAGGAACGTCAAGTCGATGTCCGGGCCACCGCGAGGATCGGGCATCGCAAGCGTGGTGTCTTGAAAAGAGCCGGCGGTTGCGAATTTAGTAGACGGTACAAAGACACCGAAGCGTCGGCCAAGCGGACGGTCTTGAGTAGGTCCATACGACTACTAATCTGCTCCAAGAGAACATCGGGGAGGGAATTCCAATCACGGCTCTGCGTGTCAGTCGGTTCTGCCATTGGGGTTTTCGGTGCCTGCAAGCCAGCGGGGAAGTGGATTCAGGCGGGCGAGCAAAGAAGCTTCTCCTCGTGTGGCCGAGCAGTGAGCGGGGGGATATTGTCGGTGTACTAGAGTAGGGGTACCCTAGTACCCCGAACTCATGCACGGACAGTTGCAGCGCCCCACGGCCGGGCCGGCCTGATGGCCGCCAAGGTCCTCAGCGGCTCCCTTAGAGCCATTCGAGAACAAAGTAGACAAAACCCCGGCAAGAGGAGCTTGCCGGGAAGGCCACTCAGGGCGCAAAGGAAACAAGGCCCCGGCAAGAGGAGCTTGCCGGAAGGCTTGGCGGCGCTGAACCCCAAAGCGACAAGGTTCCCGCCACAAGGCGCTTGCCGGGCGGGCGACCTCTTCATCTCCGCTCTAGCTCACCCGCCAACGTGTCACCACGGGCTCTCCCAAGCACGCGATGTCGACGGGCTGTGCAGCCAGCGGGGAGTAACGACAGACGGCGCCGACAAGCTACCATCGTGGCGGACGGAGGCGCCTTAACGGTCCTCGTTACCTTTGTTGGGGTGACTGAGGCGGGCATTGATAACCCTTGTCCCTTGCCGTCGAGTTAGGTATAGATTCTCAGTACCTTTGTACAAGCGGTGTACCAACCTAGGTTTTTACCATTGTAACCTTGTCTACTTGCCACATGTGGTAACCCCTTGTGCCTATAAAAGGAGGCCCGAGGGCAACGTAGAGGAGGTTCGGCTGGTTTCAGTCCAGCTCCAGCTTAGTTCATCACACTCAGGCTAGGTCTTGTAGCCAGCATGGCTCCCTAGCAAGAACACAAGATAATCCACAAAGCAGCAGTAGGAGTATTATCTCTCCGGAGAGCTCCGAAGCTGGGTAAATCCGCTCGTGTGCATCGCCTCGATCCGCTCTTTGCGCAATCTCCGCCCCCCTCCGAACCACAAGGGACCCTCCCAGGTCCCATAGGTGCTCGTGGGGCACGAACGATCAGCTCTCCCCCGACATCTTTGGCGCGCCAGGTAGGGGGCGTCAAGACTGTGTGAACCCGATCCGGCGGTTGCACGAGCAACTCCATCGACATCTTCCTCGACATGGCGCCGAAGAAGAAGCCTTCGGCAGCAGCTGAGCCGTCCGCGTCGAACCCACCACCACCGGGCCGCCGGTGGTGGGGAAACGCCGCGGAGGGACCGGCGTCGTCGAGAGAGCCCACGATGCCGCCAGGTCCAAAGACAACGCGGCGCGGGCGTCGGCGTCCAAACCTGCACCGCGTCCATCGCAGGAGGCGCGGGACAAACAGCGTCATGATACCCGCGGCACCATGCGATCTTTGGATCAAGGCCAAGCTGGAGGATTGCGAGGCCCTCGAGACCCGCATGCACCTCAGCATGCCGGTACGAGTGGAGTACGGTCGCTGGGGCGGGATGCTGCTCCTCCTAACTTGGTTAGGAGTCCGAGCACATCCCGTTCTTCGCTCCGTACGCCATTGCCGCCAACCACACCAGCGGAAGCCTTGGCGAGAGCTCAGTTACTACTAGACTACCCTCCGACGGCCGATAAGGTCGACGAGTGGAGGGCCACAATTCAGAGTCTCATCGGCCGCCAACGGCGACGCCCCGCGGCAACCGAAAGCGCCGCAATCAGCTGGCGAGGCGACAAAGGCGCGAGCGATGGCGGCGAGACTTGCGGGGTGCACCCACCAGACACTCCCCTTCCGAAGGCCAGGATCACCGGCTCGCCGGATCCACCTCGACAGCGACTCCGCGGCGTCGTCCGGATCCACGAGCTCGTCGCGACCAACGCCAAGTTCTTCGAACGACAGAAGAGGACGCTTCGAACCCGTATCGAAGCCCAAGAGAAGCGCCGTCAATCGACCTACGCGCCGGGCCCACTGTCGATATGCATGCGCCCGAGAGAACCAGCGACTTGTCAGTCTGCGTAGGTTGCCCTGCGTTCACTCATGAGCTGCGGCAAGTCCGGTGGCCCGACAAGAAAAACTTCAAACCAGATGTGCCGGAGAAGTACGACGGCAGGACACACCCATCGGAGTTCCTCAGCATCTACACCATCGCGGTGCAAGCTGCGGGGGGACGAGACGACAAGATCCTCGCCAACTACTTCCCCTTGGTGCTCAAGCCAAACGTCAGATCTTGGCTCATGCACTTGCCGGATGGCTCTATTTCTTCTTAGGCAGATTTGTGCCATCAGTTTGTTGGCGCCTTCACAGGCGGCCACAAGGCTCATGGCCAGGAGAGCGATCTCCACCTGCTTGCCCAGAAGGAGGGGGAGTCTCTCAAAAATTCATCCGAGATTCAATCGAGTGCACTACAACATCGGGACGTCCACCCTGCTGCGTGATTAGTGCATTCCATCGTAATGTACGAAATCGCAGGATGAGGGAGGAGATGGCGATGTGCAAAGTGAAAGACGTCAGCGAGCTCTACGCCCTGGCCGACAAGTGTGCACGCGCTGAAGAAGGAAGAAGGCTCCCAGGAGAGAGTGTGGGAGCAGAATCTGACAGTGAGGGGACCGCCCCGGCAAGGAATAGCCGGCGGCGGAACAACAGGAGGAAGAAAAACCAAGAAGTACTAGTTGTCGAGCAGTCCGGCAAGGATGGTGCCGCCAACAAAGCCAAGGCCGGTGGCTCCGGCAAGGAGGTTGCTGTTGACGCCGAGCGCCAAGCTGTGGCGGCCGCCGACAAGCCTGACAGCTCCAACAAGTAGTACTGCAAGATCCACCGCACTAAGGGCCACGATCTCCAAAGCTGCAAGAAAGTCGAGCAGCTTGTTGAGCTACAGAGAGCTGAATACGAGCGGCGAGACAAGGAGAAGGCCCAAGAAGGTGCAGGTGCAGCAAGTAAAAAGAGACCCTGTCGGGGAGGACGCCGCGGCAAGGCCAAGCAGTGGCAAGGGGACAGACCTCCCCGTGGCCGCGACAAGGAAGAAGATGAAGATGAAGATGACGAGGACTATGAAGACGATGAAGCTGATGAGCAGGAGTTTCAAAAGGCAACAGAGGTCCTTTGCGTCGACGGTGGTGCGTCTCTGCATACCTCACACCGCCAACTCAAGCAATGGATGCGCGAGGTCAATGCAGCAGAACCATCCCTAGAGTCACGCAAACCTCTGAAGTGGTCCAACATGCCCATCATCTTTGACATTGAGGATCACCCCGATCGCATCACTGCGGTCGGGTGTTTGCCGATGTTGGTCTCACCAACCATCCGCAACCTCAAGGTCACAAAGATGCTGGTTGACGGCTGGGCCGCCTGAATTTGATCTCCTCTCGCAGTGCTCCGTAAACTTCAAATCCACGACAACGAGCTCAAGAAACTAGTACTTTCAAAGGAATCAACCCAGAAGGAGCAAGCCCAAGGGAAGATCACGCTGCGGTAACATTCGGCGATGAGCTCAACTTCAGAATCGAGAGGGTCACGTTCGACGTCGCCGATTTCCCATTGCCCTACAATGGCATACTTGGCGTCCGGCACTCGCCAAGTTCATGGCCCTCTCACTATGCATACAACCTACTCAAGATGCCCGCCCGATAAGTGTCATTTCTTTCCATGGCGACAAGAAAGATGCACTTATCTCATACCGACAAGATTTACCGGGATGCAGCAGCCGCGACAGATAGCAAATCACTTACCGCTGAAGCTCCTGGGCGAAGAAGAAGACCACTAGATTCGCAAGAGCTCTGTTGCCCACTCCGCAAGCGCACCTCTTGGTGCTGCGCTACCGTCGAGGACGCACCATCGAGCTCCACCGCAAGTGCAACAAGACGATGGCAGCTCCTCCAAAGACCAAGAAGGTGCCCGCCAAGGAGGACGGCATCGGCGGTACCTTCACCATCGATTGCCACGCTTGATCCTAAATAGGAAGGCGAGCTCGTTGCTTTCCTGCGGGCGAATGTCGATGTGTTTGCATGGCAACCATCGACATCCCGGCGCTCCTGTGAAAGTAATTGAGCACCACCTAACTGTCTGTCCTCACGCGCGGCCCGTCAAGCAAAGGGTTAGGAAACAGGCAGTGGAGCGCCAAGAGTTCATAACAGAAGAAATCAAGAAATTGGAAGCAGCAGGGCTTGTCAGAGGAGTCCTCCACCCCACGTGGTTGGCCAATCCGGTAGTGGTACGCAATGCTAATGGGAAATGGAGGCTTTGTATTGACTTCACAGATGTTAATAAAGCTTGTCCCAAGGACCCATTTCCCTTGCCGCGTATCGACCAGATTGTTGACTCCACGGCTGGATGCGATCTGCTTTCATTTCTTGATGCATATTCAGGATATCATCAGATCTTCATGGCAGAAGAGGACGAAGAGAGAACCGCATTCATCACACCATGTGGCACGTACTGCTTTATACGGATGCCTTTCGGTCTGAAGAATGCTGGTTCAACCTTTGCAAGGGTAGTCCATGATGCCTTTGGACCTCAGATACACCGAAACGTAGAAGCTTACATGGATGACATAGTGGTCAAGAGCAAAGACAGGGCAACCCTGGTTCAAGATTTGGATGAGACGTTTGCAAACCTGCGCAAAATCAACCTCAAGCTCAACCCTGAGAAGTGCGTGTTTGGAGTCCCTTCCGGCAAGCTTCTCGGGTTCTTTGCATCTCAGCGGGGAATTGAAGCCAATCCCGACAAGATCAAGGCCATTGAGCGATCAAGCACCAAAGCGCCAAGGATGTCGAAAGGCTTGCCGTTGCGTGGCTGCTCTCGGCGAGGTTCATCTCTAAGTCTGCTGAACGCGCCCTGCCTTTTTCAAGATTTTGAAAAAGGCAGGTCCAATGAAATGGACTCGGCGGAGGCTGCGCCGCAGGACTTGAAGAGATACATGTCCTCCGCTCCAATACTTGTCGCACCTAAGCCACAAGAGAAGTTGCTGCTGTATATAGCGGCGACCAATCAAGTGGTTAGTGCTGTGTTAGTAGCGGAGAGGAGGCGATGATGAGCCGGCAACCGAGGCAGCGCATCCAGCGACAAGCAAGACGCTTCGCCGTCAAGCTCTGGTCCCGACAAGGACGGATCAGCGCAGGGTTGCGACAAGATACGGAAGAAGATGGTGTAGCGCCCAGTATACTTTGTCAGTTCCCTTCTGCAGGGGGCTAGATCGAGGTACTCTGGTGTGCAGAAGCTGCTTTTCGGCCTCCTCATGGCCTCGAGGAAGCTGAGCCATTACTTCCAAGCACATGAGATAACAGTTGTCACTCGCTTTCATGAAGAGGATTTTGCAAAATCCGAAGCAACAGCAGGATTGTTGAGTGGTATTGAACTGTTAAGCTTTGGTCTCAAGTTCGAAAGCACTTCAACTATCCAGAGCAGGGCATTGGCAGAATTCATAGCAGAGTGGACGCCAACGCAGGATGAAGAGATTCCAGAGACGAGCATCCCCGTCAAGGAGGCAAATAAAGAATGGCTGATGTACTTTGACGGTGCCTTTTCGCTGCAAGGCGCTGGTGCCGGCGTGCTGCTTATCGCACCCACCGGGGAACACCTCAAATACATAGTCCAAATGCACTTTCCCAAGGAACAAGCAACAAATAATACTGCAGAGTATGAAGGCTTGCTTGCCGGTCTCAGGATTGCGGTGGACCTTGGGATTAAGAAGCTCATTGTCAGGGGAGACTCACAACTTGTCGTCCGCCAAGTAAATAAAGATTACCAAAGTCCGTTGATGGAAGCGTCGTCGATGAAGTGAGGAAGCTGGAAGGGCACTTTGAAGGCTCGCAAATGGAACACGCTCCAAGAGCATGTAATGATATAGCTGATGGCCTCTCAAATGTGCTGCACTTAAGTTACACATGGAACCAGGGATTTTTGTGCTCAAGCTGGCTCAGCCAACCGTGACACCATCAACAGGACAGAGCAAGAAGAGAAAATTGGTTTCCGGCGACTACTTTCCGTGAGAGCTCTCAAGCCGCCGCCAAGAAGGTCCCTAAAACCAACGCAAAATATCACCGAGGAGCAGTCTGCTCCGACAAACCATGCAGTTTGTATCGCTGAAGCAACGCTCCCGACAAGCTTAGCTCCGCAAGCTTGACGGGATCATCGAGCTCGGCGGACCCGCAGGTCCTTGCCGTGAGAAGCTGATGGTCCCCAGATGATAGATGAGCCTTTAGTCCTTGTTGTCGAGCCACAGTGCTCCAACATGGGCACAGCAGATCGTCCATTTCCTTCAGATAGGAGAACTTCCGAAGAGCAAGAAGAAGCGGAAAAAGTAGCCCGGCGGTCAAGTATGTACCAGTTTGTTGACAACATCCTGCATGTAAGAAGACTCAACGGAGTGAAATTGAAGTGTATTTGCCGGAAGATGGATGTAAGCTGTTGGCGGAGATATACGGAGGCATATGTGGTCACCACATTGGCGCAAGAGCACTTGCCGCAAAGCTTTCCGGCAAGGTTTCTTCCGCCGAAGCCCTCCAGATGCAACTGCACAAGTAACCAAGTGTGAAGCGTGCGGTTCCATTCAAGATGATACACCAGCCAGCTCAAGCTCTCCACCGATCCCTTTATCCTCGCCCTTCTCGGTCTGGGGTCGACATCCTCGGCCCTTCCCCGAAGCTGTCGGGGCTTTGAATACTTGTACGTCGAATCGACAAGTTCACAAAGTGGCGGAAGTGGAACCAGTGAGGAAGGTGACAGCACGATCACCGTCAAGTTCTTCAGTCAATTGTTTGCCGCTTTGGGATTCCTAACCGATCATCACCGACAACGGCACACAGTTCACGAAGTCGCACCTTCATGCGAGACGCCCAAGGTCTTGGCGCCAAGATCTGCTTTGCTTCGTTGCTCATCCGAGAAGCAACGGTCAAGCGAGAGGGCAAACGCTGAAGTGCTGCGAGGACTCAAGACCGAGAACTTTCGACGGGCTGCACAAGTGCGGAAGGAACTGGATTGAGGAGCTGCCATGGTTCTTTGGTCAATCAGACGACGCCAAATCGAGCCATCGCCGACACCCTTTGCTCTAGTCTCACGGAGCGAGGCAGTTCTCCCACGGAACTCAGATACGGGTCACCTCGAGTGCTCGCTATGATGAGTTTGAGCAAGAGCAGCTGCGACAAGATGACGCTGCTCCTCGAGGAAGATCGTCTTCAGTCTGCTGTGACGAGCTACTCGTTACCAGCAAGCTTTGCGTCGCTACCATAGCCGCAGTTAATGCCGAAGCTTCGAGGAAGGCGACCTTGTTCTTCGCCGCTCAATCCGCCAAGAATTCCAACAAGTTGACGCCAAGTGGGAAGGCCCTTATCGGGTAAAACGAGTCACTAGGCCCGGCGCTGTCCGCCTTGAGACCAAGACGGCTTTCCGTGAGCAATTCCTGGAACATAGAGCATCTTCATAAGTTTTACCCATGAGGCGCGGTTGCGGAACCCGCTCCGCAACCACCCTTTGTACAAGTCTTGCCGCTGTTGCATGTAATCCTTTGTACAAAGCCGGGCGCAGACCCCGTGCATCAGTAAAGCCTATGGTTGCGCACATTTTTGTTAATACATGCCTTCATAATCAAATATGCATGTGTTTACTAACATCTTGTGCAGCACACGCACCCGGTAAGCGAAAACGAGCCATTAGGCTCCACAACTTTCTTTTTCTCTTCTTTCTTCTCAAACAAGAAGAAGGTTCATCCACCCACAAGTTAACCGGGGGGAGAGAAGGAGATAGTGGTGTGGGCCGACAAGCGTCAGCTCGAGGAACTGTCGCCTAGCCGGAAGACGGACAACAGAAAAGCTAAGTTGCTAAGTTTAAGCGACCAGTTTTAAATTTTCAAGTTATCTTCCTCGAACGATAGTACTTTGTATGGAAAACCTGTGCGCGGAGGAACCAAATCGCGACTGGTCGCGCCCTTACTTTGTTTCGAGTCCGCTCAACAACTTAAGTGAGCTGCGGCTAGTCCGCGACGAGGTTGCTTGTCGGTAGTGACCCCGCGAGCAGGCTGCTGAAGTTCCGCACTCGGCGCTCGTGGCAAGGGTGCCTGCACCGGCAAGTTTCCCTGAAAGCGTAGGGTGAAAGCATACAAGGGAAGAAATCGAGTGAAGGAAATAACATTGCATTCGATTGCCTAAGATAGTGTATATTACAAAAATAACTTATCGTAGCACTAGCTAAATTGTTCTCGGAACTGAAACAACAGCGAAGAGAAGGTGCGCCGGCATCTAAGCCCCGGCAAGCCAGAGTTGCCGGGGGCTGCGGCAAGCCAGAGTTGCCGGGGGCTGCGGCAAACTCGAGTTGCCGGGGGCTACGGCAAACCAGAGTTGCCGAAGGCTACGGCAAACCAGAATTGCCGGGGGCTGCGGTATCAGATAAGCCTTTTGTCCTTTCTCAAACATCCCTCTTTCATTAAAAACATTCTTCTCGGATACAGTCCGTGGAGAGTGAAAAACATGAAAGAGAGGATTACAAGTTTTTAAATGTAGATAAGGCCCGAAGGCTTACAAATTAAAAAGATAAGATGCCCGTAATCCTTTTTCTGTCCTTGTCCTCAGGAGGTAGGTTAAGGAGGCGGGAAGGGCAAAAGGAGCGCCTACGCGAGCTATAGGTGCCAGAAGGCACCAAGGGAACATGCCGGGGGCTCTCCGAAGGCTTGACGGGACGGCGGCGCCGAAGCGGGCTCAAGACGGGCGGCAGGGCGTCGGCCTATTGTCGAGGGCACTACGCCCTCGTACTCGACTTGACGGCCTTGTCGCCATCCCTCTTCCCCTTCGCAGCCTCCCCACGCCACCGCCCAAGGAGACGACCCCGGGGAGTTCAAGGAGCCGGCGACACGGATGATGGGGTCGCCGGTGACGCGCGGAGCGGCGCCCGACAACTAGTTGGGCCCGCTACCCTCGTCGTCGCTGCCGCTCTCCTCCTCGCCACTCGCCGAGGAGGAACCGTCGCTGTCGGAGGAGCTATCCACGCAGCACCTTGCCCGAGTGCCAAGATCCCGAAGACCTTGACGGAGAGGAGGTCACCCTCCATTAACTTAAAATGGAGGTAAACCCCGCCAAAGAGGTTGTGGATGCGGTAACGCCTTCCACCCATTTATCAAGATACATCACATTAGGGGCTGGGAATACACGCGGACTCGCGTGCAGCTGATCCCACAGCCCTCATGTGCAACCTCAGCGTCTCGGCGGATCCGACTCCATCGCCATCGCGAACGGAGCTGGAAGCCGAGAGACGACGAGGCGCCCGGCGTAGCTTGCGAAGAACTTCGCAAGGTCGTCCCCGTATGGACCGCCAGCGGGAAAGGAACCGCCCGGCGGGGCGGAGACCGCCGCCGCCCGCCGCCTCTTCCCCGAGCGCCTCGAGCTCGTCCACGACCTCGCCCCCGGAGAGGAACCGCCGACGGAGGCGGAGACGGTGCACCGCCTCGTCCGCCTCGCCCCCGAGCTCCTCGACCTCGTCCACGACCTCGCCCCCTCCCTCTTCCCCTTGCGGCCGGCTCTGCCACCCCGGGCGTGGGATTGGGCGGGGTGCGCTGTCTAGCTGCGACCCTCGCCGCCACCGATGGAGAACCAAGGTTCCCTTTCTCCATGGCGAATGGGAGAAAGGGGAGCAGAAGCTGAAGAAAGGAAGGGAAGAGAGAGTGCGGGCTTCTGCGCTCCCCTTCCGCCCTTCTTAAAAGAAGCAAGGTGGGGGCTCGGCCGCCCCGCTCGGCGAATCAAGGCACAGGAAGAGCAGGGAATCAGGGCAGACCTGCTGCCTCTGCTCGCAACGGCCCATTTTCCCACTTCCACCGCCCGTGACCCCGAGTGCATGGGAACCACGTGGCGGAGATGCAGAACTGAGGCGACAGATGAGGCGACCTCGCACGCCGCCCACTTCACCCACGACACCACAATTAACGCATGCCGTTCTGGAGAACGCGGTGGGTGCGTGCTGTTCGTGGGAGACGTGGTGGGTCTAAGGCAAATAACGGCGTAATCAAGACCACGCGCTGCACTGTTTTTGGGCCTGGCCCAACAGAGCTTAGCGCCGTGTGTGGCCCGAGCAGGGGCTCTGTCGGTGTACTAGAGTAGGGGTACCCTAGTACCCCGAACTCGTCTGCGGACAGTTGCAGCGCCACACCCGGGCCGCCTGATGGCCGCCAAGGTCCTCGGCGGCTCCTTTAGAGCCATTCGAGAACAAAGTAGACAAAACCCCGGCAAGAGGAGCTTACCGGGAAGGCCACTCAGGGCGCAAAGGAAACAAGGCCCCGGCAAGAGGAGCTTGCCGGAAGGCTTGGCGGCGCTGAACCCCAAGCGCGACAAGGTTCCCGCTTGTGGCAAGGCGCTTGCTTAGGCGGGCGACCTCTCATCATCTCGCTCCAGCTCACCCGCCAACGTGTCACCACGGGCTCTCCCAAGTACGCGTGTCGACGGCCTGTGCAGCCAGCGGGGAGTAACGACAGACGGCGCTGACAAGCTACCATCATGGCGGACGGAGGCGCACTTAACGGTCCCTGTTACCTTTTTCGGCGATCGAGACGGGCATTGATGACCCTTGTCCCTTGCCGTCGAGTTAGGTATAGATTATCTTGACACCGTGCAAAGCGGTGTACCAACCAAGGTTTTTACCATTGTAACCTTGTCTACTTGCCACATGTGGTAACCCCTTGTGCCTATAAAAGGAGGCCCGAGGGCAACGTAGAGGAGGTTCGGCTGGTTTCAGTCCAGCTCCAGCTTAGTTCATCACACTCAGGCTAGGTCTTGTAGCCAGCATGGCTCCCTAGCAAGAACACAAGATAATCCACAAAGCAGCAGTTGGAGTATTATCTCTCCGGAGAGCTTCGAAGCTGGGTAAATCCGCTCGTGTGCATCGCCTCGATCCGCTCTTTGTGCAATCTCCGCCCCCTCCGAACCACAAGGGACCCTCCCAGGTCCCATAGGTGCTCGTGGGGCACGAACGATCAGCTCTCCCCCGACAGATATGGTACGCGCGAGCTACCAAGGAAGATGGCGCGGGCGGGCGAGCAGTGAGCGGGGGTAAATGGTGTGCGGCCGACGATGGGGAAGAGAGGAGGAAGACGAGTGGAAGACGACGAAGAAAGTGCATTAAATCTCAATTCTACTAGTACTACTACCAGGATATAGGCACCATCCTCCGGAGTGTAAATAGTTACACTGATGACATGTGGGTCTACCACAAGAGGGCCCATATTTCAGTTAATGGAGGACACAGGTGCGTATGCGTATTTGCGGTAGCATGCTCTACTGGCAAACATGATGGCAGTACTGGGTAAGGCTGATTTAATAACACCAACATGCTGGTTCAGCTTATTAATTACGTATCCCATCTGCTGCAGCGTGTATTGTCACTTCACTGTGAAGACTAGTTGAATAGTTCTCTCTGGCCGAGATGGGGAATGATGGATCGCGAGGATTACCTTTCTACAGTATCTCTATGCCTCTACGCTCACTTCGTTCATTTTGCTCCGTACCTAGTCACTTGTTGAAATCTGTAGAAAGACAAATACTCCGTATTTGGGAACAGAGGGAGGCTTTTACTCCGTACTGGAGTATTTGGGAACACAGGGAGTATCACCATATGGAGGGAATAGAGGAAGTTTGAAATATGAACATGTCAATGGGAGGGAGTAAGCCCCATGCATGCATGCATGCATGCATGCATGCAACATGCAACACTCACACGTACTCCACATGGACGCACGCAACACTCACGCACCCCATGCGGCACACAGCACACGACGCAACACACACGCTCACGCTCAAGTGCTCAACCTACTCCCTACGTTCGTGAAAGACTGTACATTTAGAGATTTACACATTGACCAGGGTATAATTAACGCCCAAAAGTAGAAGACTTATGTGTGCATGCGTCCATTGAGATAAGAAGATTAAATGAAGGCCGTTGCATGCTGTAATTAAGGATAGACATGTAGCCTATACCTACAGCACAAGTTGGTGCATTAGTCAATCAATATCGATTTAGATTAAAGGCTAAATGCATTGGAAGTGTAGATGTACATCATGTACTACTACACTCTTTGTTTTATAGCCAATGTACACTCTTTGTTGGAAGGCCGAGGGAGGACACGTGCATGCACTCACATACATAGCCAGGGCGGTTCGGGCGCAAGGGTTGGACTCGTGTGGTGCCTGCGTAAAGTTTTGTTTAACTGATTTCTTTGCTCCGCCAACTGACAGGTGGGACCCAGAAACCAGGTGACAATTTAACCAGTCAACAAAGTGCCACGTCGACTATGTGGCCGGTCAGTAGGGTGCAATACGGTGATCTACAATGATCTAGTGATCGTATAATCGAGGCAAAACTATATATAGTGACTGTAAATACGTATTGTTACATACGTTGACCGCCAGTGTATTTTTCTCGTTTCAAATTAAGCCATATTAATCGGAAAGGATGCAGTATGGACTACTACTAGTACTAGTACTGCTTTGATGTGTCCCGTCAACTCGCCGAGCGAGGAGAAGCTTGCTTACTCGCCTCTCCCTACCCACGCGCTGTGGTTCGCAGGACGAGGAGAGGGTTTTGACTACAGCGCCCTCTCCCTCTTCCTCTCCCTCGCCCTCGCCCTCGCCCTTGCGTTGGACGTGAAGTAGTTCAATCGGTGTCAGATTGCCAGACGCATATTGTACTGTAGTATCATCATTGTTGGACCTTCCGAAGAGGCGAAGAGGCAAGTGCAAGGTTCACACGAGTACGAACTGTTGAACCTCCCGAAGAGGCAAAGAGCCAAGCGCAAGGTTTTATAGGAGTTGTCGTCCTAGTAGGAGTGTACTACAACTATTGCGAACGATGCTACTGTATGATGCCGCCACGCCACGGATATCCAAAGCTGTGCCACCTTTTTTTTCTCAAAGAGCGTGTTGGAGCCCGTGCAACAACCACACAAGTTGCACGTACACATAACACATTTACTAGTAATAAATTCTAAAGGACAAATGCCAGTATGCCACACAAGTTCATCTCCAATTCATGTGATAAATTTGTGCATGACTAGTCTACATATATTCACAGCGCTACCGTTCACAATTACCGTACTCCACTTACACGTTATAGATGGGCTACATGCATGTCCTCCTCCAGGTTCCAGTCCCAGATGTTCTTCATGGATGGCACGATCCATAGCGGTGGGCAACGGGAATCATTGTCGCAGCTTTCTAGTCCGGTTCCACACGATGGAGACTCATCCAAGTTGAAGCGGCATAAATCAGGGATAGCGTGTCCCAACATGTCGTTCATCCGGCGGTGCGCAATGAAGACACAACCATGCTTCATGAACGGCAGGCCTTCCGTGTCGTGCACGGAAGGTGGCATCCGCTTCACAATGGGGTAGTTGTCCCCGATGAAAAGCGAGTACTCTCCAAGAGTGTTCCTCGGCACCCACGTAGCATCACGGGGGTCGAACTTCGGCGCCGTTCATCTGGTACACGCGGCATCCCAGATCTGGACACATGGTGACGTACATAGTCAAGGTCCATGCATAATAATGTTGTGCTCAAATATGGCGGTCAGTAATACTGTGTAGCAAATATTACTACTCCGGTATAGAGGAAGTAAAATAACCGGCTTATTATGTATAACCAATCTTGGCTACATGGATGAGATAGTAAGACATGGAAAAACAAAAATGGTGGCAGCTAGTGGGTTCAAGTCTTCAAGGGCCCAGCTAGCTATCTGCCCTCTCAAGGTAAAAGTACTCCTACTAGTAGTGCTAAGTATACTACTAGTACAACAATGAAAGAGAAGGCGAGAGGGTTAAAAAAATGGAATACCTGGGTAGATGGTGACGGTCTGATCGTGGTAGATTGTGTGACCATGTTGCACATCAGTGGTACCATGGGTAACAACTGCTAAGATAGTTGATCCCAATATGCCAAAGTCAGCTACAAGGTTCCAGGTTAGACCGAATCGCGGATGCAAATCCACATCCAGGATCGGCGATCTTATTTTGATCGGGGGATGACTGGTCCCTGCAAAATAATGGAGTACCGTTAGGGATGCAAATGATGGTTTGTGCATTCCGTTTGTAATCTCTCGTACCGTAGGATGGCAACCAGATGAAACAAGTCCCCTGGCTTGTCACCGCGAAGATGCGGCCTAGATGGCGCATGGCGTCTTTGAACGTGTAGGGGTACAAATCTGCCGCCGCCAACATGCGCCAGCCTCTGCCGTTACTGCGTCTTGCATTGATGGCAATCCTTATGTCGAACACCGCGATGAGATAGTAATCATCGTAGCCGCGTCGCTTTGTCGGCGGGTCCGCAATTGCTATCTTTTTCAATC
This sequence comes from Aegilops longissima, assembly GCA_021605205.1. NCBI lineage: Eukaryota > Viridiplantae > Streptophyta > Magnoliopsida > Poales > Poaceae > Aegilops > Aegilops longissima. The sequence goes on from CM038677.1 coordinate 302,665,290, forward strand.
TCATGTAGGCATCATCATACGTATTCAAGCCCAGCCAGTCCGGAAGGTCGATCCCAATGGTGGAGAAGGGTCTCACCGAACGGCCGCTGCTTCTTGTGGATGTTGTGCAAAATGATGGTGGTATCCTGCGGAGGTATGCAAGCCAATCTTCGTTGGCACCGACCCGAACCTATATATAAGGCGGTGGGCAGCGGAGAAATTACAGGATGGAAATGGAATAACTAAGTACTACATGATCAAACTCCATTACTGACCTGCTCATCGGACAAAATCCGACTACCTCTCAACGTCGGCAACTCTATCGGAGTCAACGTGCAACCATGGCCAGGGAGTGGTGGACTATTTGAAGGATTGTCCCATAGAAGAACCTTCTCCTCGAGGGCGCATGGAAGACCAACAAGCATGGCCTTTTCCCAAACCTGTTTAAGCAGCGTCTTGAAAAAGTTGGTGCAGGAAGCACCAAGTCTTCTTGGCGGTGAGGGCGTCGGGCGGCGTGTGATTTCTCCCGGAGGATCGTCGTCCAAGGTCTCCCAGCCCGACGAGGAGGAGAACCGCTGGCGAATCCATGGGAGCAGCGACGAATCGAACTGGCGAGGAGGAGATAAGAGCGTAGTAACCGCAGGGGCCTCGTCCCTTCAACTATAGATCGTTCCTCGGTGAAGGGGTGAGGCTATTATTTGATCTGTGAGACTAGGCTTTTCGCTTCCATTTGTGGAGGTGTAATGGATCTCGTCGAACTTTGTTAGTAGTTCCTTCTTTATGAATGAGATGAAGCAAAGCTTTTGCCTCCGTTTCAAAAAAAAACACGTCAAGAGGAATTTCTTTTATAGTAGAGCCGATAATGGAGTGAAGTCCATGCGTGCAACGCCACAAGCTACAGAGTACTAGTAGTACAACACTTTACATAGAGTACAGAGCCATATTGCACAGTTCCCAATGCCCCGCCAGGCTTTTCCGGCTCCTTGGGCTTAATTGGGAGGCGCTAGTTTAAATATGCTACTACTAGCTGATGAGGAAGCTGCAAGCGAGGTGCGGCTAGGGCGAGCACGCGAGCCACGGGATGCTGGGAAGGAAAACCCGTTCACGTGGCTAGGCTGTCCAGTGCACCTAGATTGTGGGGCCGCACGTCCATTTGACTTCAAAACTCAAACTACCCGTGTAAAATATTGGCTCGCAGCAAAGTGTAGTATAGGTACTATTTTTCTTAAAAGGCCGCCGTGCGTTCGGCCGGGATCGAACCCACAAAACGAGGTATACACTCCCGCGACCACTAGTAGTACTCGTTGGAGTACAACGCAACCTAGAATCGCATTTTGTCGCTAGTAGTACGTACATTGTTCCTTACAAGAAACCCCTAATAATGCAAGAAACCACTAAAATGCCAAGAAACTACTACCACTTGCATACGTGGAAGACTTAAGATAAGACTACCTTATCAACCATTGTACATGCTCTTACCAACCAAAATCCTCGAGTTACCTCCTAACTCCGGCCCGTCCACCTAGTCATCCTCGGCCATGGGACGCAGCTACCGCCGCCAGCAGAAGGCGAGGTCAAAACCGCCGGCGGAGCGGAGCCCATGTTGCGGCAGCCCGGATGCCAGCTCCGTACGGCGCTCGCGGCCGCTAGCTAGCCAAGATAGCTCCGTCCAGCTGCTTTTCTGCAAGGTTTGCTAGCTAGATTGGCACGGCAGCACGGCGGCTTGCTTTCGCAGCCAAGCCTTCGAGCCAGCCATCCGCTCGGCGAAGGCCAGCGCGGTGGCTTGCTCGCTCGTGATTCACGCTCGGGCCAGCCTGCCAACCTGTGCGGAGGCCAGCGCGGTGTCTGGCCCCTCCAGCGGAGCGGCCGCCAACTCGCTCATCACCGGCGCCACCGACGAACACGCATCAGAACTGTTTGAAGTAATGTTCAGGAAAAATAATGATTTGAGGGGGAATAACAGGATAGAAGGTCAGATGTGGGTCCCTCGTGTCAACGGTCAAACAAAATGTGTTGGTTTAAGCTGCCTCGTCGGCCGCGGACATGTGGGCCAACCCACCATAAATGGGTTTAAACGAACCTAATCGGTAGGAGTACTAGGTAGTAGTTTTTGGTGTGGATTAAGAAATTTTGGGTATGTTTTTGCTATTGTTTGTACAATAGATTCTTCCTAGGGCTGGTTGAAAGTGGTAGTTTTTTGTTAAATACTTTACATATTGTAAGTAGGAGTGAAAGTTAAGCTTTGGAAGCCAATAAGCAAGGCTAGTTACATAGTGCATATGTGTACATGATTGAAAGTAAATATCAACCATGAGTGACTAATACCTTGATGGAAAACTCGAAACTATGGAATACTAGAAAAAAATACTTGGTTGGAAATACTAGCAATGTTCATGTCCGTTGCAACGAATCATAATTAGAATAATACTTATTCACAAACTTGGTACAAAACACCCTAATTTTGATATACATATGTATATTATGTTTGAATTATAATATATTCCTTGGGCTGTTTTGGTGAGGTCAGGGAGGGATGTGGTTGGTTTTAAGATACTAATTATGGGTTTTTCGCAAATTGGTAGACAAGTGGGATGTTGGTGAGAAAAGGCAACAACTTACCTCACAATCGTTAGATGTAGATCTAATGGTCGAAGCGACGGATGGCGAGACACACCAAAGCATCACCAACTTAGTCTTGTGTAGGAGTATTAGCAAGATCCGTGCATTGACGGAACATCAAGATGCATTTTTTATAAAAACACTTGTTGTGATTGACCCTTGGGAGTAATCCCATGTGTAAAAACTAATGATATCTCGAGAAATATGAGATAAGGTGAAGAGGAGTTGGGTGTGGTGGTGGTTGGTGGTGGATGGCGGAGGCATGGGGATTGACGACGCCCGGCAGCCACTAGGCCAGTTTGTTCCAGAGGCTTCCTTTCTTAATTGCTCAACAATGAGGTTTGTTGGAGATAAGGATGAGCGAGGAAGGCCTTGTCTGCAAATGTGGAGAGGTGCGGGTATCTTTTAGTTTAATTTCCATCCGTCGGATATAGATCAGACGGTCTATATTGCAAGATGGCACACGTACCATCATCACCAACTCGGTTTTTTATAAAAGAAGAAATATAAGTATGGAGATACAAAGGTATTGTCGATACTTGCTTCCGTACACTAGCATCTACATTCTATTCAACACCTCGGCATGTGGGGCCTTAGCATAATGACTTCTCGACTGTGTAAAACAAAGATTTTCCCGTCGCCGACAAGGAGGGTGTGACGGCGGCGCGCTTTTTGGCTAGCTCTAGTCCTAGTAGTCATACTAGGTGGTCTAAGCACGTGTAGATTTATTATTTTTCACGTCTCGTGTTCGCTGTACTGCCACGACTGTTGATGAGTAGACGGTAAGTTATTCATTGTTGAGCGTGTTTGCGAGAGACAGAGAGAGAGAGAGACAGTGTGTGTGTGCGATATGCTAGAGACTGAGGCAATGATAACAGATTCTTTGTGTCTATGTGTGTGGAGGATAGAGAGAGACATGTACATGGGGCTTTGTGTTGTGTAACGTGGAGACACATATACATAATTAGAGAGTGAGTGTGTGAGATACACATGCGGACATGGGGAGAGATGAGGATCCAGATAAATGGGTGTTTGTGCGTGTACGTGTGTGTTTGTGCAGCGTTTGTGTGTGACAGGGAGAGAGTGTATGTGGAGTAGAGAGACCACTGATGATGTAAACCTAGTATAAGGGAAGGGGGAATGGTGTGACATGTGTAGTAGCGAGATAGCACGGGTGCGGGGGGGGGGAGCAGACTATTTGGAAGAGACATCGATGTGTGTGTGTGGGAGAGAGAGTGAGGAGCAAGAGAGAGAGAGAGAGAGAGAGAGAGAGAGAGAGAGAGAGAGAGAGAGAGAGAGAGAGAGAGAGAGAGAGAGAGAGAGAGAGAGAGAGAGAGAGAGAGAGAGAGAGAGAGAGAGAGGGGCGAGAGGGGTCGTTTGTGTCCATAAATGGCGTATAGATAGGGAGACAATGTTGATGTTGTCCGAAATTGGCCTATGAATGGGATGCAGGGGAAGCGAGTCATCGTGTGTGTGATAGGGACTTCATGAGGGATCTAGAATAGATGGTGTAGAGAACAATGTGCGAAATCGAGAACGATTATACATTAGGGAGCTATGCAAAGAGTCACGACATATATGTATACTGAGGGAAGGAGCTGGGCGGGTCCGCATGTGGGAGAGATAGAAAGAGGAGAGTGGTGCACAAGGAGACAAAGTGTGCTTGTTTGCAGTGGGGGTGGTGTGTGAGGTGAGTCTTGAGAACCACATAACTAGGGAGATAGGCGTTTGGGTGCGACGTTTTGTGTGTATGGGAAATATACACTCTACATAGTGTGTGTGCTTGGGTAAGAGAGATAGCGGAGACCTAGAGAGTGAGGGAAGAGATGTGTGCATGCAGGAGACAAAGTGATAGAGACCTATGTTGGGGTCCGGACTTTACAAGAGAGAGGGGTGTTAATGTGCTCGTGTGTTGGTGTGCAGGGGAGAGAACGACTTCTCTATGTGTGTGTGTGTGTGGTGGTTGGGGTGTGACTTGGATAAAGTGTGAGGTGTCTATATTTGAGGGACTTTAGCGTAATTGAGATATTGTGCACTCATGGTTGATCAATTTGTTTCACAGTTTGTACTATGAGATAATGATACTTTTGAACATGCGTGATATACCTTGATGTACAAGAATTACAAACCTAAGATTGGAATTTTGGAATTGACTCCATCATTAGCTTTTGTAATTCATTTAAACGGAGGTACATTTTTAAGCCGGAATTTCGTGATTTCAAATTCATATATCAAACCTAGAGATATACACATACGGGCATGTTCAAACTTTATAATCATTCACATTATTCATACACATACACATTTTTGCTTTTGTCATCATATTTAGGATAAACACATTTGGAATTTCATTTGAATTGGATCGTACGATGGTATTTGCTTGTAGTAGCTCAATGATCCATATTTGAATTGAATGGACAATCTAAGTTTCGAGTTGGAGACATTGATTTTCAAAACATGCACATTTTTTGCGTGCAAAACAAACAAATTGTCGGTCATGATATCATAGTCGGCCGTACGAGAGCAGAATACTTATAATTTTAGGCGCCAAAAGCTTTCAAACTTCCCGCTCACATCAAAATATCACGCGCCCGAAAGTTTAGCCCTGCGATATTCCTGTTTTACCCCTGCCACATGAACGAAAAAGGGCTGCTTTGGTAACTCCATTGTTTTCCCCTCTTTGCCCCCAACATTCTTCCCCGAGCCCTCCCTTCCCTCCCGACCCCCAACCACGACAAGCCGCCGAATCTAGTCCTCCGCCGCAGCGGTGGACCTCACACACCGCCGGATCTACCTTCCGCACCTTGGAACCCCCAACTGCCAACTCACCACTTCACCGGAGCCGCTTCAGCGACTGGCTTGTCCACCGCTCCAGATCTCCTTGACCACCATCATGGTCCACCGCATCGGATCTGCTTAACCGGCGCCCTCGTCCACCACAGCGTATCGCTTCACTGACTCCCTAGTCCGCCCCTTCGCTGGCCCTTCATACAAGCCCTCGTCCTCGGCAATAGATCCGCCTCACCGAAAGCATCACTGCTAGCGCCGCCAAGCCTTCGTCCACTGCACCGGACCCGCTCCACGGACGCCATATTCAACTCCACCGGCCCTGCTTTACCGACGCCGCAGCCTCATCAGGTTATTTCGATTTGTACTCCTTTGGTTTTTCTCTTTATCGTGCAACTGTTCACTTACCACAGATGAGCTTTCTTGTATGTCGACAGGCGCCGCAACCGTAGCACCGGAGCCGCTTCAGCGACGGCGACAGCCGGCCCAAACTCAACATAACACGAGCACCATCGACGATCCTTAGCTATCAAGTATGACAACGATACCCATACGCCGAGAAATCGGTACTATCATCCAACGGCGGCGCCTCGTTCACTTTCCTAGCATAAGCACCGCACCTTTGAATTTCTTCAGGGCATCATTCAGTTTTTCATGAGACGCGTTATTCTACTTGCACCTGTAGGGCCATACTTCTGGCAGTGAACATGTTACATGTGCTAAATTATTACATACTAGTGCACATATAGTTAATATGCTTTAGTTTTGTTCTGATGCCACCTGTTGGTTCCATCAAACTGGTTAATGTTCTCTATGCTTAATTACACATCAGCAAACTAGCATGTGGTTCCGCTGCTTTTTGTTCGTTTTACCCTACATTTTCTGATGCTAGCTATTACATCACTGCTCCGAGCCTTTGTTCATTACTTGTTTGTGTGTTCTTGATCTTCCCAAGTTGCATGACTAATTTGATGCTTCTATTAATTATGGAGCTACCAACCCCATCAAGCAAAATATTTGTTCTTTTGGGGCCGGCACCTCGAACAAGCATAAAAATAGAGGGAAGCAGATCTATTATCGTGTATGCACACACCCTTCTTTCATTAGTTTAGATGAACCATTGATGATAAATTCGGACCAGTGCATGCGATTGAAATTAATTTTACCTAAATAGATGGTGCAGAATAAACTATAACAACTAGATTTGCAACCACGGGATGCTGACGATATTTTCAAAGAACATTGCAACAGCAGCTAGGCTTCACAGCAACATATGGTAAGCCAATGTGTTTTAGTACATGTGAAATGTAATGCGAGTGGGCTGCTTTCTTGGCTTGTGCCCTAAACGTGTAATCCTACCGAATTACAAATAGTTCAGTTATGCGCTTTGCTTGTATTGCTTGATTGAATGCTTGTTTGTTGTTACGCTATACCTGAGTTGGCCAACATGTCAGCAGTGCCTGTTGTACAATCGTAAAGAAATGCATGCCTATTTCATTTGAGTCCTTAACTTTTCCTCTCAGCTTCATCACAAGACTGTCTTTGTAGTTTATATTAGGCCACACTGTTAAGTGCTTTCTCAGATTATTTCAACTGCTTAGATGCCTTGGCAACTTAAATATAGCGGTTGTACACTCCCTTTCAACTAGGGATGTCAATCGGGTCCCGTTTAATCCCGATTAAAGTCCACTAGTGGTATGATAGTTCAAAAGAGTTTTTGTTTTTGAGGAAAATGAACTAGGAGGTAGCAAAACTAACTAGATGGGATGGCGGATGTCGTTTATTTGCCACTTACATCCCTAGTTTCATCTTACCATTTTAATTTCTTTTAATTGATGCTGCTTGAACCATTCAAATATAGTTTTCCATGCTCGGCAATAATTCATCCGTCGTTTACCATGTAAGCTTACTGCTTGGATCATCGATAACTATCTCTTACTTATGTCCAGTGAAACCTTTCGAGGATGCCGTTCACACTAGGACACAATGTACAACCCCGAATCTATTTGTGGAAGCGATCGCCATCCATGTCACCAGATGGTAGTAGTTCAGAGGCAACACCGCCGAGAGCGATCGAGCACAGATATTATAGTGCTTGAGGCTCTACTAGAGGCGAAAAGAGATGGTGTGGCTGCCATGAATGAGGTAATCTTTATCTTGAGGCTGGAAATTACGGAATTAGAGGCACGCATTATGCAAGCAACCCAAGAATTGGAGGAAGTAAGAATGTTGCATTTGAAGACGGAGGAGGTCCTGCTGTTTCTGCTATCTGAAGCCCAAGGTAATCCCTGTTCTTCTTTAGATACCAGTTGAAATTGTCATTATATTATTGTACTTGCATGTTGTGTCATGTCTCTGAATGGATTATGTTGCAAGACCCCCTATGTTGTCCGGAATTCCATGTTGTCCATGTTTTGTAATGATCCGAATTTTTTAGGCAAGGTAATCCTCAGTACTTGTATGATTGACATAAGGTGAACTATTTTTCGTGCGAGTATATTGTATTGGATGAAATAACTGTTTGAATCAGAGTGTATCCAACCTACTGAATTCGAAGATCACGAAATTTCTAAATCATAATCATATATAAAGGTGGAATAAATCTTTGTTGTGGTGTTGAAGAAATAAATAACCAAACGTATAATTATCTGTGGATATTTGTAATCGAATACAAATTGGATTTGAATTTAGTTTGCCAGGTCCCAGGGCAAACGTGAATGCTAATTCTTCCAAATTTTGAACGAAGCGGCTAAACACCCACTATAATTTGTGGGCTGCCCGAAGCAAGTGTTTGCGAGATGGAAATTACTGTCTACGCCTGACACTGAGTACATCCTTACCGACCGGATTTACACTGTTGTCGATAGGGGAGACTAGTAACTTCAATCAGACGTGACACGACGGCCTCTGAGCCCATTCAGACACGGTGGGCGCCAAACGTGGTCGGCAAAACACATTTGATTCAAGCTCGTCCGAAAGACATGTGTCTCTTCCTCCATTTCCCCATTCATACACGGTGGGCGGCAAAACAAACTCTCCTCGTCCGAAATCGATATAGGCTAATATTTTAAATAGGGGCAGATGTGTAACTTCCATCAGACGTGACACAACCGCCCTACCTGTCAGCCGCATTCATACACCATGGGCGCCAACCGTGGGCGGCAAAACACCCTCTCCTCGCCCGAAATAGTTACCGGCAAATATTTGGGAGATGCGAGATTATTGTCCTATCCCCAACCGACGCGATGTACGAAATTTTGAATGGGGGATACGTTCGTAACTTTCCCCCATTTCAGAGAAGCGCGTCCCAAAGTTTGAGATCCCCCCCTCCCCTCCATTTCCCCATTCATACACCGGCGGCGCCACGACAACCTCCGCACTGCGGCCAGCCTCCTCCGTCCGCCACCCCATCCTCCACCTTGCCGGAGCCGCTACCCCTACCCCGTCGTCCACTTCAAGAGATGGACGTCTCTCATCCACGGCGCTGGACCAGGATCCTTTCATCGCCTCCTCTCGCTTCATCGGCGCCGTCGTCCACCTTGCTGTTGCCGCTCCTATGACCGCCTCGTCCACAGCAACATGATATATCCCTCGACCCGGCCGTCTACCGTCTAAAGTCCTCTTCCCCGCTGCCGACAGCCATCGCACCCGCAGCACCCTCAACGTATCAGCATAAGCCTACATGGCGTCGGAAGAGAGGTGGTACTCTTCCATATGTGCTTAAGTTATTGATCTCACCCGGAAAATAGATCGTAATTTGTTTACTGTACTTTTCTTGTCCGTACCAAATCGTAGTGGCTAGTTGAAAGCAAACATTGGTTGCGAAGTAGCTTTGTCAGATTTGCACCTTCAGATCCGCCATGGCACGGGCACTATACTCGTAAAGCTTATGGTTTCCCCCCTTTATATTAACTACCATCATCGTAGGTGCTTCGTGTCGTGCTAGCACTGCTCGTCAAGACCTCAACCCAAAGCTTACGTGTTGAAATACGAATCTGATATGATGCTCATATCACTAAAACAGAGAACGTTTAATTGGTCACCTAATGTTCCTATATTCGTTTCAAAAAGCATGTGCGCCACCCATTGGTCCAGCTAGTTTCACTTTCCTGATTTTTCTCTTGATGCGTAGGGTTTTCCCCTTTTATCTACTCTACTATGATCTGCGTAGGTGCTTTCTGTCGTACTGGCATTACTCCACCCTTCAAGCTAAACAACACAACACTCAGAATTCAAAAGCTTATTTGTTCAAATATGATTGTGATATGATACTGATATTAGTTAACCGACACATTTAATTGGTTAGCTAAAGGTCCCACTTGAGTTTCCAAATGCATGTCGCGACATATAGAGAGACAGCATAATTGCATTTCTTTGTCACTTGTTGACCGTACTTTCTTGTCCATACCAAATCTTAGTTGTTATTTCAAAGCAAACATCGGTTGCTAACTACCCTTTGCGCAGTTTGCAGCTTCAGATCTGCCATCCCACTGCCACGGTCAACACTGTACTCATCATGCTTATGTTTTCCCCATTTTATGATGACCATAATAAGCCTATGTGGTTCGTGTCGTAATAGCACTGCTCCACCCATCGAGCTAAACAAGCTTAGTTGTACAAATTCATATCTGATATTATTGCTGATATTAGTAAAACTGAGAGATGTTTAATTGGTGAGCTAAATGTTCCTACTTTAGTTTCAAAATGCATGTGAGCCACATATGGAGAGACCGGAAAGAATAGTATTTCTCTGTGCACTATGGTTCATCATGGGTGGCCAACCGACATTGTATTGAAAGACTTGTAATATCTTCAATCTGCTTGCTCTTCTGCTCTTCGTTAAGATGATACTCTTCTCTTGCGGTCGATTTGGTCGGTCGAGTTGTTCTCCTTGGTATATTTTGAATCACGGTCAGTCGACTTGTTCTTCTTTACTATATGTTGAAGCTATCATCTGCGAAGTGTCATCACTTCTGGAGCTCTCATATTTTGAATAGTAGGCCACATTATATTAATGCACTCAACAAATTACAGCATGCATGGCATCTTTTAAAAGAATTACAGAGATAGCAGAAAGGGGTTTACAAGGAGGCAGTATTGGATTAGAATCACTTCTGCATTACAAAGAAAATCTCACTTGTTTTTATGTTTTCATGCATGTCAGATATTGAACATTATCAAAACGAATATGAGAATAGGCGCATGAGAGGAATATTGCGGAACGATCCACTGGCTAACAAACTTGGCTAGGTGGAGGATGGCCTATCTTATTCACCCATCAAGGTGCTTGCTATAGATTTGCAAAGTTGTATTGGTCGCACATATTTTGCATCTGACCTCTTGCATTACTTCTACTTTGTTACACCATCTGCTTACTTTAAGCATCATATATGATTATATGCCATACCTATCCATTTTATGTACCTATTCCATGTGTCGTTGCACTATCTATTTCCAGTCAAATGTTGTTCTTTCGTAATAGATGTCCAAAAGGAAGAGGGTGAGTGCAGATCCTCAAGGAGTACAAACTATGTATTTGGAAAAGGTAATGATACCTGTTAAATCAGATAGATCAGCAGCCACAGAAAACACAGGCCCAACTGTACCACACTTTACCCCTACTCCAGTGGCCAAACCCCTATTAGAACTGCTGGGAGCCCAGCGTCAGGTATTGTCTATGATATGAATTCAAAATTTGAACTCCTAAATTTCTGCTTGTGCCTTACCTTCTCTCTTGTATGAAAACTAATTTCAGATGAATCTCCTTGCTCAAAGGATCATACGATCTCAAAACGATAACGGGCTCTGCATTGCTCTCGTCAGTACCTCTGTGCCTTTTGCCTTGTAACGCTGTACTTAATTAATTGCTATTTGATTATGTATCATCATTACACTTTTGAGCTTCATTATCCTCTGTTTCTTCCAATATTATTTGATCTATATTTACTCTTTGCAAAATGTAGAATAATGGCAACGCTTATAAAGAATTTTCTTTGGGGAATTTATTGAATTATCCTTCCATCAACATGGAGAAGGGCTTTGTCCAGCCCGTGTTAACATGTAATGTAAGTTCATCCTTCTCAAGCCTTCAAACTTTGTTCTAGTATAGATTTGGATAGGCATCATTTCCTCCACTCGCTGTTTGCTTTGCTTGTTTACATCTGATTGGATGTTTGCAACAACTACCGATTTCAAATTGTAGTTGTAAAACATGTTCCTTATCTGAAACAGATCCATTTATTTTCTTATATAATTGTGAAACCTGTTACGTGTCTCCTTGTTTCTCTTTCAGAGTCGTATCTCTTACGCGAGGCAGAACTTCAGGGAAGATAGTGAGCCAAACCATCTTGTGGACAGCGAGATGACCCCAAGGTCCTGTCTTGATGAAGACAGTGAGTTGAAGCTACTCACCAGCAGGTGTGAGATAACCTCTGTGCAGTCGCTGCCTCGATCAGTTCGACTTCTTTAGTCTCAACTTAAAGCGGAAAGGCTTGCTTTAGCTCAGCTCCAACTTGAAGTCAAAGATGCAATGAAGATGTCAGAGGACTGCCGTGCGCACCATCAAGCCTTAAATCTAGTGTTGATGCATCTATCGTTGACACAATTGAGGTCTACTCAGCTTCTTCAGCTGTTTGGGGGTCCTTCTGGCGGGCCTAGTGCCTTCAAGTGCTCTCGCTTTGTATATTCTTTTGTCGGCGCATTTATTTGCAATCGGTGGCGAACTTTGATGCCCATGGATGTAATATGTGATAGCCGTGATAGCCTAAGCGTAAGTTGCTTGCTTATTTATTTCCTTGTTGTCTTGTTTATTTGTTTGCTTGTAGTCATTGCAGTTCTTTTTCCGCGGTTTGCTAGTGGCTGCAATAACCTATTTTTTAAAACTAGGCTACAATAACCATGGGCTAATATTTATTGTAGTGACCTTTGGGCCTCATACGGGCCCCGAAGCGATGGGCCTTCTACGGGTCGTAGAAATAATGGGCCTTCTAAGGGCCGTAGAAACAATGGGCTTTCTATGGGCCGTATCATCAATGGGCCTTATACGGGCAGTATGATAACATGGGCCAATAACAGGCCGCATTATGGCCGTAAACGGGCTAGAGTTGGAATCGTCCGTTCATGGGCCGACCATAACGGGCCATCAATAGGCCGTATTCATGGCGCTATGAAAACGCCCAACGTATTAACGGACCACAAGCGGGCCGATGTAACCACGGGCTGAATTTGGCCCACGCGTAAAATAGCGATGTGGGCCGTAATTAAGCGAATCTTTGAAATGAACCCAAGAATAAATGGGCTCCGAGAAGGCGAAAGATAACATGGGCTGAAGCATTAGCGGAATAACGGGGCGTTAATGGGTATAAAGTGATACATTTGTTCATTACGGGCCGTTTCACCACGGGCCGTTAATGGGTGTAAAGTGATACCTTTGTTCATTACGGGCCGCTTCACCACGGGCGTTAATAGGCCAAGAGTTACATAGGGCCTCATATGGGCGAAAGGCGTCAAGGGCCATACATGGGCGGAAGTGGCAAAACGGGCTGGAATCATATTGGGTGGCCGGATGACGCTCTCGGGCCTAATTCGGATAGGGCGTAACGTGCCTTGGGTTAGCGGGCTGTAAATGGGCTATATGCGAACAGGCTGTTAACAGGCTTTCCATGGGCCGGCCCGCCACATTTTGACAAAGTCAAACGGGTCGGCCTTTTCACCGGAATGGGCCTCTGTTGGGCCGTGCCACGTGTCGCCGTATCATAGGCGCCGGTCCAATGAGCGGATGACAACTGTCCCAGCGGTGAGCCGACACGTGTTTGCTCCAGCCAATGATGATTTTACCGTGGAAAATCCCCATTGGCGGGGCTGTTAACGGGTTATCGGATCCAAAACCCGACCCGATAGCTTAACGGCGTTCGTTCGGTGGATGCCGCGTGTCGGTCACCCTTGACGAAAGCACTTCGTGTGGCGCGATTTATCATCATGGAAGTGGACACTTCGTGATGATAATTTTGGTAATGTCATGGAACACTTCTCTGACAACACGGTATGACTATCTTGATTTTGTCATAAATTTGTCATGGATGTACATGCATGAAAAAAATCCCGACCTACTATGACAAACACGTATCATCACGGAAGTGTATTTTTTTTGTAGTGACTACATGATCATGCAAAGCAATATGACAATGATGAAGCGTGCATAATAAACGGACCGGTGGAAAGTTGCATGTCAATATATCTCGCAATGGCTATGGAAATGCCATAATAGGTAGGTATGGTGGCTGTTTTGAGGAAGGTATATGGTATCGGCGAAAGTTGTGCGGCACTAGAGAGGCTAGCAATGGTGGAAGGGTGAGAGTGCGTATAATCCAAGGATTCAACATTAGTCATGAAGAACTGACATACTTATTGCAAAAGTATAGAAGCTATCAAAACAAAGTACTACGCGTATGCTCCTAGGGGATAGATTGGTAGGAAAATACCATCGCTCGTCCCCGACCGCCACTCATAAGGAAGACAATCAATAAATACTAGCAAGATGCCTGTGCATTGCACAGAACATCAAAATGCATTTTTTTACAAACACATGTTGTGACTGACCCATGCAGGAGTAATCCCATGTGTAAAAACTAATGATATCTCGAGAATTTTATCAGAAAAATGGTATCTCGAGAATTTCATCGAAAAAATGATATCTCGAGAAAGATGAGAGACAAGGTGAGGAGGAGTGGGGCGTGGTGGTGACTGGTGGTCGGACTGGGCGGAGGCATGGGGATGGACGGTGCCGGCAGGCGGCCACCATGCTAGATTGTTCCAGAGACTTCCTTTTTTAATTGCTCAGCAATGAGGTTGTGGGAGATAAGGATGAACGAGGCAAGGCCTTATCTGTAAATGTGGAGAGTGGTGCGCTTTTTTTGTAAAATTGTCATAGTTTTCTTTCTATCCGTCAGATATAGATCGGACGGTCTATATTACAAGATGGCAGGCACACCATCATCACCAACTCGGTTTTTTTATAAGAGTAGAGAAATCATGTTCCGACTTCATCACATAATGGTTCACCATACGTGCATGCTACGGGAATCACAAACATTAACACATGTACTTCTCAAATTCACAATTACTCACTAGCATGACTCTAATACCACCATCTTCATATCTCAAAACAATCATAAAGAATCAAACTTCTCATAGTATTCAATGCACTTTATATGAAAGTTTTTATTATACCCCCCTTCGATGTCTATCATACTAGGACTAAATTTATAACCAAAGCAAATAACCATGTTGTTTAAGGACTCTCAAAATAATATAAGTGAAGCATGAGAGTTCATCAATTTTTATAAAATAAAACCACCGTCGTGCTCTAAAAAGATATAAGTGAAGCACTAGAGCAAAATTTCCTAGCTCAAAAGATATAAGTGAAGCACATAGAGTGTTCTAATAAATCATGATTCATGCGTGTCCCTCTCAAAAGGTGTGTACAGCAAGGATGATTGTGGCAAACTAAAAAGCAAAGACTCATATCATATAAGATGCTACAAGAAAAACACATTATCATGTGGTTAATAAAAATATAGCCTCAAGTAAAGTTGCCGATAGACGAAGACGAAAGAGGGGATGCCTTCCGGGGCATCCCCAAGCTTAGGCTCTTGGTTGTCCTTGAATATTACCTTGGGGTGCCCTGGGCATCCCCAAGCTTAGTCTCTTTCCACTCCTTATTCCAAAGTCCATCATATCCTTACCCAAAACTTGAAAACTTCACAACACAAAACTCAATAGAAAAATCTCATATGCTCCGTTAGTATAAGAAAATAAATCACCACTTTTGGTACTGTTGTGAACTCATTCCTTATTTATATTGGTGTAATATCTACTGCATTCCAACTTTTCCATGGTTCATACCCCCCGATACTACCCATAGATTCATCAAAATAAGCAAACAACACATAGAAAACAGAATCATCAAAAAGTAGAGCGATCAGTAGTAATATGTAACTCTCGAATACTTCTGTAACTCCAAAAATTCTGAAAATTTAGGAAGACCTAATTTTTTTTATTAATCTTCTGCAAAAATAATCAAATCAAAAGCACTCTTCTGTTAAAAATGAGAATTGTTTTCTTGTGCGCAAAAGTTTCTGTTTTTCGGCAAGATCAAATCAATTATCACCGTAAGCTATCCCAAAGGTCTTACTTGGCACAAACACTAACTAAAACATAAAACCACATATAGCCAGAGGTTAAATAAATTATTTATTGTAAAACAGAACCTAAAAGCAAAAAAAAGATTGGATTGCCTCCCAACAAGCGATTGTTTAACGCCCTTAGTTAGGCATAAAAACACGAATAGATCTAGGTATTGTCGTCTTTGGTATGCAATCCGTAAGTAGCTCTCATAATAGATTCATAGGGAAATTTAATTTTATTTCTTGGAAAGTGTTCCACGCCCTTCCTTAACCGAAATTGAAATCTAATGTTTCCTTCTTTCATATCAATAATTGCACCAATCGTTCTAAAGAAAGGTCTACCAAGAATAATACGACATGAAGGGTTGCAATCTATATCAAGAACAATGAAATATACGGGCACATAATTCCTATTTGCAACAACAAGAACATCAGTAATTCTTCCCATAGGTTTCTTAATAGTGGAATCCGTAAGATGCAGATTTAAAGAACAATCATCAAATTCACGGAAACCTAGCACATCACATAAAGTTTTTGGAATCGTGGAAACACTAGCACCCAAATCACACAAAGCATGGCACTCATAATCTTTAATCTTAATCTTAATAGTAGGTTCCCACTGATCATAAAGTTTTCTAGGGATAGAAACTTCCAATTCAAGCTTTTCTTCAAAAGATTGCATCATAGCATCAATGATATGTTTAGTAAAAGATTTGTTTTGATTATATGCATGAGGATAATTCAACATGGATTGTAACAAGGAAATACAATCTATTAAAGAACAATTATCATAATTAAATTCCTTGAAATCCAAAAGAGTGGGTTCATTGCTAGTTAAAGTTTTGACCTCTCCAATCCCACTTTTATCAATTTTTACATTAAGATATAAACACTCTGAATCATTGGGACGCCTTCTAACTAAAGTTGACTCATATCCAGTCCCATATTTAACAACATTTATATTGGAAAACAAAGATTCAATAGGAGTCACATCAATCACTTTAAGATCTTCATCATTATTTTCAAGGAAACTAGAAGAACACGTTTTTACAAACCCATCTCGTTTAGCACGCATCTTCGCGGTTCTTTCTTTGCACTCATAAATGGAAATTCATAGCTTTGAGAGACTCATTAATATCGTGCTTCACTGGAATAGATCAAAGTTTCAAAGAATCAACATCAAGAGAAATTCTATCCACGTTCCTAGCCAAATCATCAATCTTAAGCAATTTTTCTTCAATCAAAGCATTAAAATTCTTTTGCAAACTCATAAATTCTTTTAACACTATTCTCAAAATAATAGGGCATCTTATTATAATTTACATAAGAATTGTTGTAGGAATTACCATAATTATTAGAGGAATTACTAGGAAACGGCCTAGGATTAAAATTACCTCTATACGCATTATTACCAAAATTGTTCCTACCAACAAAATTCACATCCATAGATTCATTATTATTTTTGATCAAAGTAGACAAAGGCATATCATTAGGATCGATAGAAGCACTCCTGCTAGCAAATAATTTCATAAGCTCATCCATCTTTCCACTCAAAATATTAATCTCTTCAATCGCATGCACTTTTTTACTAGTGGAAGATCTTTCGGTATGCCATTGAGAATAATTAACCATAGTATTATCTAGGAGTTTAGTAGCTTCTCCTAAAGTAATTTCCATAAAAGTACCTCCCACGGCCGAATCTAAAGGATTTCTAGAAGCAAAATTCAATCTAGCATAAATTTTTTGTATAATCATCCACAAATTCAAACCATGAGTAGAGAAATTTCATATCATCAATTTCATCCTCTACCAAGATTGTGCAACATATTCTTGATCAAGTTGCTTAAAATTCATAATCTCATACCTAAGGGAGATGATTTTAGCGGGAGGAAAATACTTGGAACTAAAAGCATCTTTACACTTATTCCATGAATCAATACTATTTTTAGGCAAAGATGAAAACCAAGTTTTAGCACGATCTCGAAGTGAGAACAAAAATAGCTTCAATTTAACAATATCATTATCCACATCTTTTTTATTTTGAATATCACACAAATCAGTGAAATTGTTTGGGATGCGGCATCTTCACTAGGAAGGCCAGAAAATTGATCTTTCATAACAAGATTCAGCAAAGCGGCATTAATTTCACAAGATTCCGCACTAGTGGCGGGAGCAATCGGAGTACTAATAAAATCACTATTATTGGTGTTGGAAAAGTCACACAATTTGGTATTCTCTTGAGCCATCGTGACAAAGCAAGAAATCCAACACACGAGAACACAAAAAGCAAACGAAGAAGACAAATCGAAGAGGGGCGAAGAAAAGGCAAATCTTCTCAAAAATCGTTTTAGAAGTGGGGGAGAGGAAAATGAGAGGTGAATGGCGAATAATGTAATGCAAGAGATGAGAGTTTATGATGGTTACTTGGTATGTCTTGACTTGGCGTAGATCTCCCTGACAACGACACTAGAAATTCTTCCTGCTAAGCTTGCGTTGGTTTTTCCCTTGAAGAGGAAAGGGTGATGCAGCAAAGCAGAGATAAGTATTTCCCTCAGTTTGAGAACCAAGGTATCAATCCAGTAGGAGATAACGCACAAATCACCAAATACCTGCACAAACAATCAAACAACTTGCACCCAACGTGATAAAGGGGTTGTCAATCCCTTCATGGTTACTTGCAAAAGTGAGATCTGATAGAGATAGATAAACGGTAAAGTAAATATTTTTGGTATTTCTGGTTTATAGATCGAAAAGTAAAAGATTGCAAGATAGTAGAGCAGAAACTTATATGATGGAAAATAGAAACTTGTATGATGGAAAATAGAACCGAGGGCCATAGGTTTCACAAGAGGCTTCTCTCATGATACCAAATAATACGGTAGGTGAAAAAATTACTGCCGAGCAATTGATAGAAAAGCGCAAAGTTATGACGATATCTAAGGCAATGATCATGAATATAGGCATCACGTTTGTGTCAAGTAGACCGAAATGATTCTGCATCTACTACTATTGCTCCACACATCGACCGCTATCCAGCATGCATCTAGAGTATTAAGTTCATAAAGAGCGAAGTAATGCATTAAGTAAGATGACATGATGTAGAGGAATTAACTCAAGCAAATATGATGAAAACCCCATATTTTTAACCTCGACAGCAACAATACAATACGTGCCTTGCTGCCCCTACTGTCACTGGGAAAGGACACCCCAAGATTGAACCCAAAGCTAAGCACTTCTCTCATTGCAAGAAAAACAAATCTAGATGGCCAAACCAAACCGATAGTTCAAAAAGAATTACAAAGATATCAAATCATGCATAAAAGAATGCAAAGAAGATTCAAATAATATTCATAGATAAGCTGATCATAAATCCACAATTCATCGAATCTCGGCAAACACACCGCAAAAAAGTATTACATAGAATAGAACTCCAAGAACATCGAGGAGAACATGGTATTGAGAATCAAAGAGAGAGAAGAAGCCATCTAGCTACTAGCTATGGACCAGTAGGTCTGCGGTAAACTACTCACGCTTCATCAGAAGGGTAATAGGGTTGATGTAGAAGCCCTCCGTGATCGAATCCCCCTCCGTCAGGGTGCTGGAAAAGGTCCCTAGATGGGATCTCACAGGTACAGAAGGTTGTTGCAGTGGAAAAGTGTTTTCATGGATGCCTCTGGTGGTTTGGGGATATTTGGGAATATATAGGAGAAAGAATTAGGTTAGGAGGTGCACGGGGGCGCACAAGGGTGGGGGCGCGCCCTACCCCCCTGGGCGCGCCCTCCGTCCTTGTGGTCGCCTCATGGCTCCTCCGACTTCATCTCCAAGTCTCCTGGTTGTCTTATAGTCCAAGAAAAATCATCGCGAAGGTTTTATTCCATTTGGACTCCGTTTGGTATTCCTTTTCTGCGAAACTCAAAATATGGGAAAAACAGGAATTGGCACTTGGCCCTAGGTTAATAGGTTAGTCCCAAAAATAATATAAAATAGCATATTAATGCATATAAAACATCGAAAACAGATAATATAATAGCATGGAGCAAACAAAAATTATTGATACGTTGGAGACGTATCACCCGCCAACATTGGGCGCTGGTTCGTCAACATCTGAGCCATTGCGCCTATTGTACTGACGGTGTGTCTCGCACGCTGCTCGATGGTGGCACAGGTGTCTTCCTTCTTCCTGTCCCTCAATACTTGGCGTTGATCCTGCTGAGCCCGTTGGCCGAACGAGGCCATGGATACCTCATCAAGCTCATCAACATTGTGGGTTTGCTGAGCCCGCCGTGGTTGCCCTTGGATGGGTTACCGCGGAGGGGGCTGCACTGCGGGTGTAGTCCTCTCAGCATGGCCACCAGCGGGGGCTGCCGATGTCGTCTGTGGGCATCGCGAAGGTTCTGCGCGGTACGGCTTGTTGGCCTCAGCAAATCCAATGAGGCTTTGGATGGTAGCTCTCCACTCATCCATCCTGTCTGTTTTTAGAGGGAAATTCAGCAGCAGCCGAGCCCTGGCCATTGCTTCTGCCACCATCTCTGGCATGGAATGGGAGGCGGAACGAGATGCCTCTCAACTCCTGGACAAGCCATAAGGAGCGTCGTTGCGCTCTTGTCACCTCGTCCAATCACGAGAGTGGTGGCATGGCTAGGGTTGTGCTTGGTGGCCAGGCTCTTGATCTGCTGGGCCCTTCTCATGTGGACGCGGTCGTTGTGGGTCGAGGCGCTGCTCGAGGTCTTGTCACGCTCGCCATGCATCGGACAGAGTGCTTGTATTGATGTCGCCCCTCTGGTCGGCGCGGCTAGAGGATCTTGGCTTTCAACAGAGCGGGCGTCGACACTGCGCTGATTGTGCTCACTGGTGCGGCGGGGAGGCATCACCTTAATCCGCACCGGTGTGAGCATGCTCGCCAGAAGGTTGAGAGAGCTGGGCCGCTCCTACGGCCCGGGTCCCTGTTCCAACTGCAGCGTAGCTGATGGCTGCACGGCCTGTGGTGATTGCGCCGCTCATGGTACCCACTCCACCCGTCGCAATGGCCGTGCATGTAGTGTCCGCAGTCGCGGGTGAAGGGGCTTTCTAAGTGGAAAGGTGCGCCACCGCACAACATTTCTTCTTGGGAGCCATTAATGGCGTAGAAGGCGATGAAGAAGATTGACGCGTTGGTTGTTGTCTCAGATTCACACAAGCGTGCGCCCCCTAACTGGCGCGCCAAAGATGTCACGGAGGAAGCACGATCACCTACGGGGAAGGTTTCCCCTTTGTGGTTCGGCAGGAGAATGGGCACATTGCACAAAGAGCAGAAACAACAAGGCAGTGTAGCGATGGACAGCTCTCTTTTACCCAGGTTTGAGCCGCTTTGCAGCGAAAAACCCTACTCTTGCTTTGGTGGATTGATCTGGACGAACACAAAGACACCGAGCGCTGAAGCCTCGGCAAGGGTGCCCCCGGGAGAGCAGCTACTTGTGTACAAGTGTAGAGGGATCAAATGTTCGAACCCCTTGCTAGGTTGCCTCGGGCCTCCTTTTATAGTTTAAGGGGCGACCATAGTGGCAAAATAGTCATTATAGCATGAGTAGATAGCTAACAGTGCTATCATACCTAATTCTGGCAGTATGGACAAAGTGCATTAAATGCACTGCTATGTGTCGTGCGGATGTTGAAGCCCGGCAAGGCTGCCGCGCCGCTTATCCAACTACCTCTTATTAGCATGACACGTCATCGAGACGGGTGTCAATAAAGTTAATCTCATCTCTAGCAGGTTGCCACGTACCCGATAGAATCCACCTAGCTACTTGAGAGCTCGACACCGCACTGATTAGTGACTAGCGTATAATGAGGTGGACCGGTGGCGTCTTGGCGAAGGCTTGCAAGCACGGAGCTTGTCGGGCTCTGATCTTTGCGGCCTTGGGGAACCTTGCTGGGACGGCTTGGCCTTGCCCTCAGGCGCGGTCTCGACCCTGCCAGGCCCCTGCCCGTCAATTGAGACCTTCCTCTATTGATTTGGTCTTCTTAATGTGCTCCTTGATCTCACAAAGAGCGGTTTCTTTGGCTTATCTTATGTCATGCATTGGTAATTGATGTATGATCGGTCACACGCCTATGCACAAGTCTGGGCGGCAAACACAAATGTTTGTTTCACTGACAGGCATCAAACACAACTTTCTCAGTCCTGAAGTTCAGTTCCCTGCCAAACGTCACCGGCAATGTAATATTTCCCTTAGTTTACCTCCTTCCTTGGTTGATCCCTTGGAATGTGCTAGTCCTCTTGTGTTCTTCGTCAAGAATTTGGAGATTCTTAATCACATCGGGGAAATCAAATTCAACCCTGCCCCTCCGTAAACCAGCATCTTTGTGACCTTGAGGTTGCAGATTGTTGGTGAAACCAACAACGACACGCATCCGACCGCAGTGGTGCGATCTGGGTGGTCCTCAATATCAAAGATGATGGGCGTGCGGGACCATCTGAGTGGTTCCCTAGAGTTTGCTACTGGCTCTGCCTCATTAACCACACGTTCTCACTGCTTGAGTTGACGGTGAGAGGAATGCAAAGAAGCGCCCCCGTCAATGCATAATGCCTCGGTAGCCTTCTGAAATTCTTGTTAACTGAACTCGTCATCCTCCTCTTCTTGACTGCCATCTTCATCTTCCTTTTTCTCACGGCCCCTGGCAGGCTTCTCTTTCTGCTGATTGTCCTTGCCGCGGCGACCCCCACGGCCGCCATGGCCTTTCCGTCCAGCGCCATCTTGGGCTTTCTCCTTATCACGGTTTTCTTACTCGGCCTTCTGTCTTTCGACAAGCTGCTCAACCCGCCTGCAATCTTGGAGATCATGGCCCTTGGTTCTATGGATCATGCAGTATGGCCCATCAAACTTACTCGTTTTCTCAGCCACCGCAGCCGTCCGGAAATTTGCGCACGCAGCAGCTTATTTGCCACCTGTCTCGGTCTTTGCTTTCTTGTTGGTGTTGGGATCGTTGGAGCTCTCAACAGCCATCACTAATTTCTCTTTGCATTTCTTATTGCGCTTTTTGTTCTTCTTCCTTGGGGCGGTGGCGTTGTCGTCATCCTCTATATCAACCTCGACACCAATCTCTTCCCCTGGAAGTCTCCTCCCTTCCTCAGCACGAGCACACTTGTCTGCCAACGTGTAAAGTTCGTTGACGGTCTTCGGCAACCGAACATTCATCTTAGCACGCAACCTCCAGTTGTGTACATTCGTGTGGAATGCGACAATCACAACTATGGATGAATCTTCAAGATGTTGTGGTGTACTCGAGTGAATCTTTGCAAATACTTCCACAAGCTCTCTCCCTCCTTTTGCAAGAGGGCTTGTAGATCACTGGGCTGTCCGGGCTCTTGATGGTCGTCTATAAAGGCGCCGACAAACTCGTTGCATAGGTCTGCCCATGAAGAGATGGAATCCTCCGACAGGTGCATCAGCCAAGACCTCACATTGGGTTTGAGTGCCAATGGAAAGTAGTTGGCGAGCACCTTTTCATCCCTTCCCCGGCAGCTTGAACGGGAAGCGTATAGATGCCCAAAAACTCTGTCGGGTTCAACTTTCTGTCGTACTTCTCTGGGAGATCATGTTTGAAGGTACGAGACGATGGCCAACAGACTTGCCGTGGCTCACGAGTGAAGGTGGCGCATTCTACCTCGTAAGGCAAGTACCCGCCAAAATTGGGCGTGGGTTCATCAATGTCTGGGCCATTGCGCCTATCTGACTGACGGCGTGTCTTGCGGCGCCGCTCCATGGTAACGCGGGCGTCTTCCTTCTTCCTGTCCCTCAATACTTGGCGTTTATCCTGCTGTGCCCGTGGGCTGGACGAGGCAATGGATACCTCATCAAGCTCGTAACATCTTGGGTTTGGTGAGCCTGCCATGGTTGCCCTTGGATGGGTTGCTGCGGAGGGGACTGCATCGCGGGTGTAGCCCTCAACATCGCCGCCAGCGAGGGCTGTGGGTGTCGTGAAGGTTCCGCATGCTACGACTTGTTGGCCTTAGAAAATCCGATGTGGCTTTGGAGGGTAGATCTCCACTCGTCCATCTTGTCTGCTGCTGGAGAAAAGTTCAGCAGCAGCTGAGCCATGTCCATTGCATCTGCCACCGTCTCTGGCATGGCGTGGGAGGTGGAGCGCGACGCCGCTCGACTCCTAGACGAGCCAGAACGAGCATCATTGCGCTGTTGTCACCTCGAGCCAATCACGAGAGTGGTCTGGAGTGGCTGGGGTTGTGCTTGGTGGCCAGGCTCTTAAACAGCTGGGCCTTTCCCATGTGGACGCGATCATTGTGGGTTGATGGCGCTACTCGGGGTCTTGTCATGCTCGCCCTGCGTGGGACGGAGCGTGTGTCTTGACGTCGCCCCTCTGGTCGGTGCGGCCAAAGGATCTTGGCTTGCACCGAATCGGGCATCGACACTGCGCTGATTGCGCTCACTGGTGCGGTGGGGAGGCAGAAGCTAGGCATCACCTTGATCCGCACTGGCATGAGCATGCTCGCTAAAAGGTTGAGGGAGTTGGGCCGCTCCTACGGCCTCGGTCCCCATTCCAACTGTAGCGGGGGCGACGGCTACACCGCCTGTGGTGATTGTGCCGCTCACAGTGCCCACTCCACCCGTCCCGGTGGCCATGCCTGTGGCGTCCGCATGCGCGGGTGAAGCGGCTGTCGAAGTGGACGGGTGCGCCACCGCACCGTTCTTCTTCTTGCGAGGCATTGATGACGTAGAAGGTGATGAAGAAGATCGACGTGCATGCTTGTTGTCTCAGATTTGCACAAGCGTGCGCCCCCTACCTGGCGCGCCAAAGATGTCATGGAAGAAGCACGATCACCTATGGGGTAGGGTTGCCCCTTTCTGGTTCGGCGGGGGAACGATCACATTGCACAAAGAGCAGAAACAATAGGGCAGAACAGCATAAAACCCTACTCCTGCTTTGGTCGATTTATCTGGAGGAACACAAAGTCACAGAGCGCTCAAGCCCCAGCAATGGTGCCTCGGGAGAGCAGCTACGTGTGTACAAGTGTTGAGGGATCAAAAGTTCGAACCCTTTCCTAGGTTGCCTCGGTCCTCCTTTTATAGTTTAAGGGGTGACCACAATGGCAAAATAGTCATTATAGCATGAGTGGATAGCTAACAATTCTATCATACCTAATTCTAGCAATAAGGACAAAGTGCATTAAATGCATGGCTAGGTGTCGTGCAGAGGTTGAAGCCCGGCAAGGCTGTCGCGCCGCTTATCCAACTACCTCTTATTAGCGTGACACGCCATCAAGACGGGTGTCAATAAAGTTAATCTCTTCTCTAGCAGGTTGCCACATACCCAACAGGATCCACCTAGCCACTTGAGAGCTTGACACCGCGCTGATTAGTGATGAGGTGGAGCGGTGGCGTCTTGGCGAAGGCTTGCTGGCACAAAGCTTGCCGGGCTCTGATCTTTGCGGCCCTAGAAAACCTTGCCAGGACGGCTTGGCCTTGGCCCTCAGGCACGGTCTCGACCCCGCCTACCTGGTAAGAGAGACCTTCCTGAGGGATTCACTATTGATTTGGTCTTCTTAATGTGCTCCTTGATCTCACAAAGAGTGGTTTCTCTGGATTATCTTATGTCATGCATTGGTACTTTATGTATGATCGGTCGCACGCCTATGCACAAGTCTGGCCGGCAAACACTAATATTTGTTGCACCGACAGGCATCAAACATGACTTTCTCAGTCCTGAAGTTCAGTTCCTCACCAAACATCACCAGCAATGTAATCTTTCCCATAGGTTGGCTCCTTCCTTGCTTGATCCCTTGGAATGTGCCAGTCCTCTTGAGGTCTTCGTCAAGAATTTGGAGTTTCTTAATCATGTTGGGGGAAATCAAATTCAACCCTGCCCCACCATCAACCAGCATCTTTGTGACCTTGAGGTTGCTGATTGTTGGTGAAACCAACAACAGCAAGCATCCGACTGCAATGGTGTGATTTGGGTGGTCCTCAATATCAAAGATGATGGGCGTGCGGGACCGTTTTAGTGGTTCCTGAGAGTTCGCTACTGGCTCTGCCGCATTGACTCATGTGCCCACTTCTTGAGTTGACGGTGACAGGAGTGCAAAGAAGCGCCCCTGTCAATGAACAATGCCTTGGTAGCCTTTTGAAATTCCTGTTCACTGGACGCATTATCCTCCTCTTCTTCACTGTCATCTTCATCTTCCTTTTTCTCATGGCGCCTAGCGGGCTTCTCTTTCTGATGATTATCCTTGTCGCGGCGACCCCCACGGCCGCCATGGCCTTTCCTGCCAGCATCATCTTGGGCTTTCTCCTTATCACATTTTTCATACTCGGCCTTCTGTCTTTCAACAAGCTGCTCAACCCGCCTGCAATCTTGGAAATCATGGCCCTTGGTTCTGTGGATCGTGCAGTATGGCCCATCAAACTTACCAGTTTTCTCAGCCACCGCAGCCGCCCGGCAATCAGCGCACGCAACAGCTTCTTTGTCGAGTGTCTCGGTCTTTGCTTTCTTGCTGGCGCAGGGATCGCTGGATCTCTCAATGGCCATCACTGCTTTCCCTTTGTGCTTCTTATTGCGCTTTCTGTTCTTCTTCCTTGGGGCGGTGGCGTCGTCGTCATCCTCTGAATCAACCTCGACACCAATCTCTTCCCCTGGAAGTCTACTCCCCTCCTCAGCATGAGCACACTTATCCGCCAACGTGTAAAGTTCGTTGACGGTTTTCGACAACCGAACATTCATCTTAGCACGCATCCTCTGGTTGCGCACATTCATGTGGGATGTGACAATCACTGTTGTTGGATGAATCTTCGAGATGTTGCGGTGTACTCGACTGAATCTTTGCAAATACTTCCGCAAGCTCTCTCCCTCCTTTTGCAAGAGGGCTTGCAGATCACTGGGTTGTCCGGGCTCTTGATGGCCGCTTGTAAAGGCGCCAACAGGCTCGTTGCACGTGTCTGCCCACGGAGAGATGGAATCCTCCGGCAGGTGCATCAGCCAAGACCTCACATTTGGTTTGAGTGCCAATGGAAAGTAGTTGGCGAGCACCTTTTCATCCCTTCCCTCGGCAGCTTGAATGGCAAGCGTATAGATGCCCAAAAACTCTGTTGGGTTCAACTTTCCATCGTACTTCTCTGCGAGATTAGGTTTGAAGGTACGGGATGATGGCCAACGGACTTGCCGCAGCTCGCGAGTGAAGGTGGGGCATCCTACCTTCTAAGGCAAGTACCCGCCAACACTGGGTGCGGGTTCGTCAATGTCGGGGCCATTGCGCATATCTGACTAAAGTGTGTCTCGTGGCGCTGCTCGATGGTGACGTGGGAGTCTTCCTTCTTCACGTCCCTCAATACTTGGCGTTGATCCTGCTGAGCCCGTGGGTTGAACGGGGCCATGGATACCACGTCAAGTTCGTCAACATCCTGGGTTTGTTGAGACCGCCATGGTTGCCCTTGACTGGGTTGCTGCAGAGGGGACTGCACCGCGGGTGTAGTCCTCTCAACATCGCCACCAGCGAGGGCTGGCAGTGTCGCCTGCGGGCGTCGCAAAGGTTCCCTATGATGCGACTTGTTGGCCTTAGCTCATCCGACGAGGCTTTGGATTGTAGCTCTCCACTCGTCCATCTTGTCTGCTGTTGGAGGAAAGTTCAGCAGCAGCTGAGCCCTGGCCATTGCTTCTGCCACCGTATCTAGCATAGCGTGGGAGGCGGAGTGTGACACTGCTCGACTCCTGGACAAGCCAGAAGGAGCGTCGTTGCGGTCTTGTCGCGTCGGGCCAATCACGAGAGTGGTCTGGCTTGGCTGGGACTATGCTTGGTGGCCGGGCTCTTGATCCGCTTGGCCCTTCCCATGTGGGCGCGGTCGTTGTGGGTCGACGACGCTTCTCGGTGATAACCTACAAGTATAGGGGATCTCAACAGTTTTCGAGGGTTGAGTATTCAACCCAAATTTATTGATTCGACACAAGGGGAGCTATTGGCGTTCTGGGAATGGGGGTCCCCAGACTTCCCTTCCTGCGGCCCATGGCGTGGCTCTGCGAGCGGTCCGTATGGCCCATCTTCACCAAAAAGCATTCGAGACCCTCGCGAGGGGCCAAGCCTCATGAGGTGGACGACACAGGACATCCTCGGGAGTGGCCTCACCAGGCTGGCTCGCGAGGGGCGGAGAGATCAAGGCAAGGCAAACCTTGCGAGGTTCCAATGACGCAAGCCGTGACGATCGAGACCAGGCAGGAGCCAGCGCGCATAGTGTCCTCGCTTCCTCTTTGGTGCTAAGGAGGCAAGCGCAGGCGAGGAATACCGAGGCGTCAAGAAAAGGATTCCATATCGGTGCAATGAGACCAAGACCAGCAAGACGGCAAATGGAGGTCATCGTGGAGCCCAAGCCGGCGTCACCACCAAAGACTTTGGCAGGCGAAGACCACCTTTAGTCAGGATAGCTTGTACTAGTTGTCCCCTTCCAAATTGGTCGTTGTGGCATCCCTTCCCGCTCAATATTTGGGAAGAGGACCAGGGCCTCTATAAATAGGGCTAGCCACCATAGTAGGAGGGGGCTCTTGAACTCATTCAATTCATCCTCACACCCACCAAGCACAGGAACACCTCACCTCAGGAGGCTGTTCTTCCCCTTGTATTGTTCATCCTCAGCCCGAGAGGCAATCCACCACACCACATTGGAGTAGGTATTACACCACAATGGTGGCCCAAACCAGTATAAATCTTGTGTCTCTTGTGTTGCGAGTTCGTCGAGCTAAGATTAGAGATCCCGGTGAGGCTGAGGGCGTGATTTGGAAGGGGGAGATCTTCGCGTGCACCCCAGTGTTCAAACCTTGAGGGTTTTGCCGGAACCCGAGACCCGACATTTGGCGAACCAGGTAGGGGGTGTGCCGGAGCCTATCTTTCGCCAGTTGATCTACCGACGCTCCGCGGTTCCGATGTCCGGCGACCCAAGAACCAACGGCGACCACTGGGCAGCGCGGCCAGCCCGGACGGCGTCGTTCACCCAGTAAGACCTCAACCCCGCGCTCCAGGCGGCACGAGCACCACCTAACGCTGCAGGGCGCGGGCGGCGCGGCCAGGCGCCGTCCACCCTTACTCCGCGACAGGCGCGAGCTGCCGCAAGGGCCTCAAGCCACTCCACGACGACGGCACTGCACACCCGGCGGGAGCAGGCGAACATGCAGGTTGCACTCACGGTGGCACAGGAGCTGCGGCGATGCCGACTGATGGAGAGCAGCCGGGATGCACTACTGGAATGCGTCGCCGAGCTACTGGACGCAGCGGCCACGGCAGCGCCGCCCTTCTGCTACCAGCTCATGCCCCAGGCAGCGGCCGGATCCCACGGCGGGCCTGCCGCGCCCGCCTTCCCCCGAGTGCGCCCGGGGGTCCCATCGACATCAACGCAACCCACGGCGCAGGGTGCGCCCTCACACCCGCACCACCCCAGATGGGTGTGGGCACGAGCGTTGCCGCACATGGCCCCAGCGGGGCACTACCCTACCATCCTCAGGACGGCGTGATGGGCCGGGCGACATGGAGCATGGGGCACTTCGGCGGGGTCTTCGGGGCAACGGCCTCAAAGGCCTACGTGCCCCTTATGATGAACCAGGAGTACACGCCGTGAGATGACCCCGGCTCGTTCCTCGAGCTAGGATGGGAAGAAGAGGCGCTAGGAGCCGAGGCCTTCCAGGAGCCGCCTGAAAGCCCTGCCAACCACGCCGTCGACAACAGCTACAGTGTACCGGTATAATCTCCCAGGAGCAGGCTTACGCTAACCATGAGTCACAAGTGAATCAGGTCATGACACCAGGTGACGGTTCCGGCACTGTGGCACCCGTCCCGCCAGGAGAGGCTGACTGTGGGCTGCGTGGGAGGAGCCAGGAGCGAGGCCCCTCCCCACGTCGCATGGAGCAAGGCGTTACCCGGAGGTAGGCCCTTTACCGGGGAGGCGCCGGCGAGCCTTCCCCCGGCAGAGGACCCGTGGTCGCCGAGGGCGCCGCTGGCGTCCCCTTTGCCCCCTTTGGCGCCGTCCTGGTTTCCGGTCGTCCCAACGGTGGTAGAGGGTGGCGCAAGGTGGGGCCCTCATCTGGTGATTTGAAGTAAGGCTCACGCCTGTGAAGGTCTCCGCTCGTGACACTCTCATGTAATAATGAGTGGGGTTGTACACGCCCCGGAGCCTCAGGAGTGCCGCCCTCGGGCCTCAAGGGCTCCCTCCCACGTCCTAGTGGCAGCACTTAGCTCCGCGCTGGTGAGAAGACTCGAAGACAAGAAGACTAGACTAGGCGCCGGACACGGACATTTGCTTTTAACCTCTTTTTCTGTAGCCCTGCTTTCTGGCTTTGGATTTAAGTTGGAGTTGAGTTTTCATTGATGCGCGCAGGGGGGTACCTTTTCTCGCTCGTGCTATTTCTTGCAATCTGGTTCTTGCCTTATTTCGGAGCTCTCGCTTACAGCCTCCCCCTCACGAGCCCCTCGCGAGCGGGGCTGGGCATAACGCACGCGCACCACGTCCGGGTCGTGCCACGGCTGGCGCATGTTAGAGTTCTGGGAATGGGGGTCCCCAGACTTGTCTGCCTGCGGTCCAGGGCGTGGCTCTGCGAGCGGGCCTGTACGGCCCATCTTCACCAACAAGCTTTCAAGACCCTTGTGAGGGGCCAAGCCTCGTGAGGCGGATGACACAAGACCTCCTCGGGACCGGCCTCACCAGGCTGGCTCGCGAGGGGCAGAGATATCAAGGCAAGACAAACCTCGCGAGGTTCCAGTGACGCGAGCCATGACGAACGAGACCAGGCGGGCGCCAGCGCGCACATTGTCCTTGCTTCCTCTTTGGTGCTAAGGGGGAGAGCGCAGGCGAGGAGTACCGACGCGTCAGGCAAAGGTTTCTACATCGGTGCAACGAGACCAAGACCAGCAGGACGGCAGGACGGAGGTCACCGTGGAGCCCAAGACGGCGTCACCATCAGAGCCTTTTGCAGGCGAAGAATGATTTTGTCAGGATAAGCTGTACTAGCTGTCCCCTTTCAAATTGGCCGTTGTGGGATCCCTTCCCGCTCAATATTTGGGAAGAGGACCAGGGCCTCTATAAATAGGACTAGCCACCACAGTAGGAACGGATTCAGATCATCCTCGCCCACACAAGTTCACCAAGCACAAGAACACCTCTCCTCAGGAGGCTGTTCTTCCCCTTGTACTATTCATCCTCAGCCCAGGAGGCAATCCACCACCACACACTGGAGTAGGGTATTACACCACAACGGTGGCCCGAACCAGTATAAATCTTGTGTCCCTTGTGTTGCGAGTTCGTTGAGCTAGCCTAGGAATCGCGAAGCGTGAGAGGGCGTGATCTGCAAGGGGGAGATCTTCGCGCACACCCAGAGTTCAAACCTTAGGGGTTTTGCCGGAACCCGAGATCCGACAGCGCATGCCTCTCGCGAGGCCCTCTCAGATGGATCGGAAGGCCCCTCGGGGGCTCCTCAGAAACTCACGACCTCACGAGCCAGTTCGGAACCTGCCCAGGTTAAGGTAAATTACAACAGGAAACTCGCCATGAGACTCGTGAGCTCATGAAGGCACATATTCAGCTCGGCCTAAAAGAATAAGGGCAGTAATTTGTTTGCATGAGGGGCTTCCCCTCCCAAAATGCTCTTACAACCTCTGGGGCTGGGCCCGAGCTTTTGCATGCAGGATAAACAGTAGGGAAACACGGGATCAATCGGACATGCCGCTCGCCGCATCCCCTGGGTCACCTTCGGACGCGTCGCTGGCGTCGCCGTCACCGTCGCTGGCATCACCACTACCTTCGACGGCGCTGCCATCACCATCGTCAACCACGTCGCCTTCGTCCACCGCGACCACCACTGCGTCGTCCTTGGAGGCGGAGGCCCTGACCCGCGTGTCCACATTGTCTTCCACCCACCGCGCCAGGTCACCTCGGATGGCCTCCAACACTGGGGCGATGGCGGCATCAAAGTAAAAATTGGGATAGGTGTTCTGGCGAAGGCTAAAGACACGAGAGAACGCGCGCCCGAGCAGGTTGCGGCTCCTCTCTTCACCAAGCTGGCGGACCCTCTCGGAACGGTTCTGCAGGCGCGTCACCACGTCGGTGAAGAAGCGGAGGTGACTGGCGTATTCGTCCGCGTGTGGATGAGGGGCATTTTCATCGCAGATGTGGCCCAGCGCAATGTTGGCCCTATTCCTGAGGCCCTGGAGCATGGGGGCGTGCACGTGCTCCAGTGTCCGCCGCTGAAGCACTTCATCCCTGTTCTGCCGTGCGATGGACTCGGCGTCAGTGACCCACTGCTGAAGAGGGAGGAGCTCGGTGCGGGTGGAGGCTAGTTCAGCCTGCGCCGAGACTAGGGCGGCTGCGGCGGCCTCCTCGCGCCGCTCCGCCTCAGCCAGCTTAGACTTGAGGTCAGCGGTCCTGCCTGCGGCCTCGGCTTCAACGAGTTTTAGCTTCAAGTCGTACCTGCCCGCAAGATCTGCACGAACCTCGGCCATGCTGCGGTCGACCTCCCCCTGGACCTGGGCCTCGCGCACACCAACAACATCCTCCGCTTGGGTGACTTGGCGCTCCCTCGTCTCCAACTGCTCAAGCTCAAGGCTACGCTCCATAGTTTCCAGCCCCAGTGCTTCCTCACGCTTCAGGATCTCTTCCTCCTCGGCAGGCATCCCCCTCATCGATGCAAGGGCGGCTTGGCGCGCCTCCACCTGCTGCTCCAAGGAGGTGCTCCAGGCTTGGAGCTCCCACGAGCGTTTCTCTACGATCTCGCGGCGGCGGTTAGCTTCCCGGGCTTCTTCCAAGGCTCGGTAGCAGGCCTCGCGCGAGGTCGTGAGGCATGCCTCGGCCTTCGCATTGTCAAGCTCGCGCTGGTGGCACCCAAGGTTGATGGCCACCTTCAACTTGTGCTGCTCCTCCATTAGCCGAAGACCCTCGGCCACAAGGCGCGCGTCTATGTCCGTGAGTTCTTCACCGAGCCGGTTCATCGCGCCCATCGCATCCCGAAAGAGCTCGTGGCAGACGACACTCCGCTCATGCGCCGATCTAAGCACGCTGCCGACTCCGTCCTCCACCACGGGGGTCGCGGACGGGGCCCAAAGCGTCTCGCCCCCTTTCAGCAGGGGGCTGGGGGCTGGCGCCCACCCGGCTGCCAGCCAAGCCTCGCGAGGGGCCCGGATGAGTGGAGACTCTCCACTTGAAGAGGATCCCGGGATCAAAGCCAACCAGCCGCCGTCCACGATCAGATGAGGGGCCCTTGGAACACTAGCCGCGCTCCAAGCAAGGCCGCAAACGGGAGACGGTGAAGGTACAAGCTCAAGGCGCCTCGCAGGCAGGCTTGCTCCTCCGGCGGACCCCATGCCAAGGGCAGCGTGCAGGCTTGGGGCGCTCAAAGCTGGCGGGTGAGACGAAGCAAGGGGAGGATGCCCCTCGGGAGGCCCCGCGGGCTTGACGGAAGGGATCCTGGGGAACCATCGTCAGGAAGGTAAGCGGCGCACAAGGAATGACAGAGATAAGGTAATTACTCATCAATGGCGATGTACTTCCTCCGATTCAACGGCACGAAGGCACCACTGCTGCAGCTTGGGGATCCCTTCCTCTTGCGGAGCTCCTCAAAGTCCACGCGAAGCCGGCCGAAGCGTTGGACGTGGCGACCATCGTGGGGCACAACTGGAGAAGCACCCAAGGAGACCACTTCAGGAGCGCCAAGCTGGGGGAAGCTATCGGGCTCCGCCTCGCGACGACCAGCCGAGGCCTCAGTAGCTTCGACCTCAGGAGCAGCGGACTGCGTCGCCCCTGCAGCTGCCGCCCCTGCATGGGAGTCACGGGTTCCCGAGGATGACGCCTCGGGAGCCTCAGGCAGCATCAACACATCGACACCCGCGCCCTCGGCCTCCGACGGTGCTTGCCCCCTAGCGTCCACTCTTGGGGCAAGATCGGGGCCGGTGGCAAGGAGAGGAACCATGATGATGGGGTTCTCACGGGGCCCCAAAAGGCCGACTGGAC
This sequence comes from Aegilops longissima, assembly GCA_021605205.1. Classification (NCBI taxonomy): domain Eukaryota; kingdom Viridiplantae; phylum Streptophyta; class Magnoliopsida; order Poales; family Poaceae; genus Aegilops; species Aegilops longissima. Next base: position 302,698,825 of record CM038677.1, read on the forward strand.
GCAGCCCCCACTCATCGAAGGAGGGCATCTGCTCCCCGAATTTCACCTTGTTCAAGCAGCGGTACAGAAGACAACTCTTCCCTGGCATGTCGTCTGGCAACGGGACACCCGTCAGGACCTCGAGCATCGTTCGCCGCGCCTCAAGGGGGAGCCCGGACTCCTGAAGTCTCATGTGGTCCTTGTTGTTGAGCAAGGCCCACATCGGTCGAGAATGGCGCTGAAATGGAGCGACTCGGTGCCGAATGAACTCCTTCACCACCATAGGCGCAGTCACGCCAAGGTCTTTCAGCCTCTTCAGCCTGAGCCAGACGGAGACAAGGCACGAATCGGCGAGCCTTTGGTGGCACTAACCGGAGTTGGGAACGGCGGGCACCGACGGAGAAGAGAGAAGGGGGTTGAGCACTCCAACATCAACAAATACCCACCGTGTCCGAAAATCGCTTGTGGATGGTGGAAGCTCGGAGTCAATCCCTACGCCAGCCGTCGCCGCCACGGCCTGGAAGCTCAGGCATCACGAGCTCTGCCGGGGATCAATCAGGTGCAACGAGAAGTAGTGGCGGAGAAGGGCCACGGAGGGAGCAATGCCCACCATGGCCTCGCAAACAAAGGCGAAGACGACGAGAAGGGTCACGGATTGGGGATCAAGGTGCAGCATGTGGATCTGATAATGGGCAAGCACTGCATTGAAGAAGACGGAGAAAGGAGGAACCAGGCCAGCCCAAAGGGCGTCGATGAAGAATGGGACCTCGGTGGCCGTCCTGTCGACACGAGCTCGAGACGCAAGCCAGGCCATCGTCCCTCCCACTCATTGAAGCTGGAGGTGAGCATGGGGCGCACCTTGTCCATGGCTTCTTGGTTGAGCACCAGCGACCTGCCAACAGCAGGCTCAATGGCCGGAGGTAGTTCGGCGGAGGACAGGGGCTTCTTCCCTTTCTCCGTTCGATCCGGCGCCATGGCGATGGGAGGACTGAGCTCAGATCGGATTGGGAGAAGGGGCTGAACATCGAGGGAACAGGAGAATTGGGGGAGTGCGCCGCAACAATGAGATGGAAACCGTGTAGACCGCGGTGGCCGCCTAGCCAGTCGGGTATCAAGGCTGCATGGGGAAGCGGAGACGCCCACGTCCAATCAACCACCATGCGTCGACCTAGGCCGCAGGCTATAGGGGCCCGCGGTGCTCCACACTTGCCCTTTGGCTTCACCTCGAAGCCAAGTCCGAGCGCGCCTTGGGCCTGGGGCTCTGTCGGTGTGCAGGAGCAGGGGTCCCCAGACTTGCTCTGCTGCATGCCCATGGCGTGGCTTCATGAAAGGGCCCATATGGCCCATCTTCACCAACAAGCATTCGAGACCCTCGCGAGGGGCCAAACCTCATGAGGTGGACGACACAGGACCTCCTCGGTAGTGGCCTCACCAGGCTGGCTCGCGAGGGGCGGAGAGATCAAGGCAAGGAAAACCTCGCGAGGTTCCAATAATGCAAGCCATGATGATCGAGACCAGGCGGGCGCCAAGCGGGCACCAGCGCGCACAGTGTCCTTGCTTCCTCTTTGGTGCTAAGGAGGCAAGCGCAGGCGACGAGTACCGAGGCGTCTTGCAAAGGTTTCCATATCGGTGCAACAAGACCAAGACCAGCAGGACGGCAAACGGAGGTCATCGTGGAGCCAAAGCCGGCGTCACCACCAGAGCCTTTGACAGGCGAAGACCACCTTTAGTCAGGATAGCTTGTACTAGTTGTCCCCTTCCAAATTGGTCGTTGTGGCATCCCTTCCCGCTCAATATTTGGGAAGAGGACCAGGGCCTCTATAAATAGGGCTCGCCACCATAGTAGGAGGGGGCTCTCGAACTCATTCAGTTCATCCTCACACCCACCAAGCACAAGAACACCTCACCTCAGGAGGCTGTTCTTCCCCTTGTACTGTTCATCCTCAGCCCGAAGGGCAATCCACCACACCACACTAGAGTAGGGTATTACACCACAATGGTGGCCCGAACCAGTATAAATCTTGTGTCTCTTGTGTTGCGAGTTGTCGAGCTAAGCTTAGAGATCCCGGTGAGGCTGAGGGCGTGATTTGGTAGGGGGAGATCTTCACGCGCACCCCAGTGTTCGAACCTTGAGGGTTTTGCCGGAACCCGAGATCCGACAGGAGCCAAAGAATATTCTCAAGTATTAGCAGTTGTGTTGTCAATTCAACCACACCTGAAAGACTAATATCTGCAGCAAAGTGTTTAGTGGCCAAGTAATATGGAAGTAATGGTAAGGTGACAAAAGTAACAGTAGCAGTTTTGTAGTGATCGTAACAGCAGTAGCAATGGAAGTAACTTAGCAAAGATCAATATGTGAGAAGCTCATAGGCAATGGATCGACAATGATAATTTTGTCGGATGATATTCATCATGTTGCAGTTATAACCTAGGGTGACACAAAACTAGCTCCAATTCATCAACATAATGTAGGCATGTATTCCGTATATTGTCAGACGTGCTTATGGAAAAGAACTTGCATGACCTCTTTTGTCCTACCCTCCCGTGGTAGCGCGGTCCTAATGGAAACTAATGGATATTAATGCCTGCTACCTCTTGAGCACTGCGTTGGATTTCCCCGAAGAGGAGATGATGATGCAGCAAAGTAGCGTAAGTATTTCCCTCAGTTTTTGAGAACCAAGGTATCAATCCAGAAGGAGGCCACGCACAAGTCCCTCGTACCTGCACAAAACGTAGCTGCTCGCAACCAACGCGATTAGGGGTTGTCAATCCCTTCACGGTCACTTACGAGAGCGAGATTTGATAGAGATGATAGATAATATTTTTGGTATTTTTTTGGTATAGAGATGTGTAACATCCCAAAATTCTAAATTTTGGAATGTTATATTAAATAAATAATTCTGATTGTTTGTTTGATTGTTGAGTGATTAATTGACTGAAAGTGAGTGAATTCGAAACTTTTTGAAAGTTAAATGAGAGGGAATAAAAGGACTTTCCTAAACCTTCATTTTTGCTTTTATGCTTTTCGTGAATTCAAATACTCTTCATCACAAAACCCTGGAGAGAGGATAACCCAGGAAGAGAAAACAAAGACACCCTCAGAACAACCCAATTTCTGCAAAGAGGGACAAGAGTCATATTACCTGTTTTGAATGTAAGGACGTCGGGCATTATGCCAATCATTGTCTCGAAAGGAAGCAAGGAACTCAAGGAGCAGGCACCATCTCCAAGAAGCCCAAAGCCTTATCGAGAGTTATGTGTTTTCATTGCAAGGAAGCAGGACATTATGCTACTAAATGTTCCTACAAGAAGGAAGCTGGAGTTGAGTAGTTGGAATTTTGATATGGATAATAAGAGTGGTAGAAACCAATTTTTTTTCATGAGTACAATAAGTTGAGTTATGTAATGGGTGCTCAGAGTTTGTAATGGATTCATGAAATCAATAAAGTTAAGGTGACATGTTTTCATATGTTTAATTGTATGAGTTGTTACTCTGTGAACAAAGATTTTGACCATTTTCGAGGATATGAGAAATATGGTCTATGGATGGATTTGTGGAATTCATTTAAGGGTGGTAGTACCCTGTGAAGAACACTAGACCAAGCGATAGGAAAAATATATTCCCCAGACTGGAGTTGGGACAAACAAAAAAAGGTTGGAGTTTTGCTTTTGATATGATGGTATGAAGAAACAGAGTACTACTGGATTTAAGGGAGGTGTAATATGAAACAAGAGAGTTACCCCAAGGATGAGTTAAAGCTGCACTAGTGTTGAAGTGGGCCATAACCCACAGGCCCAAGAATTAATAAGGATCAAGTACCCACTGGAGAAAGAAATTTTGGGAATAGACTACGATTTGATCAACCGACGATTCTATAGGAGTTTACGCAAAACCTGAGAGTTGTTAAGGAACGATAGATGTTTGTTTGGCCTGCAGAATCAATGGATTTTCCGAACTTGGTTCGTCGACAAGAGAAATTCTGCAATGCTTGTGAGGATGACCGAGTGTTAGAATGCGAGATTCGCTAAACCATGTACAAGGTAATGATTTGGGTGCGGGATGGATTGATCACCATACCGACTTACTCTTATTATTCGCTTTGCTATATGGGATGGTAAAATCTGAGTGACTTACCTATAGTAGAGAGACGACGATCAAAACCTTGTTTAAACCTTAGAAAGGTATAGGTATTTTTCCTTGTACACGGCAGTTGTTGCCAACCGTAGGTTATACGGTGAGGTTCAACCTGACCCGTTGTCTGCAGGGAAACCATAAATCGTTGACCACCATGAGATACCGATATTTGTTTAGAATTGGCGCCAGACCCGTCAGCTATGAAGACCCTGTCTCGGAAGAACCTTAATTACCATGAAGGAGTCATGATTTTGATAAAAGAGGTTATGCCCTTACGGGAGAGCACAGGAAAGAGTTACCACGAGAATATGAGAAGACCGACATTGTCAACCCAAAGGAATGGAGTACATGAGTTATGTCGAACAATAACCATGCTTCTAAGTGTGGTAGCACACTAGACCATACAGATCAATGGATTTGCTAGAAGACCCCAAACCCTAACCCTTTTCTTGTTAGCCTCTTGAATCTCGAGGACGAGATTCATTTTAAGTGTGTAGATTTGTAACATCCCAAAATTCTAAATTTTGGAATGTTATATTAAATAAATAATTCTGATTGTTTGTTTGATTGTTGAGTGATTAATTGACTGAAAGTGAGTGAATTGAAACTTTTGAAAGTTAAATGAGAGGAATAAAGGACTTTCCCAAACCTTCATTTTTGCTTTTATGCTTTTCGTGAATTCAAATACTCTTCATCACAAAACCACGGAGAGAGGATAACATGACTTCTTCCATTTAAATGAAAAGGGTGTTGAAAATATTTGAATTTCATTTGGAAATATTTTCTAATTCATAAACTTCATGCAACTCAGTGATTTTCACGAGCAAGGATAAAATGACTTCTTCAAAACATATGAAATATGAGTTGGGAGTTTCAAAGGATCAAATTCAAGTCCTTTTGGAATTATTTTCAATTTGGAGTTATTTGGATTTTATTCAAATTATTTTCTCCAAAATAAAATACATGGAAGATAGGGTAACATGATTCCTACATCAGAAAATTGGAGAGAAATTAATTTGAAGTCATTTTGGTATTTTAAAAATGATTTTTATTGGATTTTATTGGACCGGTAGCACTGTGTGAATTACTAAAATTTGTGTGTATTTTATTTGAAGCTAAAATAGTGTTCATGTTGTAGAAATTTTTTTTTGAAAATTTTGATATATTATATGCCTATATAAAATTTTTATTTATTTTTGTTTTGTTGTCTCTGTCAAAAAAAAAAATCGCTGCGCCCCGCCGGGCCAAGGGCCAAGGCCCAAGGCCAAGCCACCGGCCAAGGCCAAGGCCAACGCCCACGCGCGCACAGGGAGCCAGGAGGGAGCCTCTCCTTTTCTTTTTCCTTTTCCTAGTAGGACTTTTGTCCTACTTCCGTTTATTCCGATTTGTTTCTAGATCTTTTCCCTTTTGTTTCCTAATCCTAGTCTATTTCTTGTCCCCTACCCCAAGCAAAGCCCTCCCCTCCCCAATATAAATACCCAAGCACCCCCCTCCAACACATCAAACCAACACCTCTCCTCTCCTCTCCGCAGCAGCAGCAGCAGCAGCACCACCGCCGCTTGCCACCGCCGCCGCCAAGTGCTGCCGCCGCGCCCTCGACCTCTCCTGAGGTTTATATAATCTCCTCTCCACCGTCCCGTGATCTCCTTTCCTCTAGGAGCAACCGCAACATCGGATCCGATCTTCTTCCCCAACTCCGACGACTACTCCGGTGAGATCCCCGAAATCCCGTAATTCATTTTTTCAGAAAATAGCAATCTTAGAAAATTCATATCTTTTAGAGTTTTTAGTATTTTGAGTGATTCCAATTGCTATGTGTCACAAATTTGCTGAAGTTTCTGTTAGTTCAATTTTATTTCACATTGGAGCAGATTAAATTTGTGTTTGTATGAATTTTCTCAAATCACTAGATTTGAGCTATTTTGAGTTAGGAATATTATTTTGACCGATTCTTTTTGCTCCTGGTCTCTAGGACCTTTGTTTATCCAGTAGTATTTGGTATTTTATTTCTAGGTTAATTTAAATTAGGTTTTAGCAAAACAGTACTGTTTTATTATTAGTTCTGTTTTAGCTTTTTCTTTATTGTTTTTATTAGTTTTAAATTATTTCTTTTTGTCACTTTTGACAAAATTAGTTGTGTTTCTGTTAGACTACAGGAGAAAAATTTATTTTATTTTAAAAATTTATTTTCCTTAGTTTTGTATGAAACCTTCTATAGGTCATAGTTAGAGTTTTATAAAAGCTTTTATTTGTCTCTTTTGCAAATAAAATTTTATGAAAAAAATAATTTCAGTTAAATTAGTTATTTTACATTTTATTTTCTGTTAATTTATTAGTTTAGTATTTTAATTGTTGTTAAGTTTTTACTTACGGCAAAACTATATTAGATGTTTGTAGCAAAGTCATAGATCTTCGTTAGTAGTTTTTATTTGTAGTTTTATTTGAAGATTCTTTTGATTTTGTTTGAGTTTTATTATCGATTTTCCTTGCTGTTTTGATTGTTATTTCGAGTGCTAAAATTGTTTGCTTATGTGAATGCTATGTTTGACTATATAGATTTTCAACGGAGTGACGATTAGTTCTACCAAGTCATTTTCTGACAGCGTTGTTATCTTCATCAAGTATTACCAGGCAAATTCACTTTGACCATGTTTTTCATACCTATGTGTTTTATTGCATCTAGTGTCATCTTCGCAACAATCCCTCCAGTAGTGATATTGAATCCTTGTAGTTGAGTAGTATGCATGAGGTAGGAACCCATCACCTGTTACCAAGCCCGGGCGTTATTTATTTTAATGCTACGGCATAGTAGACGGGTTGGTATGAGTGCTTCGGGAGTGGTGTGAGAATGGAGGATCTACGTCAATGACGACAACTCCATGATGGAATTTGCAAGGACTGCATCTTCAAGGCCTCAAGACTTCAAGACTCGAGACAAGAATTCAATACACACTACTGGGTGAAGGATGGTTTACGGGCACCCTGGAGAATCCAGTGGTTGGCCGGGATGCATGGAGAAGCGCCATGACATCTTGTGGAAAGCTTCACCCAGACCTAAAGAGACGGAAGAATACTTCATGCCCGGAAACTTACCTGCAACCGCAAGTCATTATGGGCTCGGCTTGGTTGACCTTAGTGGTGACTCTGGCTGGGGCGGTGCTAGCAGATGTAGAACTACGGTAGGATTGGATGAGCACCGGACGGTGGTCGAGGAACTCTTGAAGACCATGTTTGGTCATCTTGTTCTCAAACACCTGAAGTGCGAGAACGTAAAAGAGGATCGAATCTTGCGGGTAAAGTGTACAAACCTCTGCAGAGGGTTAAAACCTAATCGATTAGCCGTGTCCCGATTCACGGACAATTTGAGCATCTGGACTGGATCTATCTCGGAACTCTCAACACGGACTGATAACTTAATTGTGGGAAACTTATGATGAATTTGGGCTATGAGACATCGGTTGGCGGAACCATGTCATGATAGAAAACTCTATAGTACAGACTTCATTTATTCCTTTGATGTAGGGAAAATAAAACCAGCTTTTACGCAAACAAAACTCGATATCTGAGCCACAAAGCCATACTACATATAGTATAGTTTATCATCTGTTTTCTCTTATTGTGATCTTGCCGGTACATTCAATGTACTGACCTACACGGCTGCAACGTATCATGTTGCAGATACTTTCTTCCGACGAATAAGAGTACGGTACAGGGTTACGGTCTACACTCAACTGCCGATGGCGTTGATGGGACTCCACACCTACTATTTTTTTCCATGTGACTTATGAGGTATATATCAGTTTTACGTAATTATACATGTGATTGCACTTTGATATATACATTGATGTACTGTGTGCCAGATATTGATCCGAGGATGGCACAACAACACGAGGCTTGACCGTCGAGGTCGGGTCGCTCTGAATATGGTATCGAGCACATGTTGGTATGGGACGTGACCCTAGAAACCGGCGAGCCCTAGGATAGGAAATTTCTAAAACTTTATTTTCAAAAGACTCTTACTTCTCATCCTTTCTGATTTTATCAAATAGACACTCTCACCTCAAATTGTTAGAATATACCCTTTTCCCTTTTGACCACATGAAGGATCAACTGAAGCCGCTCCAAGAAAGATAATGGACAGCTGATGACCTCTTCAAAGTAACAAGGGTTTCACCATGTATTAGAAGAGTTGAAGCTGCAACAATTGAAGACTCCGAAGACTAGAAGAATTTGAAGAATCTGAAGAATTATTTGACCGTTAGAAGACCAAACCCCTGTTACACACTTACGTTAGATGCGGCGATGTGTGAGCTGTCAATTGTTTGATGTTTTCCGACAGCCACAAAGTAAAACCCGTTTCTTCAAAAACTATTGTTTGTATTGTGTGTATATTCTTCCCCACCTCTCTCATATCTCATCCCAAAACTTTTGGACCCCATAGATGATGAATGAAGTTGGTCTGCTATTCTCTGGACCGATGACTCTGTTGGAGGCGGAGCTATGGATTCAAAACATGGAGGATCAATTTAGAAAAAATTTGATTCCAAGGAAGTATGAGGTTCAATATGCTCTTCAGTATTTTACCGAGAGTGCTGCAACCTAGTGGAAAATGCATCAATCCATACAAGGATTTAATGGAACAACAACTTGGGAGGAGTTCAAGAAGACCCTGTTGAGATCACGTCTCATCCGGAAGCACTACGATAACCCGAAGAAGAAACCTTGTGCCTGCAAGATTTGCGGAGAAATAGGACACACCCAGGAGGAACACAAGGATGGATGCCCTCATTGTGAGGAGAAACATCCAGCTGAAGAATGCCCAACTAGACAGATTACTTGTTTCTTGTGTGAAGGAACCACCCACTACCCGACCCAGTGTCACATTTACCCCATGGTGCAACAAACTATTCAGGAGCAGGAAGAAGGAATGAAAGAAGCGCTCCGAGAAGTAATGAAAGAACCTGTGATGAAGGAATGTGTTGAAGACCCTGATGGAGAAGGCCTCAACAGATTTTACTCAAATGCCTGCTATTCATGCGGAGAAGAAGGACATTTTTCACAGTATTGCACCAAGGAAAGAAAAGAGTGTCTGGGATACTTCCCGACGGAAGCAATAGAGTTTGATCCACAGGGAATAGAAGGTTTGATCAGAACGAAGAAACCCAGGAAGAGAAAATAAAGACACCCTCAGAACAACCCAATTTCTGCAAAGAGGGACAAGAGTCATATTACCTGTTTTGAATGTAAGGACGTCGGGCATTATGCCAATCATTGTCTCGAAAGGAAGCAAGGAACTCAAGGAGCAGGCACCATCTCCAAGAAGCCCAAAGCCTTATCGAGAGTTATGTGTTTTCATTGCAAGGAAGCAGGACATTATGCTACTAAATGTTCCTACAAGAAGGAAGCTGGAGTTGAGTAGTTGGAATTTTGATATGGATAATAAGAGTGGTAGAAACCAATTTTTTTTCATGAGTACAATAAGTTGAGTTATGTAATGGGTGCTCAGAGTTTGTAATGGATTCATGAAATCAATAAAGTTAAGGTGACATGTTTTCATATGTTTAATTGTATGAGTTGTTACTCTGTGAACAAAGATTTTGACCATTTTCGAGGATATGAGAAATATGGTCTATGGATGGATTTGTGGAATTCATTTAAGGGTGGTAGTACCGTGAAGAACACTAGACCAAGCGATAGGAAAATATATTCCCCAGACTGGAGTTGGGACAAACAAAAAAAGGTTGGAGTTTTGCTTTTGATATGATGGTATGAAGAAACAGAGTACTACTGGATTTAAGGGAGGTGTAATATGAAACAAGAGAGTTATCCCAAGGATGAGTTAAAGCTGCACTAGTGTTGAAGTGGGCCATAACCCACAGGCCCAAGAATTAATAAGGATCAAGTACCCACTGGAGAAAGAAATTTTGGGAATAGACTACGATTTGATCAACCGACGATTCTATAGGAGTTTACGCAAAACCTGAGAGTTGTTAAGGAACGATAGATGTTTGTTTGGCCTGCAGAATCAATGGATTTTCCGAACTTGGTTCGTCGACAAGAGAAATTCTGTGCTTGTGAGGATGACCGAGTGTTAGAATGCGAGATTCGCTAAACCATGTACAAGGTAATGATTTGGATGCGGGATGGATTGATCACCATACCGACTTACTCTTATTATTCGCTTTGCTATATGGGATGGTAAAATCTGAGTGACTTACCTATAGTAGAGAGACGACGATCAAAACCTTGTTTAAACCTTAGAAAGGTATAGGTATTTTTTCCTTGTACACGGCAGTTGTTGCCAACCGTAGGTTATACGGTGAGGTTCAACCCAGACCCGTTGTCTGCAGGGGAAACCATAAATCATTGACCACCATGAGATAGCGATATTTGTTTAGAATTGGCGGCAGACCCGTCAGCTATGAAGACCCTGTCTCGGAAGAACCTTAATTACCATGAAGGACTCATGATTTTGATAAAAGAGGTTATGCCCTTACCGGGAGAGCACTAGGGAAAGAGTTACCCTGGAGAATATGAGAAGACTGACATTGTCAACCCAAAGGAATGGAGTACATGAGTTTTGTCGGAACAATAACCATGCTTCTAAGTGTGGTAGCACACTAGACCATACAGATCAATGGATTTGCTAGAAGACCCCCAAACCCTAACCCTTTTCTTGCTAGCCTCTTCGAATCTCGAGGACGAGATTCATTTTAAGTGTGGTAGATTTGTAACATCCCAAAATTCTAAATTTTGGAATGTTATATTAAATAAATAATTCTGATTGTTTGTTTGATTGTTGAGTGATTAATTGACTGAAAGTGAGTGAATTTAAAACTTTTTGAAAGTTAAATGAGAGGGAATAAAATGACTTTCCCAAACCTTCATTTTTGCTTTTATGCTTTTCGTGAATTCAAATACTCTTCATTACAAAACCCTGGAGAGAGGATAACATGACTTCTTCCATTTAAATGAAAAAGGGGTGTTGAAAATATTTGAATTTCATTTGGAAATATTTTCTAATTCATAAACTTCATGCAACTCAGTGATTTTCACGAGCGAGGATAAAATGACTTCCTCAAAACATATGAAATATGAGTTGGGAGTTTCAAAAGATCAAATTCGAAGTCCTTTTGGAATTATTTTTCAATTTGGAGTTATTTGGATTTTATTCAAATTATTTTCTCCAAAATAAAATACATGGAAAATAGGGTAACATGATTCCTACATCAGAAAATTGGAGAGAAATTAATTTGAAGTCATTTTGGTATTTTAAATATGATTTTTATTGGATTTTATTGGACCGGTAGCACTGTGTGAATTATTAAAATTTGTGTGTATTTTATTTGAAGCTAAAATAGTGTTCATGTTGTAGAAATTTTTTTCTGAAAATCTTGATATATTATATGCCTATATAAAATTTTTATTTATTTTTGTTTTGTTGTCTCTGTCAAAAAAAAAATTTTTATTTTCGCCCTTGGTCAAGGGCCAAGGCCCAAGGCCAAGCCACCGCCAAGGCCAAGGCCAACGCCCACGCCAAGAGGAGCCAGGAGGAGCCTCTCCTTTTTTTTCCTTTTCCTAGTAGGACTTTTGTCCTACTTCGTTTATTCGATTTGTTTCTAGATCTTTTCCTTTTGTTTCCTAATCCTAGTCTATTTCTTGTCCCTACCCCAAGCAAAGCCCTCCCTCCCCAATATAAATACCCAAGCACCCCCCTCCAACACATCAAACCAACACCTCTCCTCTCCTCTCCGCAGCAGCAGCACTGCAGCACCACCACCGCCGCTTGCCACCGCCGCCGCCAAGTGCTGCCGCCGCGCCCTCGACCTCTCCTGAGGTTTATATGATCTCATCTCCACCGTCCCGTGTGATCTCCTTTCCTCTAAGAGCAACCGCAACATCGAATCCGATCTTCTTCCCCAACTCCGACGACTACTCCGGTGAGATCCCCGAAATCCCGTAATTCATTTTTTTCAGAAAATAGCAATCTTAGAAAATTCATATCTTTTAGAGTTTTTAGTATTTTTGAGTGATTCCAATTGCTATGTGTCACAAATTTGCTGAAGTTTCTGTTAGTTCAATTTTATTTCACATTGGAGCAGTTTAAATTTGTGTTTGTATGAATTTGCTCAAATCACAAGATTTGAGCTATTTTGAGTTAGGAATATTATTTTTGACCGATTCTTTTTGCTCCTGGTCTCTAGGACCTTTGTTTATCCAGTAGTATTTAGTATTTTATTTCTAGGTTAATTTAAATTAGGTTTTAGCAAAACAGTACTGTTTTATTATTAGTTCTGTTTTAGCTTTTTCTTTATTGTTTTTATTAGTTTTAAATTATTTCTTTTTGTCACTTTTGACAAAATTAGTTGTGTTCTGTTAGACAACAGGAGAAAAATTTATTTTATTTTAAAAATTTATTTTCCTTATTTTTGTATGAAACCTTCTATAGGTCATAGTTAGAGTTTTATAAAAGCTTTTTATTTGTTTCTTTTGCAAATAAAATTTTATGAAAAAAATACTTTCTGTTAAATTAATTATTTTACATTTTATTTTATGTTAATTTATTAGTTTAGTATTTTAATTGTTGTTAAGTTTTTACTTACGGCAAAACTATATTAGATGTTTGTAGCAAAGTCATAGATCTTCGTTAGTAGTTTTTCTTTGTAGTTTTATTTGAAGATTCTTTTGATTTTGTTTGAGTTTTATTATCGATTTTCCTTGCTGTTTTGATTGTTATTTCGAGTGCTAAAATTGTTTGCTAGGATGTTTGCTTATGTGAATGCTATGTTTGACTATATAGATTTTCAACGGAGTGACGATTAGTTCTACCAAGTCATTTTCTGACAGCGTTGTTATCTTCATCAAGTATTACCAGGCAAGTTCACTTTGACCATGTTTTTCATACCTATGTGTTTTATTGCATCTAGTGTCATCTTCGCAACAATCCCTCCAGTAGTGATATTGAATCCTTGTAGTTGAGTAGTATGCATGAGGTAGGAACCCATCACCCTGTTACCAAGCCCGGGACGTTATTTATTTTAATGCTACGCTATAGTAGACGGGGTTGGTATGAGTGCTCGGGAGTGGTGTGAGAATGGAGGATCTACGTCAATGACGACAACTCCATGATGGAATCTGCAAGGACTGCATCTTCAAGGCCTCAAGACTTCAAGACTCGAGACAAGAATTCAATACACACTCTTTGGGTGAAGGATGGTTGACGGGCACCTGGAGAATCCGATGGTTGGCGGGATGCATGGAGAAGCGCCATGACATCTTGTGGAAAACTTCACCCAGACCCAAAGAGACGGAAGAATACTTCATGCCGGAAGCTTACATGCAACCGCAAGTCATTATGGGCTCGGCTTGGTTGACCTTAGTGGTGACTCTGCTGGGACGGTGCTAGCAGATGTAGAACTATGGTAGGATTGGATGAGCACGGACGGTGGTCGGAGGAACTCTTCGAAGACCATGTTTGGTCATCTTGTTCTCAAACACCACGAAGTGCGAGAACGTAAAAGAGGATCGAATCTTGCGGGTAAAGTGTACAAACCTCTGCAGAGGTTAAAACCTAATCGATTAGCCGTGTCCCGTTACGGACAATTTGAGCATCTGGACTGGATCTATCTCGGAACTCTCAACACCGGATGATAACTTAATTGTGGGCAACTTATGATGAATTTGGGCTATGAGACATCGGTTGGCGGAACCATGTCATGATAGAAAACTCTATAGTACAGACTTCATTTATTCCTTTGATGTAGGGAAAATAAAACCAGCTTTTACGCAAACAAAACTCGATCTGAGCCACAAAGCCATACTGCATATAGTATAGTTTATCATCTGTTTTCTCTTATTGTGATCTTGCCGGTACATTCAATGTACTGACCTACACGGCTGCAACGTATCATGTTGCAGATACTTTCTTCCGACGAATAAGAGTACGGTACAGGGTTACGGTCTACACTCAACCTGCCGATGGCGTTGATGGGACTCCACACCCTACTATTTTTTTTCCGCTGTGACTTATGAGGTATATATCAGTTTTACGTAATTATACATGTGATTGCACTTTGATATATACATTGATGTACTGTGTGTGCCAACATCTTGATCGAGGATGGCACAAACAACACGAGGCTTGACCGTCTGAGGTCGGGTCGCTACAGATATGGTATCAGAGCACATGTTGACTGTAGGACGTGACCCTAGAAACCGGCGAGCCCTAGGATAGGAAATTTCTAAAACTTTATTTTCAAAAAGACTCTTACTTCTCATCCTTTCTGATTTTATCAAATAGACACTCTCACCTCAAATTGTTGGAATATACCCTTTTCCCTTTTGACCACATGAAGGATCAACTGAAGCCGCTCCAAGAAAGATATTGGACAGCTGATGACCTCTTCAAAGTAACAAGGGTTTCACCATGTATTAGAAGAGTTGAAGCTGCAACAATTGAAGACTCCGAAGACTAGAAGAATTTGAAGAATCTGAAGAATTATTTGACCGTTAGAAGACCAAACCCCTGTTACACACTTACGTTAGATGCGGCGATGTGTGAGCTGTCAATTGTTTGATGTTTTCCGACAGCCACAAAGTAAAACCCGTTTCTTCAAAAACTATTGTTTGTATTGTGTGTATATTCTTCCCCACCTCTCTCATATCTCATCCCAAAACTTTTGGACCCCATAGATGATGAATGAAGTTGGTCTGCTATTCTCTGGACCGATGACTCCGTTGGAGGCGGAGCTATGGATTCAAAACATGGAGGATCAATTTAGAAAAATTTGATTCCAAGGAAGTATGAGGTTCAATATGCTCTTCAAGATTTTACCGAGAGTGCTGCAACCTGGTGGAAAATGCATCAAGCCATACAAGGATTTAATGGAACAAGAACTTGGGAGGAATTCAAGAAGACCTGTTGAGATCACGTCTCATCCGGAAGCACTACGATAACCCAAGAAGAAACCTTGTGCTGCAAGATTTGCGGAGAAATAGGACACACCGGGAGGAACACAAGGATGGATGCCCTCATTGTGAGGAGAAACATCCAGCTGAAGAATGCCCAACTAGACAGATTACTTGTTTCTTGTGTGAAGGAACCACCCACTACCCGACCCAGTGTCACATTTACCCCATGGTGCAACAAACTATTCAGGAGCAGGAAGAAGGAATGAAAGAAGCGCTCCGAGAAGTAATGAAAGAACCTGTGATGAAGGAATGTGTTGAAGACCCTGATGGAGAAGGCCTCAACAGATTTTACTCAAATGCCTGCTATTCATGCGGTGAAGAAGGACATTTTTCACAGTATTGCACCAAGGAAAGAAAAGAGTGTCTGGGATACTTCCCGACGGAAGCAATAGAGTTTGATCCACAGGGAATAGAAGGTTTGATCAGAACGAAGAAACCCAGGAAGAGAAAATAAAGACACCCTCAGAACAACCCAATTTCTGCAAAGAGGGACAAGAGTCATATTACCTGTTCTGAATGTAAGGACGTCGGGCACTATGCCAATCATTGTCTCGAAAGGAAGCAAGGAACTCAAGGAGCAGGCACCATCTCCAAGAAGCCCAAAGCCTTATCGAGAGTTATGTGTTTTCATTGCAAGGAAGCAGGACATTATGCTACTAAATGTTCCTACAAGAAGGAAGCTGGATTTGAGTAGTTGGAATTTTGATATGGATAATAAGAGTGGTAGAAACCAATTTTTTTTTCATGAGTACAATAAGTTGAGTTATGTAATGGGTGCTCAGAGTTTGTAATGGATTCATGAAATCAATAAAGTTAAAAACAGAGTAACGCCTTAAGCAAGATGACTTGATGTAGAGGAATAAATTCATGCAATATGATAAATACCCCATCTTGTTATCCTCGATGGCAACAATACAATCGTGCCTTGCAACCCTTTACATCCTTTGGTAAGGACACCGCAAGATTGAACCCAAAGCTATGCACTTCTCCCGTTGCAAGAACTACCAATCTAGTTGGCCAAACCAAACAGATAATTTGAAGAGACTTGCAAAGATAACTCAATCATACATAAAAGAATTCAGAGAAGATTCAAATATTATTATAGATAAGCTGGATCATAAACCCACAATTCATCGGTCTCAACAAACACACCGCAAAAAGAAGATTCGAATAGATCTCCATGAGAGAGGGGGAGAACATTGTATTGAGATGCAAAAAGAGAGAAGAAGCCATCTAGCTACTAGCTATGGACCCGAAGGTCTGAAGTAAACTACTCACACTTCATCGGAGAGGCTATGGTGATGATGTAGAAGCCCTCCGTGGTGGATGCCCCCTCCGGCGGAGCTCCGGAACAAGCCCCAAGATGGGATCTCGTGGATACAGGAAGTTGCGGCGGTGGAATTAGGTTTTTGGCTCCTATTCTGATCGTTTGGGGGTACGTAGGTATATATAGGAGGAAGGAGTATGTCGGTGGAGCGACAGGGGGCCCACGAGGCAGGGGTTGCGTCCCCCACCCTCGTGACCGCCTCTTTCGTTCCTTGGAGTAGGGTCCAAGTCCACTGGATCACGTTCGGTGAGAAAATCACGTTTCCGAAGGTTTCATTCTGTTTGGACTCCGTTTGATATTCTGTTTCTTCGGAACACTGAAATAGGCAAAAAAACAGCAATTCTGGGCTGGGCCTCCGGTTAATAGGTTAGTCCCAAAAATAATATAAAAGTGGAAAATAAAGCCGAATATAGTCCAAAATAGTAGATAAAGTAGCATGGAGCAATCAAAATTATAGATACGTTGGAGACGTATCGGGCATCCCTAAGCTTAATTCCTGCTCGTCCTCGAGTAGGTAAATGATAAAAGAGAATTTTTGATGCGGAGTGATACTTTGGCATAATTTCAATGTAAAACTTCTTAATTGTGGTATGAATATTCAGATCCGAAAGATTCAAGACAAAAGTTCATATTGACATAAAATAATAATACTTCAAGCATACTAATCAAAGTAATCATGTCTTCTCAAAATAGCATGGCAAAAGAAAGTTCATCCCTACAAAATCATATAGTTAGGCTATGCTTCATTTTCATCACACAAAGATGTTCCCAACTTCTATACCCCCGATGAAAATCCAAGCAATTGTTTCATACTTGAATAATCTCAAACTTTTTCAACCTTCACGCAATACATGAGCGTGAGCCATGGATATAGCACTATGGGTGGAATAGAATATGATGATGGGGATTGTGTGGAGAAGACAAAAAGGAGAAAGTCTCACATCGACGAGGATAATCAACGGGCTATGGAGATGCCCATCAATTGATGTCAACATGAGGAGTAGGGATTGCCATGCAACGGATGCACTAGAGCTATGAATGCTCAACAAAATAAAACTAGTGGGTGTGCATCCAACTTGCTTGCTCATGAAGACCTAGGGCATTTGAGGAAGCCCATCGTAGGAATATACAAGCCAAGTTCTATAACGAAAAAAATACCACTAGTATGAAAAGACAACTTATGAGACTCACTATATGAAAAACATGGTGCTACTTTGAAGCACAATATATGAGACTCACTACATGAAGAACAAGGTGCTACTTTGAAGCACAAGTGTGGAAAAATAGATAGTAACATTGCCCTTTTTATTTCTTTTTCTTTTTTTGGGCCTTTCTTTTTTTGTATTTTTGGCCTTTCTCTTTTTTTGGGCAATGCTCTAATAATGATGATCATCACACTTCTATTGATTACAACATAAGGATTACAACTCGATACTAGAACAAGATATGACTCTATATGAATGCCTTCGGCGGTGTACCGGGATGGTGCAATGAATCAAGAGTGACATGTATGAAAAAATAATGCATGGTGGCTTTGCCACAAATACGATGTCAACTACATGATCATGCAATGGCAATATGACAAAAGTAAAGTATGTCATGATGATGATGAACGGAACGGTGGAAAGTTGCATGGCAATATATCTCGGAATGGCTATGGAAATGCCATAATAGGTAGGTATGTTGGCTGTTTTGAGGAAGATATAAGGAGGTTTATGTGTGATAGAGCGTATCATATCACGGGGTTTGGATGTACCGGCGAAGTTTGCACCAACTCTCAAGGTGAGAAAGGGCAATGCATGGTACCAAAGAGGCTAGCTAAGGCGGAAAGGTAAAAGTGCGTATAATCCATGGACTCAACATTAGTCAAAAGAACTCATATACTTATTGCAAAAATTTAGAAGTCATCAAAAGTCAAGTACTACGCGCATGCTCCTAGGGGGATAGATTGGTAGGAAAAGACCATCTCTCGTCCCCGACCGCCACTCATAAGGATGCACAAGCCAGGTACACTTCATGTTTCAAATTTGTTACACAACTTTAACCATACGTGCATGCTACGGGATTTGCTAACTTCAACACAAGCATTTCTCAAATTCACAACTACTCAACTAGCATGACTATGATATTATCACCTCCATATCTCAAAACAATTATCAAGCATCAAACTTATCTTAGTATTCAACGCACTCAAAAGAAAGTTTCACATATCTTGAATACCAAGTATATTAATATTAAGCAAATTGCCATGCTATTAACAACTCTGAAAATAATCTAAGTGAAGCATGAGAGATCAATAGTTTCTTTAAAACAAATCCACCACCGTGCTCTAAAAGATCTAAGTGAAGCACTAGAGCAAAAATTATCACGCTCAAAAGATATAAGTGAAGCACTATGAGCAAAACTATCAAGCTCAAAAGATATAAGTGAAGCACATAGAGTATTCTAGCAAATTCCAATTTATGTATGGCTCTCTCAAAAGGTGTGTACAGCAAGGATGATTGTGGTAAACTAACAAGCAAATACACAAATAATACAAGACGCTCCAAGCAAAACACATATCATGTTGGTGAATAAAAATATAGCTCAAAGTAAATTACCGATGGAAGTAGACAAAAGAGGGGATGCCTTCCGGGGCATCCCCAAGCTTTGACTTTTTGGTGTACTTGGATTATCTTGGAGGTACCATGGGCATCCCCAAGCTTAGGCTCTTTCCACTCCTTGTTCCATAATCCATCAAAAGAATTTACCCAAAACTTGAAAACTTCACAACACAAAACTCAATAGAAATCTCGTGAGCTCCGTTAGAGAAAGAAAACAAAAGACTACTTTAAGTTACTGTAATGAACTCATTATTTATTTATATTGGTGTTAAACCTACTGTATTCCAACTTCTCTATGGATTATAAACTACTCCCTCCGTTCCTAAATACTTGTCTTTCTAGAGGTTTCAAATGGTGACTACATACGGAACAAAATGAATGAATCTACACTCTAAAATATGTCTATATACATCCGTATGTGGTGACCATTTGAAATCTCTAGAAAGACAAGTATTTAGGAACAGAGGGAGTATTTTACTAGCCATAGATTCATTAAAATAAGCAAACAACACACGATAAACAGAATCTGTCAAAAACAGAACAGTCTGTAGTAATCTGTAACTAACGCAAAATTCTGGAACTCAAAAAAATCTACCAAAGTTAGAAGACCTTTACAATTTGTTTATTGATCAGCAGCAATTGGAATCAGTATTTTATCACGTTCTGGTGATTTTTAATAATTCGTGCACTGAGCGCAAAGTTTCTGGAAATTACAGCAACATCAAATAACTATCATCCAAGAAGATCCAAAAGGTCTAGCTTGGCACAAACACTAATTAAAACATAAAACCACATCTAAACAGAGGCTAGATGGATTATTTATTCCTAAACAGAAACAAAAAGCAAAAAACTAAAAATAAAATTGGGTTGCCTCCCAACAAGCGCTATCGTTTAACGCCCCTAGCTAGGCATAAAAGCAAGGATAGATCTAGGTATTGCCATCTTTGGTAGGCAATCCATAAGTGGCTCTCATGATAGATTCATATGGTAATTTTATTTTATTTCTAGGAAAGTGTTCCATGCCTTTCTTTAATGGAAATTGGAATCTAATATTCCCTTCCTTCATATCAATAGTTGCACCAATCGTTCTAAGGAAAGGTCTACCAAGAATAATAGGACATGAAGGATTGCAATCTATATCAGGAACGATAAAATCTACGGGCACATAATTCCTATTTGAAACAATAAGAACATCATTAATTCTTCCCATAGGATTTTTAATAGTGGAATCCGCAAGATGCAAGTTTAGAGAGCAATCATCAAAGTCACGGAAATCTAGCAAATCACACAAAGTTTTGGGAATAGTAGAGACACTAGCACCCAAATCACACAAGGCATTAAACTCATGATCTTTAATTTTAATTTTAATAGTTGGTTCCCACTCATCATAGAGCTTTCTAGGGATAGAGACCTTCAACTCAGGTTTTTCTTCATAAGATTGCATCAAGGCATCAACAATGTGTTCGGTAAAGGCCTTATTTTGACTATAAGCATGAGGAGAATTTAGCACGGATTGCAACAAGGAAATACAATCAATTAAAGAGCAATTTTCATAATTAAATTCCTTGAGATCCAATATAGTGGGTTTAGCAACATCTAGGTTTTTACTTCTTTCAATCCCACATTTATCAATTTCATCATCAAGATCTAAAAACTCCGAATTCTTAGAACGCCTTCTAGGTAAAGGACGATCATATTCAGTTTCATCAAGATTCATAATGCAAAACAAAGATTTAATAGGGGACACATCAATAACTTTTAGATCTTCATGTTGATTTTCATAGGAATTCGGTTTAGCGGCCATCTTATTGACTAAGGTAGCTTGCGTATCCGAAATTTCAGCGGTCAACTTTTCAAGACGAGCAATTTGGGATCTTATACCATCAAATTCTTTAGACATATCATCGAGCTCTTTATTCATATAACTCATAAAACCTTTTTGTTCCTTAAGCTCGTTTCTAAAGAAATTATTATGCTCAAATTGCAGAACCATAAACTTCCTGACATTGGTTTCGATCTCCTCTAACCATTTAAGGTGAAGATCACCAAATCTAGGTAGAGCCATCGCAACAAACAAGCAATCCAACACATGAGCAAACAAACAGACGAGAAAAAGGCAACGGAAAGAGAGGAGGAGATTGGCAAAGAGAGGGCGAATAAAACGGCAAGGGTGAAGTGGGGGAGAGGAAAACGAGAGGCAAATGGCAAATAATGTAATGCGAGAGATAGGGATTGTGATGGGTACTTGGTATGTTGACTTTTGCGTAGACTCCCCGGCAACGGCGCCAGAAATTCTTCTTGCTACCTCTTGAGCACTGCGTTGGATTTCACCGAAGAGGAGAGGATGATGCAGCAAAGTAGCGTAAATATTTCCCTCAGTTTTTGAGAACCAAGGTATCAATCCAGTAGGAGGCCACGCACAAGTCCCTCGTACCTGCACAAAACGATAGCTACTCGCAACAAATGCGATTAGGGGTTGTCAATCCCTTCACGGTCACTTACGAGAGTGAGATCTGATAGAGATGATAGATAATATTTTTGGTATTTTTTGGGTATAGAGATGCAAAGTAAAAAGTAAAAGGCAAAGTAAAAACAAAGCAATTATTAAAGTGATGGAGATTGATATGATTAGAATAGACCCGGGGGCCATAGGTTTCACTAGTGGCTTCTCTCAAGAGCATAAGTATTCTACGGTGGGTGAACAAATTACTGTTGAGCAATTGACAGAATTGAGCATAGTTATGAGTATATCTAGGTATGATCATGTATATAGGCATCACATCCGAGACAAGTAGACCGAAACGATTCTGCATCTACTACTATTACTCCACTCACGGACCGCTATCCAGCATGCATCTAGAGTATTAAGTTAAAAACAGAGTAACGCCTTAAGCAAGATGACATGATGTAGAGGAATAAATTCATGCAATATGATAAATACCCCATCTTGTTATCCTCGATGGCAACAATACAATACGTGCCTTGCAACCCTTTACATCCTTTGGTAAGGACACCGCAAGATTGAACCCAAAGCTATGCACTTCTCCCATTGCAAGAACTACCAATCTAGTTGGCCAAACCAAACAGATAATTCAAAGAGACTTGCAAAGATAACTCAATCATACATAAAAGAATTCAGAGAAGATTCAAATATTATTCATAGATAAGCTGGATCATAAACCCACAATTCATTGGTCTCAACAAACACACCGCAAAAAGAAGATTCGAATAGATCTCCATGAGAGAGGGGGAGAACATTGTATTGAGATCCAAAAAGAGAGAAGAAGCCATCTAGCTACTAGCTATGGACCCGAAGGTCTGAAGTAAACTACTCACACTTCATCGGAGAGGCTATGGTGATGATGTAGAAGCCCTCCGTGGTGGATGCCCCCTTCGGCGGAGCTCCGGAACAGGCCCCAAGATGGGATCTCGTGGATACAGGAAGTTGCGGCGGTGGAATTAGGTTTTGGCTCCTATTCTGATCGTTTGGGGGTACGTAGGTATATATAGGAGGAAGGAGTATGTCGGTGGAGCGACAGGGGGCCCACGAGGCAGGGGGGTGCGTCCCCCACCCTCGTGACCGCCTCTTTCGTTCCTTGGAGTAGGGTCCAAGTCCACTGGATCATGTTCGGTGAGAAAATCACGTTTCCGAAGGTTTCATTCCGTTTGGACTCCGTTTGATATTCTGTTTCTTCGGAACACTAAAATAGGCAAAAAAACAGCAATTCTGGGCTGGGCCTCCGGTTAATAGGTTAGTCCCAAAAATAATATAAAGGTGGAAAATAAATCCCAATATAGTCCAAAACAGTAGATAAAGTAGCATGGAGAAATCAAAAATTATAGATACGTTGGAGATGTATCAGGCATCCCCAAGCTTAATCCCTGCTCGTCCTCGAGTAGGTAAATGATAAAAAGAGAATTTTTGATGTGGAGTGATACTTTGGCATAATTTCAATGTAAAACTTCTTAATTGTGGTATGATCATGTATATAGGCATCATGTCCGAGAGAAGTAGACCGACTCCTGCCTGCATCTACTACTATTACTCCACTCATCGACCGCTATCCAGCATGCATCTAGAGTATTAAGTTAATGAAAACAGAGTAACGCCTTAAGCAAGATGACATGATGTAGAGGAATAAATTCATGCAATATGATAAATACCCCATCTTGTTATCCTCGATGGCAACAATACAATACGTGCCTTGCAACCCTTTACATCCTTTGGGTAAGGACACCGCAAGATTGAACCCAAAGCTAAGCACTTCTCCCATTGCAAGAACTACCAATCTAGTTGGCCAAACCAAACGGATAATTCGAAGAGACTTGCAAAGATAACCAATCATACATAAAAGAATTCAGAGAAGATTCAAATATTGCTCATAGATAATCTTGATCATAAACCCACAATTCATCGCTCTCAACAAACACACCGCAAAAAGAAGATTACATCGAATAGATCTCCACGAGAGAGGGGGAGAACATTGTATTGAGATCCAAAAAGAGAGAAGAAGCCATCTAGCTACTAGCTATGGACCTGAAGGTCTGAAGTAAACTACTCACACTTCATCGGAGAGGCTATGGTGATGATGTAGAAGCCCTCCGTGGTGGATGCCCCCTCCGGCGGAGCTCCGGAACATGCCCCAAGATGGGATCTCGTGGATACAGGAAGTTGCGGTGGTGGAATTAGGTTTTTGGCTCCTGTTCTGATCGTTTGGGGGTACGTAGGTATATATAGGAGGAAGGAGTACGTCGGTGGAGCGACAGGGGGCCCACGAGGCAGAGGGCGTGCCCTAGGGGGGCGCCCCCACCCTCGTGACCGCCTCTTTCGTTCCTTGGAGTAGGGTCCAGGTCCCGTGGATCACGTTCGGTGAGAAAATCACGTTTCCGAAGGTTTCATTCCGTTTGGACTCCGTTTGATATTCTGTTTCTTCAAAACACTGAAATAGGCAAAAAAACAGCAATTCTGGGCTGGGCCTCCGGTTTATAGGTTAGTCCCAAAAATAATATAAAAGTGGAAAATAAAGCCCAATATAGTCCAAAACAGTAGATAAAGTAGCATGGAGCAATCAAAAATTATAGATACGTTGGAGACGTATCAACACCTCCTTTTAATAGTGAACCGGACCAAAGTATTAGCACTTAGTGAATACATGAACTCCTCAAACTACGGTAATCGTCGGAAAGAATCCCAATTATTGTTACCTTGGGGTATGCGGTTCATAACTCATAATAGGTATCTACAACTTGCAAGATAGGATAAAGAACACAAATATATTCATGAAAACATAATGGGTGTAGATCTGAAATCATGGCACTCGGGCCCTAGTGACAAGCATTAAGCATAGCAAAGTCATAGCAACATCAATCTCATAAAATAGTGGATACTAGGGATCAAACCCTAACAAAACTAACTCGATTACATGATAAATCTTATCCAACCCGTCACCGTCCAGCAAGCCTACGATGGACTCACGGCGGTGAGCATCATGAAATTGGTGATGGAGGAAGGTTGGTGATGATGATGGTGATGAATCCCCCTCTTCGGAGCCCCGAATAGACTACAGATCAGCCCTCCCGATGAAGAACGGGAGGCGGTGATGGCTTCGTATCATAAAATGCGATGAATCCTTCTATCTGATTTTTTTCTCTCCGGATGTGAATATATAGAGTTGGAGTTAGGGTCGGAGGAGGTCCAGGGGGCACAAGCCACCAGGGCGTGCCCCAGGGGGGCGCCCCCCACGCTTGTGGCCAATGGGTGGACCCCTTCTGGTTGTTTCTTTTGCCAGTATTTTTTTTATATATTTCAAAAATATTCTCCGTAAATTTTCAGGTCATTCCGGGAACTTCTATTTCTGCACAAGAATAACACTATGGCAATTCCGCTAAAAACATCATCAGTCCGGGTTAGTTCCATTCAAAACATGCAAATTAGATTCCAAAAAAGGCCAAAAGAGTTTGGAAAAGTAGATACGATGGAAACGTATCAATTCCCCAAGCTTAACCCATTGCTTGTCCTCAAGCAATTTTGTTGACAAACTGAAAATGATAAAGAAAAAACTTTTACAAACTCTGTTTGATCTTGTTGTTGCAAATATGTATAGCCAGCATCCAGGTTTTCAGTAAAGAATATGAACTAACCATATTCACAATAACGTTTAGGTCTCACATTTACTCATATCAATGACATAATCAAGTAGCTAGCAATAATAATAAATCTCAGATGACAACACTTTTTCCAAAACAATCATGATATGATATAACAAAATGGTATCTCGCCAGCCCTTTCTGAGACAGCAAAACATATATGCAGAGCACCCCTGAAGATCAAGGACTGATTAGACATTAGAATTCATGGCAACAAAGATCTAGTCACACTCATACTCAATATCAATTAATAGCAAAGCATACAAATGACAGTGGTGCTCTCTAACTAGTGTTTTTTATAAGAGGATGATGACTCAGCAATAAAAGTAAATAGATAGGCCCTTCGTAGAGAGAAGTAGGGATTTGCAGAGGTGCCAGAGCTCGAGCTTTTGAAACAGAGATGAATATAATTTTGAGTGGTATGCTTTCATTATCGACATAACAACCAAGAGATCTCACTATCTTCCATGCTAGATACATTATAGGCGGTCCCCAAACATAATGGTAAAGGTTTTACTCCCCCTCCACCAATAATCACACTCCACGGCTGGTCCAAAACAACTGGTACCGTCCATACCAACAACAGTCCTGGGGGAGTTTTGTTTTGAAGTTATATTTTGATTTGATTTCGAGCATGGAACTGGGCATCCCGATTGCCAGCCACTTTCTCATGAATGACAAGTGAATCAACACTCATCATGAGAATAACCCACCTAGCATGGAAGATACTGACAGCCCCCAGTCGCTACATGAGCGATTCGGGCATACAAAACATATTATTATTTGAAGTTTTAGAGTTTGGCACATGCAAAATTACTTGGAACAGCAGGTAAATACCGCATATAGGTAGGTATGGTGGACTCATATGGAAAAACTTTGGGTTTATGGAAGTGGATGCACAAGCAGTATTCCGCTTAGTACAAGTGAAGGCTAGCAAAAGATTAAGGAGCGACCAACTAGAGAGCGACAAAGGTCATAAACATGCATTGAGATTAACCAACATTGAGTGCAAGCATGAGTAGGATATAAATAACCATGAACATAAATACCATGGAGGCTATGTTGATTTTGTTTCAACTACATGCGTGAACATGTGCCAAGTCAAGCCACTCAAATCATTCAAAGGAGGATACCATCCTATCATACTACATCACAACCATTTTAAAAGCATGTTGGCACGCAAGGTAAACCATTATAAACTCCTAGCTAATTAAGCATGGCATGAGTAACTATAATCTCTAATTGTCATTGCAAACATGTTTCATTCATAATGGGTTGAATCAGGAACGACGAACTAATCATATTTACAAAAACAAAATAGGTCAAGTTCATACCAGCTTTTCCTCATCTCAATCATTTCATCATATATCATCATTATTGAGTTTCACTTGCATGATTGAACGGTGTGGATAATAATAATAGTGCACGTGCATTGAACTAAGCTAGAATCTGCAAACATTTATTCAAAAGAGAAGACAAGGTAATATGGGCTCTCTGTTAGATCAACAATAATGCATATGAGAGCCACTCAATGTTTTCATCGTGGTCTTCTCCTCTCGACCCAAAGAAAATAAAAAGAATTTCACAGAAACACACTAAAACAATTTTTTTTAGTTTTCTTTTTTTGAAGAAAGTAAAACAAGAACGAGAAAAACTATTTACACGGAAAGCTCCCAACAAGTAAAAGAAGAACAAGAAATATTTTTGGGGTTTTCTTTAATACTACTACTAAATAAACTAAAAATAAGCGAAAACTTTTTTGGATTTTATCAAAGTTTTTCAAACACAGAAGAAGAAAGCAAGAAAGGAAAATAAACTAGCATGGATAATACAATGAAAAAGTATGAACACCGACAACTGAAATGAGTGTGTGAGCATGAATGTAATGTTGGTGAAAAATATGTAATCCCCCAAGCTTAGGCTTTTGGCCTAAGTTGGTCTAGCGCCACGGCTGCAAATAACCCTCTCCTCGACACTCGGAGGGTCCTGAGGGTTCCACTGGTTGGCAAGCTCCTGTGGCTCCCACTGAAAAACAGGCTCATGATACGGATCAGGAACTGGTGCTGGCTCAGGTGCTGGGGGTTGGGGAAGACCCCAAAATTTGTATATGTCCTCGGGCATAATAGTGTACCTACCTGAACGAATATCAAACAAACAAGAAGCAGGCAGCGTAATAGTCTCACAAGTATCCTGGCTAAATACTAGGTTGTAGAGGAGTCCTTTAACATCGTCCTTCTTAATAAAATCATGTGCTACCATACTAGCGTAGTCTAAATATTTAGTGGGTAGCAACATCTCTTCCTCCTCATCATGCCTAATGGATATCTCAAAGCGTCTAGCAAGGCGGGAGGCATATATACCTCCAAAGATGGGACCCTTCATGCGGTTTGTGTTTAACCGACAAGCAACAATGGCACCCAAACTAAAAGTTCTATCATAATATAATGCATTGTGCAAAATATCAAGTTCGGGGGCACTAAGGGCTCCACTCTCTCCGCGACCAAGAAAACATCTCCCAGAAAATAATGCGTACTAGCGTAAAATAGGAAAAATGCAAGCTAGCCACTCTCGCTTCCGACACCCCTCTCTCTTCCCCTATGGTAGTTTCATCAATAAAGTCTTCCACGTCTCTAGGACGTGGTTCACTGGCACTGCCCTCATAAGGTAATTTGCAAACCTCGCAAAAGTCATAAAGCGTCATCTCCTTATGCTCATCACATAAATAAAACTCTACCGTGGGCGGTGATTTCCTAGGATAAAAATGAAAGTTTCGCACGAAAGTGTTAATGAGCAAAAGATATTGTTCACACTTATCTTGGAGGAAGGCGGTGAGGCCGGCATTCTCCACCAAATAATAGAAATCATCATAAAATTCGACCACCCCCAAGAATGTATAGCTTGGCCATTCACACGGCCGAACCTCCGCCGCACGCAGAAGATTTTACTTGGGCTTCCTCTTCTCCTAATTTATTTTTAATTTGAACTCTGTCTTGAGGAACCCCTTAACCATCTCTTCATGGTTTCTTTCCTTTTTCTCTGGAAATTTCTGAAATTCTTAGTGACTCAAAATAAAAGTGAACAAAACTCAACAAGATTGATAGCAACTACTCCTCCAAGTGTCTAGAGGCTATATCATGCATCAAAACTACTTTGGACCATATAAATTTGACATGCAAGCTCAAGAACAAGGTCACCACAGCAGCAAAAATTTGCAATAGCAATATATAAAGCACTAGAATAAAAACTAATTGGACCATTGGAGGAGTCACATACCGATGAACAATCTTCCAAAACAGTTTTGCGGATGGAGCTATGGCACCCCGACTCAGATAAAACAGAACGCCCCGTATTGCAGCCCAGAGATTGAGCTGAAGTCTTCTGGAATACGACACTGCTTAGCATAGAACAAACCAGCTCTCTATTACAACACGAATATGAATACAAGGTCTCCGATATTACAATGAATAACACCGCCACAGCGACGCTACGCCAACAATAGTTACTCTATGCAAGCATCATAACAACTCGAGGCAGCAGAACCTCTACTGGCAGCGGAATAATTCTAGCAGCGGAACAACGACGACGGTGATGGACTCCAACCTACAGGGACTCTGGCTGGAACGTTTATCCTAGCTCGCGAACACAGGAACCACACCAAACAAGCAAGCAATCAGGCATGACCTGTAAACTGGCAAGACACGCCAAGTCAGTACACTGAATGTAGTTGCAAGCTCACTATTAATCAAAAGCAATCAAGACAAACAACATCATGGCATTAGCAGGTTAAAGCAATCATGAACAAGATACTAGTAGAACAACGTGGCATGCACAACTGAACATGATACAACTTTAGCATGGCATGAGCATATGAACATGATGATACTACATGCAACAAGTTAACATTCGCATGCACCAACTTACTCTTATTCGGCGGTTACCTCGTCACCATCTCATGCATCAACTTACCAACATCGGTATCCACGATACCTCCGTGATCATCTCGCGATCACAACCAACCTCTTTCTCATCATCGAACCAGGGTTATTATTAATCAAGTTATTATTATTGTTGGCTCATAGTGTGACCGACTATGAACTGGGCCCATATCCGCGGGCATGTCTATTGATAGATTTAAACACACACTCTGCAGAGGTTAGCACACTGTACCCACACCACGGAACCCATGGCCTCACACTCCCATACGTGTGGACCAACGGCATTCCGACAAAACCGATCTACTGCCAAGACACTCTCCTAGCCACTCCGACCAACTCCTATTTGGGCTAAGGCATGGGTGGCCCCGTGCCTGCCAAAGGCATCAACGGCCACCGTCGTGGCAAAACATAAACGGTCCCAAACAGGGAAAGGGATCCTTACATCAACAATGGGCACACAAGGTTTATGTCCACCTACCTGATCAGGTAACGTGCGCCCATATCCTTTCCTCGTTGGAGGCACCGGCGAGAGGCATGCCAATAGACCCAGTGGTCCTTCCCATAAAGGCAAGTGTGGTTGAACTGGTCATCTTGATTCAGTGGCACCATGACTCAGCCAACAGTTGTTCAAGTTCATTATTATCCGGTTAAACTTGAATGCAATAGGTTGGGCCATATTAAAATCACGTGATGCAACTACAATGCATGCGCATGATATCAACATAAGCATGGAGGTGCAACATAATAATCGAGCATAACCACAATGAAACATATATACAACTGAGCATGGCATACTGATGATTATAAGCATAACGCTACACATGAGCATAGCATGACTACGAGCATCATGCTTAAATACCATGCAAGAACATAGCAAGAACACTACCAAGTAAGCATGTAACCAACTAGATGCAAAGTAACATGCATAGCAACGGTACTAAATAACACACTGTAAACGTGCATCGGACTGAACATCACTACTACCAGCATGTACTACTACTACCAAGCAAGACATATGAACATGATACTAGCAAGTAGTACAAGATAACAAGATGCATCGGAACATAGCATGAACGATGACCATGAATCCACGAACATAAGCGAAACAACGACAGTAGTAGCAAACAAGCAGGCAGATAACGAGCAAACTTTTATTAAATATTCAAGTAGAAACCATGGCTACTGCATGGCTACCATGCAAGTGGCTGTTGTGGCTTGCCTGGTGGTGACAGAGATTCTAGGGAGAAGTGTGGTGAAGCCGCGGAACAAAATGCCGCAAGGTTCTCTCTCGGAGGGGGCTGATTAGAGACAAGAGAAAAATGGTCATTTTCATTGTGGGATCACCTAGTGAAAATGAAACCAACAGGAAGATCTCGACAAGACGAAGAAATGAGCATTGGTTTCACCTCAATCGGAGTTACGGTTGCGGAGTTATGAGGTGATGAAGATCAGGGACCAATCTATGAATAAAACTTCTACAAACAGGCCCCTGGAAAAAACTGAAAGCGCATTCGGGCAGATTACGCTTTCTGCAAAAGAAAACGTATTTTCAGCCGAAGAACATCCAAAGTACGTTTCCTCAAGAGGAAAACGTATTTCCCAGAATACAATTTCAGGAGAGAAAAGCGCAAAGGAGGAAACGTGCCTCCACTTATCCATGTGGACCTGGGCCTTAGGCCACTTCCATGCAGGTCCCACACGCAGGGGGACCAGCGCGTCTCCCTCTTCCTCCTCCTGCCTCCCTGCTGGGAAACGGAGGAGCGAAGTAGGGGAGGGGGCGGCGATTGGGCGGCCGGCTCAGGCCAGCTCCGCCCCGGCCGAGCACACCGGCGGGTGCGCGGGGCCACACCACACCCGCTCCAAGAGGAAGAGGCGCGAGGGAGGCCTGGAGCTGCGGTGGTGGTTGGCAACATAGAAGAACGGTGGGCGGGCGCCGGCAATGGAGTAGACTGCTCCGGCCACCTCAAGCCAAGGCGGGGGCACCGGCGGCTTGAGGGCGGAGCACTGCACCCATTCAGAGTCAAAGGAGGCGCCGGAGAGTGGTGGAGAGGCGGTGAGGCGCTGCAACCGGGGAGGCTACAAAGAGCTCGGCCGGTGGAGGTACTCGGTGAAGCAGGGGCTCCGGTGAGGGGGCAAGGGGGTGGGGCGGCTCTACAGGAGTAGGGGAACGCGTTGGAGTGGTCAGGGGGAGGATAGGGGAGCTAGGTGCGCTGGGACCGAGGAGGACCCGCGGCGGCCGAGTATGGAGATGGCGAACTCCGGCGAGATGCCGCTACTCCGGTGGACTAAAGAGGAAGGGGAGTGGCTTGGGAGCTGCGTAAGAACCTCGGGCACCTATTTATAGGCCCAGGTGAGCTTCTGGAGAGCTCGAGGGAGCTCTAGCTCGTTGCCAATGGTGGACAGAGGACGGACGCGTCACGGGCATGGCGACAGCGACCACACCGCAGTGATTCAGGGCGAGGCAGCGACGTAGGGCAATGCACTCGAGCACGGGCTAGCTCCAGGACATGGAGGGATGTCGAGACGAGGAGGAAGGAGATGGAACAGGGGCAAGAATGCGCCAGAGCACACAATTAACCATGACGCAAGCATGATTACCACCGGCATTGGAGCAAATTGCTCGTTGTGGTCGGGCCGACCATGTCTAGTGGAATGACCAGGGGCAAAGAAGAGAAAAGCAGGAGGAGCCAAAACAGATCAGCAGCAACCTGCTTGTGCTATCCAGAGGGGACACAAGCTTGGGAACGAAGGATGTGATTTGTCTGGTGATTATCACATACTAAGGTGATGCTGATCACCAAAAATCAGCTTAATAGGAGGAGTTTAGATGGGGGTTGCTGTAGAAAGTGACCCATTGGTCAGAATTAGAGATTTGGATGATGCACTCACATGAAGTGGCAAGTTGAGCTGAAAATGGTCATGGTCCAACTATTTGAGTATATGAAGATGCCCAAAAAGTTTCATGCCATTTGGATGAACCAAACTAGCACTTGCTTAACAAAGCATCTCTCTGGACAGAATTTTAGAAAAATTGCTTAATGGAGTAATGGATTGTGACAAAACTTGGTGGAGGGAGTTGATATGAATAGGAGAATGTCCTGGAAAAAATTTAGCTTAAATGAAGGAATATAAAGTATAGTTGCTTCACAAACTGAAAATCTAACCAGAAACCAAGATTTGGAGCAGGGCTCACATAGATGAGTTACATGAGCTTATATTTGGTGGAGAGTGGCGATTTGATCATATGAAGGATCTTGCAAAATTTCAACTCATTTGGATGTGCATAGCTTGTATTTCCTTCACAATGACTTCCCTTAGACAGGAACTTTGAAAAATTGCTGAGGAATATTTACTAGGCAAATTGAGTTGAATTTTGGAACAGGGCAATGATATGGACAGGAAAAGATGTCCAAAAAGTTTGGGGTCAATCAAGCAACGATAAATGACACTTCCTTCTCAAACCACCACTTAGGGTAGAATCAGAAAAGGAATATTTGTGAATTATCTTTGATGATGCTAAGGAAGGATTTTGACATAATTGAGGAAGATATGACCCAAATAATTTATGAGAATTATTTGGGAATTTTGGGAGTGACAGAAATGTAGGTTGCTTCACAACCTAGGGTTTAAAGGGTTATTCCTTTAGCAAAAAAGGAATATTCCCAAGAAGAAGAATATTGGATTAGGTCAATGATGAAAATGACATGATCTTGGGATGATGATGAGGATGACAAGCCACTATAAAACCTAGGAAGACATGATCTTCCCAAGTTTCAGAACCACATAGCCACAGAAAAACAAATCAAATCAATAAATCCAATAAAATCATCAGAAAAAGAAAAGGCTAAAATCCAGGGTGTTACAAACCTTCCCCCCTTAAAGAAATCTCGTCCTCGAGATTTGATTGCTCAGGGATAAATAAATCTTCTGACTTGAAGAAACCGTTTCCAACTCAGGTTTATTTTATTCATTCTCATATAATATGTTCCCACTGAATTGGATATGACTGATTGCCTTGATCTGGGGTAGTTTGCTTCACCGTATCTGACCTTCTGACAGGACTTACCCCATATGTTCATGTTCATACTGACTCAAAATTTTCCTTCATGTATGCTGGCTTAGCTGAGTTCCGAAAGATTATCATTACTAACATAGGTGTCCTTCTCGATATTAATCCTTGCTGGAGATGTTATTCTCATATCGAGTTAGCGAGAATATTCCACGGAGTTGGGAGCACATCTTCTCGTGGAACAAGGATCTCTTCTATCCAGGCATCGTGTTCCGTGAATGTATGCATGCCTTCTGGGTACAAAACAGTGATGTGAATCATACCTATTCTTCTAATGGATTCTCACATTTTGTAGGAGTTTCTAACTTATCTTGACTGGCTTCACAGTCTTGAGTATCCAATCTGTATCAAAGGTTTGATTGTCGCTTGACGTGACTGATAAAAAAATGCACCATCTCCTGGTGATACCATTTGCAGACTTGACTGGCGTGATCTCGACAAAGAATCCCATTCACGGCAGGCTATTCTGTAATTGCTTCCCATATGCGAGAAATAACAATCCTCAAAGTATGTGCTCTACCACTGATTCTTCATTTTGCCGGTATATCCATGGGGATAACAGTCCATGCGATTCTCCAACACGGTTGCTGAGGTCAACATATTGAGCTGTCCTGGGTTCGGACTTGATAGACTCGGGTATTTAATGCTGACATTCTGAGCATACTGTGGACTGAGCTGGTTGCCTTGCTACGAGGTCCTTAGCACAATGGGGTAGACCTCTTAGGCGTATGTTCACTTGGGTTTTCTGTGGAATACGACTGTCTTAGGCATCCACATTTTTCACACAATAACCGGCATACCAGTATTGTCGGTCTTGCTCCTTCATTATTATTTTCTTCGTCTGGATTTTTGATTCAAAGAGCGGGGCCTTATATATCCTTGATTATTTTCACGGCCCTGAGTACTGTCATGGGCAATATCTTGCAATCATACCTTGGTCTCGAATCTCGGGATATTTATCCGGTTCACACGTGCTTATACATATCTTATTACTGTTGCTGACTATGCCGGACAGTGATAGAATTAATAACAGCACCTTGTCGGTTCTACTGGGGAAGATGGTGTCTCAATGTTGTCTTTCTTCAAGACTTATCGATTCTTGCATCACCCACTAGTTTTATGCCTCTTGAATAACCGGTGATGCGTACCATGAATTCTTCCTTGTGCGAGGGACTTGCATGAATTTGACAACATACTCATTGTATGAAGAACTATCTAATTCTCGAGGCATACCTTTGTTTTGACTGATCCTTGTTTCTGTCCCAACTGTTGCAGATCTGACTCTTGTAAAACACTGTCATATGCTGACAACTCACCATTTAATATCTTGTACCAGTGTCGTACTGAAGAAGACTGGGTAGCTTGCGTTGGAAGCCACCGGGATATCGTGTTGAGGAAGACTGGATGGCTTGTGCTCGAAGCTTTCGACGGATATCTTGATGAGGAAGACTGGGTAGCGTACCTTGTAAGCTTCCCTCCTTAAAGACTTGCTGGGTAAGACTCGATACCTTATGCTAGAAGCTTATGTAGTATCTTACTAAAGAAGATTGAATATCTTGCATGGGAATCCATTCATACCTTACTGATGCATGCTGAGGAATCTTGCCTTGCATGCTTCACTGACAGATTGTGGGGAAAGTCTGGACTGATTTTCTTTGCGAACTCTGACTTGAAATGCATGGTTGGACTTGGATCCAATTTTGTTCTCCTGCTGGTTTAATCATTGCTGCAATAAAGATGTATCTCTGACGGGTACTTGATACTGAAAGTCTGATCAGAATATAATTTGTATCCAGACCGGATGTCTGCAATACACTGCTGTCAGCTAAAAATCTCATTGCTTATAAATGAGTTCCTTGGTGTATAGATGTACTTGTCACGGCTTCTTATGATCCAGTGTCGGTTGATGAGCAATTTTCCATAAGGGGGTAACCGAAGATTCAAAACAAAGAAGCACGAGAAAACGATCGATTGCAACAAAGCACATAGCAAACAAACTAAATAAAGCACACAGCAAACAAGCTACAAAACTACTCCACACAAGCACACACAAGCATGATACTAGAGCAAATGCACATGTGACGCCCCCGATTCAATCATACACTAATCATGCACGCAAACGTGTACGATCAAGATCAGGGACTCACGGGAAGATATCACAACACAACTCTAAAACATAAATAAGTCATACAAGCATCATAATACAAGCCAGGGGCCTCGAGGGCTCGAATACAAGTGCTCGATCATAGACGAGTCAGCGAAAGCAACAATATCTGAGTACAGACATAAGTTAACAAGTTTGCCTTAAGAAGGCTAGCACAAACTGGAATACAATCGAAAGAGGCGCAGGCCTCCTGCCTGGGATCCTCCTAACTACTCCTGGTTGTCGTCAGCGGGCTGCACGTAGTAGTAGGCACCTCTGGTGTAGTAGGAGTCATCATCGACGATGGCGTCTGGCTCCTGGGATTCATCATCTGGTCGCAGCAATCGGGTAAAGAATGGGGGAAAAGGGGGAACAAGGCAACCGTGAGTACTCATCCAAAGTACTCGCAAACAAGGAGCTACACTACATATGCATGGATATATGTGTATGCAGAATGCCAGAATAAGAGGGGGATAGCTAATCCTGTCGAAGACTACGCTTCTGGCAGCATCCGTCTTGCAGCATGTAGAAGAGAGTAGACTGAAGTCCTCCAAGTAGCATCGCATAGCATAATCCTACCCGACGATCCTCTCCTCGTAGCCCTGTTAGAGAGCGACCACCGGGCTGTATCTAGCACTTGGAAGGGTGTGTTTTATTAAGTATCCGGTTCTAGTTGTCATAAGGTCAAGGTACAACTCCAAGTCGTCCTGCTATCAAGATCACGGCTATTCAATAGATTAACTTCCTGCAGGGTGCACCACATAGCCCAACACGCTTGATCCCATTTGGCCGGACACACTTTCCTGGGTCATGCCCGGCCTCGGAAGATCAACACGTCGCAGCCCCACCTAGGCCAACAGAGAGGTCAGCACGCCGGTCTAAATCTAAGCGCCAGGGTCCGCCCATCGCCTTAGCACACCTGCACGCTATGTAGGGCGGCCGGAAGCGTAACTAGCCCCTTAATACAAGAGCAGGCTTACATTCCAAACCGGTAGCCAGCGCCGCCGGCCGCCGACGTCACGAAGGCTTGGTGATACCACGACGCCAAGTGCCCATAATCTGCTCCTCGTGAGTTGGTTAGTGAGTATAGGCCAGTAGCCAGACTCAAATCAAATACCAAGATCTCGTTAAGCGTGTTAAGTATCCACGAATGCCGACCAGGGCCAGGCCCACCTCTTTCCTAGGTGGTCTCAAGCTGCCCTGTCGCTCTGCCACAAAGTAACAGTCGTGGGCCGTCAGGAACCCAGGCCCACCTCTACCGGGATGGAGCCACCTGTCCTTTCAGCCCCCTCATCAGAATCACTTGCGGGTACTCAACGAGCTGACCCGACTTTAGTCACCACATGTGTCATGTATAAAGTATATAGAATATACCCATGATCACCTCCCTAGTGATCATGGCCCGATAGTATAACATGGCAGACGGACAAGAATGTAGGGCCACTGATGAAACACTAGCATCCTATACTAAGCATGTAGGATTGCAGGTAAAGGTAACAACAGTAGTAGCAAGGACAGGCTATGCATCAGGATAGGATTAACGGAAAGTGTAGGACCTTTAAGTATGTCTAGAGGGGGGGTGATTAGACTACTTGAGCAAATAAAAACTTAACCTTTTCCCAATTTTAGACTTTGGCAGATTTTAGCTATCTTTAAGCAAGTCAAGCAATCTTCACGCAATTCAAGCAAGCATGCAAATAGTATATAGGCAGCGAAAATAGAGCATGCAACTTGCAAGAATGTAAAGGGAAGGGTTTGGAGGATTCAAACGCAATTGGAGACACGGATGTTTTTTTCGTGGTTCCGATAGGTGGTGCTATCGTACATCCATGTTGATGGAGACTTCAACCCACGTGGGGTAACGGTTGCGCGAGTCCACGGAGGGCTCCACCCACGAAGGGTCCACGAAGAAGAAACCTTGTCTATCCCACCATGGTCGTCGCCCACGAAGGACTTGCCTCACTAGTGGTAGATCTTCACGAAGTAGGCGATCTCCTTGCCCTTACAAACTCCTTGGTTCAACTCCACAATCTTGTCGGAGGCTCCCAAGTGACACCTAGCCAATCTAGGAGACACCACTCTCTAAGAAGTAACATATGGTGTGTTGATGATGAACTCCTTGCTCTTGTGCTTCAAAATATAGTCTCCCCAACACTCAACTCTCTCTCATAGGATTTGGATCTGGTGGAAAGAAGAATTGAGTGGAAAGCAACTTGGGGAAGGCTAGAGATCAAGATTCATATGGTTGGAATGGAATATCTTGGCCTCAACACATGAGTAGGTGGTTCTCTCTCAGAACTGGTAAGTTGGAAGTGTAGGTTTGTTCTGATGGCTCTCTCCACGAATGAAGAGGAGGTGGAGGGGTATATATAGCCTCCACACAAAATCTAACCGTTACACACAATTTACCAAACTCGGTGAGACCGAATCATCAAACTCGGTCAGACCGATTTAGTAAACCTAGTGACCGTTAGGGTTTTCGGTGGGACTGACATGCATCTCGGTAGGACCGATTTGGTTAGGGTTAGGGCATAACGTAATCTCGGTGAGACCGACTACACAACCTCGGTGAGACCGAATTTGGTAGTTAGCTAACCGAGAGTTGGTCGTAAACTTCGGTGGGACCGATTTGCTCTTTCAAGAAACCGAAAAGTTACAAAAGGGAAACAGAGAGTTTACATTGTAATCTCGTTGGGACCGATTCGCTCTTTCGGTGAGACCGAAAAGTTACGAAGGGGAAACAGAGAGATTACAATCCCATCTCGGTGAGACCGAGATCCCTATAGGTGAAACTGATTTGCCTAGGGTTTGTGGCAGTGGCTATGACATCTGAACTCGGTGGCGCCGGATAGAAATAATCGGTAGGGCCGAGTTTGACTTTAGGTTTAGGTCATATGTGGATGTGAGAAAGTAGTGGAGGGTTTTGGAGCATATCACTAAGCACATGGAGCAAAAGGCTCATTAAGCAACACCTCATCCCTTCTTGATAGTATTGGCTTTTCCTATATACTCAATGTGATCTTGGATCACTAAAATGTAAAATGAAGAGTCTTGAGCTTTTGAGCTTGAGCCAATCCTTTTTCCTTAATATTTTGAGGGATCCACTTTCATCATCCATGCCATGCCATTCATTGAGCTTTCCTGAAATATTTATCTTGGAATAGTATTAGCTCAATGAGCTATATGTTGTTATGAATTACCAAAACCACCTCGGGATAGTTGCACTTTCAATCTCCCCCTTTTTGGCAATTGATGACAACATATAGATCAAAGCTTCGACAAATGATAATAAAATTGAAAAACATCATCGCTTTGAGAAATTTGTGCATATCTTAAGATTTGCTTTGGACTACAGATGCACAAAAAATTAGGCTCGTGGGTTACTCTTCCATGTCACATACATCTTGGTGGAGCGCTCAAAATAATAACGATTGAATACATGCACTCATCACCAAGCACAGTGAATGATCATATAAGGATAAATAAGATAATATCATAAAAAGCATAAGTGTAGCTTATGATCAAACACATGATCATCAATGTCTCACAGGTAATGCATAGTATCTCAAGCAATCAAACGCAAAAAAAAGTTCAACCAAGAAGACAAGAGAGAACAAAAGCAAATCTCTCTCTCTTGAAGCCTATGATCTATACATTTTTCTCCCCCTTTGGCAACAAGTTACCAAAAAGTTCCTAGAAAATGCATAGCACTATATCGTCTCTCAGGCTTGGTCTTCTGGTGGTGGCGTAGACAGGACTCCAAGGATGAATGCATCAGTAGACTGTATGGTGGTGGTTTATCTTGGAACATAACACAGGTATGACGGAAACTAGGGCGGCAAGAGTGGAACAAAACACCAGGCATAAGGCCGAGTCTTCCACCCTTTACCAAGTATATAGATGCATTAATTATAGCAGATATATTGTGACATCCCCAACAAGTAAACATGTTCCAACAAGGAACAACATCTCCATGTTCCAACAAGGAACAAACTTCATCTTCACCTGCAACTAACAACGCTATAAGAGGGGTTGAGCAAAGCGGTAACATAGCCAAACAACGGTTTGCTAGGAAAGGATGGTTAGGGGCTTGGCATGGCAATATGGGAGGCATGATAAGCAAGTGATAGGCATCGTAGCATAGGCATAGCAAAAGAGCGAGCATCTAGCAAGCAAAGATAGAAGTGATTTCGAGGGTATGGTCATCTTGCCTGCAAAGTTCTCAGAGTTGTCGAAAGCTTGATCCTCGTAAGCGTTCTCAACAGGTTCCTCGTTCACGTACTCGTCTCCCGGCTCTACCCAAAGCAAGAACACAAACAAAGGAACCACAATAAATCACGGTGCAATGCACAAGCAACATGATGCAATATATGGCATGACATGCGAGATGTGAGATGCAATGCATATGCATGCTCCGGAAGGAAAATGATGAACCAGGCATCAACTTGGCAAACCAAGTATGCCGCTGGAAAGGTGAGATGATTTCGGTTGAAATCGATATAAAGATCACCGGAATCGGATGCATGGTTTGCAAATGACAAGCAAAACAAGAATGACACAAATCTGCCATTAACAACATGATGCCACATAGCAAGCAACAAGAAAATAAGCTACTGCACCCAAACGTGCCAACAAAGCATATGGCAGTGATCTACTCAGATGCTTGACAAAAGATGAACACTGAGCTATGGCTAAATCACATCATAACAGGTCCAAACAAGCATGGCAAAAGTGCAAAATATATCAGCTTCACAGACAGGAAAATACTGAACATGGTAGAATCAGCATCAGGAAGCAATGTTCAGAGCAAGCAAACAACATGCTACAAGAACTTATAATAGAAAAACAAGGCATGGAATTAATCTACTCAAAGCATAGAACAAAAGTCCCTTACTGACGATAAGCCAAAAAGGATCAGAAGATATGATGGCACCCACATAAACATAGCAAGTTTCATTAACAGATTCAGCAACAGGGCATGACAAAAACAGATAACAAGTAGGCATGTTTAAGAGCTCGATGCACTCACTACATAGCATTACATGATAAACTAAGCATACATCCGTCAAGAAGACATAGCATAGAAGCTACAAATGGCAAGAACAACATCATAGCATACACGGATCAACTACAACAACCTTGGCAAAATTGAATAACATGTAAACAATCTGCCAGGAAACATTTTATAGCAAAAGTAGAGCTCAATTGAATCAATCTATGGCACTCCATAATTGCAAACAAGGGCATGGATGGATAGAGCATAACCATATATTCAAAACATCCTTACTGAAGTATCTCAAAATATGCATGGAACTCTCAGAGCATCAAGTTAACATGGCATAAAAATATCAAGAAAAGCAGGGCTGAAATCAGCAACATCATGAAGCCTAGTTTGCATGCTTGTTCTAGTCACCACAGAGATCACAAAAATACATGGCATACACCCCTGTAAAGATGGCATGGCCTATTACAAAACACATGTAGGACTCAAGTTCATAGGGTGCACACATCAATCATGGCAAAAATGACAAAAGTGCATGTTCTGATAAGAATCTGAAACTAACATCACATAGCCCTCTTCTAACAGAATTTCGGGCGTTAAGATGAGCTCAAATGAAAATGATGCAATGAGATGAAATGATCTACTCATCGAGGCGAACAATTCGGTATGCTACACGCCCAAAACGGAGCCACGGGTGCAAAGTTATGACATGATGAAAATGCAACAAAAATACTGACAGAAAATGACTTAGAGGATTTCGGGGGAGAAGGAGAAGTCAACCGTCGTGATTTTCGGATCCAGATCCGATCGAGGCGTGGATCGAGGCGGTCGGATCCTCGCCGGAGTGGCACCGGAGAGAGAGGAGGAAGGAGGGCCGGAGGGGACGAGGCCGGGGCGGCGAGGCGGGGCGGCGCTGGGCGGAGGAGGCGGCACCGCCCGGGCGACGCCGCCTTGGGCGCTGGGCGGAGGCCGAGGCGACGGCTGCGAGGCCCGGTGGGGCGGAGGCCGAGGCGGCGGATGGCACGGCCCGGGCGGCGGGAGATCCGGCGGCGAGGCGGAGGGAGGCGATGGCGGCCGGTCATGGCGCGGGACGCGGGCGTCGGGATCCGGCCGCCGGGCGGCGGCGGCGGCGGCGACGGCGATGCTGCTGGGTTGGCGGGTTTCGCCTGGCCCAGCCCGGCGGGCGGCGCGCTGGGCGCGGAGGGACACGAGGCGGCGCGCGTTCGTCCGGGCGCAGCGGGCGGACGTGTCCGGCCGTCCGGATTTCGTCCGGCGGCGCGGCGAGGGAAAAAATGCTAGGGTTTCGTCCGGAAATTCGGAGGGGGAGGCATATTTATAGGCAGAGGGAGCTAGGAGTGTCCAAATGAGGTGCGGTTTTCGCCCACACGATCGTGATCCGACGACGGAGAGCATGGAAGTGACTTAGATGGGTTATTGGGCTGTTTTGGAGGGGTGTTGGGCTGCAACTCAAAAGAGGCCTTTGCGAGAGTGCGGTTAACCGTTGGAGTACTAAACGAGCTCCAAATGACCCGAAACTTGACAGGTGGTCTACCGGTGGTGTACTAAGGCCACTTGACAAACCTCGGTCCATTCCGAGAAAGTTTAGTACCCGCTCTCGGAAAAATGTAAAAGGGGACGCCGGGGAACATAGGAGTGTCGGATTGCAAAACGGACAACGGGGAAAATGCTCGGAATCATGAGACGAACACGTATGCAAATGAGATGCACATGATGACATGATATGAAATGCATGACATGGACAAAATGCAAAATGAAGAAAACCCAACCACGGAGGGAATATCATATCACAATGCCGAAAATGGCAAGAGTTGGAGTTACAAATATGGAAAGTTACATCCGGGTGTTACAACACTCCACCACTACAAGAGGATCTCGTCCCAGATCTAGGACTGAAAGAACTCCGGATATTCGAACGGAGGTGATCCTCGCGCTCCCAGGTGGCTTCTCGGTCGGAATGGTGTGACCACTTCACTTTCAGGAATTTGATTGACTTGTTGCGAGTCTTGCGCTTGGTTTCTTCAAGAATAGCAACGGGGTGCTCATGATAAGAGAGATCTTCTTGGAGGTCAATTTCTTCGAAGTTGATGGTGCGCTCAGGAGTCTTGAAGAACTTGCGAAGCTGCGACACATGAAACACCTCATGCACGTTCGCGAAGTTGGACGGAAGCTCAAGTTGATAGGCGAGATCGCCTATTTTGCCAATGATCTTGAAAGGACCCACGTATCTAGGGGCAAGCTTCCTTTGATACCGGGCGGACGAGTGCCTTTCATTGAGAGACGCGAAGGTAGACATGGTCTCCGATTTCAAAAGCCACATCACGGTGCTTGTCATCATAATAGCTCTTCCGCGCGATTGCGCGCTTTGAGATTCTCACGAATGACTTTGCACATTTCTTCGCTTCGTGATCAAGTCGCTGCCAAGAAGTTGGCGCTCACCTGTCTCGGACCAATTGAGAGGAGTACGGAACTTTCGCCATAGAGAATTTCAAATGGGGCCTTGCCGAACTCGCTTGGAAGCTGTTGTTGTAGGAGAACTCGCATATGGAAGACAATCTTCCCACTTCATACCGAAGGAAATGACACAAGCCCCGAGCATATCTTCAAGGATTTGATTGACTCGCCGACTTGGCCACTTGTTTGAGGATGGAAAGCTGTGCTGAAACGAATGTTGGTGCCCATGGCCTTCTGAAAAGAATCCCAAAACTTGGAGGTGAAGATGCTGCCACGGTCTGAAGAGATCAATTGTGGAATGCCATGCAAGGAGACAATCCTGGATGTGTATAATTCTGCCAACTGAGCTGCTGTGATGGATTCTCTGATTGGAAGAGAATGAGCCACTTTAGTAAGCTTGTCAATGACAACGAAGATATCATCATTTCCACGCTTGGACTTTGGAAATCCAGTCACGAAGTCCATTTCAATATGATCAAACTTCCATTCTGGAATAGCAAGAGGTTGGAGGAGACCAGCTGGTCTTTGGTGTTCTGCTTTCACCCTTCTGCAGACATCACATTCATTCATGAATTGAGCAATTTCTCGCTTCATTCGAGTCCACCAATATGACTGCTTGAGGTCATGGTACATCTTCGTACTTCCAGGATGAATGGATAGGAGGGGGTTGTGCGCCTCGTTCATAATGACTTTACGTAGATCACCCTTAGGAACCACAATCCGGTCCTCGAAGAAAAGAGTATCTTTGTCATCAATGTGGAAGCACTTGTACTTGGAAATGCCCTTGTCGATACCATGTTTCACCTTTATCACCATGGTATCCAGGAGTTGAGCCTCACAAATTTGATCTTCCAAAGTAGGAGAGACTATGAGGTTGGCAAGAAAGCCTTGAGGAACAACTTGAAGGTTCAGCTTGCGGAAACCTTCACAGAGATCCGGCTGGAAGGGCTTGAGGATTAAACTGTTGCAATAAGCCTTCCTGCTCAAAGCATCTGCAATGACATTGGCCTTGCTCGGAGTATATTCAATACTTGGGTTGTACTCTTGAATCATTTCGACCCATCAAGTTCGCCTGAGGTTGAGGTTGGGTTGACTGAATATATACTTGAGGCTCTTGTGATCGGTGAAAATGTCCACTTTCCTTCCCAACAAGAGATGTCTCCATGTTATCAATGCATGGACAACTGCCTCCAACTCAAGATCGTGAGTGGGGTAGTTCTTTTCGTTGGGCTTAAGCTGGCGAGAGGTATAGGCCACAACTCTCTTCTCTTGCATTAACACAGCACCAAGACCTTGAAGAGAAGCATCACAGAAAACTTCGAATGGCTTGGATTCATCAGGAGGAGTCAAGACAGGAGCTGTGACGAGTTTCTCTTTGAGAGTATTGAAAGCAACGTCACACTCAGGAGACCAGACATATTTCACATGCTTCTGGAGGAGGTTGTAAAGAGGCTTTGCAATCTTGTGAACATTGACCTCCAAGAAGATCTCTCTTATCATGAGCACCCCGTTGCTATTCTTGAAGAAACCAAGCGCAAGACTCGCAACAAGTCAATCAAATTCCTGAAAGTGAAGTGGTCACACCATTCCGACCGAGAAGCCACCTGGGAGCGCGAGGATCACCTCCATTCCGAATATCCGGAGTTCTTTCAGTCCTAGATCTCGGGACGAGATCCTCTTGTAGTGGTGGAGTGTTGTAACACCCCGGATGTAACTTTCCATATTTGTAACTCCAACTCTTGCCATTTTCGGCATTGTGTTATGATATTCCCTCCGTGGTTGGGTTTTTGTCTTTCGTTTTGCGTTTTGTTTATGTCATGCATCTCATATCATGTCATCATGTCCATCTCATTTGCATACGTGTTCGTCTCATGATTCCGAGCATTTTTCCCGTTGTCCGTTTTGCAATCCGGCACTC
This sequence comes from Aegilops longissima, assembly GCA_021605205.1. Taxonomy (NCBI): domain Eukaryota; kingdom Viridiplantae; phylum Streptophyta; class Magnoliopsida; order Poales; family Poaceae; genus Aegilops; species Aegilops longissima. The sequence continues at coordinate 302,743,526 of CM038677.1, forward strand.
CCATGTCCCCCGGCGTCCCCTTTTACATTTTTCCGAGAGCGGGTACTAAACTTTCTCGGAATGGACCGAGGTTGGTCAAGTGGCCTTGGTACACCACCGGTAGACCACCTGTCAAGTTTCGGGTCATTTGGAGCTCGTTTAGTACTCCAACGGTTAACCGCACTCTCGCAAAGGCCTCTTTTGAGTTGCAGCCCAACACCCCTCCAAAACAGCCCAACAACCCATCTAAGTCACTTCCATGCTCTCCGTCGTCGGATCACGATCGTGTGGGCGAAAACCGCACCTCATTTGGACACTCCTAGCTCCCTCTACCTACAAATATGCATCTCCCCCTCCAAATCCGGGCAAACCCTAGCAATCTTCCCTCTCCGCCGCCCAGACACGTCCGGCGAGCGGACAAATCCGCCCGCCAGGCCGGGGACGAATCAGGCAGCGCCACGTGGCCGCCACGCCAGCCCGCCGCCCGGCCCATGAGGCCTGCCCATGGCCCTCCGCCTTCGCTCCCGGGCCGCGCCCGCCCGACCCGCCGCCTCGCCCTCGACCCGGCCGGCCCGCCGCCCGCCGCCCGCACCTGCGCTCCGCCGCCGCCTCCGCCCGCCCGCCCCACCCGCCCATGGCGACCTGGCGATAACGCCTGGCGCCAGCGCCCGCGCCCTCTGCCCGGTCCCGCCCGACCGCCCCTCCTTCCCGGCCTCTCCTCCTCCAGCTCCGGCGAGCTGCTCCCGCTCCGGCGAACCTCGGAGTCCGCACCCCGGATCTAGATCCAACGAAGGTTGACTTTCCCCGAGCCCCGGATTCCCTCCAAGTCATTATTCTGCAGAATTTTGTTGCATTTCCATCATGCCATAACTCTGCACCCGTGGCTCCGTTTGGGGCGTGTAGCATATCGAATTGTTCTTCTCGAAGAGTAGATCATTTAATCTCATTGCATCATTTTCATTTGAGCTCATTTTGATGCCCGAAATGCTGTTAGAAGAGGGCTATGTGATGTTAGTTTCAGATTCTTATCAGAACATGCACTTTTGTCATTTTTGCCATGATTGATGTGCGCACCCTATGAACTTGAGTCCTACATGTGTTTTGTAATATGCCATGCCATCTTTACAGGGGTGTATGCCATGTATTTTTGTGATCTCTGTGGTGACTAGCACAAGCATGCAAACTAGGCTTCATGATGTTGCTGATTTCAGCCCCTGTTTTGCTGATATTTTTATGCCATGTTAACTTGATGCTACAGAGAGTTCCATGCATATTTTGAGATACTTCAGTAAGGATGTTTTGAAAATATGGTTGTGCTCTATCCATCCATTCCTTTGTTTGCAATTATGGAGTTCCATATCTTGAGTCAATCGAGCTCTACTTTTGCTATAAAATGTTTCCTGGCAGATTGTTTACATGTTATTCAATTTTGCCAAGGTTGTTGTAGTTGATCCGTGTATGCTATGATGTTGTTCTTGCCATGTATAGCTTCTATACCATGTATTCTTGATGGATATATTCTTAGTTTATCAAGAAATGCTCTGTAGTGAGTGCATCGAGCTCTTAAACATGCCTACTTGTTATCTGTTTTTGTCATGCCCTGTTTGCTGAATCTGTAACGAAACTTGCTATGTTTACGTGGGTGCCATCATATTTTCTGATCCCTTTTGGCTCATGGTCAGTAAGGGACTTTTGTTCTATGCTTTGATTAGATTCATGCCATGCCTTGTTTTGCTATTATAAGTTCCTGTAGCATGCTGTTTGCTTGCTCTGAACATTGCTTCCTCGATGCTGATTCTCGCCATGTTCAAGATTTTCCGAGTCTGTGAAGTCGATATATTTTGCACTTTTGCCATGCTTGTTTGGACCTGTTATGATGTGATTTAGCCGTCGCTCAGTGTTCATCTTTTGTCAAGCATCTTGAGTAGATCACTGCCATATGCTTTGTTGGCACGTTTGGGTGCAGTAGCTTATTTTCTTGTTGCTTGCTATGTGGCATCATGTTGTTAATGGCAGATTTGTGTCATTCTTGTTTTGCTTGTCATTTGCAAACCGTGCATCCGATTCCGGTGATCTTTATATCGATTTCAACCGAAATCATCTCACCTTTCCAGCGGAATACTTGGTTTGCCAAGTTGATGCCTGGTTCATCATTTTCCTTCCGGAGCACGCATACGCATTGCATATCACATCTCGCATATCAGGCCATGTATTGCATCATGTTGCTTGTGCATTGCACCGTGATTTATTGTGGTTCCTTTGCTTGTGTTCTTGCTTTGGGTAGAGACGGGTGACGAGTACGTGAACGAGGAACCTGTTTATAACGCTTACGAGGATCAAGCTTTCGACAACTCTGAGAACTTTGCAGGCAAGACGACCATACCCTCGAAATCACTTCTATCTTTGCTTGCTAGATGCTCGCTCTTTTGCTATGCCTATGCTACGATGCCTATCACTTGCTTATCATGCCTCCCATATTGCCATGCCAAGCCCCTAACCATCCATTCCTAGCAAACCATTGTTTGGCTATGTTACCGCTTTGCTCAGCCCCTCTTATAGCGTTGTTAGTTGCAGGTGAAGATGAAGTTTGTTCCTTGTTGGAACATGGAGATGTTGTTCCTTGTTGGAACATGTTTACTTGTTGGGGATATCACAATATATCTGCTATAATTAATGCATCTATATACTTGGTAAAGGGTGGAAGACTCGGCCTTATGCCCGGTGTTTTGTTCCACTCTTGCCGCCTAGTTTCCGCCATACCGTGGTATGTTCCTTGATTTTATGCTCCTTACACGGTTGGGTGATTTATGGGACCCCTTGACAGTTCGCTTGAATAAGACTCCTCCAAAGAAGGCCCAACTTTGGTTTTACCATTTGCCACCTAAGCCTTTTCCCCGGTTTTCGCGAGCCCGAGGGTCATCTTTATTTTAACCCCCGACCAGTGCTCCTTCGAAAGCGGGCCCGAATCGAGCTACTGCATGGGCCACCACGGGAAACTCGAGGCTTGGTTTTACTCGTAGCTATTCTCATCCGGATGTGCCACGAGAACGAGATATGTGCAGCTCCTATCGGGATTTGTCGGCAATCGGCTTTGCTAGTCTTGTTTTATTGTGTCGAAATGTCTTGTAGTCCGGGATTCCGAGATCGATCGGGTCTTCCCGTAGAAGGAATATCCTTCGTGGACCGTGAGAGCTTATAATGGGCTAAGTTGGGACACCCTGCAGGTATTATCTTTGAAAGCCGTGCCCGCGGTTATGAGGCAGATGGAATTTGTTAATGTCCGGTTGTAGAAAACCCGAAGTTGACCTTAATTAAAATACATCAACCACGTGTGTAACCGTGATGGTCTCTTCTCGGCGGAGTCCGGGAAGTGAACACGGTGTTGGAGTTATGTTTGACGTAAGTAGTTCAGGATCACTTCTTGATCGCTACTAGCTTCACGACCGTGCCTTGCTCCTCTTCTTGCTCTCTTTTGCAAATGTAGCCACCATATATGCTAGTCGCTTGCTGCAGCTCCACCTCACAACTCTGTCCTTCCTATAAGCTTAAATAGTCTTGATCTCGCTGGTGTGAGATTGCCGAGTCCCGTGACTCACAGATTCTACCAAAACAGTTGCAGTGCCGACGATGCGGTCAGGTGACGAACCGAGCTCAAGTGGGAGTTCGACGAGGAACGTGGTCGTTACTATGTGTCTTTTCCCGATGATCAGTAGTGGAGCCTAGTTGGGACGATCGGGGATCTGTGTAGCATTTGGGGTAGTCTTCTTTATTTTGGTTCCGTAGTTGGACCTTGAGTGTAATCTTGATGATGGATGATTATTTATGTATTGTGTGAAGTGGCGACTGTAAGCCAACTATGTATCTCTTTCCGTTATGTATTACATGGGTTGTGTGAAGATTACCTCGCTTGCGACATTGCTTTCTATGCGGTTATGCCTCTAAGTCGTGCTTCGACACGTGGGAGATATCGCCGCATCGAGGGCGTTACATAGACGTGGTAGGAGCTGAAGTAGTTGGAGCTGGAGCTGGTTGAGCTGGAGCTGTAGCTGGAGCGGAAGAAGTTGCTCTGGTGTCTGGAGTTGGTACTGCAGCTGACCTCTGAGCTCTAGGCACTCCGCAAATGCATCGCTTGCCGCCTTTCCCTTCCTCTCCTCGCATATCATCTTGTAATCGCTCCACACCGATGAATCTCAGTCACTTTGACATCAAGATCATTGAATTTTTGTTCCATGATTCTCTCAAGCTCTCCCGGTTTTGAGTTAGGGTGGCCAACCCTTCTCAATCCGCAGAGTTGATGCTATTAAGTAACCAAGCTGCTCCTCGCTTGTTCTTCGAAAGTAGTCGATGCCTCGCTTGAGTTGGCATCTTTGCAGCTTTCTCTTGCCTTGCCTTCTCCTTTCTCTCCGAGCTTGCAATCGATGATGGTTCATTCTCGGTCATGACAACTCGATTGTCCTCAAAATCAGGATAGAGAACCATGTGTTCCTTATCCAATAGATACTTTCTGTGCCCATCTTCGAGTTTATCAACTCCTGAATCATGGGGCATATACACAGCCCCTTTTACGATCTGCGATGTCCTCTTAATTGTCTCGACTATGAGGCTCATGACCTTGAATTTCGAGGCACATCAAAAACATGAAGCAAATTGATTGCATGTCCTCTAATCATGTTATGGTCACCTGATTTGGGCAAAAGAGTATGCCTTAAGATCCAGCTTGATCATAGGCAGCCCCGACAATGAGAAAATGGACTGATCCAAACTTGAAGTTCTCAAGTGAATCATCCGGGACCTCCTTGTACATGTGTGACATAGTGTTATGATCCATTTTCTTCTTACCATAAATGTCCGTGTCATCCTCACTTTCCTTTGGGGCATTGATCAAACTTGCCCATTCCTCTATGGTAGACTGATACGGTTCCTTCCGACATCCACACTATCCTCGCCATCCGGATAGAAATGTGTCAGTGGATTAGAATTGCATGATAAGTTCATCGTTCCAGTTGGTGAGCTTCTGCCCAACAAAATCAGCAACTCCACAAGCACTGAAGCTGTCATATACTCCAGGGTAGTGTTCTGCGTTCTCCTTCATGTAGGTCCAATTGACCCATCTCATATCGCAAACTATGGGCTTCTTATCCAGCAAGATAGTCTCATAAAAGTCCTGCTGCTCCTTGGTGTGGAACCTGTAATCCACAGCAGTCCTTCTCCTCGTGGCATATGGATCTCTCTCTCTCTCCATAGCCTAAACCCATTATCTCTCCTGATCTTCATGTTTTCAGCCACAGGATGAGCATCATTGTGGTCTGGGATCTTGGGTTTGAGCTTCCTTAGGACCTGCCCTTCTTCATCTTCTTCAGCTTCAACCTCAGGCAATGGGGCCTTGTTCTTTTCGGCTGCTGGTATGCTCCTGGTATTCCTCTTGGGTGCATTCTTGGGCTTGGAGGCAGCTTTGGGCTTGGAAGTTGCAGCCCCTGACTTGATAGCATCACCCATTAGCTTTTGTGCCTTGGGTGCAGGCTCTGCAACCTCTTCTTCTTCTTCCTCTTCCATCATGGAAGGCTTCCCTATCACTCTTGCCATGGTCTTCTTGACCCTTTCTTTCCTTTTCTTTCCCTCTGCAGCAACATGCTCTTTGGGGTGAGATTCCAAAGGAGCTTGAGTAGACACTCTGGCTTTGGACATTGGTTGTCTTCCTGCTGTCCTTTTGATTTTCAAACCAGGCTTCACTGCAGATGAACTGAACTCCCTCTTGATCACTTTCTTCTTGGAGCTTGCCTCATCCTCAACTGCCACATAATCCTCATCCTCAGACTCTGAGGTCTTCTTCTTTCTTGACCTTGTGGCAGCCTTGGGCAAATTGCTCAAAGTGCTTCTGCTCCCCTCATCCGAGCTGCTTGAGGGACTAGTGCCCTCGCTCAACTGGATCTGCTCTTCAGATTTGTTCTGGCAATCACTCTGGTCTGACATGTTGTTCAACTGACTGCTGCCCCTGTGAATAGTTATAGATGAGGTAGAGTGGATGAGCATCACAAAATGCAGAGATTTTTGCAAAAGAATGATTCAAAAAACTTAGTTTTAGTTTCCCACTGAAAACATTTTGGATCTACCGATTTTCAAACTCGGTGATACGAAGCAGTTTGGAACCTAAACTAGTGAACTCGGTCGACCGAGTCACAGTTGATGTGGCACCGAGACTGCTAGGGTTTCACAAAGTTCGGAAATCGGTCACACCGATTAGCAATTCTCGGTCAGACCGAGACTTACTAGTGCAATGGCGTTAGCCAAATCGGTGGGACCGAGTTTTTTAACTCGGTGGTTCCGAGATGGTTTCGGCGAAAACCTAACCCTAAATTTTCGAATCGCAACTATTCTAAGGATTGATTTGACTGGATAGGAGTGTTTCAATCGTGGCAAGATGCATAATGTACACAATGTGCTGAGAATCGGACGAGGAAAGCACTGTGATCGAGTCCATACCCTAGTTCGGCGAGAACTCACTACGGCGGCAACAGCGGCGGAGAATTCCGTTGACGGCAGCGGAGACCAGCGACAGGAGGCGGCTGGTGATGAAGTCGACGATCCGTAGACCAAGTTGGCAGAGCGAGCTATGCGCGGGCGAGAGGATTCACAGAAAGTTTTCCAAATTTTGGTCGTGCAATATATATAGCCCGACCCTGTCGGTGTGACCGAGTGGAACAACTCGGTGGCACCGAGATGCAAAACTGTGAACAGTTGTAGCAACTCGGTGTGACTGAAAAGTACAAATCTGTTGCACCGAGATGAAAACCTAGATCGACTTTGTAATCTCGGTATGATCGAAATGGAGGAATTGGTCAGACCAAAAATCACAAAGAAGTTTTGGAAGTTTAAGTCTATGACAAATCGGGGACTCCGAGTGCTCCTCACACAGAGTGGTTCGAATCTGACTTGATCAAATTTTGTGATGTAGCATGAATAGAGTTTGAGACGAGAAAAGCATAGATAGCTAGAGAAGGTTCTTAGGCATTCTCGTCCATCCACTTGGCCAAAGAAAGAAAAACCAAACAATCAAAACAACAAGTGGATGTCCTCGAATGAGTAAATATGCAACCAACATGCTCACACAATAAGATGACAAATGAAATATGTGTCAAAGCATGCACAACCAATTCTAGCATCTATCAAACAATTGGCGATGACTAGGTCATCTATATATGAGTATATTGACTTAGGAGTCAAATGAGAACATTTGATCATAGGTCATACTCATCGTTTAAGCTCAAGTGGGGTTACCAGTTTTACATAAAGCATTTATGTGTTCACATCATTAGAGTTGCTTTGACTCAATTCTTAGAGTTAAGCTCCCCCTAGATGTGAGATCCCCCCTTAGAGGGATAAACTAACCTGGGGTTTTGTCGATGATGACTTCATGTAGGTGTTGAAGATGTGGATGCTCAATGTTGATGTAGATCGTTTGGAGCAATACTTTGGAGTGAGTTGCACTTTCAATACCTACATGGGTTAGTCCCACAAGGAACAAACAAGAATATCCATAGACATAGAGTGATGCACACACAAAATGATGTCCATGAAAACATTAGGTTACCTTGTCCCTTGCCTTACCAACATGAGGGTTTGTGACTCCTTGAACTAGTGCAAGATATGGAAGTTGATTGCACTTGTCCTTGCCATAATGATATGAGTGAAAAATGTTGGCGGAGTCACACTCAAGAACTCTCTAGTTCTTCTTCTTCGGGTTCCTCATCAACTTGATGGGAATCCTTGGTGTAGTAGTTGTACTTGATGAAGTAGAACTTGAAGTAGTCTTGGGAACCCACTTGACCAAGGCCTTAGGTGCTTCTTCAAATGCATCAATTTCCTCTTGAAGCTTGTCCTTGCCTTTGTTCTTGTGGTCTTGTGGTGGAAGATCATCTTGTGCTTGTGTTCCCTTGAAGGAAGTAGGATCATACTTCTCTTGTTGAGGAACAAACTTCGTCTTGGGGTATTGATCTTCTTCCCACTCAACTCCATTGGCATTGAACTTTCGTTCAAAACCAACACCTTGATTCTTCCGGTGCCTTCCTTGCTTGCGTACAATTTCCTCAAATTGCTTACTCCCAGCAAGACTCTTGTATACACCTTTCTCTATAATTCCCTTCAATAAGATGTTTTCTTGCTCAAGTGTAACTTGGCTAAGAGGATCATTAGTGGAATCAAGAGAACTACTAGAATCAACAATATTGAATTTAGCATTTTTATTGTTACTACTAGAAGAAGAATCTTTCTTGTTCTTGTTACTAGACTTGACTTGAGGCATGTAAGTAGATAAGAGTAAACGCTTGGCAATGTAAGAAGAACTTTTCTTACGAAGATCATCATTGATTGCCTTTAAGAACTCATGCTCTTGCTCAAGATTGAGCTTTTCAAAGCGTAACTTCTCATGAGCCCTTAAAAGTTCTCGATGATCTTCGAAGATAGTTTCATGAGCTAACTTAAGAGTGTTCAGTTCTTTAGTTAGACGCTCAATTTTCTCCTTGTCATTGTCATTCGTTTCAACTTGATTAGCGTGATTAATTGACGTTTCATCATAGTATTCATCACTAGAGTTGTCAACAAGTAAATCATCATCACCTAGCAAGTCATCTTCATCAACATCAAAATCAACATACTCGGGGTGTGTTACCTTAGGACCTTTGGCCATGAAGCATCTTCCAATTCCTTCATTTGGTGATTCAAATATGTCGTAGGAGTTGGTTGACACAAGTGCTAGACCGGCAACACCTTCATCTTGAGTGTATTCGGAGTCGGAGTGATAGCTTCTCTCGGAGTGATGGTCGGAGTCGGAGCCGGATACCCATTCACCAACATGAGCTTGATGTCTTCGTTTTGTGTAGCTCTTTGATGACTTGTACTTCCTTTCTGAATCCTTGCTTCTCCGTGAGGGTCTTCGTTCATAACGATCATCTCTACTCCTTCTCTCTCTTGGTGGTGATTCTTCTCTTCTACTTCTTCTCTTGGGAGAATCTTCTCTTCTTTTGTAGGGTGCCGTACACTCATTGGAATAGTGTCCGGGTCTCCCACAATTGTAGCAATTGCGCTCTCGACTAGAAGATCTTTTGTCATTGTAGGACCTTGACTTAGAGCTTCTTTCTTTGCTTCTACTCTTGTAGAATTTGTTGAAGTTCTTCACCATGAAGCTCAATTCCTCATTGAAGGTTTGTTTCTCACTTGGTGATGTGGGGGCTTCACATGAGGCTTTGTAAGCACCACTCGACTTGTTGTGAAGTTCCTCCTTATCCTTGAGTGACATCTCATGAGCAACAATTCTTCCAATGACTTCCGTAGGCTTGATATCTTTGTAATTGGGCATCATTTGGATCAATGTGCACACGGTATCATATTTTCCATCCAATGCTCTTAGGATCTTCTTGATGATGAATATATCGGTCATCTCTTCACTTCCTAAGCCGGCAATCTCATTTGTGATAAGAGCAAGCCTAGAGTACATTTCAGCGACACCTTCACCATCCTTCATTTTGAACTTGTCAAGCTGACTTTGGAGCACATCCAACTTGGATTCCTTGACGGTCGTACCTTCGTGCATATCAATCAAAGTATCCCAAATTTCCTTTGCATTCTCAAGACGGCTGATTTTGTTGAATTCTTGAGGGCACAATCCATTGAAGAGGATATCACAAGCTTGAGCGTTGTATTGCAACATCTTCAACTCATCCGCACTAGCTTCACGGTTCGGTTCTCTCCCATCAAAGAATTCACCTTGCAAGCCAATACACACAATAGCCCAAACGGCGGGGTTATGTCCAAGAATATGCATTTTCATCTTATGCTTCCAACTAGCAAAAGTAGTGCCATCAAAGTAAGGACCTCTACGATGATAATTTCCCTCGCTAGATGCCATACTCTCCTAGGTTGTGAAACCAAGGCTATGACCACCAAAAGCTATGGAAATCAAAGCAAATGGAGACCAAAGCTCTGATACCACTTGTAGGACCTTGAAGTATGTCTAGAGGGGGGTGATTAGACTACTTTACCAAATAAAAACTTAACCTTTTCCCAATTTTAGACTTTGGCAGATTTTATCTATCTTTAAGCAAGTCAAACAATCTTCACGCAATTCAAGCAAGCATGCAAAGAGTATATAGGCAGCGGAAAATAGAGCATGCAACTTGCAAGAATGTAAAGGGAAGGGTTTGGAGGATTCAAACGCAATTGGAGACACGGATGTTTTTGTCGTTGTTCTGATAGGTGGTGCTATCATACATCCACGTTGATGGAGACTTCAACCCACGTAGGGTAATAGTTGCGCGAGTCCACGGAGGGCTCCACCCACGAAGGGTCCACGAAGAAGCAACCTTGTCTATCCCACCATGGCCGTCGCCCACGAAGGACTTGCCTCACTAGCGGTAGATCTTCACGAAGTAGGCGATCTCCTTGCCCTTACAAACTCCTTGGTTCAACTCCAAAATCTTGTCGGAGGCTCCCAAGTGACACCTAGCCAATCTAGGAGACACCACTCTCCAAGAAGTAACAAATGGTGTGTTGATGATGAACTCCTTGCTCTTGCACTTCAAACGATAGTCTCCCCAACACTCAACTCTCTCTCATAGGATTTGGATCTGGTGGAAAGAAGATTTGAGTGGAAAGCAACTTGGGGAAGGCTAGAGATTAAGATTCATATGGTTGGAATGGAATATCTTGGCCTCAACACATGAGTAGGTGGTTCTCTCTCAGAACTGGTAAGTTGGAAGTGTAGGTTTGTTCTGATGGCTCTCTACACGAATGAAGAGGAGGTGGAGGGGTATATATAGCCTCCACACAAAATCTAACCGTTACACACAATTTACCAAACTCGGTGGGACCGAATCATCAAACTCGGCCAGACCGATTTAGTAAACCTAGTGACCATTAGGGTTTTCGGTGGGACTGACATGCATCTCGGTAGGACCGATTCGGTTAAGGTTAGGGCATAACCTAATCTCGGTTAGACCGATTACACAAACTCGGTGAGACCGAATTTGGTAATTAGCTAACTAGAGAGTTGGTCAGGTAAACTCGGTGGGACCGATTTGCTCTTTCGGTGAGACCGAAAAGTTACAAAAGGGAAACAGAGAGTTTACATTGTAATCTCGTTGGGACCGATTCGCTCTTTCGGTGAGACCGAAAAGTTACGAAGGGGAAACAGAGAGATTACAATTCCATCTCGGTGAGACCGAGATCCCTATCGGTGAAACCGATTTGCCTAGGGTTTGTGGCAGTGGCTATGACATCTGAACTCGGTGGCCCCGGATAGAAAGAATTGGTAGGGCCGAGTTTGACTTTAGATTTAGGTCATATGTGGATGTGAGAAAGTAGTGGAGGGTTTTGGAGCATATCACTAAGCACATGGAGCAAAAGGCTCATTAAGCAACACCTCATCCCTTCTTGATAGTATTGGCTTTTCCTGTAGACTCAATGTGATCTTGGATCACTAAAATGTAAAATGAAGAGTCTTGGGCTTTTGAGCTTGAGCCAATCCTTTGTCCTTAATATTTTGAGGGATCCACTTTCATCATCCATGCCATGCCATTCATTGAGCTTTCCTGAAATATTTATCTTGGAATAGTACTAGCTCAATGAGCTATATGTTGTTATGAATTACCAAAACCACCTAGGGATAGTTGCACTTTCAGAAAGTAGTACAGGCTACACTACTCTAATGCAAGTGGGGGGGCTTGCCTGGTTGCTCTGGCAAGAGAGAGGGGTCGTCAACACCGTAGTCGTACTGGGTAGCAGCGGCGTCGGTCTCGGTGTCTAGCGGAAAAAGAGGGGGAAGAAACAATGAATACAACGCAAACAGATGCATAACGGTGCATGACAAAGCAATGTGTGATGCTAGGCATGCCCTAACGCGGTATGAGGTGATACTGGTGAAGGGGGAAACATCCGGGAAAGTATTCCCTGGTGTTTCGCGTTTTTGGTCAGATGAACCGGAGGGGAAAAGTTGCGAGTTCGATAGGTTAGGGATGCGTGGTGGATGAACGGGCTGCGTATCCGGGTTCATCTCGTCGGTCTGAGCAACTTTCATGTACAAAGTTTTTTCATCCGAGCTACGGTTTATTTTATATTAATTTTGAAAGATTTAATAATTTTTAGAATTTATTTAGTTAATTTAATTCAACATTATCCAGAATAGTGCATGCTGACATCATCATGACTTCAGCAGTCAACAGAGGTGTTGACTGATCAAACTTACGTGTGGGTCCAGTGGGACCCACCTGTCATACTCTGTTTAGGTTAAATAGCATTTAACTAAACTAATTACGGTTCAGTTAAACTAACTAGTTAATTAGACTAATTAAACAAGATTAATTAACTTAATTAATTCACTAACTAATTAATTATTAATTTTATTAATATTATTTTTAATTCTTTTAATTCTTCTTTTTTAATGTTCTAGGGGGTGGAGCCCGTTGTCCAAAGGGCCTTAGCCTTAACGGGCATGGGGGTTCAAGCGCCGCGCAGCAGCGACGAGCGCGCAGTTGGGCCATGTGGCGCCGATGGGGTCGGGAGAGGGAGGCGGCTAAGCGCCGGCGCAGACAGAACGGCGAGGCAGGCTGCGAGCTCTTTGCTGCAGTTGCGAGCTGCTGCATGGCCAACGGCCAGCGGCGACGCCAGGAGAGGGGCGAGGCCATGGCCGAGGTGGCCGGAGCAGGGGAGGTGGAGCTGCGCGTCAGCAACAGCGGAGGTGGGATGGACGGTGGCAGCAACAACAGTAGATGTAGGGGAGGCGTGGCCGGCGGTCTCGCTACAGGGGCGGCGACGCGAGGAACCGGGCGTCGAGGCGAGCACGCACGGCAGGGCGCCAGCAGCCATGGCAGCGAGCACGACGGGAGGAGGCCATGATGGCACACTGGTGCGGGCATGGCGGGAGTGGGTCGAGGCAGAGGCGGGGCGCGCGTCCGCCGCGGCGAGCGCGCGCAGGCGTGTGGTGACCGGGAGGGACGGGGATAGAGGAGGGGCGCGTGTTCACTGTGGCCGTACAGTGGGGCGCGGGGAGGAAGACGGGGACGGCCGGCGACGGGGAGGCAGTCCGATGGGGAGGAGGAAGCAGGCCAGCGGGGTGGCTCCGGCGAGGTGGAGACGAGGAGGACGTCGAGGCGGCGACGAGGTAGGACGTCAAGGCGGCGATGAGGTCCGGCGACGGCGTGACAGCTCCGGGGCGACGGCGGTGAGGTGACGGCTTCGGGGATGTCTTCAGGTGGCAGCGACGGGCGGGGCGCCCGACGACGGCGGCAGCAGCACAAGCGGCATCGAATCGAGCCCCGATCTCGATCGAATCGAGGAGGGGCGATGTGGGGCGGGGGGCGAGTGGGTGCGTTAGTGGCTAGGGTTCGGTTGCTCGGGGGGATAAGGGAGTGGGGTGGCCGGTTGGGCCAGGTGGGCCGGCCTGGTGAGCTGGGCCGCCTGGTCCAGTGGGGGTTGTTTTTTTTTGTAGTTTTGTTTTCTGTTTTTATTCTTAATTATTTTCTTTTTTATTTTAATTCAATTTAAAATATTTATGCATTCTATAAAAGTGTGTTTCCTTCACCTTAAATTCCAAAACATTAATCGACACACTCCGAACATTTTAGTTTTAACGTTTGAAAATTTTTGTTGTTTGACATATTTTGAATTTGACTTTTGAATCGGTTTTGAACTAACGAGAGGTTAGCAACAGTAATCGAGGTGACGTGGCATCGTTAACGTGGGATTACTGTAGTCTGATTAACCGGGCGTCACAGCACATGCACTACACGAAGGATTACACCCTACGCTTGAGCAAACGCTTGGGAACTGACGAAGAAGCTAAGGGAGTAGCGAGTGTAACTGCTGGCTCGGAAACTCCGGATGGACGAGGCGGAGGGGTTGGAGAAGCTGGCGGAGACTGGGGTAGGGTGGCACCAAGTGATCTCCGGGCTCGAATGGCGTCTCGGACTTACTCGGAAATAAGAAGACACTCGGCCGTCATGTAACGGGACATGACAGGGATAGCCGGGTCATCTTGAGGATTGACAGACGGGAACTTGGTCCGCTTAGGATTCTCGGCGATGGTGGGATAGTATTGATAAGCACGGTTCTCTTGCACCATGCTCTCTTGACGACGAAGACCGTTGATAGCTGCCATTGCGGCAAGCTGAGCAACACGCTCGGGAGTAGCGCCATAATCACCATGGAAACTGTAGGTGCACTTACCAATAGGAATCGGGGCTGACAGATGGACATGAGCAACATACTCCAGGATTCTTCCTCCGGCAGAAAACTGGAATACTTGATAATGAGGTGGATCTCTGCGGGGATAAATGCTACGCCGCATATCGCCAAGGAGGGTGGCAAAGCCGAGAGGTGCAGGAGTGGGATTAAACAAAACAGGAATAGCACCGGGAGCTCTAGGGAGGGCATTGAACTCCTAGAAGCTGACTGCCATCTACGCACGAAACAGGGGTTAGGGGTAACCGAATAAGACTATATGCAACAACCAAATGCAGCAAGCAAGGGCAACAACTAGACCCTATACTACCGGTTTCTAACGTTCCAGCAGACAAGGACGCTCTACAGCCAGACCTGCTCTGATACCATGTCTGTGGCACCCCGGCTCAGAGAAACCGGGATGCCCCGTATTCCAGCCCAGATATCGAGGTGAAGTCTTCTGGAATATGGCACTGCTTAGCATAGAACAAACCAGCTATCTATGACAACCCGAGTACGAATACAAGGTCTTCAATATTACAATGAATAACACCGGCATGGCGACGCTAGCCCAACCATAGTTGCTCTATGCAAGCAGCATAACAACTCGAGGCAGCAGAACCTCTACTAGCAGCGGAATAATTCTAGCAGTGGAACAACGACAACGGTGATGGACTCCAATCCGCAGGAACTCTGGCTAGAACATTTATCCTAGATCGCGAACACAGGAGTCACACCAAACAAGCAAGCAATCAGGCACGACCTGCAAACTGGCATGACACGCAAGGTCAGTACATTGAATGTACTTGCAAGCTCACAATTAACCAAAAGCAATCAAGACAAACAATAGCATGGCATTAGCAAGTTAAAGCAATCATGGAAAAGATACTAGTAGAACAACATGGCATGCACAAATGAACATGATACAACTTTAGCATGGCATGAGCATATGAACATGATGATACTACATGCAACAAGTTATCATTCGCATGCACCAACTTACTCTTATCCGGCGATTACCTCGTAACCATCTCATGCATCAACTTACCAATATCGGTATCCACGATACCTCCGTGATCATCTCTCGACCACAACCAACCTCTTTCTCATCACCGAACTGGGGTTATTATTAATCAAGTTATTATTATTGTTGGCTCATAGTGTAACCGACTATGAACTGGGCCCATATCTGCGGGCGCGGTATCGATAGATTTAAACACACACTGTGCAGAGGTTAGCACACTGTACCCACACCACGAAACCGATGGCCTCGCACTCCCATACGTGTGGACCTACGGCATTCAGACAAAACCGATCTACTGCCATGACACTCTCCCGGCCACTCCGACCAACTCCCATCTGGGCTAAGTCATGGGTGGCCCCGTGCCTACCAAAGGCATCAACGGCCGCCATCGTGGCAAAACATAAACAGTCCCAAACGGGGACAAGGATGCTTACATCAACAACAGGCACACAAGGTTTATGTCCGCCTACCTGATAGGGGTAACGCGCGCCCATAACCTTCCCTCGTTGGAGGCACCGGCGAGAGGCATGGCAATAGACCTAGTTAGGTCCTTCCCATAAAGGCAAGTGTGGTTGCACTGGTCAGCTCGATTCAGTGGCACCATGACTCAGCCAACAGTTGTTCAAGTTCATTATTATCCGGTTAAAATTGAATTCAATAGGCTGAGCCATATTAAAATCATGTGACGGAACTACAATGCATGAGCATGATATCAACATAAGCATGGAGGTGCAACATAATTATCGAGCATAACCACAATGAAACATATATCCAACTGAGAATGGCATACTGACGAGTATAAGCATAACACTACTCATGAGCATAGCATGACTACGAGCATATACTTAAATACCATGCAAGAACATAGGAAGAACACTACCAAGTAAGCATCTAACTAACTAGATGCAAAGTAACATGCATAGCAACGGTACTAGATAACAGACGGTAAACGTGCATCGGACTGAACATCACAACTACCAGCATGTACTACTACTACCAAGCAAGACATATGAACATGATACTAGCAAGTAGTACAAGATAACAATGCATCGGAACATAGCATGAAGGTGACCATGAATCCACGAACATAACTGAAACAACGATAGTAGTAGCAAACAAGCAGGCATATAACGGGCAAACTTTTATTAAATATTTAAGTGGAAACCATGGCTACTGCATGGCTATCATGCAAGTGGTTGTTGTGGCTTGCCTGGGGGTGACGGAGATTCTAGGAAGAAGTGCGGTGAAGCCGCGGAAAAAAATGCCGAACGGTTCTCTCTCGGAGGGTGCTGATTAGATACAAGAGCAAAATGGTCATTTTCATTGTGGTACCACCTAGTGAAGATGACACCAATAGAAAGATCTCGACGAGACGAAGATGTGAGCATTGGTTTCACCTCAATCAGAGTTACGGTTGCGGAGTTATGAGGTGATGAAGATCAGGGACATATCCATGAATAAAACTTCTGCAAACAGGCCCCCTAGGAAGAAACTGAAAGCGCCTTCGGACAGATTATGCCTTCTGCAAAAGAAAACATATTTTCAGCCGAAGAACAACGATAGTACGTTTTATCAAAAGGAAAATGTATTGCGGTTAATACGCTTTGCCGAGAGAAAAGCGCGAAAGATGAAACGTGCCTCCACTTATCCATGTGGACCTAGGCCTTAGGCCACTTACATGTGGGTCCAACGCGCAGGGGGGACCATCATGTCGTTGTCTTCCTCCTCCTGCCTCCCCGATTGGAGACAGAGGAGCGAAGCAGGGGAGGGGAGGCGATGGGGCGGCCGGCTCAGGCCAGCTCCGGCCCGGCCGAGCACACCAGCGGGTGCGCAGGGCCACACCACACCCACTCCAAGAGAGAAGAGGCGTGGGGGAGGCCTGGAGCTATGGTGGTGGTTGGCAACAGAGAAGAATAGGGGGTGGGCGCCGGTGATGGAGCGGACTGCTCCGGCCACCTCAAGCCAAGGCGCGGGCAGAGGCAGCTTCATAGCGGAGCACTGCACCCATTCAGAGGCAACAGAGGCGCCGGAGAGTGGTGGAGAAGCGGTGAGGCGCGGCGACCGAGGAGGCTACAGAGAGCTCGGGCAGTGGAGGTACTCGGCGAAGCAGGGCTCCGGCAAGGGGGCAAGGGGGTGGGGCGTCTCTATGGGAGTAGGGGAACCCGTTGGAGTGGTCAGGGGGAGGATAGAGGAGCTAGGCGCGCCGGGACCGAGGAGGACCCGCGGCGGCCCAGGATGGAGATGGCGAACTCCGGCGAGATGCTGCTACTCCGGTGGACTAAAGAGAAAGGGGAGAGGCTTGGGAGCTACATAAGAACCTCGGGCACCTATTTATAGGCCCGGGAGAGCTTCGGGAGATCTCGAGGGAGCTCTAGCTCGCTGCCAATGGCAGACAGAGGACGGACGTGTCACGGGCATGGTGACGGCGACCACAGCGCAGTGATTCAGGGCCAGGCAGCGACGTAGGGCGATGCATTCGAGCACGGGCTAGCTCCAGGACATGGAGGGACGTCGAAACGAGGAGGAATGAAACGGGAACAGGGGCAAGAACGCGCCAGAGCATGCAATTAACCATGCCGCAAGCGTGATCACCACGGGCACTGGAGCAAATTGCTCGTTTTGGCCGGGCCGACCATGTCTAGTGGAATGACCATGATACCATGAGTTAAAAGGCGGTAACAACTCAGTCCAGGGGCAAAGAAGAGAAAAGCAGAAGGAACCAAAACAGATCAGCAACAACCTGCTTGTGCCGTCCAGAGGGGACAAGAGCTTGGGAACGAAGGAAGTGATATGTCTGGTGATTATCACATACTAAGGTGATGCTAGTCACCAAAAATCAGCTTAAGAGGAGGAGTTTAGATGGGGGTTGCTGTGAAAAGTGACCCACTAGTCAGAATTAGAGATTTGGATGATGCACTCACATGAAGATGCAAGTTGAGCTGAAAATGATGATGTCCGAATTATTTGAGTATATTAAGATTCCCAAAAGGTTTCATGCCATTTGGATGAACCAAACTAGCACTTGCTTTACAAAGCATCTCTGTGGACAAAATTTTGGAAAAATTGCACAGGGAAAATGGAATAATGGATTGAGCCAAAACTTGGTGGAGGGAGTTGATATGGATAGGAGAAGGCCCTGGAAAATTTTCAGCTTAAATGCATCAATATAAAATATAGTTGCTTCACAAACTGAAAATCTGACCAAAAACCAAGATTTGGAGTTGGGCTCGCATAGATGAGTTACATGAGCTCATATTTGGTGGACAGTGGTGATTCGATCATATGAAGGATCTTGCAAAATTTCAACTCATTTGGATATGCCTAGCTTGTATTTCCTTCACAATGACTTTCCTCGGACAGGAACTTTGAAAAAATCTCAGGAATATGTACTAGGCAAATTGAGTTGAATTTTGGAACAGGGCAATGATATGGACAGGAACAGATGTCCAAAAAGTTTGGGGTCAATCAAGCAAAGATAATGACACTTCCTTCTCAAACCACCACTTAGGGCAGAATCAGAAAAGGAATATTTGTGAATTATCTTTGATGATGCCAAGCATGGATTTTGACATATTTGAGGAAGATATGACCCAAACAATTTATGAGAATTATTTGGGAATTTTGGGAGTGACAGAAATGTAGGTTGCTTCACAACCTAGGGTTTAAAGGGTTATTCCTGGACCAAAAAATGAATAATCCCTACAAAAAGAATATTGGACTAGGTCAAAGATGAAAATGACATGATCTTGGGATGATGATGAGGATGACAAGCCACTATAAAACCTAGGAAGACATTATCTTCCCAAGTTTCAGAACCACATAACCACAGAAAAGCAAATCAAATTAATAAATCCAATAAAATCATCTGAAAAAGAAAAGGCTAAAATCCAGGGTGTTATAAGAGCCTTGAGCAAGGAGATCGAAAATGGCAGCAAAATGAGCTAGAGCACGGGTTTGAGCTATGGTGGGATTTTTTCTGGACGAACATGAAGTGAATGGGTGCTCGTATAAGTGAGGGGAGCCCATGTGGGACCCACAATCCACCAGGGCGCGCCCCTGGGCTTGTGGCCCACTGGTGCAGCCCCCTGGTGTGTTCTCTGTGTCAAAAATTCTCAAATACTCTATAAAATCATACCAAAATTTCAGGGCATTTGGAGAACTTTTATTTTCGGGACATTTTTTTATTGCACGGATAATTCAGAAAATAGACAAATAATAGTATTTTTGCTTTATTTATTCTAAATAACTGTGGGGACCCCGACTCATAAGCCGAGATCACCGAATGCACGTGTACAGTGATCCCAGAGATCAATGCTCACTGAACACACAGAAGCTGAATAACAAGAGTCTTACATCCATACATACCGTTTTACACAAGTAGGACCATTATGGTCAAGTCTTGAGTGTATCATCGTAGCGGAAATCTTCGATAACAACTTGGACCCATGCCATCTGCCTTAACCCTACAGGCATTCTGACTGGGAAAGCGTCCTAGCTCGCATGTTCGTCACCAACGTGTCCTTCATCACATCCTGTTCTTTCATGCCTGGCCAATAAAATAACGAGTGGCAAGCCAATGAGTACTTTGAATGTACTCGTAAGCAACCCATGTTTTGGTTCAAGATTTAACAATGCATGATATAGGTAAATTTTTGCAGAAAGCTAGTTTTGAGTGCAATGACATGTTCAATAACTTGCATAACATGCATCAAGAGGATTCATGTAATCCCTGAGGACAAGTTATAGATATCAACATAAATGGAGTGGGCACCAACCCAACTCAATCATGTCAAGTCCTTGGACTTGACCCATGTAGTTCTCTCCACTCGTCCATACATACTCACCAGGTTTCGTAAACATATGGATGTAGCCCAAGAGCGGTTACCCAACTGTCCTTGACCGTGGACACGGCTATTCGAATAGTTTTACACTCTGCAGAGGTTGCACACTTTACCCACAAGATTCGGAGAACTTCCGTGTCATCCACGACCCGCGATACCTCAAGTACCCGGGGTAAGCACCCGATCACTCTCTTTCCCTAGACGACACTAACATGGAGTCCACTCGATTGGTAGTAACCCCCGTGCCCAACATTTCACAACTTAAAATTGTGGAGCCTCGCTCCCATATTCATCACATACCACTGGCACGGGGTACCAACGGTGTGTCCGGTGCCCCATAAAAATGTTCTTGGCACGCCCTACAGGCACGACCCCGTCCCGAGAGAGAGCACCAACTCTCCCCCGTCACTAGTAATGCGGGCTCCAAGCTAGTATCGGCCTAGGTAATTAATAATGCCCTTTCCCATACAAGGGTAGAGTGGTTGCGCATGTAAGGTTGGAATAACGGTCGCAACTTAAACCAATCCGTATTCGAAATCACACTCACATATCCTTCTCCGGTACACCACTTCTTTGTCAAGTGGTTACCTAGCTCAACATCTCCCTCGGGCATTAGTGGCACCCGACGGGTTTTCAAAAAGTCTTTGGGAACATACTTGCCTCCATCACCATGCATATTCCGTCCCTTTCAAGTAGCAACTACTTTAGCATCCTATCTACTCCCACCGGCATAACCCTCATAAGGAGGTAGGGTCATGCTCAATGCAAGTTTCAATGAGGAAGTAACTGAGGAAACCAACCAACGTGGTTTACCATCTCATCATGATTCCGATGCAACAATAATAAGTGATATATGACATGCATAAAAAGGGTTTCATGGACATGGTCAAAGGGCTGCTTGCCTGGTTCATCCGAGTCTTGAAATCTTCTGGTCCTTCTCCATGTACTCCGTCTACTTCGTCAACTAACGTCGGAAACAACCACAATAAGCAACACAACAAGGCAGAAAATATAAGTGCTCCAAAAATATTAATTTGACTTTTCTAGGACATCTCCGGTTATATGAAAAATAACCAGAGTGGTTTCATTGGAATTGGATCAGTGGATATCTCTGAACATTTCAATATGATGTAATCAAGGGGTTTATGGAATTGCAAGAAGTGTACAGAAATATATTTTTGAGAAATGAGCAAAGATACCCATTTAACAAAGATGATTTTAGAAGCATCTAGCACTTGGTTTCACTGGATTTGGAGTTCAAATGAATATTCTATGGATTTGCAAAGTTGACAAACATGAAGAAATGGCTCATTATTTTGTGGGGTACAGAAAGTACTAAGAAAAATGTTCATAAACTAAGTTATGACCTTAGAAGCATCTAGGAATTTGAATCATGGCATTTGGATCAAGTTTGAGCTCTCTGTGATTTTCTAAAGTTCATCACAGGAATAGGAGAAATAGGATTTGATAAATATTTGTGAAGAAAAGGTCTCTGAAAAAATGTGCATGTTGCACCACCAGGTAGATCATTATTTATAGAGTCACTAGAAATTTGAATCATCAAATTTGGACTTAAAATGAATATTCTATTGATTTTACCAGTCCACAGAAAAAGAAAAAGGAAAGGAATTTACCTAAATGGGCTGGATCTAGGGAGGCAGCAGCGTGCACTGGGCGAGACTTAGCGGGGCAGCGCACTGGGCCTGGCCCAGCCTCTCGCGCGCGCCCGCTGGGTGGCCACGTCGAAGGTGGCCTCGCGGAATACGCCTCCACTTAAACGGAGGGGCCCGCTGACGGGGTCACTGACCTGCGGGGTCCACCCGCAGGGGTCGTCTCCCTCCTCCCACGCGCGACGAAGGAGGCAAAGGAGGCGGGGCCGAGCGCTTGCCGGCGCCCGTTCCGGCGGCTCCAGTCACCTCCGGCGACGCCCAGCACACCGGCGGGCTCAGGGGAGAGCGGCGCATCCGACGAGGTGTGCCACGACCACGGGGGTGGCCGGGCGCGAGCACATCATCGGCCGCAGCGGCGAGGCCGGCGGTGGTGATGGAACTCGACAGCACGGCCATGGGAAGGAGAGGGAGAAGCACGGGAGAGGCTCGCGGTGGTGGTGGTGGAGGTGCTCTAGCGCGGTCTAGAGGGGAGGAGGAGGGATGGTGGGCGCGAATTTAGGCGGAGGCCGACGGCAAGGCTCCGACCATGGTGGTGGATGGAGGGCACGAGGAGAGGTGTGGGTTGGTCCAGGGGATGCACGGGAGGGAGAGAGGGCCAAAGGAGTAGAGAGGGGCTCTGGGGTGGCCTTAAGTAGCTGACCATGGCTCACCATGGACGCCTTGGCGCATGGGTGGCATGCAACAGCTCGGGAGGCCAGGAGAGAGGGCGAGGACTTTTCTGCGGCGTTAGTGGGGGTGGAGTAGGGTGCCGGGAAGAGAGAGGAGGAGCGAGGCGAGCTCGGGTGGAGCCACGAGCTCGCACACGCATTGGCGGGCTCGGGCGGCTCTGGCACGCGCGCATGGGCAAGACAGAGGGGAAAGGAGGGGCCAGCGGTGGCGTGTTGCGTACGTCGAGGCACATCGACTAGCGCGAGGGGGAGGCTCGAGGTGGTCGGGGTACGCGGCGTCAACGGCGGGAGCACGCTGACGTGCTCCAGAGCACGCAAATGGCCAGCACCCGCGGCTTTTCCTCGCGTCCTCACGCGCCCACTTGTGTCTAGTGGCTGCACAGGGGAGTAAACAATGTGGGAAAAGGCATTGGATGCCCTGGGTCTTGCCAGGAGTGAGAGAGATGTGAGAAAGGGAGGGAAAAGTGGCTGTCTAGAGAAGAAAAATGGGGTTCTCCCCTCCATCATTGCTTCCTCGGGCATAAAAGCATCTAGGTGCTAGAGGGGAACTAGGATGGGTTGTGGTAAAAAGCAGGGCTCAAGGAGATTAGTGGAAGAGGCTGGAATTTGCATTTTTAATTTCTGCCAGAAGGTGTTTGATGGTGGTTTGGGCAAGTAGATGATTTCCATTTGTCATGAGACTCCATAGGGTGAAATGGCACATGTAATTGGGGCCTTCCTCCCATTTTGAGCTCATTTGGGCAAAGTAACCAATGCAACTTTTGTAAACCCTAGAAATTAGCAGAAATGGACTTGTGTAGATTTAGTTGAGCAAATCACTTCTCCTTTATGCACCACTTGGTGTGGTGGCCTTATTTGGTCATGTTAACATGCTCACCAAAGTTGGGGTCAAGGAGAGAAAGTTGGTAGTACAAAGTTGTTCAAATTTGGTTCTGGTCAGAGAGGGTTTTGAGGCTCTTTGATCAAGTTAACTTGTTCTCCAACTTGAGCCATTTGGTCTAGATGAATGATTAGGCCAGTTGAGCATGTACACAAGATTTGAGAGCATTTGGACATGTTTGGCAATGTAAAGTTGCTCAAACTTCAAAATGGACAGATATGGTTTTGAGAGGGTTTCATGGGGTTATACTATTCTCCATGATATGATACTTGTCCAGATCATCAAACATGTCATATGTGACATTCTAGAATTTTCTTAGAATTTTTGGAGAATATTTCCTTTGTAAATATTTCAAAAGCTTGAAATATCCAGAAAGGGTTTTTGAGGGATTTGACCATAATTTTGAACATGACCATGTGTTGAAACTCTTATATATGGGAAATATATGCCCACTTAGTTTCCCTGATTTTTTTCAAATATTTTTAAAACAATAAAATATTTTTTCCCTATTAAAGACCATTTCTGGCCTTAAGAAAAAGCTTTTAAATAAAATAGGAAAATAACTTTTAAAATCATATTTTTATGGTTTCTGGGTACCCTATATCTAATAGGAGTCAAATAAGATTTTTACTGCCCTTAATTAAGTACTTGTAGTGCAAACCTCAATTCAGGGGGTTTTGGAAAACTAAATTTAGAAAATACTTTTTGGCCAAAATATTTTTACAAGAAATTATTTTTATGACCTACACACATGGCATGATCATTGGGCAGAAGTTTTGGATCAAGGAGAAGGAGTATAAGAGTTGGAGGATTTATTTTATTTTTAGAGCACTTGCAAGCAACAGACAAAAACCAATCAAGTCAAGGTCCAAAACACTAAAAAGTTTTTGTTAGACCATATTTTATCATGATTGTTAGCTTAAGTGTAGTGGCATGAAAATCAGGGTGTGACAATAACAAAAAGTAAATAGTGGGTACAAAAAGTTGTGATTGCTAAATTCATCCATCTCATGCCCATCAAAAGGAATCCATTAACAAGGTTGATCAAGTCTTATTAACAAACTTCTTTCAAATGACATGAAACCACTAGGTTACGTAAACAGGGATATGCATGCGCCTAACAATAAGAATATCATATTTCTTTTTGACAGTAGGGATTGGGAATTCAAAACCTCCAATAGCTATAGTTGAAACTTTTCCAATATAGTTGATGTTATTAACTTGAGGTTGTTTCTTCGGAAAGTGTACTGTATGCTCATTACCATTAACATGAAAGTGGCATTTCCCTTGTTGCAATCAATAACAGCCCCTGCAGTATTCAAAAAGGGTCTACCAAGGATGATCAACATACTGTCGTCCTCGGGAATATCAAGAATAACAAAGTTCGTTAAGATAGTAACGTTTGCAACTACGACAGGTACATCCTCACAAATACCGATGGGTATAGCAGTTGATTTATCGGCCATTTCTAAGAGATTTCATTTGGTGTCAACTTATTCAAATCAAGTCTACGATATAAAGAGAAAGGCATAACACTGACACCGGCTCCAAGATCAAATAAAGCAGTTTTAACATAGTTTCTTTTAATGGAGCATGGTATAATAGGTATCCCTGGATCTCCTAATTTCTTTGGTATTCCACTCTTAAAAGTATAATTAGCAAGCATGGTGGAAATTTCAGCTTCCGGTATCTTTCTTTTATTTGTAACAATCTCTTTCATATATTTAGCATAAGGAGACATTTTCAGAATGTCAGTCAAACGCATACGCAAAAATGCAGGTCTAAGCATTTTAACAAAGCGCTCAAAATCCTCATCATCCTTTTTCTTGGATGGTTTAGGAGGAAAGGGCATGGGTTTCTGAACCCATGGTTCTCTTTCTTTACCATGTTTCCTAGCAATGGAGTCTCTCTTATCATAACGTTGATTCTTAGGTTGCGGGTTATCAAGATCAACAGCAGGTTCAACCTCCACATCATTATCATTACTAGGTTGAGCATCAACATGACATCATCATTAACATTAGCACTAGGTTCATGTTCATCACTAGATTGTGTCTCAGCATCAGAAATAGAAATATCATTTGGATTTTTAGGTGTATCTATAACAGGTTTACTAGAATCATGCAAATTCCTATCACCTTTCTTTTTTTCCTTTTAGAAGGACTAGGTGCATCAGTATTAATTCTCTTAGAATCTTGCTCAATTCTCTTAGGATGACCCTCAGGATACAAAGGTTCCTGGGTCATTTTACCACCTCTAGTCATAACCCTAACAGCATTATCATTGCTCTTACTATTCAACTCATTCAACAAATCATTCTGAGCTTTGAGAACTTGTTCTACTTGAGTTTTCACCATGGAAGCATGCTTACTAATAATCTTAAGATCATCAACAGTTCTACTCATATAATCACCCAAGCAGTCAAGCATATAAGCATTACGTTTCAACTGCCTACTAACATAAGCATTGAAATTTTCTTGTTTAACAATAAAGTTCTCAAACTCATCCAAGCATTGACTTGCAGACTTACTATGAGGAATATCACCTTCATCAAATCTATAGAGAGATTTTACCTCTACTACCTATGTCGGGTTATCAAGACCATGTATTTCTTCAATAGGTGGTAAATTCTTAACATCTCCAGCTTTAATACCTTTCTCTTTCACGGATTTCTTTGCCTCTTGCATATCTTTAGGACTGAGAAATAGAATACCTCTTTTCTTCTGAGTTGGCTTAGGAGTTGGCTTAGGAAGGGTCCAATCATTATCATTACTCAATATATAATTCAATGGAAATTCAGCTTGCTCAATAGTTCATTCCCTGAAAACACAACCAGCACAACTATGTAGGTGGTCCCTAGAGGCATCTGTTGGTCCATTATAAAAGATATCAAGTATTTCATTTTTCTTGAGAGGATGATCATGCAAAGCATTAAGTAATTGGAGAAGCCTCTCCCAAGCTTGTGGGAGACTCTCTTCTTCAATTTGCACAAAGTTAAATATTTCCTGTAAGGCAGCTTGTTTCTTATGAGCAGGAAAATACTTTTTAGAGAAGTAGTAAATCATATCCTGGGGACTATGC
The DNA here is from genome assembly GCA_021605205.1 of Aegilops longissima. Classification (NCBI taxonomy): domain Eukaryota; kingdom Viridiplantae; phylum Streptophyta; class Magnoliopsida; order Poales; family Poaceae; genus Aegilops; species Aegilops longissima. The sequence continues at coordinate 302,769,877 of CM038677.1, forward strand.
ACACAACCAGGAGCAAGATAATTAAACCATAACTTGGCATCACCCTTCAACGAGAAAGGAAACAACTTAAGAATATAGTAATAACGAATTTTTCCTCATGAGCAAATAGGGTGGCTATATCATTCAGTTTAGTAAGATGTGCCACAGCAGTTCCAGATTCATAACCATGGAAAGGATCAGATTCAACCAAAGTAATTAACTAAGGATCGACAAAGAATTCATAATCCTTATCAGAAAGATAGGTGAAGTAGCAAACTTAGGATCATATTGCATTCTAGCATTCAAAGATTTTTCTTTCCACTTGCATAATAATTTCTTAAGATCATCTCTATCCTTACAAGCAAGAAAGTCCCTAGCTTCCTCTCCATCCATAACATAACCCTCAGGCATAACAGGCAATTCATATCTAGGAGAGCTCGTCTAACAGGTGTTTCAAAGTGTTCAGTTTCAATAATTTCATCAGTTTCAGAAATATCATCATCTTCAGCATAATCAATACTTCTAACTCTAGCAAGGTGCTCATCAAGTAATTCACCCAGTGGCACAGTTTTATCAAGCAAACTAGTAGCATCATAAGCATCATTCATAGTAGAAGTAGCATCATCAATAACATGCGACATATCAGAGTCGGTAGCAGGTGTAGGTGTCGCAAGCGTACTCAAAACAGAAGGTGAATCAAGTGCAGAGCTAGATGGCAGGTCCTTACCTCCCCTCGTAGTAGAGGGAAAAATCTAGGTTCTAGTATCTTTCAGATTCCTCATAGTGATCAACAGATATAAATCCCAAGTGACTCAAAGAATAGAGCTATGCTCCCCGGCAATGGCGCCAGAAAAAGGTCTTGATAACCCACAAGTATAGGGGATCGCAACAGTTTCCGAGGGTAGAGTATTCAACCCAAATTTATTTATTCGACACAAGGGGAGCCAAAGAATATTCTCAAGTATTAGCATCTGAGTTGTCAATTCAACCACACCTGAAAAACTTAATATCTGTAGCAAAGTGTTTAGTGGCAAAGTAGTATGGAAGTAACGGTAACGGTGACAAAAGTAATAGTAGCAGTTTTGTAGTGATCATAATGGCAGTAGCAACGAAAGTAACTTAGCAAAGATCAATATGTGAAAAGCTCGTAGGCAATGGATCGATAATGATAATTGTGTCAGATGATATTCATCATGTAGCAGTTATAACCTAGGGTGACACAGAACTAGCTCTAATTCATCAATATAATGTAGGCATATATTCTGTATATAGTCATACGTGCTTAAGGAAAAGAACATGCATGACATCTTTTCTCCTACCCTCCTGCGGGTCCTAATGGAAACTAAGGGGTATTAAGGTCTCCTTTTAATAGAGAACCGAACCAAAGCAGTAGCACTTAGTGAATACATGAACTCCTCAAACTACGGTAATCACTGGAAAGAGTCCCAATTATTTTCACCTTGGGGTATGCGGATCATAACTCATAATAGGTGTCTACAACTTGCAATATAGTATCAAGAACACAAATATATTCATGAAAACATAATAGGTTTAGATCTGAAATCATGGCACTCGGGCCCTAGTGACAAGCGTTAAGCATAGCAAAGTCATAGCAACATCAATCTCAGAACATACTGGATACTAGGGATCAAACCTTAACAAAACTAACTCGATTACATGATAAATATCATCCAACCCATCACTGTCCAGCAAGCCTGCGATGGAATTACTCACGCACGGCGGCGAGCATCATGAAATTGGTGATGGAGGAAGGTTGTTGATGATGATGGTGACAAATCTCCCTCTTCGGAGCCCCGAACAGACTCCAGATCAGCCCTCCCGATGAAGAACGGGAGGGAGCATTGGCTCTGTATCATAAAACACGATGAATCCTTCTCTCCAATTTTTTCTCTCCGGATGTGAATAATAGAGTTGGAGTTAGGGTCAAAGGAGGTCCAGGGGGCCCACAAGCCACCCGGGCGCGCCCCCAGGCTTGTGGACAATGGGTGGCCCCCCTCTGGTTGATTCTTTCGCTGGTATTTTTTATATATTCCAAAAATATTCTCCGTAAATTTTCAGGTCATTCCAAGAACTTTTATTCCTGCACAAAAATAACGCCATGGCAATTCTGCTGAAAACAGCATCAGTCCGGGTTAGTTCCATTCAAATCATGCAAATTAGAGTCCAAAACAAGGGCACAAGAGTTTGGAAAAGTAGATACAATGGAGACATATTACTGGGGTCTTGTCACGCTCGCCTTGCATGGGACAGAGTGTGTGTCTTGACGTTGCCCCTCTAGTCGATGCGACTTGGCTTGCATCGAAGCGGGCGTCAACACTGCACTGATTGCGCTCACTGGTGCGGCAGGGAGGCGGAAGCTGGGCATCACCTTGATCTGCACCGGCATGACCATGCTCGCCAGAAGGTTGAGGGAGCTGGGCCGCTCCTACGGCCCCGGTCTCCGTTCTAACAGCAGGGGGGTGACGGCTGCACCGCCTGTGGTGATTGCGCTGCTCATGGTTCCCATCCACCCGTCACGATGGTTGTGCCTGTGGGGTCCACAACCGTGGGTGAAGGGGCTTTCGAAGTGGACGGGTGCGCCGCTGCACCGCTCTTCTTCTTGGGAGCCATTGATGACATAGAAGGTGATGAATAAGATCGACACGCTGGATGTTGTCTCATATTCGCACAAGCGTGCGCCCCCAACCTGGCACGCCAAAGATGTCGTGGAGGAAGCACAATCACCCATGGGGCAGGGTTTCCCCTTTGTGGTTCAGAGGGGAATGAACACATTGCACAAAGAGCAGAAACAATAGGGCAGCACGGCGATGGACATCTTTTACCCAGGTCCGGGCTGCTTTGCAGCATAAAACCCTACTCTTGCTTTGGTGGATTGATCTAGAGGAACACAAAGACACAGAGCGCTCAAGCCCCGGCAAGGGTGCCTCGGTGAGAGCAGCTACGAGTGTACAAGTGTTGAGGGATCAAAAGTTCAAACCCTTTGCTAGGTTGCCTCGGGCCTCCTTTTATAGTTTAAGGGGCGACCACAGTGGCAAAATAGTCATTATAGCAAGTACACAACTAACAGTGTTATCATACCTAATTCTGGCAGTAAGGACAAAGTGCATTAAATGCACTGCTAGGTGTCGTGTGGAAGTTGAAGCCCGGCAAGGCTGTCGCACCGCTTATCCAACTACCTCTTATTAGCGTGACACGCCATCAATATGGGTGCCAATAAAGTTAATCTCTTCTCTAGTAGGTTGCCACGTACCCGACAGGATCCACCTAGCCACTTGAGAGCTCGACACCACAGTGATTAGTGACTGGTGTATGATGAGGTGGAGCGGTGGCGTCTTGGCGAAGGCTTGCCGGCACGGAGCTTGTCGGGCTCTGATCTTTGCGGCCCTGGGGAACCTTGCCGGGGCGGCTTGGCCTTGGCCCTCATGCGCGGTCTCGACCCTGCCAGGCTCGCCTGCCCGGCAAGAGAGACCTTACTGAGGGATTCCCTTTTGATTTGGTCTTCTGAATGTGCTCCTTGATCTCACGAAGAGCGGTTTCTCTGGCTTATCTTATGGCATGCATTGGTACTTGATGTATGATCGACCGCACGCATGTGCACAAGTTCGGGCAGCAAACACAAATGCTTGTTGCACCGACACGCCGTAACGAATCTTCATCCAGTTAGGATAAGATCCCCCCCTGTGCTCCCAAATCTAATTCAATGCACAGATGGATGCGCCTAGATCTCACCACTGCTTGCACTTCATTATCCACGAGAAATTTCTTAGAATTAGGCTCGAGTGAAAATTTTAGGTTTAGGGTTTGTTTGATTTTATCTCGGATTGACCAAATTGAAACAACCAGGCGTCACCATTTGGCTTCGGTCATTGCACATAGTGTCAACAAGTTTTTATTTCAGTAGCATCATGTGCGTTTCGGTGGAACCAGGAGGAGCTTCGGAATAACCGAAATGCAAACCCTAGTTTCAGTTGTTGCCTCGGTGCTGCCGGGAATTTCAAATCGGTAACTCTGAAATGCTCTCTGTGAACACTTAAAACTGAAGTTTGAATTCAAATATTTTCAAAAACAGTTGTGTTTTGTGATGCTCATCCACTCCACTCTACTTATTCTACTTCACAGGTCCAGTTATCAGCATGTCAGGAGCTAGTGACAATCAGGACATGTTAGGTGATCCAATTATTGACTTGGATGCAGGAACAAGTGCAGAAGATAGTTATCATGAGGGATAAAGGAGTTCTCCTAGTTTGACTCCTACTGCCACAAGTTCAAGGAAGAAGATAAATTATGATGATGAGGAGGAGGATTTTCTTGTTGAAGAAGTTACTTCCAAGAAGAAGAAAATTGTGCTTGCAAAGGAATATGGCACTACTGCTAGCTCAAGGCCAGGCCAAGGACAGTCTATGGCCAAAGTGGCTGAGAAGAAAAGGGAGTGGAAACAAACTGCTCATGTGGTGTTCAAGCCCGCATCTATGAGGAGGGAAGATCAACGAATTGTTGATGAGCCTCCTCCTAAGCAACAGAAGCTCATGGCAGATGCTATGCCCAAGACGACTACTACCACCTCCTAGTCTGCTGCTACCCCCAGGCCTAAGGGGAAGACCACCAGGAACATCTCAGCTGCAGAGAAGAACAAGGCCCCTGTCGGATCACGGGTTCTGGCAAAACCCTTAAGGTTCGAACACTGGGGTACGCGCAAAGATTTCCTTCCCACCGATCTATGTCCTAGCTCGCTAAGATCTCGCGGACGAACTGGACGAACTCGCAACACAATGACACAAGATTTATACTGGTTCGGGCCACCGTTGTGGTGTAATACCCTACTCTAGTGTGGTGGTGGTGGATTGCCTCTTGGGCTGATGATGAACAGTACAAGGGGAAGAGCAGCCTCCTGAGGTTGGGGTGTTCCTGTGTTCGTGTGTGGCTAAGGATTGGCTCTCGATCAGATGCCCCTATTGTGGTGGCTATTTCTACTTATATAGGCACTGGTCCTCTCCCCAAATATTGAGCGGGAAGGGAGCCAACATCGGCCAATTTGAAAGGGGACAGCTAGTACATCTTATCCTGACAAAAGCGGTCTTCGCCTGCAAAAGGCTCTGGTGATGACGCTGTTTTGGGCTCCATGGTGACCTCCGTCCTGTCGTCTGGCTGGTCTTGGTCTTGTTGCACTGATATGGAAACCTTTGCCTAATGCCTCGGTACTCTGCGCCTGCGCTTGCCTCCTTAGCACCAAAGAGGAAACAAGGACGCTGCGCATGCTGGCGCCGGCCTGGCGCCCGCCTGATCTTGATCATCATAGCTCACGTCACGAGAGCCTCGCGAGGTTCGCCCTGCCTCGATTTCTCCGCTCCTCGCGAGGCAGCCTGGTGAGGCCGCTCCTGAGGAGGTCTTGCATCATCCGCCTCATGTGGTTTGGCCCCTCGCGAGGGTCTTGGATGCCTTGTTGATGAAGATGGGCTGTACAGGCCTGCAGCACAGCCACGCCGTGGGCCGCAGGCAGGCAAGTCTGGGGACCCCCATTCCCAGTACGCCGACAGTAGTCCCCGGGCACAAGGTGCGCTCGGGCTTGGCTTCACGGCGAAGCCAAAGGTCAAGCACGGAGCGCCGCGGGCCCCAAAAGCCTGCAACCTTGGTCGACGCGTGGCGGTTGATTGGACGTGGGCGTCTCCGCTTCCCCATGCTGCCTCGGCAACTGCTCGACTTGACAAGTCCCTGCGACATGCAAGAAAAACCATCATTACCTGTGATCGTGGGAGGCGCCGGTTGGTCTTCTTCCGCTATAAATGGGGAGGGGGCAGAGCCCCCTTCGCCCATTTCTCCGCAATTCACCTGCTTCTCCCTCCTTGCTCCTCTGCTAGCAGCAATGGCGTCATCGAAGAAGTTCTCCACCACGGAGAAGGGCAAGGCCTCTCGGGAGGAGCCCAGCTCCCCGGCGCCCAAGCCTGGACGTGGACGTCCCCGCAAGCACGCCGCGACTCTAGCCGTGGCCCTCGGCTCTCGGTGTGGCGCCGCTGCGCGTGGCAGGAGTCGCTCTGGTCGCGGCAGCCCCGCCGATGAGAGGAGACGCGCCGTGCTCGCGCGGCCTCCCCGGCCGCGGTTCCACGCGTCAGAGGTGCTGCCGGAGTTCGTTTTCTAGTCGGAGGATCCGGTCGGCAGCTGGCTCCAGCTTCCTCGCTTCTTTGCCGACGAGCTACCGGCCTCCGGTCTGGGCAGGCTCTGGCTGCAGGCAGACGGTTGCTGCAGTCGGGCTTCTTGGGTCGCGGTCGAGGTCTCCGTCGCAGGCAACATAGCTCTGGCCCGTGGTTGGCAAACGTTCGCCCGCGCGCGCGGCCTTGGCAGGCGGTGAACCCTCCACTTCAAGTTTGACAGCGACACGACCCTCTACGTGAGGGTGTTCAGGGAAGACGGTCGCCGCGCCGGATGCTGCCCCGAGGTGAACGACGACGAGGAGGTGCTCGGCCTTGGCGATGGTCGTGGTGAGGAGGAGGGTGAACCCGCCGGCCGCGCCTCGTCCGGCTACGGTGGCTCCTCCCTCGGTGACAGCTCCAGCAATGGCGGCTGGTCGACCAGCCGCCGCATTGCCATGCCCGTCTCGAAGGTGGTAGCGGGTCGTTTCGTCGCCGCGCATCCGTGAAGCGCGAGGAGAGGTCCGACTAAGCCTGGGACGTCGCCAAGGGCCTGCCCCCGCAAACTGCTGTAGGGGCGAGCGCCACTTTTGTTTTGTTCCTCCTTTCCTTCCTGCATCAAAACGAAACCAGCATGGGCCCGGAGGGGCGTGTATCGAACCATGGCTCCTTAACTATTATGCTATGTTTGTTGCCCCCGCGTTGTGTTTTTACTCTGTGTAGAGATAACTTAGCTTGGCATGTCTGGGGCAACCTCCCCTTCACGAGGCACTTGTTTCCTCATGCCCGTCTTGACTCAGGGGTCGCTCAGGAACTGCAAAAAAATCGTTAGGAAGCTCGCTAGGAAACTTATCGTTCGCCCAAGCTTTGACCCAGCACTCCGTATCGCGGTACCCGACGGGCATGGATTAAGAGAGATGCACCAAATTGTGGGCTCGTACGAGGGCGCCTCGCGAGAAAGCAGACGCGAGAAAGCAGATGGAAGGCAGAGAGAAGGAAGAAAGCTCACGAGGGCACTTGCCTAGCCCCCTCGCGAGGTGTGCGAGAGAGAACACAGGCCAACTAGAGCCGGAAATAGCGACAAAAGGCGATTGAACCAAATCAGCGATGGACGCCAGAAGTAAACTTTGATTAAAAAAGGGCGAGCCAACTACGAAAAGCAAATGAAAAGCCGCGTCCGGCACCTAGTCTAGTCTTCAAGTCTTCTCACCAGCGCGGAGCTAAGTGCTGCCACTAGGCATGGGAGGGAGCCCCAGGGCCTGAGGCCCGCACCCCTGATACTCCGGGGCGTGTACAGCCCCACTCATTATTACGTGAGAGTGTCACGGGCGGCGATCTTCACAGGCACTGGGCCTTGCTTCACAGGCACTGGGCCTTGCTTTATGGGTAGAACTTCCGGAGGTGCTGGATGTTCCAGGCGTTCTGGATGGGTACCCCGCCCTGCTTCTCCAGGTGCGCTGCGCCAGGCCTGGAGACATGGACGACCCTGAACGGGCCCTCCCACACAGGTGAGAGCTTGTGCAGCCCTTCCCTAGAGAGGGCCCGCCTCATGACGAGGTCGCCTGTCTCGAGCGTCCTGGAGCGGATGTTGCGGCAGTGATATCGTCGCAGCACCTGCTGGTACCTTGCCGCCCTCAGTGCAGCTTCGCGACGACGTTCTTCCCCCAGCACGTGGTCCATCCACCGCATGGCGTCCTGCTACGCTTCATCAAACGCCAGGACCTGTGCGGAGCGATGCTTGACCTCGTGAGGAGGGACCGCTTCTGCTCCGTAGACAAGGAAGAATGGGGTCTCGCCCGTTGGCTTGGTGCCGGTGGTGCGGACGGACCACAGCACGGACTGGAGCTCGTCGTGCCAGCCCCTGCCGCAGGCCTCGAGCTTCTTCTTGAAGGTCCTGGTCTTAAAGCCCCTCAAGACCTCTGTGTTGGCGCGTTCGGCCTGACCATTGCTCCTGGGGTGTGCCATCGAAGCGTAGCAAATCTGTGTTCCAAGGTTAGCGCAGTAGGTTTTGAAGAGGTTACTAGTGAACTGCGAGCCGTTATCTGTGATGATGCGGTTGGGAACTCCGAAACGGCTCACGAGGCCCTTGATGAACTTGACAACAGAGCCGTCTGGGATGGTGCGGACAGCTTCCACTTCCGCCCACTTGGTGAAGTTGTCGATGGCGACGTAGAGGTAGTGGTAGCCCCCAGGCGCTCGAGGGAACGGGCCCAAGATGTCCAGCCCCCAGACTGCGAACGGCCACATGAGTGGGATGGTTTGGAGGCCCTGAGCCGACTGATGAATCTGCTTGGCGTGGAACTGGCAGGCTTCGCAGGACTTCACCAGCTCAGCTGCGTCGTTGAGCGCAGTGGGCCAGTAGAATCCACTACGGAATACCTTGCCGACGAGGGTCCATGATGACGAGTGGTGCCCGCAGTCCCCACCGTGTATGTCAATTAGCAGCTCCTTCCCCTGGTCCCTGGAAATGCAGCACAAAGTAATGTCATTTGGCCGCTTCCTGTACAGCTCACCATCCTGAATGCAGAACGTCGTGGCTTCCCGGGCCACGCGCTCTGTGTCCTCATCCTTCTCCGGCAGGGCCCCTTGCATCAGGTACTCCTTGAATTCCTTGGTCCAGCATCCCTCCTGGGGCTCGAGCGCCAAGAGTAGGCGAGCTCCTGAGGTCGGGCCACAGGCTGGGGCTCCCATGGCAGGCGGCTACGGGAGCTCCTCCCGAGGCTGAGCTGCGCTTGAAAGTGGTGGTGTCCCCGATGGCTTGAAGAGTCATTCCTCAAAGATGCCGGGCTCTTGTGGCTGCCGCTTGGATGCCCTCTTGGCGACGTCGTTAGCTTCCTTGTTGGTGCCCCGGGGCACATGCTGTAACTCCAGGCCCAAGAATTGCTTCTCCATATTGCGCACCTCCGCGAGTTATGCCTCCATATGCTCGTCCCTCGACTCGTATACTTTGTTGGAGAAATTGACGAGGAGCTGCGAGTCGCCCTTAACGGTAAGGCGCTTCACCCCCAGAGCTGTCGCGGCCTTCAGGCCAGCTATGAGGCCCTCATATTCCGCGAAGTTGTTGGAGACCTTCTCGCCCTGCTGAAAGCAGAGCTGCATGGTGTACTAGAGCTTGTCCTGAGTGGGCAAGATGAGTACTGCTCCAGCCCCTGCGCCCTGATGCGCGAAGGCGCCATCGAAATACATGACCCAACCGTCCGGCGCCTCGCTTCCTGGTGAGGTGGACCGGTCTTCGCCTACTTCAAGTGTCGGGGCATCCGTCCATTCCACCACAAGATTAGCGAGCGCGGCTCCCTTGATGACCCTGGTAGTGCTGAACTCCAACTAGAATGCTTGCAGCTCAATGTTCCACTCAGCGACCCTTCCGGCAGAATTGGAGTTCCTGAGCACTCTCTCCAATGGGTAGGCTGAGACGACCTTGATGGCGTGGCCCTGGAAGTAGTGTCGCAGCTTGCGCGAGGCCACCAAGAGCACGAGCAGGAGCTTCTGTGGCATGGGATATCGTGCCCTCGCGTCCCGCAACACTGTGCTGACAAAATACACCGGGTGTTCGACGAGGGCTGGCGTGCCGTTGAGGCTCGTGTCTTGTAGAGGTTGGGACGTCTCCTGGGATGGAGGGACTCCTGATGCCTGATTGCTTGCGGGAATCATGGTGACATTGTCCTGCCGAGCTTGGTCTTCTGTTGATGTTGCTAAGGCTCTTGCGGCGCCTTCCTGATCTTGCATTGCTTCAGCTGTAGCTTGGCGCGACGCGCCCTTGGCTTGGTGCTCCAACCGAACCGCCACCAGAGCTGCGCTGGCGGAGTACGGGGTAGCGGCAAGGTAGAGTACCAGGGGCTCGAGAGGTCGTGGTGCCACCATCACCGGAGGGCTGGTCAAGTATCTCTTGAGGTCTTGAAAAGCTCGGTCGGCCTCCTGGGTCCACTCAAATGGGCCCTTCTTCTTCATCAGCTTGAAGAAGGCTAGGGCACACTCTCCTAGCTTGGAGATGAAGCGCCCCAACGCAGTTACCCGACCAGCCAGCTTCTGCATTTCCTTATGGGTCTGCGGTGGGCTCATGTCCTCAATGGCCTTGATCTTATACGGGTTCGCCTCGATCCCTCTGTGGGACACGAGGAAGCCCAACAGCTTGCCGGATGGGACACCGAACACGCACTTCTCCGGGTTAAGCCGCAAGTTCACCTGGCGCAGGCTCGCGAAGGTCTCTTCCAGGTCTTGAATCAAGGTCCTTGCCTCCCGAGACTTCACCACAATGTCGTCGACGTAGGCCTCCGTGTTTCTCCCGAGCTGCCGCCCCAAGGTGATGTGCATCAGCCGTTGAAAGGTTGCGCCCGCGTTGCACAGTCCGAAGGGCATGCAGGTGTAGCAGTACACCCCACACGGGGTCAGGAAAGCAGTCTTCTCCACATCTTCTACCGCCATGTTGATCTAGTGATATCCAGAGAACGCGTCCAGGAAGCACAGCAGGTCGCACTCGGCAGTGGAGTCGACGATCTGATTGATGCGTGGGAGCAGAAACGGATCTTGGGGGCAGGCCTTGTTGAGGTTGGTGAAGTCGATGCACATTCGCTCCTTTCCGCCTTTCTTAGGCACTACGACGGGGTTCGCCAGCCATTCGGAATACCGAACCTCGCGAATGGCACCCGCCGCCTCTAGTTTGCGGGTCTCTTGGACAATGAAGGCCTGCTTCTTAGTGGAATGCTGTCTCGCCCGCTGCTTCACAGGCGTACATTGGGGCATACCCTTAAATAATGCTGAATCACCTCTCTCAGGACTCCCACCAGCTAGTTGGGCTCCCACGCGAATATATCCTTGTTCGCGCGCAAGAACTTCACCAACGCTTCCTCTTGGCTGGTGTCGAGGCTGGCACCTATGGTAAAGGTGGCTCCTGAGGGCCTGTCCTCGTCGACTGGCACCTGCTTGGTTTCCGCCTAGTCTTGTGTGAACAACTGCTTCTTCTTGGTCGGTGCGGCTCCCTTGAGCTCGGAGGTGCCCGCATCGGCAGGCTGCGCCGCCACAGCGGACTTGAGGGCGAGCTTGAGCGCCTCCAGGGCCTCCTTGGCGTCCCCCTTGACAGTGAGGACGCCTTTGCTTCCGGGTTCATGAGGTTGCAGGTCGGATGAGTCGTCGCCATGAACTGGGCCAGAGCTGGGTACCCAAGAATGGCGTTGTACGGGAGGCTGATGCGGGCGATGTCGAAGTCGACCAGCTCGGTGCGGTAGTTGTCGTGTGTGCCGAAGGTGACAGGGAGGCGGATCTGCCCCAGGGAGCGGGCAGTGCCACCACCAACTCCTGAGAAAGGCTTGCTGAGGCTGAGCCGCTCGAGCGGCACATGAAGAAGGCTGAAGGCCTCCGCGGAGAGCAAGTTGAGACCGGCGCCGCCATCGATGAGGGTCTTGGTAACAACCACGTTGCAGATGGTGGGCATGCAGAGCATTGGGAGCATGCCCGAGCCGGCGGTGGAGCCGTGGTGGTCTTCTGAGCCAAAGGTGAGGTCGGCCTCTGGCGCAGCCCAACCCGGCGGAGCCCCCAAGCGCTTGGAAGCGGCACCAATCTGGCGGAGGAACGGCTTCACGTGACGATCCGATGGCAGTGCTTGGGAGCCGCCCAGTAGGGCCGCGACTGCGTAGTGCGCTGGTATCGCATAGCGCGCAGTGAAGAGGTCGCAGAGTTCCTCCCAGGATGCCACCGTGGATCCAGGGAGGTTGAGCAGCCAGGCGCGTGGCTCGCCAGCGAGGGCCATGGGGAGCCAGTTAGCCATGACCATGTCGTCGCCTCCGGCCTCGAGGATGGCCTCACTGTATGCTAGCAGGAAAGCCTACGGGTCCGCCGCGCCGTCGTAGCGCGGCGGCACCTCCGGCCTGAACTTGGGTGGCCATCGTACCTGTCGCATGGTGGGGCCAGGGCTCGGAGCCCCCTGGCCCCGTCCTCAGCGCCGACCGTTGGAGCTGGTAGCGAGGCGCCTGCCATGAGGGCGAAGTGAGGCGGCGGTGGAGCGTAAGTCGGCGAAGAGGAGCTACGGCGCACCCCTACCTGGCGTGCCAAATGTCAAATCACAGGTTCTGGCAAAACCCTCAAGGTTCAAACATTGGGGCGCGCGCGGAGATTTCCTTCCCACTGATCCACGTCCTAGCTCGCTAAGATCTCCCGGACGAACTCGCAACGCAGAGACACAAGGTTTATACTGGTTTGGGCCACTGTTGTGGTGTAATACCCTACTCCAGTGTGGTGGTGGTGGATTGCCTCTTGGGCTGATGATGAACAGTACAAGGGGAAGAACAGCCTCCTGAGGTTGGGGTGTTCCTGTGTTCGGTGTGTGGCTAAGGATTGGCTCTCGATCAGATGCCCCTATTGTCGTGGCTAGTTCTACTTATATAGGCACTGGTCCTCTCCCCAAATATTGAGCGGGAAGGGAGCCAACAATGGCCAATTTGAAAGGGGATAGCTAGTACAACTTATCCTGACAAAAGCGGTCTTCGCCTGCAAAAGGCTCTGGTGATGACGCCGTCTTGGGCTCCATGGTGACCTCCGTCCTGCCGTCCGGCTGATCTTGGTATCGTTGCATTGATATGGAAACCTTTACCTGATGCCTCGGTACTCCGCGCCTGCGCTTGCCTCCGTAGCACCAAAGAGGAAACAAGGACGCTGCACGTGCTGGCGCCTGCCTGGCGCCCGCCTGATCTTGATCATCATGGCTCATGTCACGAGAGCCTCGCGAGGTTCGCCTTGCCTCGATTTCTCTGCTCCTCATGAGGCAGCCTGGTGAGGCCGCTCCTGAGGAGGTCTTGCGTCGTCTGCCTCACGAGGTTTGGCCCCTCGCGAGGGTCTTGGATGCCTTGTTGATGAAGATGGGCGTCTGACAGCCTCACAAGACGCAACACGCCGTGGGCATGACGAGCAAGTCTGGGACCCCTGCCCCCGAACACCGATAGCCCCAGTGCCTGAGAGCTAAAGAAGAAGATGTTGAAGCCCAGTGCTAAGGAAGCTGAGTGCCAGACTGCCTAAACATGATGATACACATCCAGTGGTAGAAAACATGAAAGAGTGGAAGGACAAGGGTTTGAGGTAATGGAGAGAGTCTGATCCATACTCTATCTGGAGAAGGACTGTTGTGGACTACCACTTCTACACCAAGGAGCAGTAGGACTTCTATGAGACAATGCTTCTCGACAAGAAGCCTGTAGTGAGTGACATAAGATGGGTGGACTGGAAGTACATTGACAAGAACCAAGGTCATTTCCCCCATGTGCATGAGGATTTCAGGACTGCTGGCACTGATGAGTTGACTGGTAAGAAGCTAATTGCATGGAATGACAAGATGATCATGCATATCTACTCCACATCTCACTTCTACCAAAATGGCAGAATTGTGGATGACTGAAGGTGTCAGGTATCAATCCAGTGTGCTTTAAAGGGCTACTTTGTTGGGTGTTCCAGAGGCGGAGGAAGATGACATTGATGTATATGCCTAGCCCAAGATGGACCACAACTCCATGTCCAAGATATACACATAAATTCCCAATAAGTACAAGTAGTCTCACAAGATTGGATCGGTGTATCACCTATTGGCTGGTCTTGCTACCTCCAATACCACCATGAGCATACTTTGATGCCCAAGTCAGGAGATGAGAACATGATTAGAGGCCACTCTGACAACATGTTGCATCACATCGATCAACATCAGAACTTCAAGCTTATGGATCTCGTTGTTGAAACTGTCAAGAGAACTACTACAAACCAGAAGAGATCATTTGGCTTTGCACCACACATCCAGATGCTTATCAACAGGGTTGGGCCGGCAATATCCCGGCCACTGTGCGAAACTAAAAAGCTGGGGCCCATACTAAAAAAATAACGAGCAATTATAATGTATATATATCTTGCAGAACAAAGTTATAATGTATATAATATAATGTCCTACATAACAATTGAACATATAAAAAGTCATGCCTATCCAACTCCTGGTTGCTATTTATTTGAACATCCTCATTCTTTTAGTATTGAGCACATGCAAGCTAGATTCGGTCACCGATCAATCCAAATTGAGAGAGGAGGCGAGGAAGGCAAATAGGCAACGGCGGCAGCGGCCTGTCACCCGGTGATGTGATCGATCTAATCACCAGCGACGAGACGCCCCACGGTCAAGAGTTTTCACGATTCCGATCTAGCGATCGGGTTTTTTTAGTGAAACCTGTAGCGATCGGAGGAGTCGAGGATATCACGCTCATCGCTCGATGCCTAGTCGCCTCGACTTTAGGTCTCCCGCCCACTCAAGCGGCCCATTAGCGCCTTTTTAATACCAGGCCTATATAAAAAAATTGGTGCCCCCCAGATTTTTGGGCCCTGTTCGGGCCGCACATTTGTACCACTACGGGCCTGGCCCTGCTTATCAACTCTAAGGGTGCAAACAAGTCATGTCTGTGGGATCGTGAGCATTTGCCGCTACAGCTGGAGTTCAAGGAAAACACTGTGACAATGGATCCTTCCCATCCCACCTCGACTATAGCACAGGCAAAAGCAGAGGCTGCTAGGACTACAGAGCCAAGTGCTCCCACTGCTCCATTGCTAGAGACCAAGATAAATCAGATGAACTATCTCCTTCAAGCTGCTCAAAGGATCGAGTGGAGTTTGGCCGACCTCGCACAGAACCACAACAGTCTTGAGAGGATCATTGAGACAAAACTCTAAGATCTGGGGGTCAAGGTTACAGAGATGCAGACCACCATCGAGAGTATGATGAAAGAGGTGGATGAAGCCAAGGCACAGTCTAGTGATGATGATGAGAACCATGGCACAGGTCTTCCCACGACCACTCAATTCCAGACTATGCCCAGATCAGCAACAGTACTAGTAACTTCCAGAGCCACAGTCTCAGCTCCAGCTGCTGCATCTACGGTTACTACATGAGTGCCCCCAGTTGTCTCCACACCTCCATCTTAGCAGAGATCTGTGCACTCTACTATCCACTCTGATGTCTACGCACACCGGCGCTGCAAGTTAGAGGACTTACCACCAGAAGTTGCCAAAGACCGAACCTAGAGCAACGTTTAGCTCTATACCTGTAACGCCCCAAGACCGGAGCTTCAGTTGCCTTCCAGGGTTTCCGGGTTTCGTCGTGTGTTTTTTTTGGTTCTTTGCATTCATCTTTGGTTCTTGTGCATTGCATCATGTCTTTATGCAACCCGTTTTAAAAACTCTCTAAATAAATTGCATAGATCGGTGATCTATTTAAATCGAGGGAACCCACATGGTAGTTTCTCTTTAGAACATATCCTCCAAATATTTAGGGAGCTATTATAAAGTATCCCATTAATTTGGAATTATCTGCAACCCACTTGCATGTTAAATCTTTGACCTTTCCTTCCTCCGATTTCCGACTCTCAAACTTTGTCGATAATTCTTTTGTTCTTTTTCCAAGCTCCATCAAAAACCTGAACATTTTTGGCCACACCAAACCTAGTCCCAATTCAAGACCATTTCAATTATATTCAAATGAATTTGAATTTAATTCCTACAATCTTGCCATTTCTATTTTTCTTGGATCAAACTCATTTTTATGAGTCCAAGAAAATTGTCCTCGTTCCCAAATTCTTTCCCTAACCCTCTCTTTCTTTTTGTCTCTCTATAATTCTTTTCTGCTAAAGAATATGAGGGAGAGAGAGAGCCCAGCCATGCCTCCTGGGCCTCCCAACCTCCCGCGCCGGCCCAAGGCCAAGGCCTACCTAACCCTCCTAACCCTAGCCGCCAGAGAGCCCGATCCCCTCTCCATCGATCTCCTCCTCGCTCCTCTCCCGCCCACGCACGCCGATGCGATCGCTAGGGAGAGGAGCTCCCAGCGCTGCAAGGCCCGAGCGCCTCATCCCCATCCTCCTTCACCCCGTGCCCAATCCCGCTCGTCCCTGCGCCCTCCGGCGAGCTCGGTCGCCCGCGCCTCCTCCCATGGCGCCCGCAACCATGCCTCCGCTGCAACCCCCCATCGCCAGCCTCGCCGTGCCTCCTTGGTCCTCCCCTTGCTCCCGCGCTCCACCCTCGCCGGAGAAGAGAGCCAGGCCGGAGCCCCGTCGGCCTCCTCGCCTCCGTCGCGCCCCGTTCCATCAGCCGCGCGCCCAACCGCCTCGACCACGTCTGCGACCCTCTCGCCGACGCCGCGCTCGGATCTTCCCCGGCAATCCTCCTGCTCCGCCGGCCTGGTCTGCCTCGTCGCCGTCCTCCCAGCGCCGCCTCGAGCTCGTCATTGCCTTGCTTCGCCTCCTGGCATGCAACAACAGCGTCCACTTCGTCGCTCGTTGGCCTTCGACTCCCTGCCCGAGCTTCGTTTTTCGTCATGGACGTGGGGTAGCTGCTGAACCTCGCCATGGTTCTGTCCAACGCCGCAAGTCCGACGCCAGGAGCACCTCAAGTTCGACTACATGTAACAGCAAGTACCACTACGGCCGGAGACCTCGGATCCATCAAGTACCCTTTGGATGCGCCAAGTTCCACGACGCCGCATAAGTTTCTTCTTGAACGTGTATGACTACGCAGATTCGCCAAGTACCACGATGACCGTGTACCACTACCGTCGACCCTCGAAGACCCGTGGACGTAAGTCCCTCACCGTGACCCTGAACATCTACGAAACGTGAACCACTACTTCCACTACCATCGCCGTGTACCACTACTTCCACTACGACCCGAGAACGTCTACTTCCACTACCGAAACATGAACAACTACTTCCTTTACGAACTCGGTCCGCTTCGAAAATGCATGCTTAGAAGGTATAACCGCCGAGAACGACCGCCCGCGAACGAATGCATGTTGATGAGATGCTCGTGTTTGCACCGTGCCCGTTTGCTTCATGCACGTTCCTCCTCGTTTGCCATGCCGTCGACCCGTGGGAACCCGGTATCCGGGATCACCCCACCATCTTTTGCATGTTCTGCACATCCACACTTTCCTTTGCACCGGCATCTCAATCGAGCTACCGGAACCGATATGATGCCGTGGCATCATTTTCAGATTCGTTGCCGTGGCACCCCTTTCTTCCACCACGGTGACAAATGCTTCATCATGCTCATGTCAACTTTTCATAATATTGCTTAAAACTTGCATATGTCATCCGCATCATGATAACAACAATTAAAATGTTTAAAATTGTTGTTGCATTAAATTGCTAAATGCATATGGGGATTTACCGGATTTTTTGTTTTTATATCCGGCCCCATTTAAATTGTTTAGATGGTATAGTTTTGTTATGCTTCACCTCTTGCCATGTTTAACAACATTTAATATTGTTGAGTACCTAAACGAGATTAAACTAAATTGTTGATGTGGTGTTTCGTCAATATGCAACTCGTTGCATATTGGGCTCCATTTAACTTGTAGTTTTGTTTGTGCATATTGCCATGCCATGCTATTTAAACCGGACATGCATCATACTTGGTTGTGCATCATGCCATGTTTGTTCTTGTTGGTTTACCATGTTGTTTGTTTCTTTCCGGGTTGCTTCTCTCGTTAGCTTCGGTTTCGTTCCGGAGTTGTGAGGATTCGTTCGACTACGTCCGTTGGTCTTCTTCATGGACTCGTTCTTCTTCCATGCGGGATTTCAGGCAAGATGACCATACCCTCGAAATCACTTCTATCTTTGCTTGCTAGATGCTCGCTCTTTTGCTATGCCTATGCTACGATGCCTACCACTTGCTATATCATGCCTCCCATGTTGCCATGTCAAGCCCCTAACCATCCTTTCCTAGCAAACCGTTGTTTGGCTATGTTACCACTTTGCTCAGCCCCTCTTATAGCGTTGTTAGTTGCAGGTGAAGATGAAGTTTGTTCCTTGTTGAACATGGAGATGTTGTTCCTTGTTGGAACATGTTTACTTGTTGGGATATCACA
This sequence comes from Aegilops longissima, assembly GCA_021605205.1. Classification (NCBI taxonomy): domain Eukaryota; kingdom Viridiplantae; phylum Streptophyta; class Magnoliopsida; order Poales; family Poaceae; genus Aegilops; species Aegilops longissima. Next base: position 302,787,874 of record CM038677.1, read on the forward strand.
ATATATCTTATTTAATTAATGCATCTATATACTTGGTAAAGGGTGGAAGGCTCGGCCTTATGCCTGGTGTTTTGTTCCACTCTTGCCGCCCTAGTTTCCGTCATACGGTGTTATGTTCCTTGATTTTGCGCTCCTTACACGGTTGGGTGATTTATGGGACCCCTTGACAGTTCGCTTTGAATAAGACTCCTCCAAAGAAGGCCCAACCTTGGTTTTACCATTTGCCACCTAAGCCTTTTTCCCTTGGGTTCTGCAGACTCAAGGGTCATCTTTATTTTACCCCGGGCCGGTGCTCCTCCGAGTGTTGGTCCAAACTAGAGCACCGTCGGGACCATTCCTTGGCAACTTGGATTACGCCGGTACTGTGACGCTTAGCTTATCCGGTGTGCCCTGAGAACGAGATATGTCCAGCTCCTATTGGGATTTGTCGGCACAGCGGGTGGTCTTGCTGGTCTTGTTTTACCATTGTCGAGATGTCTTGTAGTCCGAGATTCCGAGTCTGATCGGGTCTTCCCGGTAGAAGGAATATCCTTCATTGACCGTGAGAGCTTATCATGGGCTAAGTTGGGACACCCCTGCAGGGTATTATCTTTCGAAAGTCGTGCCCGCGGTTATGAGGCAGATGGGAATTTGTTAATGTCCGGTTGTAGAAAACCCGAAGTTGACCTTAATTAAAATACACCAACCGCGTGTGTAACCGTGATGGTCTCTTCTCGGCGGAGTCCGGGAAGTGAACACGGTGTTGGAGTTATGTTTGACGTAAGTAGTTTCAGGATCACTTCTTGATCGCTACTAGCTTCACGACCGTGCCTTGCTCCTCTTCTCGCTCTCTTTTGCGAATGTAGCCACCAGATATGCTAGTCGCTTGCTGCAGCTCCACCTCACTACCTTCTCCTACCCATAAGCTTAAATAGTCTTGATCTCGCGGGTGTGAGATTGCTGAGTCCCCGTGACTCACAGATACTTCCAAAACCAGTTTGCAGGTGCCGATGAAACCGTGCAGGTGACGCATCCGAGCTCAAGGAGGAGCTCGATGAAGATCTTGTTCATTGTGTTGTTTCGTTTCAGTTGATCAGTAGTGGAGCCCAGTTGGGACGATCGGGGATCTGTGTAGCATTTACGGTAGTCTTCTTTTATTTTGGTTCCGTAGTCGGACCTTGATTGTATCTGTATGATGTAATGCTTAACTCATGTATTGTGTGAAGTGGCGATTGTAAGCCAACTATGTATCTCTTTCCCTTATGTATTACATGGGTTGTGTGAAGATTACCTCACTTGTGACATTGCTTTCAATGCGGTTATGCCTCTAAGTCGTGCTTCGACACGTGGGAGATATAGCCGCATCGAGGGCGTAACAAGTTGGTAATCAGAGCCATCCCCGACTTAGGAGCCCCCTGCTTGATTGAATCGCTGACTTTGTTGAGTCTAGAACAAAAATGTTTTGAGTCTTAGGATTATATATATCGGAGAGTAGGATTGTTTTTACTCCTCAGTCCCTTCGTTGCTCTGGTGAGGTCTCCTGACGTAGATGTTTTGTCTTTCCTCTCCTCAAATTTCACTAAAAAAAATTTAGGATCACGCGGGTATCTTGGAATCGTTCCGATGGTTTTGTGACGAGAACATTGTTCTTGGTGCCTCCCGACATTTAGGGGTTGTGGCAGTGTCCCGGGAGTTGAGCTCCGAGGTGTTGTCATCACAATTTTATCGTTGCGATTCGAATACCTGAGTTTTGCCGACATCAAAATCTCTTTTATGCAGTTGTTGGTGAGATAACCTCGATAACCCAATCTCGGGCGAGCTCGAGAGTATTGCCATGACTCAGATAACGGATGCTTTTCGAAGGTCGAGGTAAACGATTTCCGAAGGTTTCTTGGTTTTGTGTTGAAGGATGGATACAGCTGGATCTAGGTATTGTTAGTTTGGGTGATATATTTTGTGTCCCCTGTATCCCCAACACCAGATTGCATAACCAGAAAGTTTCGGGAGTTTATAGGTGGGAATTCAAGTATCTCCTAGAATATCTTTCCAACAGACACATGATACGATATGGGATCTATCATATGGTTGTTTCCGGCTTATTCTGCGAGCCAAATCCTTTGTTTTTGTTCCGTTTTGTGGTATTCAAGTTGCTTCAATGCCAAGTGTTGATTCCATACCTTATTCTAAACGGTGTTCTCATATTGCTATGTGAATACTAATCCTTCTTGATCATCGAGGTCGTCATGTTAATTCTTTTCCCAACCGGCGTGCTTCTCTTCAAGTGGATCCGATCATTTCAACGTTTGCAAGATCAATTCTAAGTTTTCTCAACGGTGTTCATTTCATCCGACCCAAGTTGCCTTTGTTTTCCCACCCTCCCACCCCTTTTTCTTCAAGGACTCAGATTTCTTAATCAAGTATCCATTTTATTGAGAGAAGTTTCTTCATTCTTTTCCTTCAAATGTTTTATGCGGTGATTTCTCATGAAGACGCTAAGGAAGCTTCAACCTTATCATTGTTCCATTCTAATTTTCTTCTCCGGTGGATTTAGTTCAAGATTTCGGTGTTGATCTTATCCCTTTTCCTCTTTTCACAATGCTTTCTCATGCCGGTGTATCTCCTAATCATTCACTTCTCGCTATTCATTTGGTTGGGAGTGTTGAAGATATCTCTGAAGATTCAAGTTTCCATTCTCAATTCACTCAAGTTCTTTTGAGGATGCTATCTCATTCAAGCCATTTAATTCTACCGGTGCAATCTTTATTTTAAGCAATGCTTCAACGATGTTTCTTTCGAGTGGGCCCTAACCCACAGGTCTTTTTCCAGTATCTTACCTGACTCGTCTAATTTTCCCGGAGCTTCTAAAATTCTTTTCAAAGTTTGACGTAAGAATGAGTTATCATCAGTCAAATGTCTTTCTCCAAGATCTTTCAAATTCTTTTCATCGTTGGTTCAACCGTTCTAATTTTCATTCCGGAGTGCCTCAACAATTCATGGTGGTTTTTCTCGTCGTCATTCTCAAATTTTGAAGACCGAAGAAGAGTTTCTCTTTAATCTTGCTCCATTCTCTTCAAGATTCATGGTTCTAGTTTGATGCCATCCTCTCATAATTGTTTTAGATTGTGAGAATTCTTTTCACCCATCCGGAGCAATTTAGGAGTCTTTTCAGTTTGATTCTTCGGAGCCCATCATCTCAGAATTATTCATTCCAGCTTTTAGCTCTTGTTCCCCAAATCTTACCGGTGCATCATTCAAGTATCCTCTAATCAGTTCATGATCTCTTCGTTCTAATGTATCTAAATTCTGTCAAGCATCTTTATTCGTTTTCTAATTATTCTCGGTGAATTGTGCCTTTGCTACGTTCAATTTCAAATCTTACGGTGGTTCTTTCAAGAGTTCTCTTCCTTCGTTATTATATAGATTCATTCGTTATTCCCAAATCCTACCGGCGGATCGTTGAAGACCTTCCCAAGTTGAGCAATATCTCTCTTCAATCCTTTTTCAACGAGAATAAGTAGTATGCCTAATCCGTTGCTTGTCATCAATCTAAATTGGTGAAGGATACGCATAACATAATTCTTGTTCTTGTTTCATCCAAGTGATTAATTCCTTATTCCGGAGGTTCATCAAAATTCTTTATTTCATTTGTTCGTCTTTCTTTCCGGAGTTCCAAGTTTTCTCGGTTATATCATTTCAAAGCTTCATCTTATCACTGCAAGGCTTCACCTTGTGTTGTCAACTTCTCTTTCTTTCTATCATCCTTTTATTACCGGAGTTCTTCATGGAGGCTCTACATGGTGGTACGTCAAGGATTCATTTCTTTCTCGAATTGTCCTTCAAGTTTCTCTTAGAGTTAAGATCCGTCAAGCCATACTTCAAAATAAACATGGTGTTCAACACATGTTTTGTCTTGAGGAGTTCAAGCATTTCTTCATCTTGCATTTCAAAGTGCAATTCTTTCTACAATATCTTTTGAGGTGGTGTTATGTCATTTTGACAGTTTCATTCATGTTTCATGATTCACTTGTTGTCAAGAATGAGATATTTAAATCCATCAATCTCTTTCTTGGAGTCATCTTGGTTTAGATTTCACCTAAAGCTTTCCCTAAGGAATGTTGCCAATTGTGGTGCTTATCAATGATCCAAGTTTTCTCCAATCCTCTCGGCGAAAGCAGTTTTCATCTCTTCGTTGATCTCAACCAATCAATTGTTTTTGTTAGTGGCCGGTTGTCACCTCATAGTTTTGAGATGTTTCCATAAGCCCACTACAAGGTTATTCTTTTCGTTGTTGGTTTTCCAACAACTTCGTTCTATCCTTCTTTTTAATGGTGCTTTCCAAACTCATTTGTGGTAGAAGTTGTCATTTTCTTCTCCATTCCTTTATTCCAATGATCTATCTTCAATTTTTCTTCCGGAGGCATTGTGATGTTGCTCTTTTCACTCATCTTCTCATATTGAGGATCGTGTTCTTTTCATGCTTATCCATTTAACTGGAGTGTTGTGTCATCTTTTCAAGTTCTTTTTATCTTATCAAGTCTTGCATCTCTTTTCAACCGGAGTGCTGTCCAAATTTGTTCTTCTTTGTTCCTTGTTTATCTCGTTTCAACCAGAGTGGTTCCAATTCCTTCTTGTCCATTGTACTCGTCATTAATAGCTTTGCAGCCTCCAAGGTTCACATGGTGTTCCTTTTTTTTTCTATTCTCTACCGCAGTGCTATCAATTGTGTTCAACTTCGTTGTGTTCTCTCTTTCAACTTTTCAACCTCTAAAGGTTCTTTGGTTTCACTCTTTTGTCGAAGAAGCAACTTAGTTTTACCGCTTCTCTTTCTTCTTTCGTTTTTCTCTCCGGTGCCATCCTAGATCTCGGGACGAGATCCTCTCGTAGTGGTGGAGTGTTGTAACGCCCAGACCGGAGCTTCAGTTGCCTTCCAGGGTTTCCGGGTTTCGTCGTGTGTTTTGTTTGGTTCTTTGCATTCATCTTTGGTTCTTGTGCATTGCATCATATCTTTATGCAACCCGTTTTAAAAACTCTCTAAATAAATTGCATAGATCGTTGATCTATTTAAATCGAGGGAACCCACATGGTGGTTTCTCTTTAAAACATATCCTCCCAATATTTAGGGAGCTATTATAAAGTATCCCATTAATTTGGAATTATCTGCAACCCACTTGCATGTTAAATCTTTGACCTTTCCTTCCTCCGATTTCCGACTCTCAAACTTTGTCGATAATTCTTTTGTTCTTTTTCCAAGGTCCATCAAAAACCTGAACATTTTTGGCAACACCAAACCTAGTCCCAATTCAAGACCATTTCAATTATATTCAAATGAATTTGAATTTAATTCCTACAATCTTGCCATTTCTATTTTTCTTGGATCAAACTCATTTTTATGAGTCCAGGAAAATTGTCCTTGTTCCCAAATTCTTTCCCTAACCCTCTCTTTCTTTTTGTCTCTCTATAATTCTTTTCTGCTAAAGAATATGAGGGAGAGAGAGAGCCTAGCCATGCCTCCTGGGCCTCCCAACCTCCCGCGCCGGCCCAAGGCCAAGGCCCACCTAACCCTCCTAACCCTAGCCGCCAGAGAGCCCGATCCCTCTCCATCGATCTCCTCCTCGTTCCCTCTGCCCGCCACGCGCGATCGCACGCATCGCTAGGGAGAGGAGCTCCTGCTGCAAGGCCCGAGTGCCTCATCCCCATCCTCCTTCACCCGTGCCCAATCCCGCTCGTCCTGCGCCCTCCGTGAGCTCGGTCGCCCGCCTCCTCCCATGGCGCCTGCAACCATGCCTCCGCTGCAACCCCCCATCGCCAGCCTCGCCGCCGTGCCTCCTTGGTCCTCCCTTGCTCCCGCGCTCCGCCCTCGCCAGAGAAGAGAGCCAGGCCGGAGCCCCGTCGGCCTCCTCGCCTCCGTCGCGCCCCGTTCCATCAGCCGCGCGTCCAACCGCCTCGACCACGCCGGCGACCCTCTCACCGACGCCGCGCCCGGATCTTCCCCGGCAATCCTCCTGCTCCGCCGGCCTGGTCCGCCTCGTCGCCGTCCTCCCAGCGCCGCCTCGAGCTCGTCATTGCCTTGCTTCGCCTCCTGGCATGCAACAACAGCGTCCACTTCGTCCCTCGTTGGCCTTCGACTCCCTGCACGAGCTTCGTTTTTCGTCATGGACGTGGGGTAGCTGCTGAACCTCGCCATGGTTCTGTCCAACGCCGCAAGTCCGACGCCAGGAGCACCTCAAGTTCGACTACATGTAACAGCAAGTACCACTACGGCCGGAGACCTCGGATCCGTCAAGTACCCTTTGGATGCGCCAAGTTCCACGACGCCGCATAAGTTTCTTCTTGAACGTGTATGACTACGCAGATTCGCCAAGTACCACGATGACCGTGTACCAATACCGTCGACCCTCGAAGACCCGTGGACGTCAAGTCCCTCGCCGTGACCCTGAACATCTACGAAACGTGAACCACTACTTCCACTACCATCGCCGTGTACCACTACTTCCACTACGACCCGAGAACGTCTACTTCCACTACCGAAACGTGAACAACTACTTCCTCTACGAACTCGGTCCGCTTCGAAAATGCATGCTTCGAAGGTATAACCGCCGAGAACGACCGCCCACAAACGAATGCATGTTGATGAGATGCTCGTGTTTGCACCGTGCCCGTTTGCTTCATGCACGTTCCTCCTCGTTTGCCATGCCGTCGACCCGTGGGAACCCGGTATCCGGGATCACCCCACCATCTTTTGCATGTTCTGCACATCCACACTTTCCTTTGCACCGGCATCTCAATCGAGCTACCGGAACCGATATGTTGCCGTGGCATCATTTTTGGATTCGTTGCCGTGGCACCCCTTTCTTCCACGACAGTGACAAATGCTTCATCATGCTCATGTCAACTTTTCATAATATTGCTTAAAACTTGCATATGTCATCCGCATCATGATAACAACAATTAAAATGTTTAAAATTGTTGTTGCATTAAATTGCTAAATGCATATGGGGATTTACCGGATTTGTTGTTTTTATGTCCGGCCCCATTTAAATTGTTTAGATGGTATAGTTTTGTTATGCTTCACCTCTTGCCATGTTTAACAACATTTAATATTGTTGAGTACCTAAACGAGATTAAACTAAATTGTTGATGTGGTGTTTCGTCAATATGCAACTCGTTGCATATTGGGCTCCATTTAACTTGTAGTTTTGTTTGTGCATATTGCCATGCCATGCTATTTAAACCGGACATGCATCATACTTGGTTGTGCATCATGCCATGTTTGTTCTTGTTGGTTTACCATGTTGTTTGTTTCTTTCCGGGTTGCTTCTCTCGTTAGCTTCGGTTTCGTGCCGGAGTTGTGAGGATTCGTTCGACTACGTCCGTTGGTCTTCTTCATGGACTCGTTCTTCTTCCTTGCGGGATTTCAGGCAAGATGACCATACCCTCGAAATCACTTCTATCTTTGCTTGCTAGATGCTCGCTCTTTTGCTATGCCTATGCTACGATGCCTACCACTTGCTGTATCATGCCTCCCATGTTGCCATGTCAAGCCCCTAACCATCCTTTCCTAGCAAACCGTTGTTTGGCTATGTTACCACTTTGCTCAGCCCCTCTTATAGCATTGTTAGTTGCAGGTGAAGATGAAGTTTGTTCCTTGTTGGAACATGGAGATGTTGTTACTTGTTGGAACATGCTTACTTGTTGGGATATCACAATATATCTTATTTAATTAATGCATCTATATACTTGGTAAAGGGTGGAAGGCTCGGCCTTATGCCTGGTGTTTTGTTCCACTCTTGCCACCCTAGTTTCCGTCATACCGGTGTTATGTTCCTTTATTTTGCGTTCCTTACACCGTTGGGTGATTTATGGGACCCCCTTGACAGTTCGCTTTGAATAAGACTCCTCCAGCAAGGCCCAACCTTGGTTTTACCATTTGCCACCTAAGCCTTTTTCCCTTGGGTTCTGCAGACTCAAGGGTCATCTTTATTTTACCCCGGCCGGTGCTCCTCTGAGTGTTGGTCCAAACTAGAGCACCGTCTTGGGACCATTCCTTGGCAACTTGGATTACGTCGGTACCATGACGCTTAGCTTATCCGGTGTGCCCCGAGAACGAGATATGTGCAGCTCCTATCGGGATTTGTCGGCAGTGGGTGGTCTTGCTGGTCTTGTTTTACCATTGTCGAGATGTCTTGTAGTCCGGGATTCCGAGTCGATCGGTCTTCCCGGTATAAGGAATATCCTTCGTTGACCGTGAGAGCTTATCATGGGCTAAGTTGGGACACCCTGCAGGTATTATCTTTCAAAGCCGTGCCGCGGTTATGAGGCAGATGGGAATTTGTTAATGTCCGTTGTAGAAAACCCGGTTGACCTTAATTAAAATACACCAACCGCAAGTGTAACCGTGATGGTCTCTTCTCGGCGGAGTCCGGGAAGTGAACACGGTGTTGGAGTTATGTTTGACGTAAGTAGTTTCAGGATCACTTCTTGATCGCTACTAGCTTCACGACCGTGCCTTGCTCCTCTTCTCGCTCTCTTTTGCGAATGTAGCCACCAGATATGCTAGTCGCTTGCTGCAGCTCCACCTCACTACCTTCTCCTACCCATAAGCTTAAATAGTCTTGATCTCGCGGGTGTGAGATTGCTGAGTCCCGTGACTCACGAGATACTTCAAAACCAGTGTGCAGTGCCGATGAAACCGTGCAGGTGGCGATCCGAGCTTAAGGAGGAGCTCGATGAAGATCTTGTTCATTGTGTTGTTTCGTTTCAGCTTGATCAAGAGTGGAGCCAGCTTGGGACGATCGGGATCTGTGTAGCATTTGGGGTAGTCTTCTTTTATTTTGGTTCCGTAGTCGGACCTTGATTGTATCTGTATGATGTAATGCTTAACTCATGTATTGTGTGAAGTGGCGATTGTAAGACAACTATGTATCTCTTTCCCTTATGTATTACATGGGTTGTGTGAAGATTACCTCACTTGCGACATTGCTTTCAAATTCGGTTATGCCTCTAAGTCGTGCTTTGACACGTGGGAGATATAGCCGCATCGAGGGCGTAACAATACCTCTTCGAACTTTTTGCTACTTGTTCCCAAAGGTGGAGAATTAGTAAAGATCATTAGGCTTCGAGAGAGAGTGCTCTTGCTTTTTCTCATTTGGTTTCTTGAGTTTCGTGCTACTTTGAGATACTTTTGTTTGGTGCTTGTATGAGACCACGTTAGTTTGTGCTTGATCATACCATCCTTTGATGCTATGCTTGCTTAAATATCTATTCATATGCTCTTTGTATGATCATTCACTTGTTTTGTTGGTGACGAGTGCTTATTACGTTGCGATCATATCATTTTGAGCACTCCACCAAGATGTATGTGACATGGAAGAGTGACTTATGATCCTAATCGATCGTGCATTTGCATTCAAACGCAAAGTTTTAATAATGCACCAATTTAGGGGCAGCTCTTGCTTATCACATACTTCTTAAAGAGACGGTGCATTTAAATTATTATATCATTTGTCAAATCTTTGACCTATATGTAGTCATCAACTACCAAAAAGGGGAGATTGAAAGTGCAACTAATCCCCGGGTGGTTTTGGTAACTAATAACAACATATAAGTCATTGATCTAATGCTCATTGGTAATTGATTTTAGAGAAGATCAATGATTGGTATGGCAAGGACTAGTGATTGTGGACCCCTCAAAATGCTAAGGACAAGAATTGGCAAAGATCCAAGACTCTACATTTTTGGTTAAGTGATCCAAGATCACATTGAGTCCATAGAAAAGCCAATACTATTAAAAGGGGATGAGGTTTTGATCATGACTCAATTGCTCAAGTGCTTAGTGATATTGCTCCAAAAAATCCTCAAACACTTCTCCACATCACATCTATCCAAAATCCTAAAGTGTCATCTCGGTCCCACTAAAAATCTCTATTTTGGGCTCATCGACTTGATCACATACACTATCTAAGCCAAACCCTAGCATTTAGGTTCTACCGATATGGATCTCGGTCTCACCGAGATGGCGTGACCAAGTTTCTGTTGTGAAGTTGCTTCATTTCGGAATTACCGAGATGAAATGATCGGAACTACCGAAATGAGATCTTTGCCCTAGACATTGCACTTCGGTCGCCCCGAGATGTTCTGATCGGTCTCACCGAGGTTTTGGTCTAGTGTCACCGAGTTGAATCAAAGACTTGTAACGATTGGATCTTTGGGTGAAGGCTATATATACCCATGCACCCCCACTTACTCTCTAGAGAGCCATCAAAACGAACCACCACTTCCACTACTAATTTTCTAAGAGAGAACCACCTACTCATGTGTTGAGATCAAGAGAGTGTTGGGGATACTATCATTTGAAGCGCAAGAGCAAGGAGTTCATCGTTAAGAACACCATCTATTACCTTTTGAAGAGTGGTGTCTCCTAGATTGGTTAGGTGTCACTTGGGAGCCTCCAAGAGATCGTGGAGTTGAACCAAGGAGATTTTAAGGGCAAGGAGATCGCCTACGTCGTGTAGATCTACCCAAGTGAGGCTAGTCTGTCATGGGTGTAATCCATGATGGAATAGACAAGGTTACTTCTTCATGCGTTTCCACGCTCGTCAGCTTGTACAATGAAATGATCGAAATTTTCATAAATATATAATCACATGGTACATTTTAAATTTCCATAAACATAAAATACATTAGTGGGTTATCAAAAGAAATCTCATATATAGTCGATGAAACCATAAATGTATACAAATTAGCTTAGTACAACAACGTACATAGTAAATACATCTAATTAGTACTGGAGGACATATGATAATTAAGCATTACTCCCTCTGTTCCTAAATATAAGACATTTTGGTAGTTCCACTGAATACATGGTGAAATTGTCGGATTTTGGGTTCCGGCAAAACCCTTGAGGTTCGAACACTGGGGTGCACATGAAGATCGCTCTCGCAACAATCACAAGGCCTAGCTCGACGAACCCAAAGAACGAGAGACACAAGATTTTATACTGGTTCGGGCCACTGATGTGGTGTAATACCCTACTCCAGTGTGGTGTGGTGGATTGCCTCTTGGGCTGAGGATGAACAGTTACAAGGGAAGAACAACCTCCTGAGGAAAGGTGTTCTTGTGCTTGGTGAACTTGTGTGGTTGAGGATGATCTGAATGATCCATCCAGATCCCCCCCCCCCTATGGTGGTGGCTAGTCCTATTTATAGAGGCCCTGGTCCTCTCCCCAAATATTGAGCGGGAAGGGATCCAACAACGGCCAAATTCGGAGGAGGACAACTAGTACAAGTTATCTTGGCTAAAGGTGGTCTTCACCTGCCAAAGGCTCTGGTGGTGACGCCGTCTTGGGCTCCACGGTGACCTCCGTCCTGCCGTCCTGCTCGTCTTGGTCTTGTTGCACCGATATGGAAACCTTTGCCTGATGCCTCGGGACTCCTCGCCTGCACTTGCCTCTTTAGCACCAAAGAGGAAACGAGGACACTATGCGCGCTGGCGCCTGCCTGGCGCCCGCCTGGCTCCAGTCATCATGGCTTGGGTCACAGGAATCTCACGAGGTGTCCCTTGCCTTGATCTATCTGCCCCTCGCGAGTCGGCCTGGTGAGGCTACCTCGAGGAGGCCTTGTGCCGTCCGCCTTGCAAGGCTTGGCCCCTCACGAGGGTCTTGAGTGTTTGCTGGTGAGGATGGGCCGTACAGGGCCGCTGGTGGAGCCACACTGTGGGCTGCACGCAGGCAAGTCTGGGGAACCCCGTTCCCAGGACACCGACAGTATCCCCCAGGACCACGGCGTGCTCGAACTTGGCTTCGAGGCGAAGCCAAAGGGAAAGTGCAGAGCGCCGCGGGCCCTAACAGCCTGTGGCCCCGCTTGACGCGTGGCGATTGATTGGACGTGGGCGTCTCTGCTTCCCCATGCTGCCTCGGCAAGTGCCCGACTTGACGAGTCCCTGCTGCATGCAGAGAAAAATCATCATTACCTATGATCGTGGGGATCGCCGGTTGGCCTTCTCCCGCTATAAATGAGAGGGGGCGGAGCCCCCGTCGCTCATCTCTTCCTGCTCTGCTCGCTTCTTCTTCCTTGCTTCATTATTAGTAGCGACTCCCATGGCGCCTACGAAGAGGTTCTCGGACGCAGAGAAGGGGAAGGCCCGCCAGGAGGGGCTCGGCTCTCCGTCGCCCAAGAGGGGGTGCGGCCGTCCCCGCAAGCTCACCGCGACCCCCATCGTGCCCTCGCGGCCGCGATGGCGCCTCTTCGCGTGGTGGGAGTCGCCCAGATCGTGGCAGCCCCGTCGATGAAGGGAGGCGCGCCATGGTTTCACGGCCTCCCCGGCCGTGCTTCCAATCGGCGGAGGTGCTGCCGGAGTTCGTCGTGTGGTCGGAGAACCCGGCCGACACCTGGCTTCATCTCCCACGCTTTTTCTCCGGCGAGCTGCCGGCCACGGGTCCAGGCGGGCTCTGGCTGCAGGCGGACGGCTGTTGCAGCAACGCTTCATGGGTCGCGGTTGAGATCTCTGTCGCAGGCAATGCAGTCCTAGCTCGCGGCTGGCAGACGTTTGCCCGCGCGTGCGGTCTGGGCACGCGGTGCACCCGCCACTTCAAGTACGACGACAACGCGACCCTCTACGTGAGGGTGTTCGGAGAAGACGGCCGCCGCGTCGGCTGCTGCCCCGAGGACAACGACGGCGGTGAGGTGCTTGGCCTTGGTGACGGTTGAGACAAGGGTGAGGGTGGTCTTGCCTTCGGCGCTGGCCGCTGCTCGCCCGGCTACAGTGATTCTCCCTCCAGCAACAGCTCCAGCAGCGGCGGCTACGACCAGCCGCCGCGCCCGCTTCGAGGGTGGCAGCAGGTCGTCTCATCACCACGCCCCAGTGAAGAGCGAGGAGGGGTCCGGCTGAGCTCAAGAGAGCGCCATGGGTCCATCCTCGCGAGCTGCTGCAGGGGCACGCGTCACTTTTTTCGTTCTTTCTTTTCTTCCTGCAGTAAGAGAGAGACAAGTATGGGGCCCCGTAGGGGCGTGCAACGAACCATGGTTTCCAAGTTGCTATGCTATGTTTATTGTTCCTATTTCACATTGTAGCATCAACGTTTATATAGGCGCGTAGAGATAACTTAGCTTGACACACTCGAAGTAGTTTTCGCCTCATGAGGCGCGCATCTCCCAGTACCTGGCGAGGCCTCTTTGTCCTGGGAGGCGTCTAGGAACTACAAAAACTCGTTAGGAAACTCTTGTTCTTCCGAACCCTGGTCGCAGGCGCCGCTGGCCACGATACAACGCTTTGCATCGCGGTGCCCGAGGGGCACGGATTGAGAGAAGTTCACCAGCTTATGAGCTCGAACGAGGGTGCCTCGCGAAAAACAGGAAAAACCCTCACGAGGGCACCTGTCCAGCCCCATCGCGAGGCATGCGAGAGAGAGTACAGGTCGAAACAAGGAACCGAAAGCAGAAACGGAGGCAAAAGGCGATGGAACCAAACTGGCAAGGAACACCAGAAAGCAAATTTTCATTAAAGAGGGGCAAGCCAACTACGGAAAGCAAATGAAAAGCCGCGTCCGGCACCTAATATAGTCTTCTTGCCTTCTCACCAGCACGGAGCTAAGTGCTGCCACTAGGACGTGGGAGGGAGCCCCTGAGGCCCGAGGGTGGCACTCTTTAGACTCCGGGGCATGTACAGACCCACTCATTATTACGTGAGAGTGTCACGAGCGGAGACCTTCACAGGCGATGGGCCTTGCTTCACAGGCGCCGGGCCTTTCTTCATGGGTAGAACTTCCAGAGGTGCTGGATGTTCCGGGCGTTCTGGATAGGTACCCCGTCCTGCGTCTCCAGGCGCACGGCGCCAGGCCTGGAGACGTGGGCGGCCCTAAACGGGCCCTCCCACATGGGCAAGAGCTTGTGCAGCCCTTCCCTAGAGAGCACCCGCCTTAGGACGAGGTCGCCCACCTCGAGCGTCCTGGAGCGAACGATGCGATAGTGATACCGCCACAGCGCCTGCTGGTATCTTGCCACCCGGAGCGTGGCTTCACGGCGGCATTCCTCCCCCAGCACGAGGTCCATCCCCCGCATGGCGTCCTGTTGCGCCTCAACAAAATCCAGGACCCGCGCGGAGCGATGCTTGACCTTGTGAGGGAGAACCTCTTTTGCTCCGTAGACGAGGAAGAACAGGGTCTCGCCTGTTGGCTTGGTGGCGGTGGTGCGGATGGACCACAACACAGACTGGAGCTCATCGTGCCAGCCCCTGCCGCAGGCCTCGAGCTTCTTCTTGAAGGTCCTGGTCTTGAGGCCTCTCAGGACCTCCGTGTTGGCGCGTTCGGCCTGAACATTGCTCTTGGGGTGTGCCACCGAAGCGTAGCAGATCTGCGTTCCAAGGTTAGCACAATATGTCTTGAAGAGATTGCTACTGAACTGCGAGCCGTTATAGGTGATGATGCGGTTGGGGACCCCAAACCGTCTCACGAGACCCTTGATGAACTTGACCGCGGATCCGGCCGGGATGGTGCGGACGGCTTCTACCTTCGCCCACTTGGTGAACTTGTCGATGGTGACATTGAGGTAGCGGTAGCCCCCAGGCGCTCGAGGGAACGGGCCCAAGATATCCAGCCCCCAGACCGCGAATGGCCACGAGAGTGGGATGGTCTTGAGGCCCTGAGCAGACTGATGGATCTGTTTGGCGTGGAATAGACACGCCTGACAGGACTTCACCAGCTCAATCGCGTCGTTGAGCGCTGTAGGCCAGTAGAACCCGCTGCGGAACACCTTGCCGACGAGGGTTCGTCACGACGAGTGGTGCCCGCAGTCCCCGCCATGTATGTCAGCTAGCAGCTCTTTCCCCTATTCCCTGGAGATACAACACAGGGAAACGTCATTCGGCCGCTTCCTGTATAACTCACGTCCTGGATGCAGTACGCCGTGGCCTGCCGAGCCACGCGCTCTGCGTCCTCCTCCTCCTTCTCCCGCAGCATCCCTTGCGTCAGGTATTCCTTGAACTCCTTGGTCCAGCACCCCTCCTTAGGCTCAAGCACCAAGAGTAGGCGCGCTCCCGAGGTTGGACTGCAGGCTGGGGATCCCGAGGCAGGTGGTTGGGGGAGCTCCTCCCGAGGCAGCGCCGACCTTGAAAGTGGTGGTGTTGCCGATGGCTTGAAGAGCCGCTCCTCGAAGACGCCAGGCTCTTGGGGTAGCCGCTTGGATGCTCTCTTGGCGATGTCGTTGGCTTCCTTGTTGGTGCCGCGGGGCACGTGCTGCAATTCTAGGCCCAAGAACTGGTTTCAATTTTGCGTACCTCCCCAAGGTATGCCTCCATGTGCTCGTCCCTCGGCTCGTATACCTTGTTGGAGATGTTGACGAGAAGCTGCGAGTCGCCCTTGATGGTGAGGCGCTTCACCCCTAGGGCCACCGTAGCCTTAAGGCCAGCTATGAGGCCTTCGTACTCCGCTATATTGTTGGAGACCTTCTCACACTGCTGGAAGCAGAGCTACACGGCGTAGTAGAGCTTGTCCTGAGTGGGCAAGATGAGCACTGCTCCAGCCCCCGTGCCCTGGCCTGCAAATGCTCCATCGAAATACATCACCCAGCCATCCGGCGCTTCACTTCCGGGCGCGAGGGACCGATCCTCGCCTGCTTCAAGCTCCGGGGCGTCCGTCCATTCTGCCACAAAGTCGGCGAGCGCGGCTCCCTGGATGACCCTGGTTGTGCTAAACTCCAGCTGGAACACCTGCAGCTCGATATTCCACTCGGCGACTCTTCCAGCAGCGTTAGGGCTCCTGAGTACCCTCTCCAGGGGGTAGGCCAAGACGACCTTGATTGGGTGACCTTGAAAGTAGTGTCGCATCTTACACGAGGCCACCAAAAGCGCGAGCAAGAGCTTCCGAGGCATGGGGTACTGTGCCCTTGCATCCCGTAGTACCGTGCTGACGAAATACATTGGGTGCTCGACGAGGGCGGGTGCGTCAACGGGACCAGCGTCTGTCGGAGGTTGGGGCGCCTCCTGAGGCGATTGGACCTCCGAAGCCTGGTCGCCCATTGGGGCCTCGGCGGGCCTAAGGTCGCCATCCTGCTGAGCTGGGTCATCCGTTGGCGTTGCTGCAGCCCCCGCGGTGTCCTTCGGGTCTCGCGCCGCCCCGGCTGGGGGCGCGGTTCGGCGTGACGTGTCCTTGGCCTGACGCTCTTCCCGAACTGTTACCAGAGCTGCACTGGCTGAATAAGGAGTGGCGGCGAGGTAAAGCACCAGGAGCTCGAGAGGGCGGGGTGATGCGTCCATTTTGCATCATGCTTTTATATCGATATTTATCGCATTATGGGCTATTATTACATGTTATGTCACGATAATTATGCCTTTTCTCTCTTATTTTACAAGGTTTACATGAAGAGGGAGAATGCCGGCAGCCGGAATTCTGGGATGGAAAAGGAGCAAATATTAGAGACCTATTCTGCACAACTCCAAAAGTCCTGAAACTCCACGGAAGTTACTTTTGGAATTAATAAAAAATATTGAGCAAAGAAAGTACCAGAGGGGGCCCACCCACCATCCATGAGGGTGGGGGCGTGCCCCCTGCCTCATGGGCCCCCTGGCAGGCCTCCGGTGTCCATCTTCTGCTATATGAAGTCTTTTACCCTAAAAAAAACATAACCAAGCTTTTGGGACGAAACACCGCCGCCATGAGGCGGAACCTGCGGAACTAATCTAGGGCTCCGTGAGCTGTTCTGCCAGGAAACTTCTCTCGGAGGGGAAATCATCACCATCGTCATCACCAATGATCCTCTCATCCGGGGGTCAATCTCCATCAACATCTTCACCAGCACCATCTCCTCTCAAACCCTAGTTCATCTCTTGTATCCAATCTTTGTATCAAAACCTCATATTGGTACCTGTGGGTTGCTAGTAGTGTTGATTACTCCTTGTAGTTGATGCTAGTTGGTTTATTTGGTGGAAGATCATATGTTCAGATCCTTTATGCATATTAATACCCTCTTGATAATAACATGAATATGATTTGTGAGTAGTTACGTTTGTTCCTGAGGACATGGGAGAAGTCTTGCTATAAGTAGTCATGTGAATTTGGTATTCGTTCGATATTTTGATGAGATGTATGTTGTCTTTACTCAGGTGGTGTTATGTGAACGTCGACTACATGACACTTCACCATTGTTTGGGCCTAGAGGAAGGCATTGGGAAGTAATAAGTAGATGATGGGTTGCTAGAGTGACAGAAGCTTAAACCCTAGTTTATGAGTTGCTTCGTAAGGGGCTGATTTGGATCCATATGTTTCATGCTATGGTTAGGTTTACCTTAATACTTATTTTGTAGTTGCGGATGCTTGCAATAGGGGTTAATCATAAGAGGTATGCTTGTCCAAGGAAGGAAAGCATCCAAGCACCGGTACACCCACATACCAAATCATCAAAGTAACGAACGCGAATCATATGAGAGTGATGAAAACTAGCTTGACGATAATTCCCATGTGTCCTCGGGAGCGCTTTTCTCTACATAAGAGTTTGTCCTGGATTGTCCTTTACTACAAAAAGGATTGGGCCATCTTGTTGCACCTTACCTTATCACAAAACTATCTGTTACCGATAATTTCAGCGCTTGCAGAGAATACTGCACTGAAAACCGCTTGTCTTTTCCTTCTGCTTCTCGTTGGGTTCGACACTCTTACTTATCGAAAGGACTATGATAGATCCCCTATACTTGTGGGTCATCAAGACTCTTTTCTGGGGCCGTTGTCGGGGAGTGAAGCGCCTTTGTTAGGTGGAATTTGGTAAGGAAAAAATTATATAGTGTGCTGAAATTTACCGTCACTTGTTACTATGGAACATAATCCTTTGAGGGGCTTGTTCGGGGTATCTTCACCCCGACCAGTAGAGCAAAGAGTTGCTCCTCAACCTACTGAACCTACTGAAAATGTTTACTTTGAAATTCCTTCGCGTATGATAGAGAAACTGCTAGCTAATCCTTTTACAGGAGATGGAACATTCCATCCCGATTTACATCTAATCTATGTGGATGAAGTTTGTGGATTATTTAAGCTTGCAGGTATGCCCGATGATGTTATCAAGAAGAAGGTCTTCCCTTTATCTTTGAAGGGAAAGGCATTGACATGGTTTAGGCTATCTGATGATAGGGGATCATGGAACTACAACCGATTGAAATTGGAATTTCATCAGAAGTTTTATCCTATGCATCTTGTTCATCGTGATCGCAATTATATATATAATTTTTGGCCTCGCGAAGGAGAAAGCATCGCTCAAGCTTGGGGGAGGCTCAAGTCAATGTTATATTCATGCCCCAATCATGAGCTCTCAAGAGAAATGATTATTCAAAAAAATTATGCTCGGCTTTCTCTCAATAATCGCTCCATGCTCGATACTTCTTGTACTGGTTCTTTTATGATGAAGACTATTGAATTCAAATGGGATTTATTGGAAATAATTAAATGAAACTCTGAAGATTGGGACCTTGACGAAAGTAAGGAGTCAGGTATAACACCTAAGTTTGATTGTGTTAAATCTTTTATGGATACCGATGTTTTCCGTGAATTTAGCACTAAATATGGACTTGACTCTGAGATAGTAGCTTCTTTCTGTGAATCATTTGCTACTTGAAAGGATCGATATAGTTGACTAGAGGGGGGGGTGAATAGGCAACTAACCATTTTTAAGCTTTTCTTTACCAATTTAAACTTTGCAATAATAAAGGTTGTCTAGATGTGCAACTAGGTGGACAACCTATATGATGCAACAACACAAGCACACGAGCAAGCAAGGATAGGAACACAAATAAGCTTGCACAAGTAAAGGGATAAGATAACCAAGAGTGGAGCGGTGGAGACGAGGATGTGTTACCAAGTTCCTTCCTTTTGAGGGGAAGTATGCGTCTCCATTAGAGCGTGTGGAGGCACAATGCTCCCCAAGAAGCCACTAGGGCCACCAGAATCTCCTCACGCCTCACACAATGCAAGAGCCGTGATTCCACTATTGGTGCCCTTGAAGGCGGCGATCAACCTTTACAAACAAGGTTGGGGCAATCTCCACAACTTAATTGGAGGCTCCCAACAACACCACGAAGCTTCACCACAATGGAATATGGCTCCACGGTGACCTCAACCGTCTAGGATGCTCAAACACCCAAGAGTAACAAGATCCGCAAGGGATAAGTGGGGGGAATCAAATATCTCGTGGTGGAAGTGTAGATCGGGCCCTTGTCACCCAATCCCAAGCAAATCAACAAGTTTGATTAGCTAGGGAGAGAGATCGGGCCAAAATGGAGCTTGGAGGAACAATGGAGCTTAGAGAGAGAAGAGGTGGTAAACTAGAGGTTGAAGAAGCCCCTTATATAGTCGTGGAAAAATCCAACCGTTATCCACTTATTCAGCCCGTGACGCGCGGTACTACCGCTCGGTAGGGCGCGGCATTACCATGAGGGTCAGCACGGTACTACCGTGGCGGACCACGGTACTACTGCAGGCAGCACAGACAGCCGGACTAGCTCGACTAAGGGCAGTACTACCGCTATGCTGGTATTACCGCTCCCCTTGCGGTACTACCGCAAGGCAGAGAGTCACGACTGAGAAGGGCGCGGATGAAATAAATTACATCCGTGCCAACTTCCGCTGAAACTGCGGTAGTGCAAAAATCCGGCGCGGTACGGTACTACCGTAGCGCGTGCCAACTTCCGTGAAACTACGGTACTCGGTAGGAGGGCCACGGTACTACGGCTCAGAGGGAGCAAGACTACGTGGGCTCCGCGGTACTACCACTTAGACGAGCGGTACTACCGTGGTGGGCGCGGATGTAAAATTACATCCGCCCTACTACCGCACCGAGCGGCACTAGGCACAGGAGCAGCGGTACTACCGCTCGAGGAGCGGTACTATCGTGGCACCTCAGCATTACTACATGGTACCTGCGGTACTACCGCAAGTACATTGGCAGTTGTCAGATTTCCGCACAACCAAGATAACGAAGGGAAGCTCCAAAGTGCAGGGAAAGGAGGGACAAGTGTACGTGTTGATTCCGCCCTAACCTTTCCGGCGCGGACCCCCTCTTAATAGTACGGCTCTCCTACGAATCAAATCCACCAAAAAGAAATGTAGGATGACGCCGTCTTCAATAGTCTCCGAGGGGCACCGAATCGTCTCGAGCCTAGAGATGAACCATCTGAGGAACTCAAAGAATACGATTAGTCCGCAAAAGTATCGTCATCAATCACCAAAACACTTACGGGGTAAATATGCCCTTACAATCTCCCCCTTTTTGGTGGATTGATGACAATACGGGATTTGCACAAAGATACAATAATATAGAGCAAGAGCAAACCCCTCCTCTCCAAAATATAGACGGGCTCCCCCTAGATGTGTGCACTCTGGATGAATGCTTTGGACTGCATAGCACACGAACTAGGATCACCACTCCCCCTATATTTTAGAGACAAAGGTCCGAAGAATAACATCTAAGCAACATATATCACAATATAACATAAGCTTGCTAAGATAGATAGAGTGCATATATCTTACACCATAAGAAGGAAAAGCAACTAAAACGAGGTTCAAACGATTCAAACGAGGTTCAACCGAAAACGCAATAAACACACCAAACACGAACACAAGACTCGCAAATCCCTACGCTCTCTCCCCCTTTGGCATCGAGACGCCAAAAAGGCAGAGAGGACACCTACACACAAGGTGGCTCAAGTAGAAGGGAACTCGTCCCAACCCTCTCCGTCAGACTCCTCGGCAGCAGGATGGACTCCTCGACGCCCTCCTCGAAATCAGTCCACTTGTAGGCTTGCTTCGCCATCCACTCGGCCTCAGAGTGATGTGCTCCTCGAGACCCTGGACACATCCTCACCATAGAGCTTCAAGATCTTCATGTCCCGGCGACGACTCTCCTTGGATGCCACATGAGTCCTGTACTGCACCTTGGCTTGCATGCAGAAAAGAGTCTTCATCTTGTCCTTCAGCTTCGTGTCCCAAGAAGGCATAGAGGAGCTCTGGGAAGGCCTAGCAGCATGGCCCTCATCAACATTCTCGGCGCCAGCATCCTCCTCTCCAACAGCAGCCCTAGCAGCAGACGCCTCGGCACGAGTAGTAGTGTTGGCCCAGTTGGGTTTGACACGCAGATAGATGGGGTCATGGCGAATCCAACGAGGGCAAGGAACTCCTCACCAGGGAACATCTTCTCCCAAGTCCTCGAGATCAGCAGAAACCGATATGGACCGTAGATAGGCACCTTGCGGTTGAACACCGAATCGAAGCTCACACCACATGATGTGTGAGATATCAAGTGGCTGAGTCTGAGACACACGAGCCTCCTCGCAGATGAGCATCATATCCACCATATAGGCATGAACCTTGTCCTTGTCACCAATGCGGGGGAACAAGGAGTTGCGGAAGATGCGGTACATGATATCCAAAAAAGAGTTGAGCACCAATCCTATCTTGCCACTTGGAAGTGTTTTCTCAACATAGTACGGTGCAAGCCTGTCCTTGTTGGCGAGTCGGTTGGCATGGGGACGAACACCCACGGGGGAGTCAAGCCCGTCATCAGGAACTTGGAGCAGATCCATGAACTCCTTCCAGGTAGCAGTCAGCTTACGGCCATTTGTCATCCAGGTCATCCTCCTCTCCTCATTGGGGTGAAAGTAGACAGAAGCAAAGAACTGACCAATGAGCTCAGGATCATAGTCAAGGTGAAAAGAGATCATATGCTCAATGCCAAACTGCTCCACCAAGTCCAGAGCCTCTCCAAAGTAGGCACGGAACTTCTCCTTCCTCAAGTGATGCATGTCAATCCACTTCACATCCACATAGGTATTCTGCTTGTTCTTGATGACGCCCGGATAGACGTTGGTTTGATGCTTGTTCCGAACAGCTCACAGCCCCGATCGAGGAACGAGGGGTCACGTACGGATCAATTTGCCTGAGACGGACGTAGTCAGAATGGGGCATCTCATCCATGCTCTTGGCGGGCTCCTTGAACTTGGTGGCAGTTGTCTTGACATGGCGCTTGGGGGCAAAGGAGGAGCCCTCTGGTGCTTCACCGGGGTTGCGCAGACGCTTGGAGCTAGTGTCACGGCTGGGATTGGACCGGCGAGAGCCACCACCTGAACCACACACGCAAAGCACCAAAGACGCAAAGAAGATCAATGCAAAGGCCACGAAAAAGCACAAGAAACACATAGGAGACATATGAGAAAGTTGGCATGCGATAGGTGAGGCACGGTAGGACTGCCACTGCCTGCGGCACTAAAGCAGTAGTACTGCTCCAAACGCCGTAGTACCGTGCGAGGTCACGGTAGTACCATGGTTGGAGCGGAAGTAGAGATGTAGTGCCGCGCCATCGGGGCGGTAGTACCGTGCAAGCGGTAGTACCGCGCCATCGGGGCGGTAGTACCGCGTCGTAGCGGATCCAACTATCGATTTGAATCTGAAAAGAACCGCGAAACAACGGCGGTGCTACAGTGATCAGATCTAGCGCATGACAGCAATACACATAAATCCTATGCAATACTACACTCCTTCATCCTATTCTTGCAGAGATTAGGCCTATCAATCTCAAGAACACACAAGCCTCCCCAAAACCTAGAAACGCCAAACACCATCAACAAGGAGAGGGAATTGGGGAAAACCTGGGTCCATAGCAAGAGCACGTGGTGGGGAACGATCCCACCGGTCGGAATCACGGGAGGGCAGCCGGTGGAGGAGATCCGGCGAGAGACGCCGGCTCCGTTCTTGAGCAAGGGAGAGAAGGAGGCGACGTGGGGAGAAGGCAGCGAATGGGTATGGGGAGTTAGAACTCCCCTGCCCGTCCCTTATCCCCACGCCGAACCGTCATGGTAGTATCACGTATCATCATGATAGTACCGCTCGGGCGGAAGTTCCGCACCGAGGCGGTAGTACCGCTCAACCGGGCAGCAGTAAAAAATTACTGCCGTGAGGTTGCGGTAGTACCGTGCTCCCGCAAGCGGTAGTACGGTGGCTGGCTGCGGTAGTACCGCAGCTGGCCGCGGTAGTACCGTGAATTTCAAGTTACCGCATGTTTCAAAAACGAAAAGAGGGCCTTTGCAAGGAAACTTTTCACACACAAGAAACCACAAACTCTAGCACAAACCAGAGGCAAAAGACAACAAGAAACCACCAAACGACAAGGCCTCTCAAGGAGAGAGGGCGGTGGCCGAAGCCACCTATGTTTGAGTAGGATGGTATGGCACCGCGAAGAATTATCCTTGGGCCCATGACCAAAACTCGTCTTTGGAACACAAGTACCATAAAAAATGGCTAATGTGAAAGAGGTGATCGATTTATGCATAATGGGGAGAGGGAGAGTTCATTGAGAGAACAATACTCCCCCTATGTCCATGCCTACACCTAAACTAGACATCAAGTTGAGTGTGGTGGGGAGTGCACGGGCTCAAGTCACATTGCTCAAATCAATGATATTTAGCTCATGCCTTAACTCGCGAAATCTTGCTTCATCTAAGGGCTTCGTGAATATATCTGCAAGGTTATCCTGAGTGTTGACATACTTGAGCTCGATCTCCCCTCGCCTAATGTGATCCCGGATGAAATGATACCGAATCTTGATGTGCTTCGTCTTGAAGTGTTGCACCGGGTTGAGAGAAATCTTGATGGCACTTTCATTATCACACCAAAGAGGCACTTTGTCACAAATGACACCGTACTCCTTTAAAGTTTGCCTCATCCATAGGAGTTGAGCACAACAACTACCGCCGCCACATATTCCGCTTGATGGACGAGAGAGACACACAACTTTGCTTCTTGGAAGACCAACTTACCAAGGAGCAACCAAGAAATTGGCACCCTCCGAAGTGGACTTCCTATCCACTTTGTCTCCCGCCCAATCGGAATCTGTAAATCCTTCAAGCTTGAAGTTTGCTCCTCTTGGGTACCATAAGCCAAAGTTTGGGGTATGAGCCAAATATCGAAAGATTCGCTTGACCGCCACATAGTGACTTTCCTTCGGTGCAGCTTGAAACCGTGCACACATTCCCACACTCAACATGATATCCGGTCTAGATGCACAAAGGTAAAGCAAGGATCCAATCATGGAGCGATATACCTTTTGATCCACCGCTTACCATTGGGATCAATGTCAAGTTGGCACTTGGTGGGCATTGGTGTAGTAGCCGCTTGACATCACTTAGCTTGAATCTTTTGAGCATGTCTT
Source organism: Aegilops longissima (assembly GCA_021605205.1). Taxonomy (NCBI): domain Eukaryota; kingdom Viridiplantae; phylum Streptophyta; class Magnoliopsida; order Poales; family Poaceae; genus Aegilops; species Aegilops longissima. Next base: position 302,812,026 of record CM038677.1, read on the forward strand.
GAGTGTATTTGGCTTGGTTGATGAAGGTTCCTTCTCTTCTTTGTTTGATATCGAAACCAAGGAAGAACTTCAACTCTCCCATCGAAGACATCTTGAACTTGGAGGTCATGAGAGCGGCAAATTCCTCATTGAAAGCTTTGTTAGGAGAACCAAAGATAATATCATCAACATATAGTTGGCATACAAACAACTCCCCATTGACCTTCTTAGTAAAAAGAGTGGGATCGATTTGCCCCACTTCAAAACCACGATCTTGTAACAACTCGGTAAGGTGGTCATACCATGCACGTGGGGCTTGTTTAAGTCCATAGAGTGCCTTATCGAGTTGATACACATGATCCGGGAAGTAGGGGTCCTCGAACCCGGGGGGTTGCTTGACATAGACCAACTCATTAATGGGACCATTAAGAAAAGCACTTTTTACATCCATTTGTTGCAACTTAAAGTTGTGATGGGAAGCATAAGCAATCAACAAACGAATGGATTCAAGACGAGCAACGGAGCAAAGGTTTCACCGTAGTCGATACCCTCGACTTGGGAGTAGCCTTGTGCTACCAATCTTGCCTTGTTGCGAATGATGTTCCCATGAGCATCTTGCTTGTTCTTGAAAATCCACTTGGTTCCAATGACGCTGTGGTTCTCCGATGGCCTTGGCACCAATCTCCACACCTTGTTGTACTCAAAGTTGTTGAGTTCTTCATGCATGGCATTGAGCCAATCCGAGTCTTCGAGCGCCTCATAGACCTTTTGAGGTTCAACACAAGAGACAAACGTGTGATGTTCACAATAGTTTGCCAATTGTCTACGAGTGCTTACCCCTTTTCTTAGGCTTCCAACCACATTCTCCATGAGATGGCCTTTGGTAGTGAGTTTGAAGCAATCTTGGCGGCACGACGCCTAATTCCTCCTCGGAGGTGAGATGAGGAGGGTCACTTGATCATCTTGAGCGCCGCCTTGAGCATGATCTTCATCTTGAGCATGCTCGGGGAGAGAACTTGACCTTGGGCATCATTTAAGGTGATATCATCGCCTTGAGCACGATCTTGCCCTTGGTCTTGTTCTTGAGGTTGAGGGCCTTCACTTTGTTCTTCTAAGCGTGTGGGCCTTGGGTTGGTGATGGCTCCACTTGAGTGGAGCATTGTCCTTCTCCTTCGCCACAAGGGGTTCCTCAATGGGTAGGATAAAGCCAACTCCCATTCTTCTTATGGCTTGGGAGGAATTTCATCACCTACATCACAAGTGCCACTTTGCTCCACTTGGGAGCCGTTATTCTCATCAAACTCCACGTTACACGCCTCCTCAATAAGTCCCGTGGATTTATTGAGGACACGGTAAGCATGAGAGTTTGTAGCATAACCAACAAATATGCCCTCATGAGCTCTAGCTTCAAATTTAGACAAACGAACACCTTTCTTGAGAATGAAACACTTACACCAACACCCTAAGTACTTGAGGTTGGGCTTGTTGCGGTGAGTATCTCATAAGGAGTCTTGTTCAAGCCTTTGCGGAGATAGAGCCGATTGGATGCATGACAAGCGGTGTTGATGGCTTCGGCCCAAAAGTTGTATGGAGACTTGAACTCCGCCATCATGGTCCTTGCCGCATCCATCAACGTCCGGTTCTTTCTCTCCGCAACACCATTTTGTTGAGGGGTATATGGTGCAGAATATTGATGCTTGATTCCCTCATCACTAAGAAACTCATCCAAGGTGTAGTTCTTGAACTCGGTGCCGTTGTCACTTCTTATAGTCAAGATCTTTGCATTATGTTGACGTTGAGCTTCATTTGCAAAGTCGATGACGGTTTGTTGAGTCTCACTCTTCCTCTTGAAGAAATATACCCAAGTGTATCTCGAATAGTCATCCACAATCACCAAGCAATACTTTCTTCCTCCAAGACTATCAAATGATGGTGGCCCAAAGAGATCCATGTGAAGGAGCTCCAAGGGTCTCTTTGAGTATATGATAGTCGTGGGAGGGTGAGCCTTCTCATGAAGCTTTCCTTCAATACAAGCACTACAAGCACGGTCTTTGGCAAAACTAACATTTGTTAGTCCACGGACATGGTCCCCCTTGAGAATACTTTGCAAAGATCTCATATTGACATGGGCTAAACGGCGATGCCAAAGCCATCCCACATCAACTTTAGCCATTAGGCATGTCGCGGTCTTAGTGGGTCGCTCCGAAAAGTTAATCACATAGAGACCGTTTTAGACATGCCCAACAAAGGCTACTTTAAGAGTCTTGCTCCACAAGAGGGCCACGATATCAATGTCAAAGAAAGTAGCAAAACCCATGACTGCAAGTTGACGAACGGAAAGCAAATTGTATGCAAGGGACTCAACAAGCATGACTTTCTCGATCGTAAGATCATGAGAAATGACAACCTTGACGAGACCCAATACCTTAGAATGTGATGCATCACCCCACTCGACATCGGTGGGCATAGATGGAATCTCTTGCACGTCCACCACCATGTCCTTGCTCCCGGTCATATGATTTGTTGCTCCACTATCGAGCAACCATGATCCCCACCGAAGCAAACCCTACAAGAGATCAATGCTTGGTTTTAGGTACCCATTTGGTAATGGGTCCTTTGATGTTAGTAACGAGGGTCTTAGGAACCCAAATAGACCATTCAATGTACTCATAAGAAGAACCAACAAATTTAGCATAAACATGCCCATCACTAGCACGGCACAACACATAAGAGGGGTTAAAGTCACCGGCTATGTTCATGGGGATGACGTTGTCCTTCTTGACATTGCCACCCTTTGCACGGTTCTTCTTCTTCTTGGAAGCACCCTCTCCCTCCCTCACAAAAGTTTGCTTGAGAGGGGGAGGTTGCTTGGTCTTGTCATTCTTCTTCTTGCTCTTGGGCTTGGGCGCGAACCCAATCCCTCCTTGGCCAACTTCCTTTTGATTACTCAAAAGGTCGTTAAGGTTCTTCTCACCTTGAATGCATGTGACAAGGCCCTTTTCAAGTTGCTCCTTCAACTTAGCATTCTCCTCAACAAGATGCACATGCTCACAACAAGGGTTAGTAGCATTTGCATTATCAATCAATATCATATGAGGAAAGGTGGCTTTCTCCTTGGTTAGCTTCACTTGGAGTTGATCATGAGACTCTTTGAGACTAGCATGAGCACCCTTCAAGACTTTGTGAGCCTTGTCGAGAGTGTCAAAGTCCTCGTTGAGTCTAGCAAGATCAACTCCAAGCTTTGCCTTCTCGGAACTAAGCACACGAGACACAACAAGAGCATGATCAAGGTCTTTCTTTAATTTAGCGTGATCATCGCTGTGTGACTCCTCAAGAGCCAAACGAAGACCACGCCTTCCTCAAGAGCATTGGAAAGATCCGAATCTCATCGGCATAGTCACGACTATGCCCTTCCATCTTAGAGATGGTTTCTTCATGAGTCTCGATCATGACATTGGCTTCACTAAGTTGTTCCAAGAGAGCAACGGCTTCTTGGATTTCCCTTGAGTTTACTCATAAAGATCTCAAATTCATTTTCCTCTACATTAGTCCTCATGTTCATCAATGCAATCCGTCAAAGAAGAATGATTGATGATGGTAGTTTTGATGTTGGGGTTACCTTGTTGGTGGCTTTAGCCATGAGGCACTTAGCGGTGATGCTTTCATTGGGTGAACCAAGAGAGACACCGAGGAGTCATTGCAATGGCCACGGAGGCCATGGCAACCGATTCACCATCCTCATCATCATCATCATCCTCATTGTACTCTTCTTGAACCACCAAGGCTTTGTGAGGAGTCTTCTTTGGGAAGTTGCTCTTGTTGGGGAAAGACTTGGCCTTGTCCTTACGGATGAGCTTGCCACCATTGTCTTCCCTCTTCTCATATGGACACTCCGCAACAAAGTGACTCACATTGCCACAATTGAAACACGTCCTCACTCGTTGCTTGCCCTTAGAGCCACTTGAATTGCTCTTGTTGAAGTTGGGCCTTGAGTTCTTCTTGCTCCAAAATTGTCTTGAAGCAAGGGCCATGTGTTCATGATAATCATACTTAGTATCTTCGAGGTTGCTCTCTTCTTCTTCCTCCTCTCCATCTTCTTCGACACAAATCTTGGCCTTCAAAGCGAGGTTGGGCTTCTTTGCTCTTTGGGAGCGAAGCACCGCATTGTCGGCGGTCTTGTCCAATATGCTCATAGCCACAAACTCATCCAACACATCACTTGAGGACAAGGTGTGGAAGTCCGATCGTTGACGGATGACGGAGGACATGGCTTTGTGGTAGGGCATCATTGCCTTGAGAAATTTGCGCTTGATCCAGCTTGTCATCTGTGTCCTTACTTCCATGATCCCGAGGGAGACAGAAGCTTGGTTACTCTCGATAGAGCTCACGAGGTTCTTCTTCTTCCTTCATTGCAAACTCATCGGCTTCATCTTGGACCACTTCATAATTGAACGTTGAATGCTTGCGCTTCCTCGATACATGGAAACCACCTTGAGCCAAGCATCTTTGGCACGGAGTAGGGCCGAGATGAGGGAGGTCTTCGGAAGGATTGCTTCTTGGATGATGAAGAGAGCATTCTCATTGAATTGATGGTCCACGACCTCTCTAGGAGAAAAGTTGCTCGGATCATGCGGATAGAAACCTTCTTCAATGATTCTCCAAAGGTTAGTGTTCACATGATTTAAATGACGCTTAAAACGATAAACCCAAGAATCAAAATCCTCCTTTTATCAATCTTAGGTGGTGGACCGGCATGATTCAAATGAGTGGAAGGAATCGGTCCACCATAAACGGGAGGTTGCACATGGGCGAAGATGCCGGTGCCATTCTTACCACTAGACGAGGGGGCTTTCTCACTAGTAGCTTCCCCCTTATCGGAGTTAGCATCCGCTCCCGTGTTGGCGGGATCACCCACTTTCATGGGCGCGGTGGAAAGTTTAAGCCCTTCTAGGAATTCCTTAAACATGTCCTTGACCTCGCTCGTCATGGAGTTTTTCAATGTGTCCAACGCCACATTGAATTCCTCATGAGAGATCGAGGTACTCCCATCTCCCGTAGATGATGTCGGATTCGCACCGGAGTGCTCCCCCACATCATCTACGACGTCAACCATACTCTACGGACGGTAAAGTCCTTAAAAAGAGACGAGGCTCTGATACCAATTGAAAGGATCGATATAGTTGACTAGAGGGGGTGAATAGGCAACTAACAATTTTTAAGCTTTTCTTTACCAATTTAAACTTTGCAATAATAAAGGTTGTCTAGATGTGCAACTAGGTGGACAACCTATATGATGCAACAACACAAGCACACGAGCAAGCAAGGATAGGAACACAAATAAGCTTGCACAAGTAAAGGGATAAGATAACCAAGAGTGGAGCCGATGGAGACGAGGATGTGTTACCGAAGTTCCTTCCTTTTGAGGGGAAGTACGTCTCCGTTAGAGCGGTGTGGAGGCACAATGCTCCCCAAGAAGCCACTAGGGCCACCAGAATCTCCTCACGCCCTCGACAATGCAAGAGCCGTGATTCCACTATTGGTGCCCTTGAAGGCGGCGACAGAACCTTTACAAACAAGGTTGGGGCAATCTCCACAACTTAATTGGAGGCTCCCAACAACACCACGAAGCTTCACCACAATGGAATATGGCTCCACGGTGACCTCAACCGTCTAGGATGCTCAAACACCCAAGAGTAACAAGATCCGCAAGGGATAAGTGGGGGGAATCAAATATCTTGTGGTGGAAGTGTAGATCGGGCCCTTGTCACCCAATCTCGAGCAAATCAACAAGTTTGATTGGCTAGGGAGAGAGATCGGGCCAAAATGGAGCTTGGAGCAACAATGGAGCTTAGAGAGAGAAGAGGTGGTCAACTAGAGGTTGAAGAAGCCCCTTATATAGTCGTGGAAAAAATCCAACCGTTATCCACTTATTCAGCCCGCGACGCGCGGTACTACCGCTCCAGGGGCGCGGTACTACCGCGAGGCCGCGCGGTACTACCGTGGCGGACCACGGTACTACCGCGGCAGCAGCACAGGCTGGGACTAGCCTGACTAAGGGCAGTACTACCGCTTGCACGGTACTACCGCTCCCCCTTGCGGTACTACCGCAAGGCAGGGGAGTCACGACCTGAGAAGGGCGCGGATGAAATAAATTACATCTGTGCCAACTTCCGCTGAAACTACGGTAGTGCAAAAATCCGGCGCGGTACTACCGCTCCGGAGGAGCGGTACTACCATAGCGCGTGCCAACTACCGTGAAACTATGGTACTCGGTAGGAGGGCCACGGTACTACGGCTCGTAGGGAGCAGTACTACCGTGGGCTCCGCGGTACTACCGCGCTGGACGAGCGGTACTACCGTGGTGGGCGCGGATGTAAAATTACATCCGCCTTACTACCGCACCGGGCGGCACTAGGCACAGGAGCAGCGGTACTACCGCTCGGAGGAGCGGTACTACCGCGGCACCCAGCGGTATTACCGTGTACCTGCGATACTACCGCAAGTACAAGGGCGGTTGTCGATTTCCGCACAACCAAGATAACGAAGGAAGCTCCAAAGTGCAGGGAAAGGAGGGACAAGTGTACGTGTTGATTCCACCCTAACCTTTCCGACGCGGACCCCTCTTAATAGTACGGCTCTCCTCGACTCAAATCCACCAAAAGAAACGAGGGGCGACGCCGCCTTCAATAGTCTCCGAGGGGCACCGAATCGTCTCGAGCCTAGAGATGAACCATCTGAGGAACTCAAAGCATACGATTAGTCCGCAAAAGTATCGTCATCAATCACCAAAACACTTACGGGATAAATATGCCCTTACACTACTCATGTTGATCTCCCTAAGGAGAAGTGGTTTAAATATAATCCTCCCATTGAAGTAAAAGTAGTTGCACCTATTAAAGTTGAAGAAAAGGCTATCACTTATAATGATCCTATTGTTCCTACTGCTTATATTGAGAAACCACCTTTCCCTGTTAGAATAAATCATGCTAAAGCTTCAACTGTGGTCAATAAAAGTAATATTAGGACACCCAAACCCCCTGAGCAAATTAAAATTGAACCTAGTATTGCTATGGTTAAAGATCTCTTGGATGATAATATTGATGGGCATGTTATTTACTTCTGTGATGAAGCTACTAGAATTGGTAGACCTGACACTAAAAATAAAAATAGACATGTGGTAGGCATGCCTGTTATTTCTGTTAAAATAGGAGATCATTGTTATCATGACTTTTGTGATACGGGTGCTAGTGCAAGTGCAATACCTCATTCCTTATATAAAGAAATTATGCATGATATTGCACCTGCTGAAATAGAAGAAATTGATGTTACAATTAAGCTTGCCAATGGAGACACTATTTCACCAGTTGGGATTGTTAGAGATGTTGAAGTCTTGTGTGGGAAAGTTAAATATGCTGTTGTTCTTGTTCTTGGTTCCCCATAAGATAACTTTTGTCCCATTATATTTGGTAGACCCTTCTTGAATACTGTTAATGCTAGGATAGACTGCAAAAAGGATGTTGTTACTATTGGTTTGGGTGATATGTCTCATGAGTTTAATTTTGCTAAATTTCGTAGAGAACCCCGTGATGAGGAATTGCCTAGTAAAGATGAAATTATTGGTCTTGCTTCTATTGCCGTGCCCCCTAATGATCCTTTAGAACAATATTTGCTAGACCATGAAAATGATATTTTTATGAATGAAAGAAGGGAAATAGATGAAGTATTCTTTAAACAGGGACCTATTCTGAAACACAACTTGCCTATTGAAATCCTAGGGGATCCTCCTGCACCCAAGGGTGATCCCGTGTTTGAGCTTAAACCATTACCTGATACTCTTAAATATGCTTATCTTGATGAAAAGAAGATATATCCTGTTATTATTAGTGCTAACCTTTCAGAGCATGAAGAAAAGAAATTATTGAAAACTCTGAAGAAGCACCGTGCTGCTATTGGATATACTCTTGATGATCTTAAGGGCATTAGTCCCACTCTATGCCAGCACAAAATAAAATTTGGGAAAGACGCTAAACCAGTTGTTGATCACCAACGACGGTTAAATCCTAAGATGAAAGAAGTGGTAAGAAAAGAAATACTTAAGCTTCTGGAGGCAGGTATAATCTATCACGTTGCTGATAGTCAGTGGGTAAGTCCTGTCCATTGTGTCCCTAAAAAGGGAGGTATTACTGTTGTTCCTAATGATAAAGATGAATTGATCCCACAAAGCATTGTTACAGGGTATAGGATGGTAATTGATTTCCGAAAATTAAATAAAGCCACTAAAAAGGATCATTACCCTTTACCTTTTATTTATCAAATGCTAGAAAGATTTTCTAAACATACACATTTTTTCTTTCTAGATGGTTATTCTGGTTTCTCTCAAATACCTGTGTCAAAAGAGGATCAAGAAAAGACCACTTTTACTTGCCCTTTCGGTACCTTTCTTATAGATGTATGCCTTTTGGTTTATGCAATGCACCTGCTACCTTTCAAAGATGCATGATGGCTATATTCTCTGATTTTTGTGAAACGATTGTTGAGGTTTTCATGGATGATTTCTCCATATATGGAACTTCTTTTGATGATTGCTTGAGCAACCTTGATCGAGTTTTACAGAGATGTGAAGAAACTAACCTTGTCTTGAATTGGGAGAAGTGCCACTTTATGGTTAATGAAGGTATTGTCTTGGGGCATAAAATTTCTGAAAGAGGTATTGAAGTTGACAAAACTAAAGTTGATGCTATTGAAAAGATGTCGTGTCCCAAGGACATTATAGGCATAAGAAGTTTCCTTGGTCATGCCGGTTTTTATAGGAGGTTCATTCAGGACTTCTCTAAAATCTCCATGCCTCTGACTAATCTCTTACAAAAAGATATTCATTTTGTCTTTGATGATGATTGTGTAGAAGCATTTGAAATACTTAAGAAAGACTTGATTTCTGCACCTATTGTTCAGCCACCTGATTGGAATTTACCCTTTGAAATTATGTGCGATGCTAGTGATTATGTTGTAGGTGCTGTTCTAGGACAAAGAGTTGATAAGAAATTAAATGTTATCCAATATGCTAGTAAAACTCTAGACAATGCCCAGAGAAATTATGCTACTACTGAAAAAGAATTTTTAGCAGTTGTATTTGCTTATGATAAGTTCAGACCTTATATTGTTGATTCTAAAGTAACTGTTCACACTGATCATGCTGCTATTAAATATCTTATGGATAAGAAAGATGCTAAACCTAGACTTATTAGATGGGTTCTCCTACTACAAGAATTTGATTTGCATATTATTGATAGAAAGGGAGCTGAGAACCCCGTTGGAGACAACTTGTCTAGGTTAGAGAATGTTCTTGATGACCCACTACCTATTGATGATAGCTTCCCTGATGAACAATTAGCTGTCATAAATGCTTCTCGCACTGATCCATAGAATGCTGATTATGCTAATTATATTGTTTCTAAATTTATACCACCTAGTTTCACAAACCAGCAAAAGAAAAAGTTTTTCTATGATTTAAGGCATTACTTCTGGGATGACCCACACCTTTATAAAGAAGGAGTAGATGGTGTTATTAGACTTTGTATACCTGAGCATGAACAGGAACAGATCCTATGCAAGTGTCACTTCGAGGCTTATGGAGGACACCACGCTGGAGATAGAACTGCACATAAGGTATTGCAATCCGGTTTTTATCGGCCTACTCTCTTCAAAGATGCCTGTAAGTTTGTCTTGACTTGTGATGAATGTCAAAGAATTGGTAATATTAGTAGACGTAAAGAAATGCCTATGAACTATTCACTTGTTATTGAACCATTTGATGTTTGGGGCTTTGATTATATGGGACCGTTTCCTTCCTCTAATGGGTATACACATATTTTAGTTGTTGTTGATTATGTTACTAAGTGGGTAGAAGCTATTCCAACTAGTAGTGCTGATCATAACACCTCTATTAAGATGCTTAAAGAAGTTATTTTTCTGAGGTTTGGAGTCCCTAGATATTTAATGACAGATGGTGGTTCACACTTTATTCATGGTGCTTTTCGTAAAATGCTTGCTAAGTATGATGTTAATCATAGAATTGCGTCCCCATATCACCCACAGTCTAGTGGTCAAGTAGAATTGAGTAATAGAGTGCTCAAATTAATTTTGCAAAAGACTATTAATAGATCTAGAAAGAATTGGTCTAAGAAAATTGATGATGCATTATGGGCCTATTGAACTGCATATAAAAATCCTATGGGTATGTCTCCGTATAAAATGGTTTATGGAAAAGCATGTCACTGACCTCTCGAACTGGAACATAAGGCATATGGGGCCATTAAAGAGCTCAATTATGATTTCAAACTTGCGGTGAGAAGAGGTTATTTGACATAAGTTCACATGATGAATGGAGAACCCAGGCCTATGAGAATGCCAAACTATTTAAAGAAAAAGTTAAAAGATGGCATGACAAAAGGATACAAAAGCGTGAGTTTAATGTAGGTGATTATGTGTTGCTAGTCAACTCTCGTTGAAGATTTTTTGCAGGAAAACTTCTCTCCAAATGGGAAGGTCCTTGCGTTATTGAGGAGGTCCATCGTTCCGGTGCCATAAAAATCAACAACTTCGAAGGCACAAATCCGAAGGTGGTCAACGGTAAAAGAATCAAACATTATATCTCAGGTAATCCTATAAATGTTGAAACTAATGTTACTGAAACCATAACCCCGGAGGAATACATAAGGGACACTTTCCAGACTGTTTCAGACTCCGAAAAGGAATAGGTATGTGGTACGGTAAGTAAACCGACTCCAAAACAGTTCTAATGGCAATTTTTCTCCGTTCTGGAATATTTAAGAAAATAGGAAAATAAGAAGTAGTCCGAAGAGGACACGAGGAGTCCACGAGGGTGGAGGGCGCGCCCTACCCCCCTGGGCACGCCCCCCTTCCTCGTGGGCACCTCGTGCGCTCTCCGGACTCCGTTTTCTTGCATGATACTTCTTTTGGTCGATAACAATTCATTATATAATCTCCCGAAGGTTTTGACCACCGTACCTCGCGAATATCCTCTGTTTTTGTTTCGAGCTGTTTTTTGTCAGAGTTTTCAAGGCCAGGCATCATGTCATCCTCCTCCTCCAACAATGGGGGCGACGATGCTTGGCTAATGAAGATAGATCTGAAGAGGGAAGAACCCGTGGAGATCAACAAGGATGATAGGATCAAGAAGGCCATGGAGGATCAAGTTCCGGCGGCAGAAGAAGAAGACATCCTTCAACCTCATCAAAATCTTCTTACCCCAACTGAGATTGAAGCTTTCTAGATGATTGAATTAGCTCGTATACAAAACAAGTATCTCACACGTGAAAATATTTTGTTGAAGGAGCATATCACCACACTCAAGGGCATTATCTGCAAATTGGAGGATCTCCTACGCTCAATGTGTGACTATCCCTCATCACCACCATCTTCTTCATCAGCAAAAGAGACATAATCACATGGGTATGGGTACTCCCCTTGGCAACTGCCAAGCTTGGGGGAGGTGCCTGTCGCTGTTCTAGGAACGGGGGTCCCCGTACTTGCCTGCCTGTGGCCCACCGGGTGGCCAAGCAGCAGGCCGTACGGCCCATCTTCTTCAACAAGACACCTAGGACCCTCGCGAGAGTCCAAGCCTCGCGAGGTGGATGGTGCAAGACCACCTCTGGAGTGTCCTAGCTAGGGAGGCTCACGAGGAGCAGAGATATCAAGGCGGGGCAAACCTCACGAGGCTCTCGTGACGTGAGCCATGACGAACGGTGCCAGGCGGGCGTCAGTGCGCGCAGCGTCCTTATTTCCTCCTTGGTGCTAAGGAGGCCAGCGCAGGCGAAGAGTACCGAGGCATCAGGCAAAGGTTGCCATATCGGTGCAACAAGACCAAGACCAGGAGGACGGAAAGGCGGAGGTCATCGTCGAGCCCAAGACGGCGTCACCCTAGAGCTTTTCGCAGGCGAAGACCGCTTTTGTCAGGATAGCTTGTACTAGTTGTCCCCCTTCAAATTTGCCCGCCGTTGTTGGATCCCTTCCCGCTCAATATTTGGGAAGAGGACTAGGGCCTCTATAAATAGGATTAGCCACCATAGTAGAGGGCATCGATCGATCGATCGAGCAGTTCACCGAATCCTCACACCACAAGTTCATACGCACAAGAACACCTCAACCTTAGGAGGTTGTTCTTCCATTGTACTGTTCATCATCATCCCAAGAGGCACTCCACCACCACCACGCTGGAGTAGGGTATTACACCACAATGGTGGCCCGAACCAGTATAAACTCTGTGTCTTTCTGTGTTGTGAGTTCGTCGAGTTCGTCCGCAAGATCTTAGCGAGCTAGAGCGTAGATCGGTAGGAGGGAAAGGCTTCGCACGCACCCCAGAGTTTGAACCTTAAGGGTTTGCCGGAACCCCACATCCGACATTTGGTGCGCAAGATAGGGGTGCGCCATAGTTTCCCTTCCGTCGATTCATTGCTCCGTCGCTCCGTCGCTTCCATGGCGGACGCTCGTCGTGCTCGAGTTGAGCGTCGGGCTGCCCTCTCTGCCTGCGTCGCTCAGACGGCTCCCGTAGGCGGGCCACCTCGTCACTCTCCGTCTCCCGCCGCCAACGCTGCCACCGGCCCGGCGGGGAACGAGCAGCAGGCGTCCTCGCTGCATCCTTCAGTGCGGCAGGACGGCCGCACCGCTACTCCATCACTCAACCCTGCTGGTTCTTCGTCTCACGCGCACCGCGCTCCCATGGAGGCACGAGCCACGCTCATCACGGCGACCAAGCTCCTGCGTTACCACCCCGTCGACGACCTCTATGAGGAGTGGCTTGACCGCGTCGCCGAGCTCGTCCGTGCCACGGGGGGCTCTCCAGCGCCGTCCCACTCTCTGCCTCCCGCTCAACCAGCCGCGGGCGACGGGGCTCATGGCATGCCTCCACCGCCTCAACCCCAAGAAGGTGCCTTAGCACCAAGGTGCGCGCCTCCGCGGCGTGATCCACCATGCCCGGTGCCCGCGTGTGAAGAAAGAAGCTGCCAAGAAATCCCGCGGCCACGAGAAGCTGCACCGCGCCTCGCGCCACTCGTTAAGACCGCTACCGCTGCGGTGGCGCAGCGCGACCTCGCCAAGACCAAGCTCGCCTCGAAGCGGGCGCCGAAACCACGCCGCTGCCATGCCTTCACCTCGAATCATGAAGGCCGCTCGCCGTGCAAGTTCAAGCCGACCTGCCTCCTCGCTACGCATTTACACCGCCGACCTCGCAGAGTTCCTGCAGCTCTATGAGCTAAGCATCAAGCGCCAACGGTGACGACAAAGTCATGGCGAACTGGTTTCCCATGGTTTCAAGGATGGGGCCTGCTCTCGCTCTCGAACTCTGCAGACGGCTCGATCTCCTCCTCGATGAGATGCGCGACCGCTTCGTCGCCAACTTCCAGGGCACTCACGACCGCCCACCGGCCGCGGGCGATCTACGACGCATCAAGCAACAACCAGGAGAAACCCTCCAAAAGTACATCTAGCGCTTCAACAACAGCCGCCTCAAGATCCCCAAGGTCACGGACGAAGCCATCATCTCTGCGTTCTCAGACGGCGTCCGTGACATCAAGATGAAGGAAGATCTGGCTATCCATGAGGAGCTTTGCACATCTCAGGAGTTGTTCAACCTGGCGACCAAGTGCGCAAGAGCTGAGGAGGGACGCCTCTCTCTCCACGAGCTGCCAGCCGCAGGAGTGGAGGAGAAGAAGGCCAAGGCCAAGGACGTGAAGCGCAAAGAGGCAGTAGTGCCCGAAGGGAAGCCCGACACCAAGCGAGGTAGAGATCATCCTGAGTCGTCCAAGAATGGCCGACTGTTCTGTGCCTTCCACAACCTGAACACCCACAACACCAGTGACTGCCAAGAGCTCAGAGCCATACGGGAAGGACGCTACGGTCGACGCCCCGAGCGCAACGACCGGGCTACGGCCATGGAGGAGGACGCGGAGGCGGACGCTGGGACGACTGCGGCCCGCTTAGGAGTGGCGCGACCGCCTCGTGAGGACCGGCTGGCAGGACCAACCTCGCGAGGGCGCCTCGAGGGACCCGCCGTGAGGATCGCCTGTGGCAACACCGGTCTTCCCCTGCTGCTTCCACCAAGAAGGAATGACGACCACCACCAGACGAGGGGCTGGGGCTTCAGAGCCGCGGCGATCGCTTGTATCTTGGGCGGTGCTCAGCCCCACCTCTCAACGATCTTCAAAAGTTCGCCACGAGGTGAACGCGGTGCTCCCCAAGCTCGAGGCTGCGCCGCCAGTGGTCCCAATGTGCCATCACCTTCAACTCGCAGACCAGCTCTGCGCGCAGCCACCACCGGGCGCACTACCTATGTTGTGCTCCCCATTCATCAGCAATGTGCAAGTCACCAAGACTCTCATCGACAAGCGCAGGCTCAACGCCCCATCCGCCGACATCGCTCGACAATCTCCAAGTGCCCTATGAGCATCTCCATCCAACCAAGCCTTTCTCAGGAGTGACTGACGGTTCCACCACACTGATAGGGCAGGTCCGCCTGCCTGTCACCTTCGGGGAGCGCAAGAACTACCGCACCGAGCTCATCGACTTCGACAAGCAGTACATCCGCCAGACAATGCCATCCTCGTGTATCCAGCCCTGGCCAAGTTCATGGCAGTCACTCACCACGGTTACAATGTTCTCAAGATGCCAGGAAGCGGGGGAATCATCATGGTCCCATGTGAAGAGAGGGATGCAGTGTGCTCCCTTGAGCGCGCCTTCCAAGCCGCAGCAATCGACAACCCTGACAGCAGAAGTGAAGGCCCTCCGGAGACCATCCCCAAGAAGAAGCTGTCGCGCTGCGCAGGACCCCAAGAAGATGGCCTCGCATCAGGAGCCTCATCAGGATCAGCGCCCGCCCAGGGCGCCTCCTCCACCAAGATAGGAAAGGCGCCTGGCCTCCTCAGCAGACTGGGGCTCTCCCGAGAGCCTCAGACCTTGCCAACCCCACGAGGGAGGCGCTTGGGCACCACTTGGAAGCGTGCTTCACGACACACTTTCCTCAGGAGAGCACAGGGCAAGGAGTGCCCACACCCGGGAGTTCATCAACCAGACCCAGGAACTGCAAGAAGCAAGAGCCATGCGCGGCCACAGCCACTCACAAGGCGCAGCTCCCCATCCGAGAGAGGATGCCGGGCTGCGTGTCCGCGTCGACGTCCCAAGGCTCAACAGGGCCGCATCTCAGGAACGCTTCTGGCCATCACGTGTGGGCCGCTATGAGGGCCCACCACACAGCTACGCTCAGATGCCCTTCGCCCGCCGAGCGTGGTGTCGGCCTATCAGCCGCAACGCAAGCAAGTCCCGGCGGCTCAGAGGCCAGTTCCACGCCGCTCTAGAGGAGATGGAGACGGTTCGTGGAACCTCTCGAGCCCCCGTGAGCCTCCCGAGGCTCAGGTCCCGTGGCTCATGAGGAGCCATTCCTTCAACGCGGCTTCACTGCACCAACTCTACTTCGCCTACGTAACCGTGTGACATCTTCCAAGTTCGCGAGCCGGAGCGCCTGGCTGCATTATTCCTGTGCCACACGGTCTGTCCCCGTGGCATGTATCCCTTTGCTTAAGTCTTTAGCTTACCTTGTGGGGGCGCCGGGTTGCATCATCCCCAAGCCGCCGGGCTGCACCCAAAGTGGCATGTATCTTCCTGCATTTATCCAAGTCAATCTGCTCTTCATGCTTAACCTGCCGACGGCTATCTCCTGCTCGGTTGCCGCCCGCAGTGGGTCTATTTATCCCATGCAATCCGCTTGCACGTTAAAAGGGGGGCTCCTGAGCATCGCGACTCAGGAGCTCTTACTGGCTCTCCAGCCCTCACCCCGTGGCCTTGACGATTTACATCGCGACTGGCATACCAACAAGCGGCCGAGCTCGCCTGTGGCCGGGACCTGAGGATGTAGAGTGCTTGCATCTAACCGCCTTGTAGGAACATACAGTCACCAAGACTCAAGACCAGGTGCAACCCGCCTTGAGGTAGGGCCTCATGAGTCCTGCGCTAGCTCACGAGTGCCTAGATACACCTCACAGCCCTACCATGCAAGCCACGTGTTAGGGCGGGGCTGTACACGCTCTGGGGGCTCCTCCCGGAGGGGGGGCCCCATCCCACGCCCAAGTGGAAGCACCATGCTCTACGCTGGCTGTCGATACTGCCGAGGAGCGGCTATGCCCGTGCAGAAGCGGAAGCTCTATGCTCCGCGCTGGTGTAAACAACTGAGGGCGACCCCACGGTCGTGCCAACCTCAGGGAGCCCAGAGCTCAGCGCCCAACCTTACCGCAACGCCTCCCCTCGGGAGAGCCACGCATGGGGGTTGCGCTCGGGTCACGCCCAAGCGCACGCCACCTAACCAGGTCCCTCGGACCTGGGCATTGCGCGCCCATCCCGAGGCCTCGGCGAGGGCAGGTATGGGAATTGTTTGCACGTCAAGGGGGACTCCAGAGCATCGCGACTCGGGAGCCTAACTGGTCACGTAGCCCCTCACTCCTTGGTCCGTCCTGGTCTCCGGTCGGCCCAATGGCGGATGAGGTATGCGCGGGGCCGGGCTCTGCCGACGTAGACCATTAATCTATCCCCGCGAACTCTCCTTATATGATGTTGGCACGTCAAGGGGGACTCCTGAGCATCGCGACTTAGGAGCCTAACTGGTCACGTAGCCCCTCACTCCTTGGTCTCAGGCTGGTCTCCGCCGCCCAATGGCGCTTGAGGTATGCGCAAGGCCGGCTCGCCGACGAGAACGCAAAGCAAATAGGAAGGAAATTGCAAAACCTCGAAGCAAATATTACAAGCACATTGTTTTCACAATGCCAAATGAAAAGTCTAAACACCTCCACGAGGCCTCATACATGTCGCAGGAACGGAACGAGAAGAATGGCCGCAGGTCACCTCTAGACGTCGCCATCGCCCGCGGAAGGTGCTCCCTCGTGAGCAATCTTGTCTTCACCTTCACCACCAGCCGCAAGATCAACGACGCCGGACAGAGGAGCAGAGACGAAGCCATGGAACCTCCTTAGCAAGGCCCCCACCTGATCCTACACGGCCGCGGCGGCCGCCTCATACTGATCTTCAGCCACAGGCTCCAGCAGCTCGTCAAGGCGAGCATTGGGGTCACGGAGGTGCAGATGGCTGAAGACGCGAGTCAGTGGAGCTGAAGACAGGACACGAGCTTCTGCCTCCGCCATGGGACCGAGGCCGTCAACGACCTCCTCAAGCGCCTTCACCATGAGAGGAAGCAGCTGGGCGGGGCCGTCCTCGTCGGAGTCCAGAGGCTTCTCCAGGCCATGCTCATAGAGCGTCTTCAGCACCTTGCGAGACCTCTTCTCGAGATCGGCAAAGGCCACGCGATCTTCCGCCAGGACTTGCGCCTTGGCGTCATGATCGGCCTCCCTCGTCCTCATCTTTCGCTCCAGCTCTTCCAACCGGTTACACTCGGCGGCCTGCTTCTTCCCCAACTCCGCCAGCTCAGCATCATGGCTCTTGACGGCTTCCTCCCGGGCCTTCGTCTCCTCCTCCTTCGCTTGGCGGCAGCGCACCTCTTCAGTGTGCTTCTCACGCAGGCTCTGCTGCTCGCCCTCCAGCACTTGGTAGTGGTCACGGCGGCCTTGGCGCCCTTAGCGCCGCCACGATCAGCCAAGCTGCTATGCTCCTTGCTTCTCCTTCTCGGAAGCCACAGAGCTCGACCCAGCGCCACATGAACTGCCAGTCGGAGGAAGCTAGCCAGAGGCCAGCTCCAGACGCCTGCCACCAGCGCTGGTCCGGCCAGACATCCGCCCAGAAGCTGGGTCATCTCAGCAATGGCACGCTTCAAGACGGCAGCAGGAGCAGAAGGACCAGGAAGTGGAGATGCAGCGGTAGGAGGAAGCGACATCATCACCAGGGCTTGAGAGACCGCTGGTTCCGAGCAGCTGGGACCTCGTCACCAAGGCCAAGTACTGCACCTCCGGAGGCGGGGGCCATGGGGGCTGACTCCACACGGCGATGCTCCTCCTGGCCCCGCGAGGACGACCGAGCTGGGGAGATGTGTGTGCTGCTGCCTCCTTTCCCTGCGGACGGAGGCACGGCCGCCGTATCCTCCTTCCTCTTCTTCGCCGAAGGTGTCGGCCTAATCAACCAGGGGCGAGCATCAGGAAACAACAAGTACAAACAAGGACAAGGTGAAGCTTAAGACACTTACCGATCCACTGCGATGTATTCCACTGACCGCTTGGGAAGCTTGAAGCCCGACAGCTGCTGGACCTGAGGGGTAGGCGTTCGAGTTCCGGCGGTGCCAGGCAGACTAGAGACAGAACCGGAGCCCGCCCCAGGAGGCGCCAGGACGGGGGCGGCACCACGGGCCACCAACGACGACCTACCCTTCGACGGGATGAGGGGCTGCTGAGGGAGTCCTGGATTAGGGGGTATCTGGACAGCCGGACTATATCCTTTGGCCGGACTGTTGGACTATGAAGATACAAGATTGAAGACTTCGTCCCGTGTACGAATATGTAGATCTCCTCCCTTGTAACCGACTCTGTGTAACCCTAGCCCCCTCCGGTGTCTATATAAACCGTAGGGTTTAGTCCGTAGGACAACAACAATCATACCATAGGCTAGCTTCTAGGGTTTAGCCTCTACGATCTCGTGGTTGATCAACTCTTGTACTACTCATATCATCAAGATCAATCAAGCAGGAAGTAGGGTATTACCTCCATCGAGGGGCCCGAACCTGGTAAACATCGTGTCCCCGCCTCCTGTTATCATCCGCCTTTAGACGATAGTTCGGGACCCCCACCCGAGATCCGCCGGTTTTGACACGTATATTGGTGCTTTCATTGAGAGTTCCACTGCGCGCCACCGCAAGGAAGGATGCCTCGTATCGCTGTCAAGGACAACGCTGCCTCCGGGGAGCCCTGGCTGTCGGCCAAACCTCCGCTAGGCGGTTTCACCATGACCGCCTCGCTCGTCTTGCTGCTACCGACGATGACTTCTCGTCATCAAAACAGCTTCCACGCCGCTCGAACTTGCCGAGCAGATGGATCCAATGGAGCTCTTCCCTAAACGAGCTCTTGGATCGACGCTTGGGGAGTCGCCACGACTATGACCGGATTGGGCTTAAACCCAACCAAAGGGAGATTAACTCTCCGGTCACCCATCGATAGCGGTGGTGGAGGAACAATGCGCAATTCTTCCTCTATCTTGAATACAAACTATGTCCGAATTCCCGAGCTCTCCGAGCCGGATACCCGCTACGTATGACGCCGCCAAGCCTCGACCTAGAATCGTGCAAGGCCGACCTATCAGAAACATCCCGGAGCCCGAACTTCCAAGATCGAAACTCCCTGCCCTCGGTCTTAGATCGGGTCAGGTTCGGACTCAAATCCACCCACCCACCCAGATATAAGCGATCTCTCCCACATTAGGCAAGAGCCCCAGGAAATAGTACATCACTATTGGTCCAGGTTCCTCCTTGTAATGAACAAGGTCAAGGACTGTCGCGAGGAAGACGCAATTTCATTCTTCTGCAATAATTGCACGGACAAGGGAATCCTTAACGCCATAAGTTGCCGTGACATAGCACACATCGCTGACTTGGCAGCCATAGTACGGAAGTACTGTGCGATGGAAAGTGCCTGGAAAACCGAAACAAAATTTTGGGATAATCCGGCTCTGACTAAACACCCAGTCCGAATTAAAAGGGTGCATCCTCGTAAGTCGCCTGATTCAATTACCAAAAAGCAAAAGCCCACTACAGGGCCTGGAACCGTATTGGAGGGATGGCTTAACGGGCCCTGCAAAATACACGGTACAGCAGATACCATACCAACACACAGCCTTAGAGCATGTTGGGTACTCCGGCAGGTGGCCGAGAGCGGTGAGGATCTTCTCATTCAAAATACCGCAGAGCACCATCCCGTAGATTACAATACAATATTAACAGTCTTCAAGACATTCACCTCAAATAATAGGCGCAAGCGAACACTCCGCAACCTTGCCGAAATCTGCCAGTTGGCAGCAATGAATCCATGGAGCGACACGGCTATCACCTTCAATGCCAAGGATTTAACCTAAATTCGAACAACCCGAGCACCACCAGATTGGTCCTTAGTCCAATTGTGGATTACTTTCGCTCACTAAAGTGCTCATGGACGGCGGCATGACTAAACCTCATTTATGAAGAAACTCTTCAAAAATGGAAATAGACAGGAACCCATTGAGCAAAGCAGCACAATCTTCAGAGGAATCATCCCTAGTCGGGAAGCACGTTGCGCTGGGAAAATAACACTAGGTGTGGTATTCGGCACGCTGGAGAATTATAGGTCTGAAGAAATCACATTCCAAGTGGCCCCGTTCAGTAGTGGATACCACGCCCTTTTAGGGCGGGAGGCATTCACGATCTTCCAAGCCATACCCCATTACGGGTACATGAAGCTCAAAATTCCTGGGCCCAATGGAATCATCACCTAGCCAAGGATCTCGACATAGCGCCTCATACCAAAAACAAAAAAACAGCAAAGATCGCCCTCGAGGCATTATCCGAAGCCCTCACGGCAGAGGAGTTAACTCTGCTACGCTCCACCATGGACAGGGATGATGTGATACTCGACAATAGATCCAAGTCCACCTCTTTCAAACCAGCGGATGAAATAGTCAAATTCCAAGTCCATCCAACGGACCCTACGAAAACAGCCTCCATCAGTACGCTTAAACCCCTGCTAGGACGCCGACCACGGAGTTCCTCGCGAGAATTGGGATATTTGCCCGGCATCCTCGATATGCCAGAATCCCACGCAGGTTGGCCGAGCATAGCCTTAATATTCTAAAAGGATTCAGGCCGGCCAAGCAGACTCTTCGGCGTTTCTCTGAACCTAAGAGACAAGCTATGGGAGAGGAACTAGCCAAGTTATTGGAGGCCGGATTCATAAGAGAAATAAAACACCCGGACTGGCTAGCAAACCTGGTGATGGTACCAAAGAAGGACAAATCATGGCGCCTATGTGTCAATTTCAAGGACCTCAACAAGGCCTGCCCAGAGGATCCCTTCCTCCTCCCCCGCATCGATCAAATTATTGATGCTACCGCAGGACACGACTCATTGTGCTTCCTCGACGCATACTCCGTCTACCACCAAATCAAGACGGCGGAGTCCGACCAAGCTGCAACGGCATTTATCACGCCATACGGCCCCTTCTGTTTCAACACAATGCCTTTGGGGTTAAAACGCCAAAGGCAACGATCAACGAATGATTCGTATATGTCCGAAAAACAGATCGGCAAAACAATGAGGCATACGAGACGATGTGGTCATTAAAACCAGACACGTTGACTCTTTAATAGACGACTTGAGGCTCACGTTCGACAATCTACGAACATACGACATCAAGCTCAACCCGAAAATGCGCTTTGGCACCACCGAAAGCTCCTCGGCTTCATCCTCTCGAGCAGAGGAATTGAAGCAACCAGCTAAAATCCGAAGCTTTGTCACGCTTGGCCATCCCAATCGACCTCAAGCAAATCCAGAAATTAATCGATGCGTATGCCCTAAGCCGCTTTATCTCCCGCTTAGGAGAAAAGGCATTACCGCTTATCGCCTCCTTCGCACAATCAACACTTCGAAGCGATTTGACGCGTCAGCGCCGGACTGGAAGACATAAAGGTCATTCTGCCACCAACCCAATCTCGGCGTGCAAGCATCACGAACCAATGCTGCTGTACATAGCGGCAACCCATCAAGTTGTAAGCGCAAAGGTTTCGTCGTCGAACGAGAAACGGATGGACATAAATTCCCTTCAAAAGTCGGTATACTATGTATCCACCGTCCTCACTCCATGCAAATCACGGTACCCGCACTATCAAAGATAGCATATGCGTATTCATGGCATCCCGGAAACTACGACACTACTTTCAAGAGTGTTCAATTACGTAGCCTCGAAGTGCCAATCAATGATATAATAAACAATCATGACGCCACGGGCCGGATTGCCAAATGGGCCATTGGGCTCCTCCCGTTCGACATAACATATAAACCTTGGCGAGCCATTAAGTCGCAGGTATTGGCCGATTTTGTCGCCGAATGGACGGAAGCCGAACTCCCTAAAGAGTACGGCGCATACTCCAATTGGATTATGCACTTCGACGGCTCTAAAATGCTGGCTGGTCTGGGGGTTGGCATCGTCCTGACGTCCCCTATCGGAGATACAGTCCAATATGTACTCCAAATACTATACACAGACTCCAACAATGCAGCCGAATACGAGGCCCTGTTACATGGTCTCCGGATGGCAGTTTCCATGGGCATTCGACGCCTGGAGGTGCGTGGGGACTTGAACCTCGCAATATCCCAAATAAATGGAGACTTCGACGCCAAGGATCCAAAAATGGTGGCTTATCACAACGTCGTCCTCAAGATGTCAGCTCGGTTCGAGGGGCTCGAATTCCACCATGTGGCTCGGGAAAACAATCAGGCGGCGGATATCCTCGCCCGTATCGGCGCTAAGCGCGATGCGGTCCCACCAAACATCTTCTTGGAAAGACTGTTCAAGCCATCCGTGGTATGGGAAGGGGATGCCGGTAACAATAGTCCAGACCCGGCCACGGCGCCAGATACCGAACACTCTGACATAATCGGAGGCTCCGCCACCGAATAACACCTTCAACCCACGTAATAATGGCCGTCATCGCCCCATGGACTGAACCATTCCTGGCCTACCTAACCAGACAGGAACTTCCAGAGGACTAAAATGAGGCACGCTGCATTGTGCGGCGATCTAAAGCCTACAAAGTCCACGAAGGAGAGCTTTATAAGAAAAGCACCACCAGAGTCCTTCAAAGGTGCATCTCCGAAGAGGAAGGGCGAAAGCTTCTGGCAGAAATCCATGCCGGACTCGGCGGCCACCATGCTGCAGCCCGGGCCCTCGTAAGTAAGGCCTTCCGTACAGGATTCTATTGGCCGACAGCCCGGGCGGATGCACAGGACTTGGTCCAACGCTGCGTCGGTTGCCAGCTTTTTGCAAACCAAAGCCATATGCCGCCCATCGCCTCTATAAACAATCCCCATTACCTGCCCTTTGCGGTCCGGGGCTTGACATGGTTGGACCCTTAAAGGAGGAACCCATAAGAAAAAATACTTACTGGTCATGGTGGATAAATTCACCAAATGGATAGAAGCCAAACCCGTTAAAACGGCCGAATCCGGACCGGTGATAGACTTCATATCGGGGGTTGTACACCGTTATGGCGTCCCCCACAGCATCATCACTGACAACGGCATGAACTTCACTGCCGACGAGGTAAAACTATGGTGCAGCAACATGGGCATCAAACTCGATTATGCTTTTGTCTATCGCCCACAAACTAACGGTCAAGTCGAGTGAGCAAATGGTCTTATCATGAGCGGCATGAAACCCAGATTAGTGTGGTCCTTAAAGGAATCTAACACGCACTGGGTAGAGGAGCTTGACTCCGTACTCCGGGGGCTGTGGACCACGCCGAATCGCACTACCTCATATACACCATTTTTTATGGTGTACGGTGCAGAGGCGGTTCTGCCCTGCGACATAATTCATGACTCACCTCAAGTGCACATGTATGAAGAAAGAGAGGCCGAGCTCGATCGGCAGGACAGTTTGGACGCCCTCGAGGAGGAGCGTGACGTGGCAAAAGCGCTGCTCGCATTCTATCAAGAACGGCTCAAGATACCAAAGCGAGAAGTACGGGCCAAAACTTATAACGCTGGCGAAGTTAGTTCTACCGCCGGAGAAGAAAAAAGAACAAGCTCAAGCCCAAATGGAAGGTCCTTCATTATTAACCAAGTTCGACCAGCGGAGCGCACTGCTTATGGATGCATCGGACAATCGACTTGAGCCAAACCCATGGAACGCTACCAGACTCCAAAGATTCTACGCCTAGTGCCGGACTCTATGTTCGTCTCCTTACCTCTGTCCATTTTTTGCATATACATTATCTGTCTTTTCTCTCTTTTTTCTCCTTTCTCCTCACGGTCTTAAAAGGCTAATTTGTGTCTTGTCTACACAATCTTGACGCGTTCCTGTTAATTCAGCTAGGGCATAAGGGGAGCACCTCTGCGATTGTTACTGCCGGGTTAGCCGGATGTGTACCTCAGACTGGGTGAAGCCGAAAGCTAGCGTTCTTAAGGGAATATTCGGTCGGTGAACAAAAGATGACTTTTATTTATTTTTCCACTTGCCCCTGATGTTTTTTTACCCGCCTCTTCTCACAGTTCGACATGCACATTAGGGCATGCGTATCTGTGGAAAGGAACCCTTAACGGAACTATTCTCCCGGAAGATGTTTCTTACTATCCATGTAATATAACATAACTAGTTGGGTACTTGTCTGCTCAAGCACTTATGACCCTATACCTGGTCTCCACGCATACCCCGGTTTTTACATAACCGAAGGGTATTCGGATACACTCCGACTATCGGATCCCGAGGTCGGGCTTAAAAGGTCCGCCATGACAAATGATTTACAATCCGCTAGAGACATTCTACATGTCATTTAAATTACACAATCACTTTGACGATTAAATTCTTCTTCTATACCATCCAACGTGCTATCTAGCCTACAATCCTGTTGGGAATACTTTATGCTAATTCTACTTCGTGGTACACCAAACCGACGGGATCTTTTTCCATCAGCCCCACAGTCCGACTCGCCATGTGGTTTGGGTCAGCCTTGGTATACCGCTGTTTTCACCATGGCCTGTGCTTCCTCGGCACCTTGACGGCAGGCCGATATCTTCCATAATCGGAAGCGCCAGGCCCCCTTGAGCCCCATAAGTTTCCAATGCCTTCGGCAGGAGACGGATGGCCACAAGGCCTCGGGCAATACCTTTCATTACCGTCAACTTGTTCGCAGCGGTTAGAGAGTTCTCGTAGAAGATCACCCGCAGACCGGGCATCTCCTCCGCTGGACGACCCGTCAAGATACCTGCAGACACAACTCGTTAGTCGCTTCTTCATCAACTCTTTTAAAGTTCGCTCAAGCACTTATCGAAAATGCCGCGGCCGAAGCCGCTTATTCTCCTTCATGGAGTCCGGCAACCGGGCGCGAACGTCCTTCGCCCACACTCAGCTGGGTAATCGCGCCTTGAGATTATTTTTCTCCTGAATGACGCTACAGAAGCATGCGCCGCCAGCATTTAGCTGTCGATAAACACGCTATGCATCCTCGCACGGCGTCCGGATCTGCTCCGGAGTCATCTGCAACATCTATCATTAGATTTGCATGCATGCCGCATACTCTCCAGTACCTGCCATTCTATGCAATGGAAACAATAGTTACCAGCGGGGGATTTCTTAGACTCCTTTCCTACGGCAACTGCGGCCTGAAGTTGGGCTTTGCATTCTTCTAGCTCTTGAGACAATTGGGTATTCTTCTCTGTAAGTACCTGCACAAATAACGATCCTTAAATCAGTTATGCCAACTGTTTCAAGTCTCGGGGGCTACTGATATATATAATCATCAAATTTTCTTACCCGTATATCCTTTACATACTGATCCATGGCTCTGGCAAGACCATTTTGAGCAGCACGAATGTACGCGTCTCCTGAGTTGAAGGCATCAAAAGCCTCTTGGGAGAAACAAGCGTCACGGAGTACGGCCCGGCGACGCCTGTGATTCATGGCGCCCTCCACTTCGGAATTTGTAGCAGATATTTTATCCGCATCCTCTGTTGGAGGAGCATTTGGCGGGTGCCCCGTGTTAGCTTCCGCCTCTCTGTCCGGCCACGGAGCCCGGCTAGTAGAGGCGTGATCGGCGACCTCTCCGGATATAGTCCGGCGAGCGCTTTTCCTTCATCAAAACATGGGTGTTATTATGTTTTAAAATATGATGATCACGGAGTGAGGCTTTGTATAATACCTCTGTGTCGGCATCTCCGTCCGGACCGCCTTCCTTTTCAGCCTGCCCGGCTTCGGCGCCCCTCGTTGGCGATTCACCACGGGCTCAGCATGGTGTCCCGAGGACCTTCCCTGTAAAAAACTGTACAGATACGATAGATGAAGTGCGTAAAAAGGGATGATTCTCAAAGGTTGGGACTCTGGTCTCACTTACCTGCGAGGCAGGGATTAGCCCAGGATAGTCGGCTGTAATAGCCACCATGGCCTCATCGCAGCTTAATTGATAGAATATCCTGTCAATCAGCTCCACAAATATGTCTGGATCCTCTTTTAGGCCGGGTTCAAGGGACCATTCAGGATCCTCTGGTTGTGGAGGTAGGCTATTGATCTCCCTTACAGCCTTACGCAGCTCCTGCGATGAACGGGCAAGATAAAATATTTATTGCAAAAATGCGGAAAGGATAGGTATAAAAAGTGGCAGCTTACCCATCTCGGAGGATTGTACATGGAGAATCCGTCCCGTGGCTTGATGCGGAGGAACTCCTCTTCTTCTCCATTGTACAAACCGAACAGAATTTTTGCTAGAGCAGCAACTGAGTCCGGCCCCTCACGACCGCAGCGGGTGGCATCATCTTCCCCGTTGAAGTGCCACATGGGGTGGCCTCGATATTGAAGTGGCTGCACCCCCCGCATAATGCATATCGACATAACCTCTGCTATGGTCAGTCCTGATTGAGCCAACACCTTTATCCGGCCCATCAGGTATAAAACGTCTCTGTCATCTTCCTCCTGAGGGCTCCGTGGTCACCAGCTTAGGCGCTTCTTCAAAGGGGCATTATCAAACTCAGGAAGGCCAATCCAATAGGATCCGGAAGGGGACCTCCTCCATATAAACCACTCAAGGCCGGCCGGACGTTTTTCGGGTACCGGATAGGTATCCGTCCCGGCGATGCGCCATATTTCGCCCCGCCCACTTGATATATTGACCCCTCCGAGTACGGGCACAAGGCAGAATAACTTCTTCCACAACGCGAAGTGAGCTTCGCAGCCCAGGAACAGCTCGCAAAGGGCCACATAACCAGCGATGTGTAATATGGAGGCAGGGGTGAGATTATGCAACTGGAGGCCGTAAAACTCCAGCAGCCCTCGGAGGAACGGATGGATTGGAAATTCGATTCCCCTTAATAAATAAGGAACGAGGCGAACCTGCTCCCCCTTGGAGGGGTTGGGAAAGCTCTCCGCTTTCTCCCCGCCATTGTAGGTGGCGAGCCCGGCTCGAACGGGGACCATATACGCTGGAGGGAGAAATCCCTGGGTCTGTAGCTCCACTAATTGACTGTGCGGGACGGAACACTTCTTCCAATCTCTGGGCTTAGGGCTATGGGAGCGAGGTGAGGAGCTGCGCTGGCCGGCCATGTTGGAATGGATTTTTCCGGGCGCGCTCCGATGGATGCTCGCTGAGGGAGGATGGTGCGATTTGGATCTGAGAATCCCCGTCTCTTTAAATAAGCAGTTTGTTCACATAGCTGGGGTGGTAAATGTAAAAACGCCCTGGCCTTTCGCATTTGTTCGACATGTGGAAGATGGCCATTATTGGGCACGGAAGCCAAGAAGCGCAACATTTATGAGAAGCCGGACACTACTTAAACAGGTATTCGGAATTTGGAGAACCCGCCTTGCAATGCTGAAGACAATCTGCGTGCCGGACTCATCGTCATTGAAGCCTGGTTCGGGGGCTACCGAGGGAGTCCTGGATTAGGGGGTATCCGGACAGTTGGACTATATCCTTTGGCCGGACTTTTGGACTATGAAGATACAAGATTGAAAACTTCGTCCCATGTCCGGATGGGACTCTCCTTGGCGTGGAAGGCAAGCTTGGTGATATTGTCGGCGTTCTGGGAACGGGGTCCCTGACTTGCTCGCCTCGCGCCCGCGGCGTGGCTCAAAGGAGGCCCAGGACAACCCATCTTCATCAACACAAGCTCAAGACCTCGCGAGGGGCCAAGCCTTGCGGGCGGACACCAGGAGCTCCTCAGCACGGCCTCGTCAGCTGGCTCACGAGGAGGCGAGAGTTCAAGGCAGGGTACTCGCGAGGTGCCCATGACGCAAGCCATGACGCACCAAGGGCACCAGGCCGGGCGCCAGCCACAGCAGGCCCTCCTTTCCTCTTTGGTGCAAAGGAGCAAGCGCAGCGAGAGCATCAAGCAAAGGCATCCGCTTCGTGCAACAAGACCAAGACCAGCCCCAACGGCTGGAAGGGAGTCATCGTGGAGCCCAAGCAGGCGTCATCACCAGAGCCTTTGGCAGGCGAGGACCAACTTTAGTCAGGATAAGTGTACCCGCTCTTGCCCTTCAAAATGGCCAATTGTTGGCAGCCTTCCCGATCAATATTTGGGAAGAGGCCCAGGGCCTTCACCTATAAATAGGAGTAGCCACACTCAGAGTAGGGGATGGAAACGATCGGCATCCAGATCCGGAATCCAGAGAAAGACAGAGACCCGATCCTCAAGCTAGAGCGACGGGACACCACCTAGTAGTTCATCACACCCACCAAGAACAGACCCTCGCGAGGCTGTTCTTCCTTGTACTGTTCCTCATCAACACCAGAGGCAATCCACCACGCCACAAACTAGAGTAGGGTATTACACCACAACGGTGGCCCGAACTAGTATAAATCTTGTGTCTTTTGTGTTGTTCTGTTTAGTAGTTTAGGTTCCTGCGATTCGGCAAGGTACGAGACGGTGGAGGGTCGGATCTCCGTGCGCACCCCAGTGTTTGAACCTCAAGGGTCTGCCGGAACCCGAAATCCGACATTTGGCGCGCTGTAGGTGCGCCGACCCGCTTTCGTCAGCCGTTTTTCCCCGACCACCGCAACCATGTTCGATGCCCGCCGGGCTCGCATCGAGCACCGAGCCGCTTCGCCTTCCATGTCGCCCAGACAGTTTCGCCGGCGGGCGCCTCGCCGCTCCTCGTCACTCGCCATCAACGCCGCCATCGCCCGCGGGAACGAGCAGCAAGCATCGCCCCAAAGACTCGCCCATGAGGCGGACGGCCGCACCGCCACGCTTTCGCCACCCTCGCTGGTTTTTCGCCACGCTACCTTCGCGCTATGGAGGCCCGAGCGCACTTATCGCGCAACGAGCTCCTGCGCTACACGCTTGCCGACGACGTTTACGGCGAATGGCTCGACCGAAGCCGCCGAAGCTCGTCTGCTGCAGGAGGCGCCGCGCCGTCTGCTCTGCTGCACCGCACCCGCTTCGCTGGGCGATGAAGCTTCCTGGGCGCCAGCCTCCTCTCAAGAAGGCGCTTTGGCCCTAAGGCGCAGGCCCTCGGGCGGAACCTGCTCGCCAGCGCCGCGCTGCAAGAGCAGAGCTGTCAAGAAGTTCTCGCCCGCGAAGAAGCTGCCCGAGCGCCCCGCCCAACACGCCAAGACCCTGCGTAGCCCCCCACCGCGGGCGCAGGGAGGCCCACAAGACCAAGCTTCGTCGTCCGAGGCCCCCGCGCCACGGCGGGCTGCCGCGCTTTCACCTCCGGAAGCGCGCAGCAGCGGGCCCGCCAAGTTCAAGCTGCACCTGCCTCCTCGCCACGACGGCACAACCGACCCACGGAGTTCCTCCACTTTCACGAGCTGGGCATCGAGGCTGCCAACGGG
This sequence comes from Aegilops longissima, assembly GCA_021605205.1. Taxonomy (NCBI): domain Eukaryota; kingdom Viridiplantae; phylum Streptophyta; class Magnoliopsida; order Poales; family Poaceae; genus Aegilops; species Aegilops longissima. The sequence continues at coordinate 302,841,516 of CM038677.1, forward strand.
ATGAAAAGGTCACGCGAACTGGTTTCCCATGGCGCCAAGGACGGGCCCGCACTGCTCTCTGAATCGGCCCCAGCACGCATCTCTTCCGCCGAGATGCGCACTCCGCTTCATCGCCAACTTCCGTGGTACTCGCGACCGCCACCGCCGTGAGCGATATGCGCCAGATTGGCAGCAACCAGGGGAAACCCCGCAAAGTACATCCAGCGCTCAACAACGCTACCAAGATCCCTGTGGTAACGCCTCGATCTTGACGAAGAGGTGGTCGACGTCCGGCGCTTCAACAACGCTACCAAGATCCCCACCAGAACGGAGGAGGCCATCATCTCTGCTTTCTCCGACGGGCGGCGCGACGTCAAGATGAAGGAGGAGCTGGCGATGCATGAAGATCTGCACCTCCTCGAGCTGTTCAACTTGGCGACCAAATGCGCCAGGGCTGAGGAGGGCGCTTCCTCCTCGAGCTGCCCGCCGCGATCTCAAGAAAAGAAGTCCAAGGCCAAGGACGTGAAGCGCAGGGGCTGCCGTGCCGCAGCCAAACCGCATACCAAGCGGGCAGAGATCAGCCCGAGTCCTCCAAGGGCAGCCGGTATCAAGGTACCACGACCTCCACACCCACAACACCAATGAATGTCAAGAGCTCCGGCCGGCGCTGAAGGAAGGGTCGGCAGACGCCCGAGCGCAAAGCAACCGGGCTACGGCCGAGGAGGAGGAAGGAATGCAGACGCTGGAAGACCGCGTCCGCGCCAAGGGTGGCGCGACCAACTCGGGACCGCTGGCAAGACCCACTCGCGAGGGAGGCCGGAGGGATCAGCCTCATGAGGATCGCCTGCAGGGGAACACAGCCTCCCTCTGCTGCCGCCGCCGCCAAGGAGAATTGAAGACCGCCATCGTGACGAGGGGCTGGGGCTTCCAGAAGCGCGGCGATCGCTTTCATCCTGGGCGGAGCTCAAGCCCCAGCCTCTCAACAAGATCTTCAAGCAGTTCGCCCAAGTGAATGCAGTCCTCCCAAGCTCGAGGCCACGCGCTCTCGTGGTCGGCGCGGCGCCATCACGCTCAGCTCAGCCGACCAGCCTGGCGCGCAGCCACAACCGGAGTTCTCCGATGCTTTGTTCCCCAATCATCGCAATGTGCTAGTCACCAAGACCTCATCAACGGGCGGAGCAGGGCTCAACATCCTGTCCGTGGAAACATTCAACAATCTCCAAGTGCCTTACATACCAGCCTTCAGCCAACCAAGCCTTTCTCCGAGTCACCGACGGCTCCACGGTCCCGATCGGGCAGGTCCTCCTTCCCGTCACCTTCGGGCTCGCGATAACTACCACACCGAGCTCATCGACTTCGACGTCGCCCACATTCGCCATCGCATAACGCCATCCTTGGGTACCCAGCGCTAATAAATTCATGGTTGTAACCCACCATGGCTACAACATCCTCAAGATGCCAGAAGCGGGGGTCATCACGGTGCCCTCAGGAAGAGAGAGACGCAGGTGCTCCCCTCGAGCGAGCCTTTCAGCTGCATCGCTAGAAGACCTAGACCACAACAGCAGGAGGCCTCCCGAGGCCGCACTCCAAGAAGAAGAAGACATCGACCGCCCGGCCTCAAGAGACAGGTTCTCAGTGGCCCGTGACCGGCCGGGGGGAGCCCTTCCATCGCATAGGGAAGCGCCTGCGCCTCCTCAGCAGGCTCGGGCTCTCCCTCGAGGGCCGCCACCTCGCCAAGGTCTCGAGGGAGGCGCTTGGGCACCACGTGAGGCGTGCTTCAAGCACGCTTCCCCGCAAGCAGAGCAAGGCAAGGAGGGCCGAACCTCGTGAGTTCGCTGCCAGCGCCATTCAGCGCCACAGAGTCAAGGGTCATGAGGGCAGCCGCCGCCACTGCCGTGGCCCCCATCCAGCGAGGATGGTGGGCTGCGCGTCTCAGATCGACATACCAGGCTCAACCGAGCCGCTGCCTCAAGAGCGCCTGCCCTCGCGAGTGGGACGCTATGGTCCGCCCCACAGCCACGCAGGCGCTTGCCTTATGGCCTGCCAAACACGGCAGCAAGCACCAGCCGCCTCATGAGGACCATCCCGAGGCTCAAGAGGCCAGCACGCCGCAGCCCTCGCGGAGATGGAGATGGTCTATGAGGAGCCACTCAGCACTCTCCCGAGCCTCCCGAGGCCCCCGGCCTCGGGGCTCGTGGAGGATCGGCCTCGCAGCCCACCGAGTCTGCTACATCAACACCCCTTCGCCCCCAACATCACCAGTGACAACTTTAAGTTTCGCTTTCAGCCGGGAGCGCCTGCAGGCTGCATTATTCCTGTGTCGCTGGGTCCGCCCCTCGCATGTATCCATTTATTTCATGTCATTAGCTTATCCTTTGGGGGCGCCTCGGGTTGCATCATCCCTGCTGCTCGGCCTGTCCCAGCGGCATGTATCCTTCTTGTGTTTTCCTTAGGATTATGCTCTCGCCCACCATGCCTGTTATTTGGAGCCTTTTCCGGTGGCTAAATCTTGCACGCTAGGGGGGTGCCTGAGCATCGCGACTGTGGCTCCTACCGCTCTCCGCCCTCACCCTCCGGGTCTTGTCCATGGCATCGCGACCTGGCTTGCCAATGACGGCCGAGACCAGCCCGAGAGCTGGGACCCGAGGACGAGTTTCATTATCTAACCCAGCTTATGCTGCTAAAGGGGGGTGCCCGAGCATCGCGACTGTGGCTCCTACCGCTCTCCGCCTCACCTCTGGTCTTGTCCATGGCATCGCGACTGGCTGGCCGCGACGGCCGAGACCAGCCCGAGAGCCGACCCGAGGACGAGTTTCATCATCTAACCCAGCTTATGCTAAAGGGGTGTGCCCGAGCATCGCGACTCAGGCTCCTACCGCTCTTCAGCCCTCACCGGGTCTTGTCCATGGCATCGCGACTGGCTTGCCACCGACGGCCGAGACCAGCCCGAGAGCCGGACCAAGACGAGAGCACCGCATCTCGCCAAATTTGCAGAACACACTCAAGATAAGGCCCAGAGCCAGCGCAACCCGCTTTGAGGTAGGGCCTCGGAGTCCTGCATGGTGGCTCACGGTGCCCCAACTCACCTCGCAAGGCCTCTCGCGCCTCCAAAGCAACTAACGGCAGAACTAACGATCGCCACGGGCGAGCTCTTGTTCCTCTTGTGGTGAACCCGCAGGGTCCCTCCAAGGATCACGAAACGACTCGCCACGCAATCTCTCGCCGCCAAGGCACGGACCTAGCGCCGCACCAGAAGCATTGTCCCGACCTCGAGATAAGTCACCTCCGACACACTAGCTATCGCAACACCATCCCCACACTCAATGCAACCCCGTTAGCAACGCCGCCTCCTTTCACCGAATGATGGCTGCTTGAGCGCCAAGGGGACCCCGAGCATCGCGACTCGAGGCTCTTACCGACTCGGGCCGCCACCTCCGGCCTTGACCACGGCATCGCGACCAGATACCAGCCGACGGCCGAAGCCGCTTTGGGATCGGGACCGCCGACGCAGAGCATCAAGCCCTCGTGAGGACTAAAAGGAGGAAACTGAGCTAGAACGGGATGAGCATCTCGACCGCCTCACAATAAGGATCATATTGACAAACGGCTACAAACATCTTACAAGCCCCTGTGGGGTACATTCTGGCCTCGCAGAACAAAAGACGCTAATCCTAAGGAGTCCTATCTACAGGGACCACCGCGCACGCCATCGCCAACAAGGGCCACCCGTCCGAGCCAACCCCATCCAGATCAGGGGCGGCGACGACTGACGAGCCCGCCTCGCCCGGAGCGCGCAGCTCGGGGCTCAGAGCTGCTGCCGCCGCCTCCGCGTCTGCAAGAGCTCAGCGGAGTCGCTGGATCCTCCGGCGCCTGTCGCTCGGGAGCTGCCAAGGAGTGGTTTGGCCGCCTCGCTGACCGCAGCAGACCTCACCACCTCTCCCGGCAGCACTCAGCCGACGACCTCCGCTCAAGACCTTGAAGGACACCACCGGCACCATCGCACTCTGTGGATCGTGAGGGCGCCTCGCCCCGCAGACTCCGGCGACCTCGCCCAGCCTCGAGTCATGAAGACCTCGCCTGGGCACCACCGCAACCTCTGCCCGTCGTGAGGGTGCCGCAGCCGGGCGTACAGCCAGAGTCCTGGGTTCCCTCACCGATGACGGAGGCGAAGAAAGAAGGAAGACGAATCCAAGACTTAGGAGGCGCGGGCGACGTGAAGCACGAACTCCCGGCAGAGCTCCTCGGCGTGACTCTGTGGGGAAGACGACACTTCGTGACTCCGGGCCGGCGTTGCCGGCCGGGCGCCGGCCAGGAGTGCCGGGCGTGGCCTCCTTCAAGGCCACCAATTTGCGCTGCAAGGAAGAGGAAACCCGGTGGCGGCCGCACGCACTGTGGAATGGGCGCCTCGGCGAGCGCCCCTGCCCCGACACTCAGAGAGCAAGCCGCTTTGGGGGAGCAGGTCAGATCTCTTCAGAGCTTTTCCTTTTCTTCCTCGGAGAACCGCGGATTGGAGCCATGGCAACCAGACGAAACGAGGAGGAGGAGAGGCAGGGATAGACCGAAGGGCGCGCTGCTCCATACTTATAGCCGGTGAAGGCCAACCGCCGGCCTTCCACGATCACCGTCATCGTGACCAACTATGTGTGCAGGGACTTGTCGAATCCGGTGGTTACCGAGGCATCGCGGGGAAGCAATGCGACGCTGCCCAATCAACCGCCACGCTGCGCCTAAGGTCGCAGCTGTTAGGGCCCACGACGCTCGCAGACTTACCCTTTCGCCGCCGCCAAGTTCGGGCGCGCCAGGCCCGGGCTACTGTCGGCGTTCGGGAACGGGGAACCCAGACTTGCTCGCCATGCGCTCCTGCGGGCGTGGCTCAAAGGAGGCCCAGACAGCCCATCTTCATCAACACAAGCTCAAGATCCTCGCGAGGGGCTGGAGATTGCGGGGCGGACGACCAGAGCTTCTCAGCACGGCCTCGTCAGTTGGCTCACGAGGAGGCGGAGAGTTCAAGGCAGGGTACTCGCGAGGTGCCCATGACGCAAGCCATGACGCACCAAGGGCACCATGGGCGCCAGCCCACCGCAAGAGCATCCTCCTTTCCTCTTTGGTGCAAAGGGAGCAAGCGCAGCGAGCATCAAGCAAAGGCATCCGCTTTGCAACAAGACCAAGACCAACCCCAACGGCCGGAAGGGAGTCATCGTGGAGCCCAAGCAAAGGCCATCACCAGAGCCTTTGGCAAAGCGAGGACCAACTTTAGTCAGATAAGTGTACCCATTGCTGCCCTTCAAATGGCTAATTGTTGGCGCTCTTCCCATCAATATTTGGGAAGAGGCCCAGGCCTTCACCTATAAATAGGAGTAGCCACACTTAGAGTAGGGATGGAAACGATCGCATCCAGATCCGGAATCCAGAGAAAGACAGAGACCCGATCCTCAAGCTAGAGCGACGGGACACCACCTAGTAGTTCATCACACCCACCAAGAATAGACCCTCGCGAGGCTGTTCTTCCTTTCCTCATCAGCCCAGAGGCAATCCACCACGCCACAAACTAGAATAGGGTATTACACCACAACGGTTGCCCGAACTAGTATAAATCTTGTGTCTTTTGTGCTGTTCTGTTTAGTAGTTTAGGTTCCTGCGATTCGGCGAGGTACGATACGGTGGAGGGTCGGATCTCCGCGCGCACCCCAGTGTTCGAACCTCAAGGGTCTGCCGGAACCTGAAATCCGACAGATATGGATATGTAGATGTCCTCCCTTGTAACCGACTCTGTGTAACCCTAGCCCCCTCCGGTGTCTATATAAACCAGAGGGTTTAGTCCGTAGGACAACAACAATCATACCATAGGCTAGCTTCTAGGGTTTAGCCTCTACGATCTCGTGGTAGATCAACTCTTGTACTACTCATATCATCAAGATCAATCAAGCAGGAAGTAGGGTATTACCTCCATCGAGAGGGCCCGAACCTGGGTAAACATCGTGTCCCCTGCCCCCTGTTACCATCCGCCTTAGACGCATAGTTCGGGACCCCCTACCCGAGATCCGCCAGTTTTGACACCGACAGCTGCTCCCTCTCCCCTTGAAAGGCGTCGGCCTCGGCATCGTCAGGAAGGGTGCGAAGAATCTCGGCCTTGCTCAGGGGGGAAGTATCCCCCACCTCTTCCAGAGTCTTCTTCGAGTCCTCCCCCTCTTCTCCCCCGCTGCGGGACTCACCAGAAGACACCTCCACCGGTTTCTGTGCCGAAGGAGCTCCAGGAAGCATTGGCGGCACCAGCCCGCGCGTCAAAAGTTGGCCTGGAGGCGATAAATTCCTCCAGATCCCTGCGCTGGAACAAGGGAACGAAAGCACTGGGCGGATACTCCTGGTTGTCCCTGACTACGAGGACCAGGACGGCGTCCTATTCATCGCCAGGCAGGTCCCCTGGCCTCAGGCGGGTCTTGTTCTCCTTTTCTTCAAGCTCCCAGAGGGGGCGCGCGCTATCACGCCCAATATGATACCCTATCCAAAAGGAACTCGAAGGTCCCACCAAGGATAGACCCGCATATTGAAACGCTTTTGCAAGGTGGATATCATTACATCAACATTACATAATAGTGGGGATACATACAAAACGCACAAACGCCACAAGAATACATCAACATCATATACAAGATCAACATCCGACTACAGATGAAACATAAACATAAGCTCAAACGACATCCACCTGCTAGCCCAGGCTGCCGACCGAACCTATCCCCGATCAAGAAGAAGCGAAGAAGAACTCCAACACAAGCAAACATCGCTCTCACGCCATGATCATCGCAAACCTGTACCTGCAATCGGTGGTGTAGTAATCAGGAGCCATGAGGACTCAACAATCCCATTACCATGGGTATCAAGACTAGCAAAGCTTAATGGGAAAGGAAGGGGTAAAGTGGTGAGGTTGCAGCAGTGAATAAGCATATATGGTGGCTAACATACACAAATGAGAGCGAGAAGAGTAACAAAGGAACGGTCGTCAACTAGTAATGATCAAGAAGTGATCCTGAACTCCTACTTACGTCAAACATAACCCGAAACCATGTTCTCCTCTCGATCAACCCGAAAAGAGACACTCACGGTTACACACACGGTTGGTGTATTTTAGAAGAGTTTACTTCAGTTTACTACAACCGATATTAACAAATTCCCATCTGCCACATAACCGCTGCACGGCTCTCGAAAGTTTATACCTCTGCAGGGGTGTCCCAACTTAGCCCATGATAAGCTCTCGCGATCAACGAAGGATATTCCTTCTCCCGGAAGACCCGATCAGTCTCGAATCCGGCCACAAGACATTTCGATAGCAATAAAACAAGACCAGCAAAGCCGCCGGATGTGCCGACAAATCCTGATAGGAGCTGCACATATCTCGGTCTCAGGCACACCGGATGAGCAAGACGTCGGGTTGGCATAAACCCCGATTGCTTCAGGGGCACCGGACATCGCTTCGTTTGGACCAGCACTCGAAGGAGAACTGGCCCGGGGCTAAAATAAAGATGACCCTCGGCTCCGAAACCCAAGGGAAAAAGAGCATAGGTGAGGCAAATGGTAAAACCAATGTTGGGCCTTGCTGGAAAAGTCTTATTCAAAGCGAACTGTCAAGGGGGTCCCATAAATCACCCGACCGCGTTAGGGACGCAAAATCCGGGAACATAATACCGATATGACGGAAACTAGGGCGGCAAGAGTGGAACAAAACACCAGGCATAAGGCCGAGCCTTCCACCCTTTACCAAGTATATAGATGCATTAATTAAATAAGACATATTGTGATATCCCAACAAGTGAACATGTTCCAACAAGGAACAACACCTCCATGTTCCAACAAGGAACAAACTTCATCTTCACCTGCAACTAACAACGCTATAAGAGGGGCTGAGCAAAGCGGTAACATAGCCAAACAACGGTTTGCTAGGAAGGGTGACAACGGGTTAGAGGTTCATGGCAATTTGGGATGGCTTGATAAACAGGTAATAGGTAGCGCAACATAGCGATAGAACGAAACAACTAGCATAGCAATGATAGTAGTGAGATCCAGGGTAGCGGTCATCTTGCCTGAAATCCCGCTAGGAAGAAGAACGAGTCCATGAAGAAGACGAACGGATGAAGCCGAACCAAGCGTAGACGAACGAATCCTCACGATCGCAACGAAACAGGAACTAACAAGAAGAAGCACACAACATAGTAAACACACCACACATGAACAAGGCATGATGCACAAACAAGCATGATGCATGACAAAGCTACATGAAGCTACTCATGGCAAGAGATGATGCAAACAAGAGCAACACATCAAGGCAAGTTTAAATGAGGCCGGGAACAACATATAACAATTCCGGTAAGTCCTCATATGCAAATTTCGAAATTGGTCCAGATCTGAATAAACCTTATGTTCAAGTTGTTAAACAGCAAGTTAAAATGCACCACGATGATCTATACGAAATTCTAGTCAAGTTACATATAAGGTTCATTTAATTCGGAGCTACGGCCTAGAAGATATGAGCAAAACAAGATGAGCATGGCATTGATGCAAAATGCATACAAACATCAAGCAAACACCTCAAAACAAGGATGCAACATGATAATATGAAGCTACATGCAAAATCGAGCAAGTTTCATATAGAGCACACTCAAAACGGAGCAACGATGCAACACATACACATGAAACAAGGCATAACAACAATCTGTCCAAAACAGCAACTAGGCATATTGCAAGCACCAAAACAACATGCTACAGAATCTTAACATGAAAACAAAAGACATGGGCATGATGTACAGGTAAAGCATGACAAAACATGAACACTGAGCTATCTCCAGAAATCACTAGAACATGCTCAAAAACACATGGCAAGATTGCAAATAATAACAGTTTCAGACTTTGCAGAAATAACATCAGGTTGCAATGTTTAGAGCTATCAAACAACATGTTACAGGAACTTATCATGGAAAACAAAGGCATGGCATGAATCTACTAATAGCATAGATCAAATGTCCTTTAGTGACCATGAGCCAAAAAGGAACATAAAATATGATGGCACCCATATAAACATGGCAAGTTATATTACAGATTCATACATGGCAGGAACAACAATAAGTAGGCATGTTGGTGAGCTTGAATCACTCACCATAGAGCAATACATGATAAAATAAGCTTACATCCATCAAGAAGACATGGCATAGAAGCTATACATGGCAAGAACAACATCATAGCATACACGGATCAACTACAACAACCTTGGCAAAATTGAATAACATGTAAACAACCTGCCAGGAAACATTTTATAGCAAAAGTAGAGCTCGATTGACTCAAGCTAGGGCACTCCATAATTGCAAACAAGGGCATGGATGGATATAGAATAACCATATGTTCAAAACATCCTTACTGAAGTATCTCAAAATAAGCATGGATCTCTCGGTAGCATCAAGTTAACATGTCATAAAAATATCAGCAGAACAGGGCTGAAATCAGCAACATCATGAAGCCTAGTTTGCATGCTTGTGCTAGTCACCACAGAGATCACAAAAATACATGGCATACACCCCTGTAAAGATGGCATGGCATATTACAAAACACATGTAGGACTCAAGTTCATAGGGTGCACACATCAATCATGGCAAAAATGACAAAAGTGCATGTTCTGATAAGAATCAGAAACTAACATCACATAGCACTCTTCCAACAGCATTTTGGGCATCAAGATGAGCTCAAATGAAAATGATGCAATGAGATGAAATGATGTACTCATCGAGGCGAACAATTTGACATATTATACGCACAAAACGGAGCTACGGATGCAGAGTTATGGCATTATGAAAATGCATGAAAAAATTAGCAGAAATAGGACTTGGAGGATTCGGAGGAGGGGAAGAAGTCAACCCTGCGGCACGGATAATGAGGCACGGCCGGATCTCGCCGGAAATGGCGGCGGGAGTCGAGGGAGAGGGCGCCGGTGGCCGGATCGGCGAGGGAGGGCCAAGGAGGCCGGGCGGGCGGGGCGGGAGGCGCGCGGGCGCCGGTGGAGGCGGGCGGCGGGGGCCGCGAGGGCGGCGGCTTGGCGGGACTCGGGCGGCCGGAGGGCGGCGCTTTGGCCGGACTCGGGGCGGGAGGAAGGGCGCGCGGGGCGGGGCGGCCGGCGGGGGCCGAGGTTGGCGGGCGAGGCTCGGCGCGAGCGGGCGCCAAGCTCCAGCTGGGCGGCGCGAGGGCAGCCACGGGCGGGCGGTGGCGCGGCTCCTGGGCGCTCCTCGGCGGCGGGCCGGCTCAAGGGTTCTGGCAGGCTGCCAGGTTTCGCGATGGGCCCCCAGCCTAGCGCGGGGTGGAGAGAGAGAGACGAGGTGGCGCGCGCGAGTGGCTGGGGCGGCGGGGTTGTTGACGTGGCAAGCCGTGATTGGCTGGAGGAGGTGGCGGCGACATGTCCGCGCATGGGCGGACGTGTCCGTGGCGGCGCGAGGATGAAGATGGCTAGGGTTAGGTGGATTTGACCACTAATTTCGGAGGGAGGACATATTTATAGGTAGAGGGAGCTAGGAGAGTCCAAATGAGGTGCGGTTTCACCACACGATCGTGATCGAACGCATCGAGAGCATGGAGGGAGTTAGGTGGGTTTTGGGCCACTTTGAAAGGGGTGTTGGGCTGCAACTCAAAGAGGGCTTTATGTTACCCGTTAACTGTTGGAGTACCAAACGACCTCCAAATGATCCGAAACTTGATAGGCGGTCACGGTGCTATACCAAGGCCGCTTGACAAACCTCGGTCCATTCCAAGAAAGTTTAACACCCGCATACCTAAAAGAGGTAAAAGGGGCGCCGGAGACATAGGAGTGCCGGATTGCAAAACGGACAACGGGAAAATGCTCGATGCATGAGACTAACACGTATGCAAAATGAAATGCACATGATGACATGATATGAAATGCAGATGATGACATGGCAAAGTGCAACACGCAAGCAAATGACATGGCAACGAGGACGAATAACTGGCGGACACCTGGCGCATCGAATCCGGGGTGTTACACGCGCGCCTGGAGTGGCGCAACCCGCAGCGTCAAGAACTCCCTTTGGAGCATCGCCCCCGTTAACTTGGCCGCCCTTGCGTTACCCGGCCTCAGGTCGATCATCATCTGCTCCAACACCAACGACGCCCGCTCGTCGACAAGCTCCGCCTTGGGCCACCCCTCGTTGGGAGGAGGTGCCGCTATTGGCAACGCCAGACGCGGGTCGGCACGCTGGGCATCCATCATAACCCATTTGGATCGGATGTTGTCGGCCCTCTTCCTAGTGCTCGAGATCGAGTTGGCCTTGCCGCAGGCGACGAAATTAGCGCATCCGGTGATATGCTCGCCGCTGACACGGAGGAAGAAGAAATGGCGCAAGAGCGCCACGGACGGCATGACGCCCAGGTATGCCTCACAGTATTAGGCGAAGATGGACAGGAGGAGGACAGAATTGGGATGGAGATGCAACGCCTGGAAACCATAGTGGTCGAGGACTTCATAAAAGAAATCGGAGAAGGGAGGAACCAACCCGACGGCGACGCTGCTCGAGAAGAAGGGGAAGAAGGTGCTCCCCTCAGGCTCCGGCTCGTCGGAGGCAAGACGAAGCTCCGTCTTCCCCCACTCATTGCTCTCGCCCGCTGTCAGCAAGCGCACGGAGGCGAGTTTCTTTTCCGTGACAGTGGGCGCTTCGAGGGCCGGCTCATACCAAGCCGGTGCCGAGGAAGACTTGACCTTGCGCGACGCCATGGGTGGCAGAAGCAGAGCAAGGGTGGAGCAGATATGGAGATAGCAGCGGCGAAGAGCGAGAAAGGGGATCTGAAGCGAGGCAAGGAAGAAGCAATGAAGGAAAGAACTGCCCGCGCCAGCCTTTGTCAGGGAAAGCAGTTGCCGAGGCAGCATGGGGAAGCGGAGACGCCCACGTCCAGTCAACCGCCACGCGTCGACCGAGGCCGCAGCTTTTGGGGCCAGCGGTGCTCGAACTTGACCCTTGGCTTCGCCACAAGCCAAGCCCGAGCGCACTTTGGGCCCGGGGCTACTGCCGGCGCTCGGGAACGGGGGTCCCAGACTTGCTCGCTCGGCCCACCGCGTGGCCAGCAGCGGCCGCATTTGACCCATCTTCTTCAACAGGACACCCAAGACCCTCGCGAGGGTCCAAGCCTCGCGAGGCGGACGACGCAAGACCTCCTCTGGATTGGCCTAGCTAGGAAGGCTCACGAGGAGCGGAGATATCAAGGCGGAGCAAACCTCACGAGGCTCTCATGACGTGAGCCATGACGAACGGTGCCAGGCGGGTGCCAGGAAGGCGCCGGTGCGCGCAGCATCCTTATTTCCTGTTTGGTGCTAAGGAGGCCAGCGCAGGCGAAGAGTACCGAGGCATCAGGCAAAGGTTGCCATATCGGTGCAACAAGACCAAGACCAGGAGGACGGCAGGGCGGAGGTCATCGTGGAGCCCAAGACGGCGTCAACCCAGAGCTTTTCGCAGGCGAAGACCGCTTTTGTCAGGATAGCTTGTACTAGTTGTCCCCCTTCAAATTTTCCCACCGTTGGTGGCTTCCTTCCCGCTCAATATTTGGGAAGAGGACCAGGGCCTCTGTAAATAGGATTAGCCACCACAGTAGAGGGCATCGATCGATCGAGCAGTTCACCTAATCCTCACACCACAAGTTAATATGCACAAGAACACCTCAACCTCAGGAGGATGTTCTTCCATTGTACTGTTCATCATCAGCCCAAGAGGCAATCCACCACCACCACCACACTGGAGTAGGGTATTACACCACAACGGTGGCCCGAACTAGTATAAACCCCGTGTATTTCTGTGTTGTGAGTTCGTCGAGTTCGGCCGCAAGATCTTAGCGAGCTAGAGCATAGATCGGTAGGAGGGAAAAGCTTCGCGCGCACCCCAGAGTTTGAACCTTAAGGGTTTGCCGGAACCCCACATCCGACAGTGCCCCGGTATCGTATCATCATCACACTCCTATCTTTACCATATTTCTTAGTTCGATCCTTTTAGTAGTGTCTTGATCTAGTAGAATAAAGTTTTAGAATGATTTAGTTTTGAGTTTTGCCTTATGATCCTTCTATATAATCGAGTCTGTGAGCTATATAATAAAGATTAGTGTTGAGTCAAGGGCTTGATTATCTTGCTATGATCTTGAGGGAATAAAAATAAAATAAAAAATAAAGAATAAAAAGAAATAAAGAAGATCATATTGATCTTATGGAGAGTAATGACTTCATATTGATCTTATGATGAATAAAAATTGTTGAGAGTAACAAACATAGTTTTGGTCATCGTTGCAATTAATAGGAAGTAATAAAGAAAGAGAGGTTCTCACATATAAATATACTATCTTGGACATCTTTTATGATTGTGAGCACTCATTAAAATATGACATGCTAAAGAGTTGATGTTGGACAAGGAAGACAACGTAATGGGTTATGTTTTCTTATATCCGAAATAAAGTATATTGTCATGGATCATATAACATGTTGAGCTTGCCTTTCCCCCTCATGCTAGCCAAATTCTTTGCACCAAGTAGAGATACTACTTGTGCTTCCGAATACCCTTAAAACCAGTTTTGCCATGAGTGTCCACCACATCTACCTATGGATTGAGTAAGATCCTTCAAGTAAGTTGTCATGTTGCATGCAATAAAAATTGCTCTATAAATATGTAAGATTTATTAGTGTGGGGAAAATAAACTTTATACGATCTTGTGATATGGAAGCAATAAAAGCGACGGACTGCATAATAAAGCTCTATATCACAAGTGGCAATATAAAGTGACGTTCTTTCGCATTAAGATTTTGTGCATCCAACCATAAAAGCACATGACAACCTCTGCTTCCCTCTGCGAAGGGCCTATCTTTTATTCTTGTCTTATACCTAATACAAGAGTCATGGTGATCTTCACCTTTCCTTTTTACATTTTATCCTTTGGCAAGCACATTGTGTTGAAAGATCCTGATATATATATATATATATATATATATATATATATATATATATATATATATATATATATATATATATATATATATATATATATATATATATCCAATTGGATGTAAGTTAGCATGAATTATTATTGTTGACATTACCCTTGAGGTAAAAGGTTGGGAGGCAACACTATAAGCCCCTATCTTTCTCTGGGTCCAATTAAAACTCCATACCCATCAGTATTGCGTGAGTGTTAGCAATTGTGAAAGACTAAATGATAGTTGAGTATGTGGACTTGCTGAAAAGCTCTTATATTGACTCTTTCTGATGTTATGATAAATTGCAGTTGCTTCAATAACCGAGATCATAGTTTGTTAGTTCTCAATGAAGTTTCTGATTCATACTTTACATTGTGAATAGATTATTACTTGAGCATAACAAATCATATCACAATATCCATATATGTTGTTGTTATAAGAATGATCATGATGCCCTCATGTCCGTATTTTATTTTATCGACACCTCTATCTCTAAACATGTGGACATATTTTTCGTTATCGGCTTCCACTTGAGGACAAGCAAGGTCTAAGCTTGGGGGAGTTGATACATCCATTTTGCATCATGATTTTATATCGATATTTATCGCATTATGGGCTGTTATTACACGTTATGTCACGATACTTATGCCTTTTCTCTCTTATTTTACAAGTTTTACATGAAGAGGGAGAATGCCGGCAGTCGGAGTTCTGGGCCTCCGGTGTCCATCTTCTGCTATATGAAGTCTTTTACCCTGGAAAAATCATCAGCAGGCTTTCAGGATGAAACACCGCCGCCACGAGGCGGAACCTTGGCGGAACCAATCTAGGGCTCCGGCGGAGCTGTTCTGCTGGGGGGAACTTCCCTCCGGGAGGGGGAAATCATCGCCATCGTTATCACCAACGATCCTCTCATCAGGAGGGGGTCAATCTCCATCAACATCTTCACCAGCACCATCTCCTCTCAAACCCTAGTTCATCTCTTGTATCCAATCTTTGTATCAAAATCTCAGATTTGTACCTGTGGGTTGCTAGTAGTGTTGATTACTCCTTGTAGTTGATGCTAGTTGGTTTATTTGGTGCAAGATCATATGTTCAGATCCTTTATGCATATTAATACCCCTATGATTATGAACATGAATATGATTTGTGAGTAGTTATGTTTGTTCCTGAGGACATGGGAGAAGTCTTGCTATAAGTAGTCATGTGAATTTGGTATTCGTTCGATATTTTGATGAGATGTATGTTGTCTTTCCTCTAGTGGTGTTGTGTGAACGTCGACTACATGACACTTCACCATTGTTTGGGCCTAGAGGAAGGCATTGGGAAGTAATAAGTAGATGATGGGTTGCTAGAGTGACAGAAGCTTAAACCCTAGTTTATGAGTTGCTTCGTAAGGGGCTGATTTGGATCCATATGTTTCATGCTATGGTTAGGTTTACCTTAATAATTCTTTTGTAGTTGCGGATGCTTGCAGTAGGGGTTAATCATAAGTGGGATTCTTGTCCAAGGAAGGACAACACCCAAGCACCGGTCCACCCACATACCAAATCATCAAAGTAACGAACGCGAATCATACGAGAGTGATGGAAACTAGCTTGACGATAATTCCCATGTGTCCTCGGGAGCGCTTTTCTCTACATAAGAGTTTGTCCAGGCTTGTCCTTTACTACAAAAAGGTTTGGGCCATCTTGCTGCACCTTATTTACTTTCATTACTTGTTACCTGTTACAAATTACCTTATCACAAAACTATCTGTTACCGATAATTTCAGCGTTTGCAGAGAATACCTTACTGAAAACAGCTTGTCATTTCCTTCTGCTCCTCGTTGGGTTCGACACTCTTACTTATTGAAAGGACTACGATAGATCCCCTATACGTGTGGGTCATCACGGGGCGCCACCATCACCGGAGGGCTGGTCGAATATCTCTTGAGATCTTGAAACTCTTGGTCAGCCTCCGGAGTCCACTCGAACGGGCCCTTCTTCTTCATCAGCTTGAAGAACGGTATGGCGCGCTCTCCCAGCTTGGAGATGAAGCGTCCCAGCGAAGTCACGCAGCCGGAAATCTTCTGCATCTCCTTGAGGGTTTGTGGTGGGCTCATGTCTTCAATCGCCTTGACCTTCTCTAGGTTGGCCTCGATCCCCCTGTGGGGCACGAGGAAGCCCAGCAGCTTGCCGGAGGGGACACCAAATACACACTTTTCTGGGATGAGCCGCAAGTCCACCTGGTGTAGGCTCGTGAAGGTCTCCTCCAAGTCCTGAATCAAAGTTCTCACCTCCCGAGACTTCACCACAATGTCGTCGACGTAGGCTTCAGCGTTCCTCCTGAGCTGCTGGCCCAGGGCGATGTGCATCAGCCGTTGGAAGGTCGCGCCCGTGTTGCGCAGCTTGAATGGCAAGGGGTCAGGAAGGTGGTCTTCTCCACATCCTCTACTGCCATCTTGATCTGGTGATAGCCTGAAAACGCGTCCAGGAAGCACAGCAGGTCGCACTCGGCGGTGGAGTCAACGATCTGGTCGATGCACGGAAGCGGGAACGGATCTTGGGGGCAGGCTTTGTTGAGGTTGGTGAAGTCGACACACATGCGCTCCTTCCCGCCTTTCTTTGGCACAACGACGGGGTTCGCCAGCCACTCGGGGTACCGAACCTCGCGAATGACACCTGCTACCTCCAGCTTGCGGGTTTCCTGGATGATGAAGGACTGCTTCTTCGTGGACTCTCGCCGCGCCTTCTGTTTCACAGGGCGCACATTGGGGCACACCCTTAAGTGATGCTCGATCACCCCTCTTGGGACCCCTACCAGCTGATTGGGCCCCCAGGCGAATACTTCCTTGTTTGCATGCAAGAACTTTACCAATGCTTCCTCTTGATCTGAGTCGAGGTTGGCACCTATGGTGAAAGTGGCTCCAGAAGACCCATCTTCCTTGACCGGCACCTGCTTGGTTTCCGCCCGATCTTGAGTGAACAACTGCTTCTTCTTGGCCGGCGCAGCCTCCTTAACTCCAGAGGTGGCCTCGTCGGCCGGGCGTGCCGTCACGGCGGCCTTGAGGGCAAGCTTGAGCGCCACCAGAGCCTCCTTGGTATCTCCAACTACGGTCAGGACGCCCTTGCTCCCGGGCATCTTCATGAGGTTGTAGGCCGGATGGGTCACCGCCATAAACTGAGCCAGAGCTGGGTACCCAAGGATGGCGTTGTACAGAAGGCCGATGCAGGCGATGTCGAAGTCAATCAGCTCCATGCGGTAGTTGTCCCGGGTGCTGAAGGTCACGAGAAGACAGGATCTGCCACAGGGGACTGGAGGAGCAGCCGCCGACCCCAGAGAAGGGCTTGCTGGGGCGGAGCCGCTCGAGCGGTACGTGAAGGAGGCTAAAAGCCTCCACAGATAGCATGTTGAGGTCGGCGCCGCCGTCGATGAGGGTCTTGGTAACAGCCATGCTACAGATGGTTGGCGTGCAAAGCATTGGGAGCACGCCCTAGCTGACGATGGTGACGGGGTGATCTCCTGAGTCGAAGGTCAGGTCGGCCTTGTGCGCCGTCCAACCTGGAGGATCCCCCTGCCGCATGGAGGCGGCGCCGATCTGGCGAAAGAACGGCTTGGCGTGACAGTCCGAGGGCGGCGCTTGTGAGCCACCGAGGAGGGCCGCGACAGCGCGGGGCGCCGGTACCGCAAAGCGCTCAGCGAAGAGGTTGCGCAGCTCCTCCCAAGATGTCAACGTAGATCCTGGGAGGTTGAGCAGCCAAGAGCGTGGTGCCCCAGTGAGGGCCATGGGAAGCCAGTTGGCCATGACCTTGTCGTCGCCCCCAGCCTTCAAGACGGCCCCTTCATATGCCAACAGGAAAGCCGACGGGTCCGTCGCACCATCGTAGCACGGCGGCATCTCTGGCTTCAACTTGGGTGGCCACTTCACCCGCCGCAAGGCGGGGGCCAAGGCTCGGAGCCCCCTGGCCCCGCCGCGGGTGTCTGTCGTCGCAGCCGGGAAAGCAGTGCCGACCATGGGGGCGAAGCGCGGTGATGGCGAGGCACAGATCGATAGAAGGAAAGCTTCAGCACACCCCTACCTGGCGCGCCAAATGTCGGATTTCGGGTTCTGGCAAAACCCTTGAGGTTCGAACACTCGGGTGCGAACGAAGATCTCTCTCTTCCTAGATCGCTCTCGCAACAATCACAAGGCCTAGCTCGACGAACCCGAAGAACGAGAAACACAAGAGTTTATACTGGTTCGGGCCACCGGTGTGGTGTAATACCCTACTCCAGTGTGGTGTGGTGGATTGCCTCTTGGGCTAAGGATGAACAGTTACAAGGGAAGAATAGCCTCCTGAGGAGAGGTGTTCTTGTGCTTGGTGAACTTGTGTGGTTGAGGATGATCTGAATGATCCGTCCAGATCCCCGATGGTGGTGGCTAGTCCTATTTATAGAGGCCCTGGTCCTCTCCCAAAATATTGAGCGGGAAGGGATCCAACAACGGCCAAATTCAAAGGGAGACAACTAGTACAAGTGATCACCGGTTCAAAAAGTGAATCAAGTGTTTCTAAAGGCATATTAACATATAAGGTGGCTGGGAGACTCGTCTCCATGAAGCTCCCTCGACTTGCTTCGATTTCATCCGTCAGATGCTGGTCAAACGGGTCACTTTGGGGTTGTTTGACGTTGGATCGTTGTAGGGTCATTGTGATTGGTTTTGACCTCACGGTGAATTCGCAGGGCCCAATGACCTGTGGGCTCATCTTCTTACGTGATTGGCTGGGTCAGATATTTCTGGGTGCGCGGGCGGTCTCTCCTCACGCGCCGCGTGCGCGTCGCGCGATTTGTTCGCCCGAGACATCATGCACACCCGCCTGGACAGGAGAGAGAGGGGGTGGACTGACGGGTGCACACCCGCCTCTGCCTTTCCCTGTATGGCATGTGGGTCAGGTTGTTTGCTGGTCCTACAGTCAGTTAGTGGGTCAGTGTGTCGGGCAGTTTGTTGCATCGCGTCCCGCGGCTAGCTGCTTTTTACTGTGGCTGATGCATGCCTGGTCCAAACGGACGTGCGAGCGACGCGCGCTGGGCCCCTTGATGTGCGAGGCGTGCGTGAGAGTATGCGAGTCCACGCCCAGCGGTCAGGTCCATCTCACTCAACGGGCACCCTTTTGCTGGGTTTACGTCTGTATGATAGTGGGCTCGGTTTGCCCGCAGAGCCACGTGCCCACGTTTCATTGGTGGGTTTTTTGTCTATGTTTGACGGGCTGGGGACTGGAGAGAGCCCCCTCCTTCCTTGTTCATCCTTTCTTTTCCTGTCAACTTTATTCCTCTGTTCTTTCCGCTCTCCATCCGAAACTTTCCCACCACTCCTTCCCTTCCGCCGCATCCTCTCGTCGTTCGCAGCCGCCATCTTGTCTGTCCGCTGGGCCTGGTCGCATGGGCTAGCCGAGGAAAAGAGGGGTGGCGTGACGTCCTGGTCATCAGCCATCGGGGAACCTGAGGAGCGGCGGTGGCGGAGACAACCCTAGACGGTGCCTTGCGAGCCAGCCGACCTTCTTGCCGTGGATCAGCTCCTCCCCTTTCCTTTCTGTCGATTTGGTTTTTTTTTGTTCGCCCCACCAGGGGTTGGGTCGATTTTGTTTTCCGTATGGATCTGGTTTGCCCCCGTTTCCGTTGCACTGATTTGGGTTTCTTCTTGCTTTTTTTGCCTCTCTTTTCTACTACAGCTTCGCTGGTTCTTTGTTGCTGCTGCGCTTTGGGTTGACTTGCCATGGAACCGTTTGGCCGAGATGTGGCCATCACCGTGGAATCGATGGCGCTGCTAAGCTGATTCAATCAGTGTGGTTGAGGTTCGGCTCCCTTTCCTCTCCGTGTTCTTCCTTCGCCTTGCTAACTCCGTTTTGCTCGTCCGCGGGTTTGCTTTGTTACTCGTCTATATAATCTGTGTTGCCGTTCCTGCGGTTCCTACCTTTTACTTCAGGTGTGCTGCCTTTTCCCATGCTTACTTCAAGTTGTTCGATAAAATTCCTATTGCCTTCAAGCCCCCATGCTGCTTCCCATAAGCATCTAATACAACTGACGTTGAAGTTTGAAAGGCCCCCAGATTTGTGATGCGTGCACCGCATGGATGAATCAGTTATTTTATAGTTCCTATGTTTTGTAACTTTTATTTGTCCCTGGATTATTCTGTGTCATCTTGAAATTTATTCTCTAACAGAATCTTAAAATGTTATTCCTTTCATTAGTTGTTGCTTGCTTTGTCGGTGCATGATATGAAAACTTGCTGGATTACACCAGGTGTGCATGCAGGGCCTGATAGTAATAAACTGTTTAGTGTAATGCCTGTGCCCTGATTTGTTGTTTTGTTTTGTTTTTCCAGGTACATGATCTTGAAGGTTGTTGCTTCTTTGTTCTATTCATCAGGATTTCTGCTTCTTTCTTCTGTTCATCAGGATGTCTGCTTCTTTCTTCTGTTGATCAAGGTTCCTTCCTTTCATTATTTTCTAGCTGCTGCATTTGTTTTCTGATCTATGTATTATTATTATTCTGGGCAAAGCTTTCAGTCCATCTATGTTTTTTTATATGAGTCTCGGAGGAACAGTCTACACCTATCCGTCCATCAGATTTCATACATTATAGGCTGCACTGAAGCCAAAACAATTGGTGCATTGCAAGTTAATTTGTTATCAACTTCTAAAAAAGAAAAGAACTTCATCCCGTTTTTTGGAGAACCTTCGTGTAGAGGCAGATCCTTCATGTAGAGGCAGTGCCTCTAAACCACATCTGATATTTATAAATCACTACATGTTAAGGTAAATATGTGTGTACATCTAAAGTATATGTGATTTATATGTAGTTACAAATGTGCATCTTGATTCATCTTTGCCATAGTGTGTGCAGTTCTGAGAAAGAAAACAAATAAGCTGTCGAAGGTTTTGTGAAAACTTTTTTCCCTAGCTTATGAAGATTTTGATCTTCTGATTTTGATATCATGATTTATGGTTAATACATGCTTTTGATAATTGATTTCTTTATTAGTTGCTCATGTCCTACTAGATGTGTTCAGTATGTCTCTTGGTTAGTTTCCTAAGTCTACTCTCAATGATACGTGATTTTCTTATTTCAGTGCTAATTTGAGAAGTGGTGTTTTATCTACGACATGCACCTTGCCTTCATCTTTTAATTTTGTGTAATATATTTAACTTTCTACGTGTGAGTTTTTATACATATTCCCCTTGTTTGTGTGCTCCTGATGCTGCCTGCATGTGATGGCATTCGATTTCACTTTGTTTACGTTTTCAGCATCTCCTTTATTAGGTAGAGCTACTGGTGAATCTTGATGTTGAGGACAATGTTGGATTTCAACCCCATCATGTACTTACTAGGTATAGAGGCCATTATTCTATTTGGTTTTACATTGATTCTATTAGGAGTGTATATCAACCTGTGAATTCTAAAGCCTCAAGCGGCAGTTGGCTCTGAAACATACCCAACAATCCTGGATAGGGGGTGACTTCAGCATTGCTACATGAGGAAATTTGCCGGGTGTTATTGTGTAACATACTCCCTCATTCCTAAAATTCTTGTCTTAGATTTAGTATTAGATACATTTGTATCTAGATCTAAGACAAGAATTTTGGGACGGAGGGACTATTTGTGAAGCAAAATTTAGTCACATATAATAGCTTAGATGGTTTAAGATATTACGGGTATTAATCTAGAGTGTGGGTCAGTGGATGTCCATATTGAAACAAAGCACTGGAATTGATAATTCCAGTAGTCATTATCATATTTCTCGGTTTCTTTCCTTGATATTCCCATGTTTCCTGGATTTCCTCTCGCAAAGTGTATGTGGTTGTATCATGTAGTGTTAGGCTATGTATTAAATAACCTTGAAGACCATGAAATTATTTGGACCAGTTATACTTATTTTAATGATGAGTTTGCTCTTTGCATAGATGCTCCAGTTAATTTGTTGTAGATCATGTTTGTCTGTTACTCTGCTAGGTTTTGTTCTTTTAGTTTTCTAAGGGAAGCCAGTGTTTTGGCTTCAGCTTTCACAGATTTTTAAGCTTCGTTGCTTCACTCTTTGCACATATCCTTCTTCAAGCACCAAAATGTGAGAAGAGCGGCTGAAGAAATAAAATATGTTTATCCGAGATCTTTCTATTGTTGATGTAACACTGAAGTACTCACATGTTACATGGTCAACCTCTTTAGAGCTGTGACTGAAACACTATAAAACGTTAATAATATCGGGATGCATACCCTAGCAACATAATTGCATAGTCCTGCAATAGTTGAAGATATACTTGGCCTTTTTTGTATGTTTGAGGCAATTGGTTATCATCTAGGAACATCGAAATATATTGATGAAAACAGATGTGTTGTATGGATAGGCAAGACGAGCATTCTGTTAATTAATTATTCTCTACGTAGTTGCTTCTGTGAAATTGCAATATATACACACCTTGGAGGAGAAATTGTATGTTTTTTTAAATTTTGAACTATGTATATATGTAATACGTTCATATTTCCTTGGTTGAAAAACAACAACTTGTAATATCCAAGCTCCCAAAATATTGGTTATAGTCCTAAATATTGTTGTTACATGATATAATTTATCCACTTCAACATTATGAATGATCAAGTTCCATAGGGGAGAAACTTTATCACAAAATAAAGGCCTTGATACGCAAGTTACTTCGGTTCAAATCAGGTCCTTGTGCCATTTGGTGCTAGCGATTCAAATAACAAGGTCGCCCATGTGCATTCTTCAGTTAAGGAAAATACTTGCATTTAGTTCTTGGTTTGAATTGGGCTTTTGCGCCATTTTGCACCGTACGGCTGTTCTGAAATATACATGAGTTTAAGTGGCACAATTTTTTTAAACACACAGGAAAATAAATATTATAAGAAAATTAATTTTGTTAAAAAAAGCAAGGCGTCATTAACTGGTTTTATACATGGTATTAAGTATATGTATGTTATTACGCAAAAAGGTGTGTCTTTTTTTATATTGAGGAGTCTAAATTTTATAGTGCGTGCTTGCTCAAACAGAACATTAGTAAAAAAATACACATATTTTCAACACGGCATGATTTTGAATGACGTATGCGATACCAAATTAAAATGTGTATAAGCCTTCACTTTTTTTATTAAAAGGGGTTAAAATTATTGCCGTACGTGCTTCACAACTAAATTAACTAATACATGGAGTTTTTTTTCAATCCAAACATGGATTGAGCGGGTCTCTGCGCCATTTGGCGCAACGGGTCCACTAGTAACCCATAAAGATAAGCTGCCAACCAATACAGAGTTTTTAAATTACAATGGAAGATCGATCTCAAAGGAGCCATATGTTTTGCAACGATGGAAGTGAAAGATCATAAATACCTTGCAACACCTAAAAGGAATCCTGCAAGTCATCTCATGCTCATCAAACCTTGAGTAGCAAAAGTGTGAGTAAAATAAGGAAATGCACAATTGAAAAACGGTTGTGAGAACCATTGTTGCCGTAACCTGATTTTTGCTCTCACTTCTAATGTTTTTATACGAGGAGATCATATCATTGTGGTAGATTTGCAAAATGAAGGCAAATGCAAAATAAGTAATGTAGAAATCTTATGAGATATCGGTGTGAAACGATATAACAATATCCTCTACACCTTTGATGTGGAACCTCACAAATACCTTGCGACACCTAATGGGAATATGCATGCAGATCCTCGTGCTCTTCAAATCCTGAGTAGTGGGGTATTAGCAAAATAAAATCACGGAACACCTAATGCAAAAACTATGACTCATAATTTGATCCTTCTTACAAATAATGTTCTCATCAGAGCCTCCATATCAATCGTGTCCATCTATAGCTTTGTAATAAATAGTATTGTTTGATGTTTCAACCAAAGGATGTTCAACAATATGTTTAGACTATTTGGTTCAGCAAATAAAGAATGGAGAAAATAAAGACAAAATATGTATATAATAATAAAAGTACTAACATCATTGAGATGAGACTGATGCAAAGAAATTGTTGCATACTTCCTACTCACTTTCCGACATGCAACCTCATACAAGAAGCATTGTACATCACCCATCAAGTGACAAAACAGAAATTCAGAGACCTCATTATGAATTAACAGGCGGGACTTACAATCAACATCTTATTTTCCAATTATAGTTAAAAAAACATCTTTTTGTCCAGCTCAAGATAGAACATCAAGTCCAAGAAATAACACATGTATGCTCATTTTCTTTGATTAAGAAGTAATACTTATATGCTTTCAAAATTAGAGAAGAGATAGACAACCTACCACAGTTGTGAATATAGCCAATATGATGCTTAGGATCCCAGTAGACCTTCATTCAGTAACAATAAACGTCGGTCTCAAAAAATAAGGACCAATAAACTTCAAACCGAAAAAACGGCCACACAAGTACAAATATTAGCAGCAAATAACAAAACTAAAAAGCACATCAGTGTATAATAAGATAGTTCAAGAGGATCAGGGTCAGCTCATATTAAAATAGCATTGTTCAACATCGAACATGTTAAGCTGAAAGAGATCATCTGAATATTGATCGTAGAGGTTGCATCATCTTTCAAAGCATCATGATGCAATGATATAATGGTTGAAAAATCTACCAAGGGCAACTTCTTATTTCTGAATTTGTAACAGAAGAAAGGAAACATTCACATGTCAAAACAGAAAAAGGCAGTACTAAATAAATTCATATACCTAGAGCACGTAGGTGATCAGTTCTTACAGAGAGAATATCCAACCTGTGAAGTCCTAAATTAGCAGCAAGAGGCACAAATTGTTTATATTTCTAGTTTGACTTAAAAAGACATATTTCAAAATGGGTCATCCTATGTATTGATTGAATCTTATTTCTAATTATACGAAGTGCAAAAAAATGTTTACTGCAACATATCTGTATCTACGACCAACCATGAAATAGCAGTTTCTAAAATATGCATACAGCATACCAAGTTTCTAACTATAGTCTGTACATTGCTTTCAATTGGAATAAACCCAGATCTCATTAGTAAGATAACAGGACACATTATTTGATTCCAGGTCTTTGGGGGGCAATACCAAAATGCTGGCCAACACAAAATATGTTTCTGCCCACATATAGACTATATCAGCAGAACGACTAATGCTACTACCAGAAGTAATTAGTAAACCTATTAGCCTACTACAAGGTACAGATCAACACTCAAATCATCATGCCAAAAATATATAGGTATAGGAAATGATTATAATTCACGTATGATCTATCAGTTGAATGCAGCATTTCCTCTTTGTATGGAGATGGAGTTAACACACGTACGAGAACTACCAAGCTAGAGTTCATCACCACGCTCTTGCACGAAGCTTCATTCTCCAAGTTCATAGTCACCTGCCAAGAGTCGACCTAGATGAATGTTAAACTCCAAATCCACATGCCAATCTAACGAAGAACCTGGATCTCAAAATTGATTGCACAACTTCAAAGGACAGAACAATCTGGATTGGGATTCGTTGTTGTTGTGCTCCTTAGACAGTGGCGATGAGACTATGCTGGCCGTTGTGGTTCCACGGGGATCCGGTGTTCCCACCACTGGCGCAGGCGCCGTGCGTGCCCCTGGAGCCTGCGCGCGAGAGGGTAGCGACGATCATGGGGAAACTGATGTATCATCGTCGTGGTTGCTATCCACGTGGGAGAGGAAGAGGCAGCCTTGGGAACTTGATGCGCTGTCATCAAAGGTGTGATCCGCGTAGCAGAGGAAGAGGCGCAAGAGAAGGGGGAAGGTTAGAAGGGGTGAGGTGTCAGGTGTGGTTAAAGGGGTAGCGCGCACCCTTGTACTATGTCAATCTAGTCTTTTTTTTCTTTTTTGGGTAGTATGCCAATCCAGTCAGCGGTAGGTCGCGTTTTATGTCATGCATGTACATCCATGACGACTTTATGACAAAATCAAGATAGTCATACATGTGCTGTCGTAGAAGTGTTCCATGATATTACCAAAATTATCATCACGAAAGTGTCAACTTCCATGACGATAAATGTCGCGTCATGGAAGTGCTTTTGTCAAGGGTGACCGATACATGGCATTCACCGTAACGGGTCACCGTTAAGCTATCGGGTCCGGTTTTGGATCCGATAACCCGCTAACAGCCACGACCAATGCTGATTTTCCACGTTTAAAATTCTTATTGGCCGACGGAACCACGTGTCAGCTCCTCCTTGGCACAGGTGTCACTCATCCAATGGGCGAGATGCGCCTATGATATGTTGACATGTGGACCGGCCCAAAAGTGGCCCATAAAGATTAAATTGGCCGGCCCAACTAAAGGACCACAAGATTTTGCGGACCATAATGGGCTGGCCCAGCTAAAGGCCCACAAGATTTTGCAGACCATAATGGGTCGACCCAGCTAAAGGCCCACAAGATTTTGAGGACACTAGTGGGCCGGCCCATTAACAGGCTGCCATGTTTTGGGCCAAATGTCGGCCCATATTTGATCCGGTCCATTCATAGCCTGCCATGTTCTGGGCCTAATAAATGCCCATATGAGATCCGGCCTGTTAATAGCCTACCACGTCCCGGACCATATTACGGCCCAGATCAGATCCGGCCTTTTAAGAAGCTTTGGGCTAAATTATGGCCCATATCAGATTCGGCCCGTCAACTGGACGCTGTGCTTTTGGGCACACTTGAGGCCCGGTCAGGATTTCTGTTTGTTAAAGGCTCATTTAGTAATACGGCCTGATATTAGTTTTGGCCTGTTAAAGGCCCGTTTAATATTTCGGCCTTATATTTATTTCGGCCTGTTAAAAGCCCGTCATATAGTTGGGCCTAACTATGGCCCGCTTTGCATCCGGCCTACTCACAGCCGATAATCTGATTGGGCCAAACAAGGACCGAGACAATTTTGGCCTGTTAACGGCCCGTGATGTGATTGGCACAATCATGGGCCGGGGTCTATTTCGGCCTGCTGTCGGCCCGTGAGCTATTCGGCACGTTTCAGGCCCAACCTACTTTTTAGCCTACTAAAAGCCCATTGAATTTTCTTGTGAAAATAGGGCCGACGGTTTACTCAGCCTATTAAAGGCCCGAAACTACTAGTGGGCCAGTTTACATTTAGGCCTGTTAATGAACCAAGATGACTGGGCCCATGATGCAGATCATACATAGTGATTTGCATGACGGCCCGATTATGTACCGTAATTTTACGGTTTGGCGGTTTATCATAAGATAGGATATATATATATATATATATATATATATATATATATATATATATATATATATATAGTAAAATAACTGTAGCATCATGAATAAGAAAAAACCTAGACTATACAACAAAGAAATTACGGCATATTACATCCACTGGGCATCAAAGTTCGCCACTATGATAATAAAGCACAAGAAGACAGTAGATTACATACACTGGGCATCAAAGATCGCCACCTGTGCAAATAAACATGCTGACAAAATAATATACAAAACCGACAACACTTCAATAGAGTTCAAGAAAGGTTAGCCCGGCTCGGGAGCTGCAGCGCAAGCAGCTGAGCAAGCTGATGAGACTGCGCTTGTTTGACGCTTATATCCACCTCACTCTAAAAGAGAAACAAGCAGACAGATGACAGGTTTTGCACATATAAGTATCAGTGCTGACAATTCATCACATTTCTTATTGACGAATAAAGTGACACAGTTTAAAATAGCATTAACACAATATGGCATTGTTCAGGTTAAGACATGGCAGGAAGTGACATTGTGGAGGAGTTGGTAGCTTCACGACACCACTGGATTACAGATCAAGAACTCATAAGTATCAATGGTTAGTGTGTTGTCAATTTATCCCATTTCAGATTGGCAAATAAAGAGATGGTTTTAAAAATAGTAGAATGATATGACATTGTTCATAGTTAAGACATTGCAGAATATGACATTGTGTTGTAGTGGGTAGGTTCACCACACCACTGGATTACGGATCAAGAACAGAAGCATACATGCAGTGCAAAAGAAGATCACTTGCTCTGTATAGTTTAATTTACATGGTACGAAGAAGGAACTTGGTTGTATAATTGAAAACTTAAATTGAGAAGGACAAACTTTTGTTTATGAACTACATAATAAACTTTAAGCATGCAATTTGATGCAAACATAAAAAATAAATAGTTGTTGCAGTCATGCCTAACCAAATATACACAACAAAGTTTGAAGTCTTGAGAAGGACAAACTTACATTAGTGGTGAAGACAGGCTCTATAAAGCCCTTGTCCATGCTGATGGGGGCAATTCAAGAAGTTTACCACATAATCTTCTTCATAAGCATTGCCTTTATTCTACATTTTGTTAAGAGTAAATATAGATGTGATAATATAAGAAAAAATGGAGAATATTTAAGATAAGATGAAGAGTGATGCTACATAACCAAGTAGCTATAAATGTAAGTACAGCGATACAGGCAAAAGGTACAGCCAAGAGCAATGCGGAGATAAACTTCTTCAGTACCATCAGTGTTATCCAACCTTATGGTAAGAGTAAATATAGATCTTATGTGTAGAAAATGGAGGGCAAAGGAAAATAAGTTGCAGAGTGATGGTACATGAACAACTAGCTGTCAATATAAGTATACTGATAAAGGACAACATGTACTTACAAGAACAATGCAGTGCTAAAAAAATTCATTGGCATTGGATATATTCTACACTAATGTAACCATTCATATAGATCAGATAATTTGGAGCAAACAATTGATAAGCAAGCTATCATGCATACTGCTGTCACATAATGAACCAGGTATGAATGCAAGTACAGTGATACAGGACAACAGGTACTAACAAGAGCAAAGCAGCGGGCATCATATTTGTGATATCCTGACGTCCTTTTCAAACCGGAATTTTTCTTTGAGCAGATTCCCCGCAAAAGAGAACCGTAAGGCACATGCGGAAAAGTAGAAGTTCAAATTGTCATGTGATATCATAGACAGTACCTCATCCTGAGAACGAGACCAGTGCATAATAAGGATTTTCCATTCAGTGTCTTCTAAATTTAGCATAGGAGACTTCACCGGAAATTCGTTTATAGACTTGCCATCAAAGTGATTTCCTCAGGTAACACTGATACTGCTGCGATGCTTCCTTGAAAAGCGCAAGCAAGCTTTGCTCGTCATGACTATCCAGATTGACCCTCTCCTACTTACAACAATGTAATGTAAATAATTGATGTGTTCAATCAACAGAAAAAAAGAAAATAATCACCATGAATAATAGCACTTACACGTAAGTGGGACAGGAAGATGTGAAAATGGTGTTTGTCTTCACTATAATCTTCCCATGATGGAAATATATGCACGTAGTCCCTAACAACATTGAAAGCATTGTCTTTTAAACTGGGAATAACTGGAATGGGGTTCCAATTTGCAGGAATTGGCCGTCTCTGCAGTTGGGATAGGTCTTGACGGTCGACTTGCTATACTTTTTGGTTGGTGGGATTTTTACGTGGTACAGTGGTGCTATGGCAACTGAAATCGGCATACCTTTTGCTGGAGTGCAGGTCCTGTGTTGTGGGGCTAGTGGTGTGGCTAGTGAAGTATGGGTACGGTCTACTAGAGTCGGTCCTACATTTTGTGTCACTAGTTGTAGAGCCAATATAAGTGGGGTGTTGTCTAATTTCTCCTGCACCACCATGTTTTTCAAGGACTTTGCTGGTGCTCCTTCAGGTTCTGCAATCACCCTCTTCCTTTTTGATGTCTGATGCGCAAGAACAGCATTTGAGTGGAAAAACATGGTATGATGACAGATGGAATATGTATTGATAATGGATGGGCATGGCATCTTGGCATATGTCATGAGTAAACTAAGCAGATGGCAGTGCAACAAAGTAGAAGAAATGCAAGACACCTTATGCAAGATACGCGCAATCAATAAAACCTTGCCAAATAGAACAGGCACCTTGATGGGTGAACAGGACAGGCCATCTGCCTTTGACTCCTCGAGGTCAGAATAGCCATTAGGATCATATTCTAAACAAGAATCTACAGGTGGGGAGCGTATGAGTTTCATTGCATCCAGAATGGCACTCAATGCCTTGGTGCCAATTTTGTAAGTCATTGCAGTGTTCCACAATATTCTTGTGATGTGCAGATTCTGATATTCATTGGGATTACGTAAAATATCTGAGAAGCATGAAAACATAAATAGTAGTGGGATTATCTTTGTAATGCAGAGGATATTCTAATATAGGGGCACCCTGTAAACCCTTGTGTGCTATCACTGGATTCTGATGAGAGAGCCCATGTGTGTTGTAATATGGTGCATGCATTAATATAATCTGGCACAAGTACACAAAAAAATAGGCTCCAGAGGTAAGGATAGTTGGTAGATGATAGGTTCATAATATACTGTATAGAGTGTTTATTGCCAAACCATGATAACAAGAGCACACAACAACTAGGCAGATCGTAGTGTACATAAAAGGGGCACACACCATAACTAGGATATATAAATCGGGAAAGTGGAACTGGCTGGAAAATATGGTGTTGTATTGCCACTGCTAATTGAAAGCCTATCGATCACATACAGGCTAGCTCTATCAACTGTTGACTGCAGATGTCCCTGGTCCCCTTCCTGACAAGGAACATACTGTATGTACTAAATATAGAATAACAAAAGAGGAACATGTTAAAGAACATAAGAGGAAGCATATTCTTGAGGTTCCGCTTCTTTGCATACAATGTTGGTTGCCCACTCATGATGAATCACGGCGCCCAAAGAAATGCAATTCCATGCTGTCTCTCTATACGTGGCCACATGCATTTGGAAAATCAAGTGGGAGCATTACCTGACCAATTAAATGTGTGTCTATTAACTACTATCAGTATCATATCACAATTCGTATTTGAAGAAGTAAGCGTTGGACTTATGATTGGTGTGTTGTTTAGCTTCAAGACTGGACTGCTGCTAGTGCGACACAAAGCAGCTACACAGATCATAGTGTAGATATAACAGGAAAACCGTAAGCATCACAAGTAAAATCAGCAAAGTGGAACTTGCTGGAAAATATAGGCTACTATTACCGGTACGGCAAGAAAGGCTTCGGATACCAGCTCTCTTCAAGTGAAGGCGCGGTACTGTTAATATCAGTGTAACTCTCAAAGGCGACACAACTCCCCGCATTTCCTTGCTAATCTTATAGGATTCAAGTGGGAAGGCAACTACAATTCCTATTCCTATGTTTACAAAATCCTACGAATCAAAGAGACCCGAAGAGTTGAAAGTGTCCATCACAACTAACCGAATAGACCTTTACACTGCAAATGTCCCTGCTCCTCTTCACTACAAGCAACATACTGTACTACTATCATACTCCCTCTGTTCCAAAATATAAGTCTTTGTAGAGATTTCCACTATGGATCACATACAGATGTATACAGATACATTTTAGAGTGTAGATTCACTCATTTTTCTCCATACGTAGTCCATGGTGGAATCTATACAAAGACTTCTATTTAGGAACGGAGAGAGTACTTATTAAAGAAGAACGGAAGAGGGACATGCTAAAGAAGAGCAAGCAGATTTTGGATAATAAAATGGTCGTTGCGCAGTGCCCACACATGATGAACCAGAGCGCATTAAGAATGCAACTCCCTACTGTCTCTCTATATGTGGTGCGTGTGCTTTTCGAAAGTAAAGTAGGAACATTAGCTGACC
Source organism: Aegilops longissima (assembly GCA_021605205.1). Taxonomy (NCBI): domain Eukaryota; kingdom Viridiplantae; phylum Streptophyta; class Magnoliopsida; order Poales; family Poaceae; genus Aegilops; species Aegilops longissima. The sequence goes on from CM038677.1 coordinate 302,873,163, forward strand.
AATTAAACGTCATCTGTTTTAGTAATATCAACATCTTATCACATTCGTATTTGAGCAACAAGTTTGGAATTATGAGTGGCACTTTGTTTAGCTTGATGGATTCAGGAGCAGTGCTAAGCAGCTACGATGATGGTACTGAATATAACGGAATGTCTGCATGCAAGTCACGTGACTTTTGTCATTTGGGTCAGTCGACCATTTCAGGCGGTTGGATGAAGATCCTACGTATCCTAACCCTTCTTCTTCCTCGTCTCTGATTCTTCCCATCTGAGAACACGACAGGCACCGGCTGAACCACCGCCCCGACCCCCCCTGCCTCCCCGAACCGCCCCACCGCTGTGTTCCTCCGTCACCCCACCCCGCCCCCCACCAGCGTCGAGTTTTCTTCGTTCGGCGAGGCCCCACCACCGCCAGGCCACCCCCCCCCCCCCACAACCATCGTCCCCACCCGAGCCCCTTCCTTCATGACAGGCGAACTCCGGCGAGCTCTCAAAAATCAACTGACCAATTTTGAAATTTAGTCTACTGTCATTTAACTAGTGTGGAATATAAAAGGGGAAAACCATAAGCATTGCAAGTATAGTGTTGAGCGTGCCATGGCGGATCTGAAGGTGCAAACCGGACAAAGACAACTTCGCAACCAATGTTTGCTTTCAACTAACAAGTAAGTGATGGACAAGAAATTAGATAAAGTAGTGGCGATATATTTTCTTGCTGCGATAAATAAGTTGAGCAGATACGAAAGAGTATCGGCTCTGGTGCGGCGCCATGTATGCATCTGCTGAGAATTTGACGGTGTTGTGGTAGCGATGGCTGTCGGCGGCGTGGAAGCAGATCTAGGAGGGTAGACAGTGGCGGCAGGGGAAATATCCTGGTGCGGTGGACAAGACGGTCGTAGGAGCGGCGCCGGTAAGGTGGACGACGGCGGGGATGAAGCGAGAGAACGGGATGCAAGGATCCCGGACCAAAGCTATGGATGAGAGAGGTTGATCTCTTGTAATGGACGAAGGTGTTGGGGTATCAGCTCCGGCATGGTGGAGGAGGATGGGGTGGCGGTCGGAGGAGGCTGGGGTGGAGAGGGTGTTTTGGTGCCCACGGAGTACGAATGGGGAAATGGAGGGAGAGAGGAAGGGGGAACCATGTCTTCATGGCGCGCTTGTCTCAAATGCGAGGAAATTTACAAACTTAGCCCCTGTTTAAAATTTCCTACATCACAGCAATATTAGTCGGTTGGGGATAGGACGGTAATCTTGCATACACCGAATATTTGCCGACGGAGATTTTGGCCGACGGGAGTTTGTTTTGGCGCCCACTGTGTATGAATTGGGGAGGGAGTCGATTTCGGCCGAGGAGACACTGTGTTTTGGCGCCCAGCGTGTATGAATCCGGGTGAGAGGCGGTTATGTCACGTTTGAGTGAAATTACAAACCTACCCCTATTAAAACATATAGAAATCGAGCCAATAGGCTTTGCTTGTCAGGGATAGGCATTAATTCGCATCTCGCAGATTTTGGTTTCGGGGGGTTACTGCGACTTTCCCCGCTTCGTTCAAATTTTTGCAGAGCAAGAGTGCACGTTTACCATGCCAACTCAATTCGAATCCAGTTTGTATTCTATTTTTGTTCGGGCAGGATCCATTTTCGATTGGAATAAAATTCTGTATACATCATTTTTTATATACTTTCAAAAGCACAACAGAGAATTCTGCTCCTTTATATATATAATATGATTTACAAATACAATGATCTCAAAATCATAAGGTTGAATTCAAAAATTTTAAACCAAATTATGTTCTACTAAAATGTATGGATCAGTAATATCTACATATTAAATAACATAGATGCGGTGAATTCATATGAGTATGCATGATTGATAGATCAATTTTGGCTCGAGTGTGAATTACATGTATCATCATCTTGAATTCAAATATTTGAATCCCTTTTGTGTTGACATTTTCTATACACGCAACTAAATATTTGAATCTCCTTTCACACCCATCTCTCTCGCATGCTCCTTCATGTAGCTGTCACTCTCTTTTCTCAAGCTCAACCGCACGCTCACTTCATGTTTCTCCTATTTTCGCAAACATGGTCTCTCGACGTCTCCCTTGAGAAGTGTCAAACTCTCCCTATCATTATACATTAAATGCTTGAGAAGTGTCCTGGACTAGGGGGTACTCACCACATCGTCTCCCGACCAGGTGGATCGGGCCGAGGACCCCCATGGTGGTTCACTCGTGGGCCACTTCGGGCAGCCCATGCCGCATACAAGGAGTATTCCACAAGACTTGGCGATCAAGACAAGGACTCCTCTCCACCAACGTATTCGTCTAGGACTCTTGTTATCCTAGGCCTCCGGTACATTATATAAGCCGAGGCCAGGCTAGTCGCTAGATCATTATGACATTACTCATCATACCCTTAGGTCTTAGACCACAACATATGGTCTCGAGGTAGATCAACTCTTGTAACCCTATAGTCATCAAGATCAATCAAGCAGGAAGTAGGGTATTACCTCGATGGAGAGGGCCCGAACCTGGGTAAACATCGTGTCCCCTGTCTCCTATTACCCATCGATCCATGACACATAGCTTGGGACCCCCTACCCGAGATCCGCCGGTTTTGACACCGACAATGGTGCTTTCATTGAGAGTTCCGCTGTGTGATCTGCAAAGGGTCAATGGCTCGTCTACAGATCGACTTCGACATCGGCATCTTCGTCGCCGGCTTGACTGGTCACCTTGGATTGACCAAGGAATGTGTCCTGCCTCCGATCATCATATTCGGACGCGGGCCTCCATCAACATCAACTCCGATCCCTATCAAGATCATGGAGAAATCATCCTTGGAGCTTGGGGGCTCAACGTCAACATTGCCCTCGGGCGACCGTGCTGTTTTTCCCAACAATAAACTTGTATCCGCTGCAACCACCTCCTCGAGCATCGCTTTGACGATTCCTTTGATGGAATTGATCAGAATTAAGTCTATAACAACCATGCAAAATTTCGTCGAGTTCCAATGGAGGAATCTTCGATAATCTACGATATATCGGAGCCCTGTCAAATCTGGACGGGAATCTGGACGAGTTTAGGGCGTGGTATCCAGCAACTAGCTCGGATGTCCTTTGGAAGATCCAACCGTTGATCGGCTATGGAATTCCTATATCTAACACCCCTCAAAATTTTAGCTCGATCTGACTGTCCAAACTCCAGGAACCTTCCGATTAGTGCATCACTTTTTGGATCTGTTTTCTGCGCGAATACGGACCCGGCCAGAATTCATGTTTCTTTATGAACGTGATATTGGACAACCTTTTTAAAGGAATTTTCTTCTAGGGTATTGTGCGTTGTTCTTAACACGTGCCCATAAAATTTTAAGCCTTCTCTGAGGCACTCTTCACCACCGCGCTGGTATCAAACCAGTCTGGTAAAATTGCTCCACGTCTGCCGACCTGCGCTAGACAGATCGTCGCTTCATCGAGCCGAGCCTAAGCTTATCGGATCATCAGCTCGGCAAGCCGAACAAGAGTTTGATATCGTGAAGGATAAATCATCACCAACACCATTGCCCCACGGATTGCACGGGTCAGGCGCGCCGACATCGCCCCTCGGTCACTTCATCAATCCGGCAATGACCGCGTCACAAGTTATGACCAGCGTCGGCATGGTCGCACTGTTGCTTCTTCAAGCCGATGTCCATCATGCCGAACTGCTTCAACACCTCGGCTGACATGGCAGCTGCAACATCTCCTTACCGGCCCGCTCTGTCATCTCAGCTAGACCGGGGACTTTGCTATTTCTTCATCAACCTACTCCGGTGACTTCGGCGTCACCAGCCGACCTGCTTCGACTCATCGGCTGACATGGAGGCTTCGACACCTCGGCTGGACCGGGGACTTGCTATTTCTTCATCAACATACTCCAGTAACTTCAGCGTCACCAGCCGACCAGCTTCGTCACGTTAGCTGGACCGGGGGCTTTGCCTCGACGAGCCCACCTTTGCCAGCATCGCCATGCCGTCGCTTTATCGCCCACCAGGCAATGGGTGTGCGGATCGAGTCCCAATTTTGGGAGTAACTTTTCTATAGATTGCTACAACAGATAAACCAGGTGCTATTAATCCTAGTATTTTTTCTTGCTTGGGTTTATTTTTTCCAAGGAATTATTACTCTGGTTTGTTTCATCATCTATACACAGGTCTACCAAATGGTGGTCGTATTAACGACGGTCGCGTGGTGGTTCGGTCAGTTTCCGTGTACAGTTCTGTGAATGCCGCATCCGGAACTCGGACCGGCCTGTGAATTCAGGCTTTGCCATGCCTTCACCGCGTCACGCCGATGCCCTACATCGGCATTAACTTCGGCGCCAGGCCACATCTCTTTAAATAAATTATTTTTGTAAAAAGCAATTATCCTTTTTGGATCGCACTATTTTATGTGTGTAGGTAATCGACTTCGACTACGTCACGCGGTCACTTCGGCAAGCCGACGTCATTGTCCCAATCAGCATAAATCGGCTCGTGTGATCACCTTGTTGGTCGAATCGCCATACCGACATGTTCGATTGCCTCGGGGACTTCGGCATCGCTGAGAGAGCTCTACCTCATCGAGTATTTGGCACACGGGCCATATTTCGTTTATTACTCACTTTACATAAATTATTAATTATGCAACAATCTTTTTTTAATTTATTATTATTCCTATTATCTCCGGCTTGCACTATTTTCTGTGCACAGGTAAAGGATCCGGGTTGAGCAGCGCTGTCACCTCGGCGTACCGACGTACCACGTCACCTCAGCTAGACCGAGGGCTTCATCATCACTTAATTAACCCACGTCGGGGACTTCAGCGTCACACTGCCATCCTGCATTGGTCGTGCTATGTCGCCACTTCAGAGTGTCGAGCTCTTCGCTCCGCCACCTCTGGACCGGCTTTGGGGCTGGGACCTTGTCCCGCTGTAAGCTCGGGCCGTGCATCGACACCGAGCACATTAACTAGCTAAGTCGCTTTTATGCTCAGAATTTTTAATTTTAAATTTTGTTCGGTTCGACCAAAGAATTATAATTTTTGGCAAAAAGTTGTATGTGAAAAACTTCCTTGTCAAAACTTTGTTTGTGACACACAAATTCAAATACCCCTACTACTTGGGGGCTTCCTTTATGAAGCTTTTCCTTTTGCATATGATTATACTTGTATGGCTTCGTTCCTTGTTCGTGTATTACGCCACAATATGCACCATGTTGACTTAAGTGTTCCGCAAGCTGGGTTGCCTTGCTCGTGTGTTTACCCCTACGTTCTCGATTGTTCGGCTAGGGAGTAAAGGGAGTACCTCTGCGATTGTCACGATCGGGTCATCCGAGCTCGGACCTCAGACTGGGTGAAGCCGAAAGCTAGCACTCTTATTGTTTTCAATCATGGTCGGCACACAACGGAACTCATGAGTACAAAAAATCTATTGCACAAGTCTCATAGTAACAATGAGCAACCGAAGAAAGGTATCGGTGGGGGTACTATTTTCTTTGAAGATGCTTCTTACACTTCGTCAGTAATATAGCATAAGTTCCCCGAGCGCGCTTTGTCTGTTACAGCCTTATGGCCTGATTTCCTGGTTATCGGAAACACCGTCGATATTCTCGACAGGTGGAGTACATAACACTTTTCGGCCCTTGACCGAAGAGGGAGAAGCCGATGGTCGGTTAAGACGCGTTTGAAGTTTGGGTGGACACAAATATGATATAAGTACTTCGGTACATACAATCATTATACATAAAATTCTTTTACCCAAGTCACTTGGGGGATCTTAAATTAGTATGAGCCGTTTTATAATAAGTGTTCTTATGACGGGCCGTTCAGAACATTGGCCGAAGTGTTTACGGCTTGACCTCGGCTGTCACCGAATACTAATCGGGGGCTCATAGCTAGCTTCCCCAGTTTAAAGATCCTATGACTAAGTGAAAGTTATAAAGCCCGCATATCTGATTGCCTCGTTTCCGCTAACACAACCGCCTTCGGTCACCAAGACGTTGGCTAAGGGTTGTTTTGTTATTATGGAAACACCCTTTGTAGCATCTACAAGGGGGTGGAAGCCGACGATGGGCCACTTTCAACTGATAAACGGTCGCAACGGAGTCAAAATAAACATATCATCGGCGTTTGTATTTAATATATGAGGGCTGCCTTTCATAATCATCGTTATAAATCCATAAATATGCATCAATTTGACTTAAGATTTTGGGCAAGCTGGGTTGCCTGGCTCCTGTGCTTACCCCTACGTTCCCGATTGTTCGTCTAGGTGGTAAAGGGAGCACCTCTATGATTGTTACTACCTGGTCATCCGAGTAAGTACCTCAGACTGGGTGAAGCCGAAAGCTAGCAATCTTAAAGGATCACTTTGGTCGGCAATGACGGAAGTAAAAATTTTGGTTCATTAATACCATAGAGTTCGGGAACTTTCCCCGAACTAAATCCTCAATATTTTCCTCCCACATTGATCGGAGGTGAAGTTTCATGATCATGATAAGCATGACGACCCAAAGAAAGGAACCGATAGTGGGACTACTTTCTTTGGAAGATGTTTCTTACGTTAAAACGTAATATAACATATCTCTCCGTGTACATTTGTTTATAAAACCGTATGGCCGGATTGCCTTGTTTTCCATAAATATTTGCCCTTATAACTGCTTTATAAAGAAGGACAAACACTCCCCGGCTGCTGGCCGAGGAGGTTGAAGCCGATGGTCGGTCAACAAAGTTTTGTACAATGCGGATCCGAGCATTAATGATGTAAAATACTTGGATGCATAGGATCATAAAATGCGAGTAAAGTCGATTTATTGCAGCCCATCTTTTAAAGACCAAGGGGCACAATCTCGCTGAGACAACCGAGCAACTTACATACAGCTCTCCTAAATCCCAAGTGGCATCGATTTCCTATCTATTAAGCACCTTGGGGCCAACTTTGGCGAGCCCAGCTTTCGCTGGCTCTAGCTCCTTTAAGAGATCTTTATTCTCTTTTTGAGAAGTTTTGTTAAACCCAACAAATTTTTCCTGTCAAACGGATATCGATCCTTAATTTGGCCACTCGTGCCCACATTAAGGCTCGGAGGCTACTAGGCTTTGCGCTCATTATTTACTAATATTAAAGGGGCACATCGATCCCCTGATCTGGTGTTCCCACCCGACCAGTGTCTCGGGGGCTACTGCATTGGCAATACAGTGCAGAAAATTTAAGTGCAATATAGTTTTCGAGGAGATTATGATCCTCAGGTTGGACGGCCGCACCCAACCTGAGTCTCGAGGACTTCGCACACCACTTTTTGTGTCCCAAAGTATTCTACCGAGCTAGGAGTTGATCCTCAGGCCGATTTTGCGAATCAACCTGAGTCTCAGGGGCTACTGGGATCAGCGGTCTTATGTCATCCTTCAGGTGCATCTCGGGTTTTAGACCGATACACACCTTGAGGGCTACTGGCTATATATCTTGGCATAGAATAAATTGCACCAATCAAAAATATTGAAAAAAAATCGGCCCGCAGTTGGGGTGGTGCACCACCTCGGAAGCAGTCCGGCATAAAGCTCGATCGCCAGTGGCTGGCTCCATAGAGGGCATTTCCGGCATTAAGCTCAGCTAAACTCCTTCAACTTTTTTGAACCAAGGTGATATATGACACCTCGGATATAGTCCGGCGTTGGAGCTCGGATACATTCCGGCGTTGGAGCTCGGAAGCGGTCCGGCGTTGGTGCTCGGCTACAAAAGATACCTCGAATACAGTCCGGCATTGGAGCTCGGAAGCAAGAGGACACTGCCACCCGGGAACAACTTCGAACCCGAGGTGTGGCATAAAAATAACAAGGCATTGATAAAGGCCGGAAACTTAAAGGGGCTCCTCGGATACCCGATGTGTGAACTCTTCGGATTTACTTTCGCGATCCTCAAGATCGAAGATGAGAAGATTTGCTGAACCAATTTTCAAGACCGATGACCGAAGATGAAGAACAGTTCGGAAGGATCGAGGAGCATCCCCAACTTGAAGACCGGTTCAGGGGGCTACTGACGGTGTCCTGGACAAGGGGGTACTCACCACATCGTCTCCCGACCATGTGGATCGGGCCGAGGACCCCCATGGCGGTTCACTCGTGGGCCACTTCGGGCAGCCCATGCCGCATAAAAGGAGTATTCCACAAGACTTGGTGATCAAGACAAGGACTCCTCTCCACCAACGTATTCGGCTAGGACTCTTGTTATCCTAGGCCTCTGGTACATTATATAAGCCGAGGCCAGGCTAGTCGCTAGATCATTATGACATTACTCATCATACCCTTAGGTCTTAGACCACAACATATGATCTCGAGGTAGATCAACTCTTGTAACCCTATATTCATCAAGATCAATCAAGCAGGAAGTAGCATATTACCTCAATAGAGAGGGCCCGAACCTGGGTAAACATCGTGTCCCCTGTCTCCTGTTACCCATCGATCCATGACACACATCTTGGGACCCCCTACCCGAGATCCGCCAGTTTTGACACAGGCACCCCCCCCCCCCCCCGCTCTCACTCTCTCTCTCTCTGTCTCTCTCACACACACACACACAACTCCTCCTTCCACACCCCTTCCCGACTACCATCTCTCTCACACACACACAAAACTCTCGCTTTCGCACCCCCGACTCGTATTTCTCTCACAAACATTGATCCACTAGACTCCAGATAGGTTTATACACCCGCACACTCGTCTTCCACTATCACGTACATGTCTCTCTCGCGCTCCTTGTATCTATGTAGATTTTTCGTCCCTTCTTGCGACACGCCCTCCCGATCGTGCACGCACACACTATCGCTTCATTTTAAGCTGATACCTCTCGCACACACATCTTTGTGTCTTTATCACACATGCACTCTGTCCTCCTCCTCTCTCCCTCTCTCTCACGCACACAGCACACACACACACACATGGGCTTTTTGCAACAACTAGCAAGATGCCCATGCGTTGCACGGAACATCAGGATGCATTTGTATGAGTAGTTTATCTTGTGGGAGAAAAGGATGAACGAGGGAAGGCCTTATTTGTAAATGTGGAGAGGGGTGTGGGTATCTTTTTGCAAAATTGCCATAGTTTCCTTCCTATCCATCAGATATAAATCGGACGGCCTATATTGTAAGGATGGCAGGCACACCATCATCACCAACTCTGTTTTTTATAAGAGTAGAAATTAGAGATATACCACTTCTCGAATCTTGAAACCAACCACATTCCTCCCTTATCTCATCAAAACCGCCAAAAGAATATATTTTGAGTGAAACATAACATATTTTTAGTGATATATGTATTTCAAAACTAGACTCTTTTTTCTATCAAATTGATGAATATGTATTAATCTACTTTGATCGTGTGGCAACACATTGGCACATTGCTAGTTATTACTACTATATAATTTTTTGGACACCAGACAAACGGTGGAGTACATATACGAAGAGAAGAGGTGAACGAACGCAAACGGTCTCTAGCTGTCTCGCACACATGAGAGTTACGTAAAGGCACTGTAAACAAATAAACCCTAAAACCCTAGGTGCACGATTGCTTCATGCGCGGGTACCGGGTACGTGGTGGAGCGCACCTTTGTAGGAATAGTCAGCTCGCGTGATAATTTGATCCGTAGGAGTTGATGGTCGGGACCATAGGTGAACGACCTGGAGGCGGGCTCGCCAGTCGCCACTGATCGAGTAGCCACGTTTAAAATATCAATTTTTAGCGGGGTGAGAGTTCTGATTTTCAATGGCGTGTTATAAGTAATAATTAGTTTTTAGAATGATTGGTATGGAGAGAAAATGGAATTCATAACTACTACCTCCGTCCTGGCTTACTAGTCCCTGTCGTATTTTGGGTCAAAGTTTGGCCATGAATTTTACTTGTAAAATGTGAATGGAAAATGATATTTTGTCATACACAAACAAAAAAGGACTCGAGGGAGTGATTGCTCTGACACGGACGCGACCTCTCATAGCGCAGGCATTGAACCAGCGCGCCAGCCAAGAGGGCCCCACCCACTGCAAGCCAGGCTGAAAATGCCTCCTCGCCGCATGCAACCGGCATTAGACTGCCCCGCCTGCCTCCATTGAATCCGCGCGTCTGCCGGCAACAGGTCCTTTAGTGAGCCGGACGGCATTTTAGAATAGAACGTCGGCTGGCTCCTCTCGTCCGCTCGCTATTTAAACGAGGCCAGACGCCTGGCAAGAACTGCACCACACCGCTGCTCCCCATATCCTCCTTGCACCATTTTCTCCACACTCTCCATAGCATCCGGTGAGCAGGAAGACGAGTTCTCTGGCATAAAAGCCGGCTGGGTGCCCCAACAAGCCAGGCAACTCGCTGCCCACCTCCCTCCCTACCCCAAGTCGTCGGTACCATGGGTGAACCTGCAGGCGGGCAAGCGGAAGAGCAAGCCACCGCTCCAAGCAGGCCCCTGGTGCATCAACTCGACGCTCCAAGCCTGCTCGCAAAGGAGTGGCCAGTTGCTGCACGCCGGCACACGGGGGACCACGGCGTCTAGTGCACCATGGTTGGCCACGCCATCCGACGCAAATGTTGGCAGAACCGCGGCATGCTGGCGGAGGTGGCCAACACGTTTGCGGCCACCGCCGACACCGAGGAATAGTAGACCATGGGAGTCGCCGCCGCTCTAAACCCACGAGTGCTACGACCACCGCGTCGCCGGAATAGACACCCGTGTGTTGCCCGGTTTGGCTCAAAAAATCGTGGACCCCAGCCGCGGCCGGCATTAGAAATTATACCTGCTTCCAGAAGTTATTCGCGATTAGTCAAAAAATGACCAAAATATAATTAATTACGCATGGTCTTGACTTGTTGTGCTTGCACTGGTAGTAGGAACTAGAGATTTTTCTTTATTTATAACTCTCCTCACATTTTTTTGGCTTTGAAGTGAATCATGGTTGTGGACATTATCTATGAATGTGCGGATATTTGTGAACATGAGTTTGATGTGGAAGTTGAACTTGGAATGTTGGGCTTGCGCGTGAACTATACCATGTCCAATGCTTCGTCTGTTTGTTTGGAAAGTAATTGCTGTTATTACATGAACCGAATTTTTTTTATTTTGTGGCACATCAGTAGATACACGGACATCACAACAGGCATGCTGACTGGATAACCATTTGAACCTAGCTATTATGAAGGAAAATTTGTGTTGACAACAGTTTTAGATAGCAGGAGACGCCTAGCCTGCTCTGCCTCTGCTAGCTTCTTTCTGGCTTCTTCCATCTCTTCTTTGGCTTGGGTGAAGAGAGCATCTGATTGCTCTTTTCGCTTCTTCAGGAACTCAGCTACATTCTCAAGGGTGTTTGCACGCTTTCTTTCAGCCTTTACTAGAGCCACGAGGACACGAACAGTTGACGACTCCACCTGGCTTGTGTGTAATCCAACATCATCTGGGAATTTGCACCTTGTGTCTAATCCAGCATCATTAGGGAACGGGCACCTTGTGTGTAATCCAGCCTCATTTTGGAAACATGATATCGAGGTTGACCATACTTCCCTCCTCGCAGGAACTGCATCCTGACATGAAGTTACTTCTTTTTTAGATCAATACTCAGAGCAACCCAGATCCATTTAGTAGAAGCGAGATAAACAGGACTCGGAGAAGTGAATTCAAAAGGAAAACTATAAAAACAGACTCCAAGGTGAGAACACCCACTTCCTACATCAAGCTAAAAACGAAAGCATTAGGACGATTAAGACTCTTCTTATTACACATCGAAGAACACGAGGCTAAGAGAAACAGAAACTAGAACATATACACATCAAAGAACATGAGGCTAAACGAAAGTAGTTGAAAGGGTGTTACTTACCAAAGCTCGTTTTACAGGTTCGGTGCAGCTCCTCTTTAACTTGCCACGCTCCTGGAAGATGTCCCCAATATCCAATGTTTGGTCTTCACTGCTCCGCTGCATGTTCGCACTCATGGTTTTAAAATCTCAACATGGCAAGAAAAATATAGTAATACTCACGCATCTTGTGGGCAACATTAAAGCACTCATCTGCCATGTTAGAGCATCTCCGACAGAAGCGCAACGCGCGACACGTTAAAAAATCATTTACAGCGCCGGAATAGCCAGTTTTTGCGGGCCCGGAGTGCTGAAATAGAGAAGTAGAGATAGAGAGTAGAGAGTAGAGACATCAATAGTTCTCAGCATAGATATAGTATAGATAGATAAAAAATAGATAGTTCAACTACTCCTCCTCGTCCGACTCCTCCTCGGTGATGTCCTCCTCCGACGTCTCAATGTAGGCGTCAAGATACCGATCGTCGTAGGAGTCCCAGGGCAACGCTGCTCATAGCTTCATGTTGAGTTGAGCGGCCGCTTTCCGCGTATGCTTGTCCTCGCGATAGGCGGCTCGCTCCGCCCTCCTCTTCACCCTCTCTGCCCTCATTTGCACGTAGAACTCGCGCTCGTTGATGATGTCCTAAGGGAAGCGTTGGCGCCACAGCGCCATGGCTTCCTCTTCCATCTCGGCGATGCCGAGATGGTGTTCCCGCCTCCGGTTGTCGCGACGATCCTCTTCGGTGATAAGCCGCGGCGGAGGTGCGAGCTCCTGCACCTGCTCCCGCATCGGCACGTTGGGGAAACTCAATGTTCTATGAGGCCACCGGAGGCGCCACGCCGCCGCGTCGTATGCGAGGGCAGCCTCGTGGGCGGTGTCGAAAGTGCCGAGGCCGAGGCGCATCCCATGGAACCAAATCTCGGCGAAGAAGCCACCGGAGGGGCGCGCGCGGATGCCGTGGTATCCCCAAGTTTCCCGGTGACGCGGCGGCATGGTGGTGCGGCGGCGGCGAGGTGAGAAAGAGCGGGGAGAGAGCAGTGGCGAGGCACAGAGCGGGTAGAGAGAGTTGGCAAGGCACAAAGCGGTGGGAGGGCGTTGGATTTTATAAAGCGCGCCGGACGCCGCGCGCCAAAACTAGCGCGCGTCCGACCGCTTTTTCCCCCGCGCGCGATCCTTTCCCGGAGTCTCTGCTATCTCTACTCTTATATTTATTTTATATTTATATTTATCTCTACTCTTATTAAAACAGAGTTGGTGATGATGGTGTGCCTGCCATCTTGCAAAAAGATACCCACACCCCTCTCCACATTTGCAAATAAGGCCTTCCCTCATTCATCCTTTTCTCCCACAAGATAAACTACTCATACAAATTCATCTTGATGTTCCGTGCAACGCATGGGCATCTTGCTAGTTCTAAAAAAGTTTCCATCATTTGCCACACTACTGGATGCAGATGAAGAACCTACCCAAGCACAACGCGATACAGGAGCGATGCATAATTACAAGGTGATATTCTGTTGGACAATGGAGGCTATAACCAATTACTTTTACGGGAACAATAGCAACCAGGAAATTTGAAGGGTAGGTATGAACAAAATTGGAACTACACATGTACTACTAAGAGATTCAATACACACATTACCAATCGAGGAGGAGTACAATGGTCGCAACAGCCTCTGTGCATCATGGTCGGCAACGAGGGTTAGTTCATTGTCCACGACGGTGGTGCTTCTGCACTTGGCGTCGGCTTCCGGGAAGCAGATCGGAGACCGTGGAAGACGGTGTCGGGGAAGAGGCTCCATGTACGACGATGACGGTGGACCAGCTCCAGTGCGGCGTACGACATCATCGATGAGGCAGATGCGCTGCGGTGGACGAGTGCACCGATGTAGAAGGAGAGGAGCACGAAGGCTGCGGTGCCATGGAGAAGTCTATTTTGCGGTGTGGATAGAAAATGAGGAGTATTCAGGTGTACTACTCTGGGTGCCGGGGTGGGGTTTGCTGGGTAGGGTGAACCTGAAGTTACCAAAACAGCCCCCTACCAAGCGTCATCCATAGGCCTGTCTCAAAGGGTGTGATGGTAACTTCGCACTGCTTGAATCAGGTCGCGGGAGATTTTCCCGCGGACCTCAAAATTTTGTGACACTAAACTCCCCGTGTGGCGTGTTGGGTGATTAGGCTAAGCAACTAGAGTAGTACTAGTAGTTAGTAGTACTACTACCTACTAGTACTTCCTCTGTTTTTATTAACTCTGCATATTAGGTTTGACCGAAGTCAAACTTCCTAAAGTTTGACCAAGTTTATAGGAAAATATAAACATTTACCATAACAAATATGTATGATGTGAAAGTACATTCAATAGTGAATCCAATGGTATTTATTTGTTATTGTATAAGTTAATATTTTCTGATATAAACTCTGTGAGAGTTTACAAAACTCGACTTTGACCAACGCTAATACGCGGACTTAAATAAAAACGAAGGGAGTACACATTTGTTTTGTTAGTTTGTAGTGAATTAATCATTTGTTGTAATCGTGAAATAAATATATTAGGCTACTGACTTCGAATGTAATGGTCTATACAATTCAATAGTTAGAATCATTGTTGAATTCCAAGATGTATACGAGGTCTATAGTACTTCACAATATGCTCAAACTCACATAATCCCAGTCAAATGAAAATCTAAATGCATTTCATAGTTATTACTTTGTAGGATGCAACAAAACCAACCATAACTCTACATCATCCATTATAAAAGCAACATTTTGAACACATTCCAATGTGTGAATGAAACGTGTATAGAGAGCTTGCGAAGATGGAGCAGATAGGGCGGGAAAGATTGTATGTGAGAAAGATGGAGACATGTAATATACGTGAGATGTGTGTGCATCCGGATTTTGTACACGTGGAAGGATAAGAGACAACAAGTTTGATGAGAGAGCTGGAAAAACATGGACGAGAGGGGAAGGATCTCGTGGGTTGAGGGATTGATAATTTTGTGCGGGAGAGAGAGGGATTGGTAATTTTGTGCGGGAGAGAGGGGGAGGAGTCAGTCAGCCATCGTCACATCATCCTGCTTCCAAATGGCCCCGCATTCTCTAGTGCAATGATCTCGCCGTCTTCGATCTCCTCGATGCCCTCTTTGAAGATTGAGGTGGTGTGCATGCTGGGGTGCAGAGAAGCACAAGCGAGAGTGGTCGCCATATAACCTTGGATGGGGATGAATTGTGTGCTTAGGGGAGGGGGGGGGGTGTGTGCAGTGTGTGTGTGTGTGTGTGTGTGTGTGTGTGTGTGTGTGTGTGTTAGATATTGAGAGAAATCAAACCTATGGAGACAATGTGTGTGTGTGTGACGAAAAGGTACATGCTAAATAGGGTTTTCACGAAGAGATTGTGCGTGCAAGATAGGGAGCGATGTGCGGGCCTTGAGGTGGGCAGGGGCCGTGTGAAGGTGTCAAAATGTGTGCGTTGATGCATGTTTTACATGCGATCGTGTGAGGGACGGACGAATCGAGAGAGATGGTTGTTGTGTTACGGATGATCCTCTCTCTCTCTCTCTTTCTCTCTCTCTCTCTCTCTCTCTCTCTCTCTCGCACACACAAGTACAAATAGAAGACCGTTCTCTTATGTATACACAATGTATCGGCATCTCTCTATGTCTCACTCATGCATGATCATTTGCACATTCACACCTCTCTATGTCTCTATCACACACACACCGTCTCCACATTGCCCTTCCGCCACAACACACATATGGACACATACACACGTTCTCTCTCAGTCACACACACTAAATCAGTATTAAAAAAACTAGGGCGCACCTAAAACGTCCAAATCCAAATAAACACGAACTAAAGCTAAATTCAAATATATGGAAATATTGTAGCATGAAGAACTTTTCTAGGAAAAAAAGTTGAGTAATATTCGAGGATTGTTTTCACACACACAAAAAAGGTTCGGTGGATGTCCTTCGAGCACGACATGGTGACACACCGTTCGACCGACCGCGCGGTTGCGGTGCACGCGCTTGCACAGGATTCTCACCAGCATGCGCGTTGGAGTATGCGTCGGCTCCCCGCTACGAGGAGAACGCCACGCCGCCCGCCGAGCCCCCCCCCCCAGCCTTGAGGAGCTTTGAAAAGAAATGGATATCGCCTTGTGGGAGGCTTTGCCTCCGGCAGAGCACGCCAAAATAGAGGCAGAGAAGAAGGCCGAGGAAGAGAAGCGCGCCGCGAGGCATGCTGCCTGGTAGGCCTATGTTGCGTCCGAGAGAGTCAGGCAATTGGCTCTTTGGCAGAAGGCTCGTCCGAGGGCCGTTAGGGTGGCGGAGGACGCCCGTGCCAAAGCCCTGAGTGCAGTCGGGCCCAAGCGCCTCCTCTACGCTTGGCGGTACATGGACTGGGTGCATGCTTCCAGCAAGGAGGAGTACCTGTTGGCGCCGGATCACCACATCGGTGAGATCACACTCGCCGGTCGGCAAGCCGTCAATCAGCACCTCGCGAATTGCGAGGTTGAGGAAGAGGCGTTGTGTCGGCGCGCTGGGAAACGGTCGCGCACCAAGGCACTCGTGGCGCGCCGCAAGCGCTCCTGCAAGCGTCGTGGATTTTATTAGGAATAATTTAGTTTCTTAAGGCGATCTCATTAGTTTTGGGACGCAAATAATAAATCCTGAACGTTCGTGAATTATTAGCATCCTTAATTAAATATGTAAAAGGAAAAGTTTGGAAACCTTGTGTTCTTATCTAAGATCTTGGACTACATCTTGTACTCTAGGAGTCTTGGATTGAACTCATACTACCACATCGGCCTATTTCCTTCTCTAGAATGATATCTAGCGTAGCACGTTCAAGTAGTTCATTCAATACTTTGTGTTGTACACTTTGTGGAGCAAGGTGGAGTTGCTCCTCCATAGCCTTGTGTTGCTTTAGGTGGTACCAGAGCCTCGTTGATCCACACTTGTTCTTGATTTTATCTTTGAGAGTGGATGTAATGCCCACGATGCGGCTATATCTACCACGTGTCGAGGCACGACTTAGAGGCATAACCGCATTGTGGTTTTATCGCAAGAAGGGTCATCTTCACACAATCCCATGTAATGAACAAGAAAGGGATAAATAGAGTTGGCTTACAATCGCCACTTCACACAATGAACATATAATTCATACATCATCCAAGTACACAGATAGACCGACTACGGTCAAATCCAAATGAAAAGAAGATAACCCCAAATGCTAGATCCTTGATCGTCCCAACTGGGCTCCAGTACTGATCATCAGGAAACGAAAACCTAGTAACGACCAAGGTCCTCGTCGAACTCCCACTTGAGTTCGGTAGCATCACCTGCACTGGTATCATCGGCACCTGCAACTGTTTTGGTAGTATCTATGAGTCATGAGGACTCGGCAATCTCAAAACCCGCGAGATCAAGACTATTTAAGCTTATGGGTAGGATAAGGTAATGAGGTGGAGTTGCAGCAAGCGCTAAGCAAATATGGTGGCTAACATACGCAAATAAGAGTAAGATGAGAAGCTACGCAACGGTCGTGAAGCTAGAAGTGATCAAGAAGTGATCCTGCACCTACTTATGATCAAACATAACCTAAACTGTGTTCACTTCCCGGAGACCGCCGAAAAGAGACCATCATGGCTACACACACGGTTGGTGCATTTTAGTTAAGTCATGTGTCAAGTTCTCTACAACCGGATATTAACAAATTCTCATCTGCCACATAACCGCGGGCACGGCTCTCGAAAGTTTATACCCTGCAGGGGTGTCCCAACTTAGCCCATCACAAGCTCTCATGATCAATGAAGGATAATCCTTCTCCCGGGAAGACCCGATCAGTCTCAGAATCCCGGTTACAAGACATTTCGACAATGGTAAAACAAGACCAGCAAGACCGCCCGAATGTGCCGACAAATCCCGATAGGAGATGCACATATCTCGTTCTCAGGGCACACCGGGTGAGATAGGCTACGAGTAAAACCAGCCCTCGAGTTTCCCCGAGGTGGCCCCGCAGGCGGCTCGGTTCGGACCAACACTCAGAGGAGCACTGGACCGGGGGGGGCTAAAATAAAGATGACCCTTGAGTCTGCAGAACCCAAGGGAAAGGTATAGGTGGTAGGTAGCCAAATGTTAAAACCAAGGTTGGGCCTTGCTGGAGGAGTTTTATTCAAAACGAACTGTCAAAGGGGTCCCATAACCCCAACCGCGTAAGGAACGCAAAATCAAGGAACATAACACCGGTATGACGAAAACTAAGGCTGCAAGAGTGGAACAAAACACCAAGCATAAGGCCAAGCCTTCCACCCTTTACCAAGTATATAGATGCATTAATTAAATAAGAGATATTGTGATATCCCAACATAATCATGTTCCAACATGGAGCAATCTTCAACTTCACCTGCAACTAACAACGCTATAAGAGGGGCTGAGCAATAGCGGTAACTTAGCCAAACAACGGTTTGCTAGAAAGGTGGGTTAGAGGCTTGACATGGCAATAAGAGAGGCATGATAAACAAGTGGTAGGTAGCGCGACATAGCGATAGAGCGAACAACTAGCAAACAAAGATAGAAGTGATATCGAGGTTAATGGTCATCTTGCCTGAAATCCCGCAAGGAAGAAGAACGAGTCTATGAAGAAAACAAATGGACGTAGTCGAACGGATCCGCACAAACGCAACGTAACCGGAACTATCAAGGAGAAGCGCAGCCGGAAAGAAGGAAACATCATGGTAAACAACCATCACATCAACATGGCATGATGCACAATCAAGTATGATGCATGTCCGGTTTAATGAGGCATGGCAAAGTGCAACAAACAATACTACAAATTAAGTGGAGCTCAATATGTAACGAGTTGCTATTGGCGAAACACCACATTCGATTATTTAGTTCGCTCCCGTTTAGGTACTCAACAATATTAAATGTTGGTTAAAATGGCAAGAGGTGAGGCATAAGTAAACAAACTATTTAAGCAAGTTTAAATGAGGCCGAAAATAACAAACAACAATTCCAGAAAATCCCCATATGTCATTTAGCAATTTTAATGCGAGGAACAATTTTTAAGTAATTTTTAAGCATTTAAATATTGTTATCATGATGCGGATGACATATGCAAGTTATATGCATTTTTTAAGAAAATGTCAACATGAGCATGTTATGAAGCATTTGTCATCGTGGCGGAAACAAAAAGGGTGCCGCGGCAACGACAACAGAAATGGTGTCACGGCAACATATCAATTCCGGTAGCCCATGGAGGTATCGATGCAAAAGTAAGTGTGGCGGGAGCATGTCATGCAAGGATGGTGGGGTGATCTTGGATACCGGGTTCCCACGGGTCAACGGCATGGCAAATGAGAAGGAGCGTGCAAGCGACAAATTCGGACACGGTGCAAACACGGGCATCTCATACATCACTCATGCATTCGTTCACGGACGGTCGTCTCGGGGTTATACCCTCGAAGCGTGTGTTTTCAGAGCGGATCGGGTTCGATGCGGTGTAGGGGAAGTAGACGTTCTCTAAACGGTCGTAGTGGAAGTAGTGGTACACGGCGACGATAGTGGAAGTAGTGGTTCATGTTTCGCAATCGTGCACACTCAGTAGATGTTCGGGGTCGTCGGTAGAGGTACTTGACGCAATCCACGCAAACGGTGCTTGTTCGGGCATCGGTCTTGACGAAGGTGTACTTGGCAAATCCGCATAGTCGTTTATGTCGTCGGACTTGACGAAATGCACACCAGCTGTAGAGGTACACGACTCATAGACATCCGGGGTCGTGGTAGAGGTACTTGACGTCCACGGAAATTAGCAGCAGAGGGCATGGGTCTCGGGCCATGTGTCCTGATCTTTAGGAGGTCAGCGGTGACTGCAGGTGCATGGGAGGCTACAGCAGGACCCCGGGCAAGCAGGCGGGCAACGGCAACGGAGCAGCAGAGATGGCAGCAATGCCATCGGAGATGCCAAGAGGTGGAGCTTGAGAGCATCTCCAACAGCCGCTCTAAAATAGCGCCGCGCCGCAAATTGGTCCGTTTTAGCGCTTGCGCATAGCGGGTCGCTCCCAGTGAACACGCATAAAAAGCGAAGCGGGCTATAACGAGTTGGTAGCGATCGAAACACTCTCGCGCGTGTATTTGGCGCCCACTACAGCAGCACACACTCGGCCTTCGCCTTGCACTTCCACTCCCACTTCCACCCCATCATGCCACGCCACTGCCGCCCGCGCCCCCCGGCGACCGTTCAGGCGCTTCCCCGGCCTATCCCTGCGCCGCCGCGCTTCCGCCCCATCCCCTCCTAGTCCCGCCGGCGCTCGCGTGCCTCCGTCGTCCGAGGAACAGCGCCCGAGCGCTCGCTGCCGCGCCGCGCCCGCAAGGTGTTCGACAAAACGCCTACAAGGTATGTATTGCTCAAACTTCATGAATTTGGTGCATGTTTTGAATTGTAGTTTTTATAGTATAGTATTGAACATTGTAGATGAGTTTGTCGTATGATTCTTGGCATGCTTGGCTCAATAGATTGCATGCATTGGAGTTGGAAGAATTGTCCAAAGGCATGGCATGGGCAATTCCACGGCCAAAAAAGGGTTCCACTATAATCCTTGAAGCGGTGGCGATCAGAGACTTGGATTTGGCATGCATTCTTTGGAATGCTGGATCTTTGAATGACATCAATGTTGTCAACGGTCACCACTTGATGAATAAGATTGCAAGCGGTGAGTTGCCACCGTGCAGTTTGTAGCAAATGGTCGTGACGTACAACTATGGCTATTATCTAGCGGATGGCATCTATCCAAAGTGGCAAACCTTCGTGAAGCCGTTGAGAAAGCCGGAAGGTAAGAAAAATCTTAATTTCCACAATGCTCATGCGGCGGCTAGAAAAGATGTGGAGAGAGCATTTGGGATTTTGCAAGCCCAATTTGCTATTGTGAGAGGACCGGCTAGATTTTGGGATCAAAAAATGCTTTGGTACATCATGCACGCTTGTGTGATCATGCACAACATGATCATCGAGAATGAGCGTGGCCAAGATTTAGACTACTCACAGTATGAGCTTTTGGGACATCGCGTGCGAGTGCGACGGAGGGCTGAAAGGGTAGCCCGTTTTATTGCCTCCTATCATGCCATTCGGCGTCCCGCAACGCACGATGAACTTCAGAATGATCTGATTGAAGAGTGGTGGGCATGGCATGGACGACAAAGAGCATGATGATTTCTGCATTCGACATTGTATTGTTCATGAACTATTTGTTGTGTTTATTGCATTATTTGTTGTACTGAACGATAAACTATTTGTTTGAGTTGTAATGATAATGAAATTGAACTATTTATTGTTGATTTATTTTGTTTGTTTGATCATTTTTGATCCTCTTCTTTGAAATGTATATGTGGTTTGTGCGGCCCTTGTATATATTTTAACGTGCTTCTTTGGAAGCGCCTTGCTATACATTACATCGCGATTCTTTGGAGCCAGCTGGCGGCGGCAGCTAAACCAGCCGAAGCGCACGCAGCAAACAGGTTTTTTGCGCGCGGCGCTTAGCGCGGCTGTTGGAGATGCTCTGAGCAGAGGAGGCTCGGGGTGGCGGAAAAGAGCAAGGCAGGGGCGGCAGCGAGTCGATGCGGGGCGGAGCGACGCTGTGACAGCAGGATCTTGGCGGCGGGGACTTGGCCGGGCGAGGGGGCACGGGAACCCGCCAGAACCGAGGCTAGGGCGGCGGCTTGGGGAGGCGGACGAGCTCCAGGACGGGCGCGTGGAGCAGAGCAGCAGCGATGCGGGTCTCGCGCAGGAGATGGGGTCGTGGTCGCGGCGTAGACGTAAGCAGAGGGCGACGCGAGGCAGGGGGCGCCGGAGTTGGTGTTATATATACTAGTTGACCCGTTGCGCCAAATGGCGCAGAAACCCGCTAAAGCCATGTTGTCAATGAAAATAGTTTCATTTTGCAAGTACCATGTGTTAAACCATGATATATTGAAATATGTTTATCACCTTGTGAAATCTAAGTTTGGAAACAGAAAATACTTGTATAACATGTAATGCTAAGGAAGCATTGTTTTAGTTTGAAAGTATGGTCATCATGATGAGAAACCTAAGTTAAAAAAATTATTTGTATAAGATGTATAGACCAGTGGACCTGTTGCGCCACGCTAAACCCATGTGCGCGATGAAAAAATTATCCATGATTTAATACCCTTTAATAGGAAACCTGGTGGATTGTTGTCTATAATAAGATGTATATACACATTTTAATTTGATAGCACAGAGTTCCATTTAAAACAAAATATATGTTATAGTTAGTTTAGTTGTAGGGAAGTACATACGATAAAAAGTGGCTCTTGTTGTGTCAATGAGATATATATACACATTTGTCATGTTGAGAATATGTGTATCCTTTTAGTACTCTTTTTGTCCGGGAAAATACGCAAGAAAAGAATTTACATGCTTGTGTATAAAAGAAACACATATTTCTACATGTGTTAAAATTTTGTTAAAGAAATACATATACTGGTGCTAATATATATATGTATATCTAATAGCATATTCTCCCTTCGTTCCCAAATGTAAGTCGTTTTTAGAGATTCCAACAAGTGAGTACATATGGAGCAAAATAAATGAATCTACATTCTAAAATATGTCTACATGCATCTGTATGTTGTAGTTCATTTGAAATGTCTAAAAAGACTTATATTTAGAAACGGAGAGAGTAGGAACCATTTAAGGAGGCCTTTTTTAAAAGGAGTATTTCTGTTAACCCATTTGAAACCATGTTTGCGTTGAAAATATTTGCATTGTTCAGTAATTTTATGTTTAAGCAAATGCAAAGACCATGTCAAACCCGAAGTGTTTTGAAAATTTTTGACTTAGTAGATGTAGGTTTTAGCAACTACTTCAGGTAATAATTCAAATCCTTTAACATGTAAAATGAAGGGTACTTTGTTATCTTATTTAGGTAACATAGGGCCATGTTAGCTGTGATTTCTTATCCACCACTGTGTCGTCTTCCTTGGTAGACATAGTTGTAAACTAAGGTGGTTGTGAAATAGAAGTTATTCTTAAAACAAAAGGTGGTGCTGCATGAAGAAAGTCAGCAAGAATGATGAACACACAGTACAAAGGGTTGCACCACTCCAGAATCTATCTGAATCCATTACATTTCCCAGAAGCTGCAACCTAATCATCCTAACAACTTCATGTGAGTTGAAACCAATCAAACATCCTAAGATCTTTTCAGCAAATCACAAAGACAAAAAATGATAGTGAGACACATGGCCTGTATACACATGCTTTTCAAAAGAATTCCTGGAACACCTCTTCTCACATGATTTCGCAATGGTAAAGCCCAGGAGTCTTCAGCCAAAATTGTTGAGGAGAAAACAATACAGCCGTCCCCGATGACCGCATATGTCAACACATGTATATAGTCAGATAATGAAGAGGTTGGCAAATGATAGCTGAAAAAGGAAAAGGGCATAACCAAATGAATTACTTACTAACCAGTCAAAACAAATAGTAGTCCTAACACCAGTACATAGAGTAATGGAAAATCAGTTTGGTAGACTATTCGACAAAACAAATGGCAGTCTATAACACCAGTACGTAGAGCAATAGAACATCAATTTGTAGCAACGTCGGATGATGCATGAACAAGGAGAACATGGCAATACTACATGTCCGTGCATAGCCTAGGTAGATCGCCCAAACAAGGGGAGCATGAGAATAATACATAGGTACCTGAAGATATACTTGCAAACGAAGATCATCGGTCCTCTCCAGCAATGAAACTCACAACCAACTAAAATACCATTCCTTTGTACAGAGGAAATGGCTACATATACATCTCTGAAGGTTGTATGTAAGAGCACCATTCCCCGCATCTACTATATTGGAAACAAAGTAAAGCGGTCTCACTCACAATAGGCATACCGGAGTTCATGCCTACACATTCTCTCTGTACATACTTTAATTTCATTTTTAGATGTTTGGGTTAAGGTCACTTTAAATCTATAACCAAAAACAATATGGGAAACAAAGTATGCCACTGATGATTTATTTCCTATAAGAAACGGAAAATAACAAGAATTCAAGACACATAATTATATATGAACTTAAAAATGAACCTACTCAATAGAAGTTTGTACTGTTGATTGAACTTCATCTCTCCAGTGTACCTAAGGACAGGCTTATAAAAGAAGTGAATTTCACAATCTGATAGATAATATGAGCACACTTTGAACTTAGTAATGAACACTACCTGAGCACGAAGCAAAGAAAAAACAGAAGGAAATCACTTTGCAAGTCCAGAGAGAAAAAGAAAAGCATTAGGAACTGTAAAAAGAGGTCTAGCTGAAAACTGCATACAGTTCAACGAATAGGAACTGTAAAAAAAAGGCTAAATAATGCAAGATGTCCTTTGTCCTCTAGAAACAAAAATGGGGAAGGTTTTGAGATATATTTTGTAGCACGAATAAAACAATATTTTCCATTATTATTTGAACATGCACATACCACTGCTCTAGTTTACTTTATTAAAACCAAAGCAATACAAGGTGCTATTTAAACTACCACAATCAATATCCATTGCATCAAAATTGGAAAGTGAAAAAAGGATAAAACAAGAACAAAGTCATGAACAGAGCATTGAGGAATCAGTAGAACAATTTCATGCAAGAAGAAAGAACTCACCCACCTAGGGTTGCTTGCTATAATCCCTGCAAATCAGAAGAACACCAATGACATATGGAGATGCATAAATAGCAACATCAGGAGGAGATTATTGAGAGAGAGAGAGAGAGAGCGGTCAGGAGCGGAGGGGAGGCTCACCTTGGCATCATCCATTGCTTGATGCTCGTGCCGCTCCTCAAAATCTGCATGTGGTTACCTGTCCATGCCGCCGCACACATGCTGCTATGCGGAGACACCTTGTGTCGGTGCAGATCCTGGACACCTCCTTGTACCGCCGATGTGCTCGTTGCTTCCCTCTAGCACGGACGTGATCCTCCCGTACGGCGCGCGGGCCACCATGGCCGAGCTCTCATACGCGTCGCCGTTGCTTTGGCTCCGTCGGTGGCAGGGTTCCTCCTGTACGGAGGGGCTCTGTACTGGCTGGGTTGCTTCGGGCCTCGCAGTGCATGTTGCCGCCGGCGTGCTCCGAGGCATACCTTCTGTGTGCCGGGCAGGCGCGTTCCAAGCCATTGGACACGCCATCCTGAAACACCTACGATGAGGTCACGCCCATCTTACCGAACTTTGTGCACCGTGCATGTTGCCGTTGCCGCTCACGCCATCTGCTCATGGTCGCATGTCCCCGCTTTCACACACATGCTGCTATGCGGAGCAAGGTGGATGCAGAGGTGGCAGTGTCCGGGAGTTCCATTTGTTATTTTCTGAACAATTCATATATTTATGTCACCCCAATCTACTCTCCAGCCTATTTTTAAGTCATATAATCAATTTAAAGGACTAACAGACCTTGTGCCCGGGTGTGGGTGTGTGTGTCAAGTAATTGTAATCCATCTCTTTTTAATGGAATAAACAAAAACTGTGACGACCAAGAACAAGAAATGTCTACTACTTCAGTTACATACTCATATTTCAAGCTTTCAAAGTATATATATTTTTCAGGTCTGGACAGATTCAAGCAACCGAGAGTATATTACCCTTTTGTTTCAAATTAAATGGCCCAATCTTCCATCAGATTTACATGGGGCTTAGAGTTCAGAACAGGCTTACAGTTGGATAGTAATTCGTGAAGACAGAGCAACTGCAACAGGGTACATTTTCACATGATCAGGACATAAAGGCGTTCCACATTTGACAGTAGACAGGGGGGACTCCTACAAAGCAGCAAGCAAGACACCTAGGTTCAATCTCTCTATCATAAATGAAAAGCATATAACTACTACATTCCTTATAAATTAAAGATGTTTAGAAAGTCAATATATTAGCCATCAAAATCAAGGTCTTTGGAGGAAACAAGAGGCAAAGAGAGGGCACCAAATTAGCTTTTTAGGCCACCCATGTTGCACCTCCCCGCGATTAGCCTTCCTGCTGAGGCATCACTGAGTGGCGATGCCATCGCGGCAGAGCTCTTGGACAAGACAACCCTTCTTAGTTCTTACCATTCTTCTTTAAAGAACCAAGTATATCATCAAGATGGCCCGTGAACCCCTGTAAAACACAATGATATCAGTTAATGGCATACATATATTTATAAGAAAACATATATATACTATGCATGCAGAAAACTTTGCTCATCTACGAAACAGAATATACTTCATCGTTTATATGGGTTAGCATATTATAGTACTGCACATGTAGCAAAAATACCAAGCAACCAAGAACCTCCTGGATCAAGAACAGAAACAATGAAGATGCACTGACTTTTCAATACAAATGATTAAACATATATAACCGCAGATGCAAAAAAAACTTAACTCCCATGCATTGCAAAAGTGACCTCATTCTGAATCTATTTTTTGATGAGTACCAAACAAGTTTCTAGTGAAGTATCATCACAAAAATGGTAATGGTAAGTGGAAAGGACAAAGACTACACAATTGTTATCTATGAAAAACTGGAGTAACTAAATTTCAAAGACCAATGGTGGTGCAAGTGGCATATTATGCCATTTTGAGCAAAAACCATGGAAGGTAAAATGCAGCACAGAGGAATGGAATTTATTCAATCACTCTGAGAAGACCTGGCTGGTAGTAATGAAAAGTGTGTATTGCTGGCCATAGACAATGAGATCATTCAGACCGCGAGCTTCCAGTGGAACACCATATGAACCAAACATAACAACAAGCTTCCAGCCAGTGACCATATGAACCGAAGACCAGTGATCATCCAGCGGACGACCATATGAATTAAAGATATCAACTATATAAGCAGTACACTTTTCAGTAAAGCCTGAGATTGTTGTAGTAAAGGGTGTAGCTAGAATCTGGATCGTAGATTCATGTGTACCTGCAAAAAATAGGAAAGGGGACATGAAATTATGCTGATAGAAATATAAATTCAATTGTGTGATTACTAATTAAAATTAAAAATAAATTCATGAGGTGTCACCGGCAGCAGAACCTACACCTCACAAAGTAAAACCTGCCACCGGCGGCAAGGCAGCTAAGCAAAGTAATTCGGTAGTTCTAATGAAACTAAAGATCTTAAGCCTGGAGAGCCCTTCAAACTGAACCAAAACAACTGATCATCGCTAACAAATTTTCCTTACATACATGCATACCTAACTAATGCACCTGTGCTAACAAAAGAACACAAGAAAACATCAATGAATAATTATTCAGAAGTCAACATGGCTGAGAACCTAGGGATCTAAATAAGACGTGTGCAGATCCCATTTTTATGCCTAGGTAGGCAATTATACCAAGAAACAAAATGAGATGGGTATGGCTAAAAGCATAAGAGCACAGTGCAGATTCGTGTAACAAAATACGAATGCCTAGGTAAGCAATTCTACCAAAAACAACTGAGAAAAATTAAGAAGAATAAACTATACACTTCATTTCTCTTGCAAATTAAGCCATCAAACTAATACTAAATAGACCTTGACCTCTATATTTTTTTTGGATCCAGCTATACAGGATTAAAATGTAGAGATGCTAAATGTTACAGGAAACTGAACCACTACCATCTGCGTGTGGCGGTAGGCAACAGAGAGAGATGGATTGAGTGAAGCTCAGTTTTAAAATTTGATATCCATGTAACTAAATCTTGCCAATTTCTTAGTATGAACCGAATGGTATTTTCCTTGGAAATTTACATTCTGATCACTATTTTAGAGGAAGCAAAACATCATATTAGAGATTTAGAGAGGCGTCTCAATCAACTTCTACACTGCATTGAGAGTTGAGACAACATGAAAAGCTGCAAAAAAGAACTTTCCATCAATAATTCTTCAATACTGAAGGGAACAACCCTTCAACAAGAAACAAGTCATATTCAGCCTAACTGAAGGGGGATAACCATTGTGCAACAAAAAAACTTGGCCCGTTCTAGGTATGCTCAGCTATGGAGGGTGCGACACTGCTCCCGGTGCACACCTCGTGCTCGTCCCATCAAGCGAAGAGGCGGCGTGCCCGGCGAACCTCCCATTAAGCCGAGGAGGAAGGGGTGATGAGGAGGCAGGAGGTGCGAACTCGTTCACGGATATGCATGCCGCCGCCCACATCTTTGAGGCCGCCGTCCGTTCCACCACCGCATGAGCTGCCTATGGCGGGGCCATGGTGAGGAGGGAGCCGCCTATGGGTACCGTGGTGAGGAGGGAGGGAGTGCGGCCGCGAGGGGGAGCAGGAAGGGAGTGGTAGCGAGGAGGAGGAGTGAGGGCATTGCGGTTGTGGATTGAGGCTAGGGCTGCGGTTGTGCCCAATGGGCTCTCCCCAAGGAACAACCAATCGCACCCTTCAGCTCTGCACCCAGCCAACGCATAGTGGACCCATCGATGAACTAGCCCACTGGTCATACACATGTGAAAAACGAAACGAGGTAAAACATTCAGTCAATATCTAACGCCTCGGGGAAGAAGAGGTGGGAAATTCAGCATGATCGGACAGCCAGGAACAGCCCAATCGACGGCGCTCTGTGGAGGCAAGTTGGCTAGCATCCTTATAGGTTTAAATACAATATTGTCCAAAAATTGTGCTAGTTGATGAGGAGCTCTGGTATAATACCACTAGCTCCTGCAAAAATTGGCATAAGGAAATAAAATGATTTAGTATTTTTATTAAATCAAAACAAATGTCAGAAAATAGAAAACAAAAACAAAATAGAAAAAAAAGGAGGAACTACCTGAACTTACCTGGGCCACTTGTTGGCCTGGCACTATGCAGCCAACCGGCCCAGCTGGCCCAGCTCGCCTCCTCCTCTTTCTTCTTCCTCGCGCCTACTGGCACTGTGCGTGTCGCGCGCGTGCTCGCCCGCAGCCACGTCTCCCGCCACCTCCTGCTTCTCCCTCTCATCGCCCTGGACGCCCTGGACGTTGCCACGACGCCCCGCACCTCTCTACCTACCTCTCGTTTCTCCCGTCCCCTGGTCTCTCTCCCGCGCACGGCCGAACGCTGCCGTCGCCGCCACTCGCCATTGTCGTAGCCATCGCCTCCCCCTCGCCTCTCCGACACGCGCAGGAGCTCCGCCTCCTCGCTCTGAAGCTCTCTGCCGAGCCACGCAAGCCGGAGCGCCCCGTAGAGCCATCGCCATCGCCGTCTTCCCCTCGGGCCGCCGTGGATCCCCATCGCCGCCCCGCCGACTCCAGCCTCCCCCGAGCTCTCCGACGACGTCCCCGAGCCCGCCGTGAGCCCCTACATCGGTTTCCCCTTCTCCCCTGCCTCCCCGCGCTCCGTAGCCATGCGCCCGCTCGAGCCGAGCTCCGGCCGCCACCGCGAGCTTCGCTCCGGCGAGCTCCGCCGCCCCCGCAGCCTCCTATCTGCTCCCCTGGATGCGCGCGAGCACCAGCTCCTCGGGGATGGTCTCTGCGGCCCATTTGGTCGCCGGAGACGCAATACTGAGCCCCTCCGCCGCGTTCGGCCTCGCCGGCGGCTAAACGCCGGTGGGGTTTGACCCTTTGACCTCGCCGGCTCGTCAGTTGGGCCCCATGGGTCAGGTGATTAGCTTAAGGCTAATCACCATTTAACTAAACCCGACACTGACAGTGGGCCCCAGCGCCACTAACCCTATAATTAGGATAAACTAACCCCCTGCTTAACCTGTTACACCGGCGTGTGGAGCCCACACGTCAGGTTTGACCCCAGTCAGCACTGTTGACTTGCTGACGCAAGCATGACGCGGTTATTTCTTTTCTGGTTTTAAATTAAATCAGGAAATTCCAGAAAATGCTATAAACTTCAAAAAATCATAGAAATTCAACCATAGCTCAGATTGAAATAATTTATATATGAAAAATTATCAGAAAAATGCAATCTATCCATCTGTACTAGTTTCATGCATGACAAGCCAACCTAAACCTGCTGTAGAGGTGAAAACACATGAATGACATTTATAAAGACTTAACTTGGAGTTGCATTTGAATTCTTGATTCAAATGGACTTCATCCAAATAGAATGCTAATTGCATTAGCTCAAACAGCATCACATCTACATGCCATGTTCATGCATCATATTGTTGCATATGCTTGTGTATTGATTGTCGACACCGTTCCTTCTCGATAGGTCCTGCTCCGGAGACTGTTCCAGAGTACCTGTCTGAGGAGCAGTGCCCCCCGGTTGATCTACCAGGCAAGCAAACCCCCTTGTTCATTCTGATACAATCCTACTCTCGCTCCTGCTCTCAGTTATTTCATTAGGACAACAATGTTTCAACTGCTACTTTGTGCTGCGGTAGTCGAACCCATTCCTCTGCATGACCTGTCATTGCCACAGTAAATAGTTGAAACCCACTAGCATGTGTAGGCGTTGATTGAAGCCATTGTTGTGTTCCTACCATGCCATGCTTGCTATTGCTTAGAGTGTCAGGTCTGATTCATTGGGAATGAATTGGAGTGCAGTGTTCTATGTTCTGATGCTGAGAGTGAAGTGTGTGAACATGATTTGGTAAAGGTAGCGGTGAGAGGCCATGTAGGAGTACATGGTGGGTTGTCTCACTGGAATCGTCCTTAAGCATTGAGTTCTATGTATGTTTTCCAATGACTCGATACTACCACACATTGGGTTCCGGTAACTCGACCTCTCTCGACTTATTAACCAACTTGATCTCTGTCCAGGAGTCGCAACTAGTTTCTAGTGTTTGTAGGTAGTGTTAGTAGTCTACCAAGTGGCACCCGGCCAGGTGGGCTTGGGACAGACTAGGCACAGTGGCACGGTATACCAAGTGGCACCCGGATGGTGGGCTAGGGAACCCTGCTCACATTGTTTGGGGCCGTGAGCGACACCCCGACCGGATCTCCTTGCGGATGGAACCCGAATAGGCAATAAATCTGGATTAGAGTCTTGTGTGATTAGTCAGGTCGTGGCCGACACCCTCGCTAGGCTTCCGCTTGAAGGTTGCCGAGATACATGACGTGTACATGGTGGTAAGTGGCGAGAACATGTGTGAAGAAGTACACCCCTGCAGGGTTAACATGATCTATTCGAATAGCCGGGTCCGCGGTTATGGACTTCTTGGATGCTTACATGGTACATAGACAACTTGAAGTGGATACTATAAAATGCTCAAGACAAGTGTGAGTGCTATGGATGGCCTTCTCGTAGGGAGACGGGGATGAATCCATACTGGTGTATTGTGTGGTGATTAGTGGACTCGTGTGCGCCATCTCACCTCAAAGAAGTTTCTCGTAGTCGTAGAACAGGATAGCCACTGAGTCAAAGCTGGCTTGCTGCAACTAAACCCCACATTACCCTCTTGATACAAATGCATGTATGATAGGATCTGATGTAAGTCTTGCTGAGTACCTTTGTACTCATGTTTCTTTATTTATGTTTTTGCAGCGGAGACTTCGGTCTTACTAGTGTTCTCATGGACTTCGACGAGTAGCTTGTACCACAGCTACGATCTTAATCGGATGTTGTAGAGAGTCAGGCTCTTCAGCCTTTTTCATTTTTAGATGTCTGTACTCAGACATGTAATGCTTCCGCTTGTTGCTTGTTTGCTCTGAATGTTGGGTCATGTGACCCCTGTTTGTAATAAATGCTATGATGGCTCTTCTGAGCCTTTATCTATATGAGTTGTTGAGTTATGCTGTGATGCCATGTTGTACAGCACATACTTGCATGTTATGCGTCGTGTAATGTGTATTGCTATGTGTGGGATCGACTATCTAGTTGTTTATCCGTAGTAGCCTCTCTTACGGAAATGTCTCCTAGTGCTTCCACCGAGCCTGGTAGCTTGCTACCGCTCCTAACACTTAGGCTGGCCGGCATGTGTCCTTCTTCGTTCTGTGTACATCCCTTGAAATGTCACGCGGTGTCTACCGAGTCTGTTAGCTGCTACAGCCCGGTTTACGGAGTCCTGCTAGCCAGTTACTACAGCCCGGATTCACTCGGCGATGATCGACACGTTCGTTGTTGGGTCATGTATGCCTGTCCCTGTAAGTTAGTGCCACTTTGGGTTCACGACTAGCCATGTCAGCCCGGGTTCCTTGTCATATGGATGCTAGCGACACTATCATATACGTGTGCCAAAAGGCGCAAACGGTCCCGGGCATGGTAAGGCGACACCCATGGGAATACCGTGCGTGAGGCCGCAAAGTGATATGAGGTGTTACATGCTAGATCGGTGTGGCATAGAATCGGGGTCCTGACAGCTTTGGTATCAGAGCCTGACTGCCTGTAGGATTACCAAGACAAACTGGTCGAAGTTGAGTCTAGAAATTCTTTAGTTATGTAAGGGGGTTGATTGTGGGAAGGAACGTAAGGCTCTTTTTACTCCTTATACATCATGGCCTTCTGATCTGAGTCATCCTATCTTTCCTACGGGGTTAAGGAACTAGGCTTTCTCTTCCGTCTATCAAGATCACGTGTTACTACTCCGTAGTCCCATAGGATTGGTTGATCAGAGTCATACCCCAGTTTTGAGTACTTCCGGTGTAGCCTGTTTAGTATGATCTCAGAACCTTGAGTGTTGATGTTGAGTATGTTACTGCCCCATTTTAGCAGGATGTCTCATTCTGAGCATTTTACTGTCGTTATGCTACCGGAATTGCCCTAGGAGTTCGAGAGATACTAATTTCTTTGTCCTACATTCTGCAGTCTATAGTTGATGCTGATCCGTCCTTGGTTTCGTTTCCCAGGATGTCATCAGTTAAGCGAAGTTTTGTTGCTCGTAGCCAGAACCACGGAGATGGTAGGGATGAGGATCTCCCGACCAGCCTTCGTTGGCAGAGTTCATGTTAGAGATGGAGAGGAACAAGCGTGAGTCTAACCGCTTGTTGGCACGTATCGAGGAGAACACCGCACATCAGTTCAAAGGGTCTGCAACCATTCATGACTTCATTCGCTTGCACCCACCTACCTTTCATCATTCCATCAATCCACTCGATGCAGATGACTGGCTCCGTAGCATCACTCATAAGTTGCATTCCGCGAACGTAGCTGAAGATGACAAGGTCACCTATGCCACATACCACCTGGAAGGTCCTGCTAGTCTTTGGTGGCAGAACTATGAGGCTATGCTTCCAGCTGGCCAGATTCCTATCTGGAGGGATTTCACCGAGGCTTTTCGCGAGCATCACATTCCTCAGGCCCTCATCGACCGCAAGAGAGAAGATTTATGTAGTTTCCCCCAGGGTAAGATGGCTGTTGATGCTTACAGTAGAGATTTTGAGAACCCCGCCCGCTATGCCACAGAAGAGGTGTCTACGGACGCCAAGAAGCAGGCTAGGTTTCGGAAGGGTCTCAACCCCAAGTTGCGTCGTGATCTCCACCTGCATCATTCTGATACATTCCAAGCTCTTGTAAACAAGGCCATTAATGCAGAGACAGCTCAGCTCACTTACGAGGAGTCTCGTAAGCACACCCGTGATTTGGGATCTTCCTCCGGTTCTAGTTCTCAGAAGCGCCGGATTTGGGTTCCAAACTCCGCTCTTCCTTATGGATATGCATCGAGACCATCCTATGTGGTGCCTCCCCCAGCTCAACCGTATGCTCCACCCAGGCCTATTGGTAGACCGCTTGTCAGTGCGGCTCCATGTCCAACTTTAGGGACTTGCTTCACATGCGGGAAGCCAGGACACTATGCACGTGACTTCTCTCAAGCCAGTTATGCTCCACCCCAGCCCGAGAAGCCTATTGGCCGTGGTAAGCCACCATGCAAGATGATCAGTGTCAAGTCAGCTCCCACTGAACGTGGACGTGTGCATCACGTCTCAGCTAAAGACGCTCATGATGATCCGGATGTCGTTCTTGGTACACTCCTTGTCAATTGCCATCCAGCATCGGTTTTGTTCGATACTGGAGCATCTCATTCCTTCATTTCTGAAAGCTATGCTAACTTGCACAACATGTCATTTTGTGATATGCCCTCTCTACTAGTCATTCAAACCCCTCGATCCAAATGGCAAACTTCGAGTGTAAGCCATGGTAATGAAATCCTTGTTGATAGACTTGTATTCCTTGCCTCACTTGTAGCCCTCAAGTCTACAGATATTAACATCATCTTGGGTATGGACTGGATGAAAGCTCATTATGCCAAGATTGATTGTTACACCAGGTCCGTTCAGCTTACACACCCATCTGGCAAGATAGTCACTGTCTCCACTAGAGTTGCAAGGCGTCAGCTCTATTCTCTTAATGCCAGCCCTCTTCCGGACCTTGAAGATATCCCGTAGTCCGTGACTTTCCGGATGTCTTTCGGAGGAACTGCCGGTGTTCCACAGCGAGAGATGTAGAGTTAAATCATAGATCTTATCCGGGAACCACTCCAATCTCTAGGAGACCTTACAAAATGGCACCCTTAGAACTAGCCGAGCTTAAGAAACAACTTGATGAGTCCTTGCAAAAGGGTTTCATCTGTCCCAGCTCTTCTGCTTGGGCTTGCCCCGTCCTCTTCGTCAAGAAGAAGGATGGTATGGACCGGATGGTTGTAGATTATCGTCCCGTTAATTTGGTCACGATAAAGAACAAATATCCACTTCCCAGGATCAACGATCTGTATGATCAACTCGTTGGATCCTCAGTCTTTTCTAAGATGGATTTGAGGTTAGGCTACCACCAAATCAAGATCAGAAACAGGGACATCCCCAAGACAGCCTTTGTCACTCGTTATGGCCAGTACGAGTACACCGTCATGTCCTTTTGTCTAACCAACGCTCCAGCAACGTTCTCCCGCTTGATGAACTCGATCTTCATGGAGTACTTAGATAAGTTCGTCGTGGTTTACCTCGATGATATCCTTATTTACTCAAAGAACGAGGAAGAGCATGCCGGACATCTTAGACTTGTGTTAGAAAAACTCAGAGAGCGCCGCCTTTATGCCAAGTTCTCCAAGTGTGAATTTTGGTTGCCAGAAGTGACCTACCTAGGCCACGTAATCTCTGGTAAGGGCATTGCTGTCAATCCCGAGAGAGTTCAGGCCGTTCTTGATTGGACTCCAGCTGAAACGGTTAAACAAGTTAGGAGTTTCCTTGGTCTAGCAAGTTATTGTCGCCGCTTTGTTGAAAACTTCTCTAAAGTGGCCAAACCCCTCACGGAACTTCTCAAGAAAGATAAAAAGTTTGAGTGGTCCCCACAGTGTGAGTACAGTTTTCAGGAACTGAAAAGATGCCTAACTTCTGCCCCCATACTTGTGCCACCGGATTTCACTAAAGACTTTGTTATCTACTGCGACGCCTCACGACAGGGACTAGGTTGCATTCTTATGCAGGATCGTCATGTGATTGCCTATGCATCTCGACATTTGCATCCACATGAGGAGAATTATCCTACACATGACCAAGAGCTTGCAGCCGTAGTCTATGCACTCAAGACCTGGCGACATTACCTTCTTGGTAAATGTTGCGAGATTTACACCGATCACAAGAGTCTCAAGTATATCTTCACCCAACTAGATTTGAACCTTAGGCAAAGACGTTGGTTGGAGTTGATCTCAGATTACGACTTAGGGATTACCTACACCCCAGGCAAGGGAAATGCCATGGCTGATGCGCTAAGTTGTAAGTCCTATTGCAACAATCTCATGTTGCAGCAGGGCCAACCACTTCTTCATGAGGAATTCTGTAAGCTTAACCCTCACATTGCTCCTCATGGATTCCTTTCTACCTTGGTAGTGAAACCTACTCTTGTGGATCATATCATAGAAGCCCAGAAGCATGATATGGGGATTACTCGGATCAAGAGAAAAACTGCCAAGGGTATTGCTGGTAGTTTCTCTATAGATGATCAAGGTGTCGTTTTGTTTGGGAACCGCCTGGTGGTCCCCAAGAAGCAACATCTACGAAAATTGATTCTTAAGGAGGTGCATGAAACTCATCTCACGATTCATCCCGGTAGTACTAAGATGTAACAGGACCTACGCCAGAGGTTCTGGTGGACTAGGATGAAGAGAGAAATCACTTAGTTTATTGCTAACTGTGACATTTGTCGTCGCGTTAAGGCAGAGCATCAGAGACCTGCTGGCACCCTTCAGCCTTTAGCTATTCCTGAATGGAAATGGGATAAAGTTGGTATGGACTTCATCACCGGCTTTCCCAGGACCAAGAGAGGGAATAATGCTATCTTCGTAGTCATTGATCATCTCTTCAAAGTGGCCCACTTCCTACCTGTTCGAGAGAGTAACACTGCTAGTCAGCTCGCTGACTTATATATTTCTCGAATAGTGTCTGTAACACCCCGGAAGTAACTTTCCATATTTGTAACTCCAACTCTTGTCATTTTCGGCATTGTTATATGATATTCCCTCCGTGGTTGGGTTTTTCTCCTTTTTGAATTTTGTCCATGTCATGCATTTTATATCATGTCATCATGTGCATCGCATTTGCATACGTGTTCGTCTCATGATTCCGAGCATTTTTCCCGTTGTCCGTTTTGCAATCCGGCACTCCTATCTCCCCGGCGGCCCTTTTACGTTTTCCGTGTGCGGGTACTAAACCTTCTCGAAATGGACCGAGGTTTGTCTAGTGGCCTTGGTATACCACCGTAGACCACCGGTCAAGTTTGGTCATTTGGAGCTCGTTTGGTACTCCAGCGGTTAACCGCACTCTCGCAAAGGCCTCTTTTAAGTTGCAGCCCAACACCCCTTCAAAACAGCCCAATAACCCATCTAAGTCACTTCCATGCTCTCCGTCGTTCGATCACGATCGTGTGGTAAAACTACACCTCATTTGGACTCTCCTAGCTCCCTCTATGCCTATTTAAGCAACCCCACTCCAAATCCGGATCATCCTCCCCGAAACCCTAGCAAATTTCCCCTCCGCGCCGCCGGACGTGTCCGATTCGGACCGGACACGTCCGCCCGTCGCCGCCGGCCAACCGGGGTGTGCCACGTGGCGCCCGGTCCCCAGATCGCCGCCTCGGCCGCCGCCCGCCCGCCCAGCGCGAAACCCTCACGGCAGGTCGCGCCCGCCGCCATGGCGCCGAGCCCACGCCCCGCTCCCAGGTGGATCTCGCCGGCCAGCGCTGTTCCGCCTTCCGCCCGCTCCCGCCGCCCAGCCACCTTGCCGCCGGCGGCCTCGTTCCCCGCCACCACCGGGACTCGACGCTGCAGCGCCGCGCCGCTTCCACCGGCGCCGACCCCGCCGGCGACCTCTCCTCCTCCCGGCCGGCGAACCCGGCCGCCTCCTCCGGCGAACCGCGCCAGCGCCGCCGCCCCTCGTCCGATCCGGCGGATCCGGCCTCGGTTAGCGCGCGCCTGCTTGACTTCTTCCCTCTCCCTTTTCTTCTAAGTCTTTTGCATCTCATTGTTATTTTGTAGCATTTTCAACGTGCTATATCTCTGTCATCGTAGCTCCATTTTGCGCGTATAATATGTCAAAATGTTCTTCTCGAAGAGTAGATCATTTCATATCATTGCATAATTTTCATTTGAGCTCATCTTGATGCCCGAAATGCTGTTGGTAGAGTGCTATGTGATGTTAGTTTCTGTTTCGTAACAGAACTTGCACTTTTGTTATTTTTGCCATGATTGATGTGTGCACCCTATGAATTTGAGTCCTACATGTGTTTTGCAATATGCCATGCCATCTTTCCAGGGGTATATGCCATGTATTTTTGTGATCTATGTGGTGACTAGCACAAGCATGCAAAGTAGGTGTCCTGATGTTGCTGTTTTCAGCCCTGTTTAGCTGATATTTTGATGCCATGTTAACTTGATGATACCGAGAGATCCATGCATATTTTGAGATACTTCAGTAAGGATGTTTTGTAAAACATGTCTTGCTCTATCCATCCATGCCTTTGTTTGCAATTATGGAGTGCCATAGCTTGAGTCAATCGAGCTCTACTTTTGCTACCAAATGTTTCCTGGCAGATTGTTTACATGTTATTCAATTTTGCCAAGCTTGTTGTGGTTGATCCATTTATGCTATGTTATTGTTCTTGCCATGTATGTCTTCTATGCCATGTCTTCTTGATGTATGTATGCTTAGTTTATCATATAAGTCTCTGTAGTGAGTGCATTGAGCTTGTAAACATGCCTACTTGTTATCAGTTTTTGACATGTCATGTTGCTGAATCTGTTAACGAAACTTTCAATATTGACATGGGTGTTCCTATATTTTCGGATCCTTTTTGGCTTATGGTCAGTAAGGGACTTTTGTTCTATGCTTTGAGTAGATTCATGCCATGCTATGTTTTGCTATTTTAAGTTCCTGTAGCATGTAGTTTTGTTGCTCTGAACATTGCAACCTGATGCTGTTTTTGCCATGTCCAGCCTGATATTTTGTGCACTTTTGCCATGCTTGTTTGAACCTGTTATGATGTGAACTAGCCGTAGCTCAGTGCTCATCTTTTGTCGAGCATCTTGTGTAGATCACTGCCATGTGCTTTGTTGATACGTTTGGGTGCAGTAGCTTAATTAATTGTTGCTTGCTATGTGGCATCATGCTGTTAATGGCAGATTTGCGCCATTCTTGTTTTGCTTGTCATTTGCAAACCGTGCATCCGATTCGGTGATCTTTATATCGATTTCAACGAAATCATCTCATCTTTCAGTGGCATACTTGGTTTGCCAAGTTGATGCCTGGTTCATCATTTACCTTCGGGCGCTTTACGCATTGCATATCACATCCCGCATATCATGTCATGTTTTGCATCATGTTGATTGTGCATTGCACCGTGATTTATTGTGGTTCCTTTGTTTGTGTTGTTGCTTTGGGTAGAGCCGGAGGCGAGTGCGTGAGCGAGGAACCTGTTGAGAACGCTTACGAGGATCAAGTTTTCGACAACTCGAGAACATTGCGAGCAAGATGACCATACCCTCGAAATCACTTCTATCTTTGCTATGCTAGTTGCTCGCTCTTTTGCTATGCCTTTGCTGCGATGCCTACCACTTGCTATATCATGCCACCCATATTGCCATGTCAGCCCTAACCATCCTTTTCCTAGCAAACCGTTGATTGGCTATGTTACCGCTTTGCTCAGCCCTCTTATAGCGTTGCTAGTTGCGGTGAAGCTGAAGTTTGTTCCTTGTTGGAACATGGAGATGTTGTTCCTTGTTGGAACATGTTTACTTGTTGGGGATATCACAATATATATATCTGCTATAATTAATACATCTATATATTTGGTAAAGGGTGGAAGGCTCAGCCTTATGCACAGTGTTTTGTTCCACTCTTGCCACCTAGTTTCCGTCATACGGTGTTATGTTCCTTGATTTCGCGTTCCTTACGGTTGGGTGATTTATGGGACCCCTTGACAGTTCGCTTTGAATAAGACTCGTCCAGCAAGGCCCAACTTTGGTTTTACCATTTGCCACCTAAGCCTTTTCCCCGGGTTTTCGCGAGCCGAGGGTCATCTTTATTTAACCCCGGGCCAATGCTCCTCGGCGTTGGTCCAAACTAAACCACTTGCGGTGCCACCCGAGGCAACTTGGGGCATCTTTCGGTTGCCATACGTCTGCTCATCCGGATGTGCCACGAGAACGAGATATGTGCAGCTCCTATCGGGATTTGTCGGCACAATCGGGCGGCTTTGCTGGTCTTGTTTTATTGCTGTCGAAATGTCTTGTAGTCCGGGATTCGAGATTGATCGGGTCTTCCGGTAGAAGGAATATCCTTCGTTGACCGTGAGAGCTTATAATGGGCTAAGTTGGGACACCCTGCGGGTATCATCTTTAGAAAGCCGTGCCCGCGGTTATGAGGCAGATGGGAATTTGTTAATGTCGGTTGTAGAAAACCGAAGTTGACCTCAAATAAAATACACATCAACGCGTGTGTAACCGTGATGGTCTCTTCTCGGAGTCCGGGAAGTGAACACGATGTTGGAGTTATGTCGGCGTAAGTAGTTCAGGATCACTTCTTGATCGCTACTAGATTCACGTCCGTGCTTTGCTTCTCTTCTCGCTCTCTTTTGCGATGTAGCCACCATATATGCTAGTCGCTTGCTGCAGCTCCACTTTACTACTCCGTCCTTCCTATAAGCTTAAATAGTCTTGATCTCGGGTGTGAGATTGCTGAGTCCCGTGACTCACAGATTCTACAAAATAGTTGCAGGTTCGATGGCGCCAATGCAGGTGGCGCAACCGAGCTCAAGTGGGAGTTCGACGAGGCGTGGTCGTTACTATGTGTCCTTTCCTGATGATCGATAGTGGTGCCCAGTTGGGACGATCGGGGATCTGTGTAGCATTTGGGGTATCTTCTTTTATTTTGGTTCCGTAGTCGGACCTTGAGTGTACTCGAATGATGGATGTTTATTTATGTCTTGTGTGAAGTGGCATTGTAAGCCAACTATGTATCTCTTTCCTTATTTATTACATGGGTGTGTGAAGATTACCTCACTTGCGACATTGCTTTCAATGCGGTTATGCATCTAAGTCGTGCCTCGACACGTGGGAGATATAGCCGCATCGAGGCGTTACAAGTTGGTAATCGAGCCTTCCGACTTAGGAGCCCCTACTTGATTGTTTGTTTGGCGTTGTTGAGTCTAGAATGGAAAATGTTTTGAGTCTTAGGATTATATATATCGAGAGTAGGATTCTTTTTACTCCCAGTCCTTCGTCGCTCTGTGAGGTCTCCCGCGTAGAGTTTTGACTCTTCTCTCCTCAAATTTCACTAAAAAAATTTAGGATCACGTGGGTATCTTGGAATCGTTCGATGGTTTTGTGACGAGAACATTGTTCTTGGTGCCTCGACATTTAGGGGTTGTGGCGGTGTCCCGGGAGTTGAGCTCCGAGGTGTTGTCGTCACAATTTTATCGTTCTGATTCGGAATACCTGAGTTTTACCGACATCGAAATCTCTTTTGTGCAGTTGTTGGTGAGATAACCCGATAGCCCGATCTTGAGGCGAGTCGGGAGTATTGCCATGACTTGTATAACGGATGTTTTTCAAGGTCGAGGTACACGATTTCCGAGGATTTCTTGGTTATGTGTTGACGGATGGATACGGTGGATCTAGGTATTGTTAGTTTGGGTGATATATTTTGTGTCCCTGTATCCCCAACACCGATTGCATAACCGAAAGTTTCGGAGTTTATAGGTGGGAATTCTAGTAGCTTACGGGATATTCTTTCCGACGGATGTATGATTTGAGATTGGGGTTCAACGTCTAGTGGTCCGCCCATTCACGGTCGATTCTGATGGTCGCGAGATGTCTTAAAGAATCCTTGGCTATGCTGATTCGGG
The DNA here is from genome assembly GCA_021605205.1 of Aegilops longissima. Classification (NCBI taxonomy): domain Eukaryota; kingdom Viridiplantae; phylum Streptophyta; class Magnoliopsida; order Poales; family Poaceae; genus Aegilops; species Aegilops longissima. The sequence continues at coordinate 302,914,228 of CM038677.1, forward strand.
GCGTCTTGTTTGTCATTAAGTGACGTCCGCTATCGTCGTGTCCGTGTGGGCCCCACCACGAACACTTTGGGCGTAAATCTCTATCATGTGTTTGTTCGGCTCATTCTAGAAGCCAATCTTTTGTTTTCAGTTGTGATATTCGATTTGTTTCTAAGATGGATGTTGTTTCCATATCTTTATCTAAGTGGCTTCTCACCTTAATGGGCGTGTGATGATTAACTTTTGGAATTCATTCGTTCATTCTTGTTGAATGTTTATTGTGAAGACTATATGTTGCAATTTCTATCCGTTGATTCTACTTATCTTTTGTCTATCAAAGGACTAACGGATGTCACCCTCTTCAAGATGGCTCCATGCCAGCGTACGAATCCGGATCGCAATGATGGGGACGGTCGAACCCTCCACCTCCACCTCCACCTCCGCCTCCGAGTCACGGCAAGCTATCATGGCAGCCACCAATGCCAATGCTCGATGATTTTGCAGCTCTTGCAAGAACGTACTCGAGGGCAAGGCAATCAAGGAAATCAAGGTCAAGGCAACAATCAGCCGCACTTTGCTACTCTCGGTCGGTTCCTCGCTAATCAGCGAAGTCTTTCGGTTTACGTGCCGAGGCCACGACGACTGACGATTGGTTAGTGGACATCTGCAAGCATTTTGAATGTAGCAATGTCGGACACGAGGACTTTGTCAAGTTTGCATCGTTTCAACTCAAGGATCAAGCTGCCGAGTGGTACCAAAGAATACAAAGATTCGAGAGGAGGTCGTGTCATTACAGGATGAGTTCGCCGTGATTTGAGCTCATCACATTCGAAAAGTGTTGTTGAGAGCAAGCGTGAGGAGTTCCGCAATCTCAAGCAAGGCAACATGTCGTCTATCAATACAATATCCAGTTCGAAGCTCGCTCGTTTTGCTAAGCAAGGCGTGCACGATGAAAAGAGTATGATCTATCAATTCAGAGGTGGTGCGAGAGAAGATCTGCAATTAGCTCTTGTGCTTTTGAGCGAGATAAGTATGATGATTTCTACAACATGGCACTAAAGCAAGAAGCTGCCCAGCTCAAATGTGAGGCTTCTAAGAAGAGAATCGGGGATGCAGTTCAGTCTTCTTCTTCCTCTCAAGTGGCAGCTAAGCAGCAAGTTCTACCTTCCTCCTCCTCCGTTCCGTCGGCCTTATCGTGAGAAGAACTCGGTGGCCGTGGATCTTCCCACCCACCCAACCCAAGCTATCGAACAAGTCTAATTCTCAAGCTCCAAGGTCAAGTGCTCCTTACCACCGTCCGCTCCACGAGGTGACTTGCAACAAATGTCGTGAGAAGGTCACTATGCGAACAAGTGCTTCAACCAGAGGCGCCTTCCGCCTCCTCCTCTGTGAAATCTTCCAGCAATGCGGTGGTCAAGCATAATCCAAAGCATGCCAAGGTCAATATGATGAATGCAGCTCAAGCGGAGGATTCTTGAGATGTGATCATGGGTAATCTTCTTGTTAATGATATTCTGCAAAAGTCTTATTTGATCTTTGGTGCATCGCTTTCTTTCATTTCGAGACCTTTTGTTGCCAAGCATGAGTTGGTGACAGAAAAGATTCCTATTCCGTTGAAGATTGTGTCCCGGGTAAGCGGATGACTTCTCGAGTTTTGGTTCGAATGTCGGTATCAAGATGGGCGATTATAGGTTTCGGCTAAACCTATTGTCCTTGGTGACTCGGATATTGATCTTATTCTCGGGATGGGTGGCTTTATCGGCACAAAGCTCAGCTTGATTGTGCTGCTGTGAAATTCAATTGACTCACTCTTCTAATGATGTGATCATCTATGCCGCTTCGTGATGAAACCATTCGGTTGTTTTCTCTCAATGAGAAGGGCGAATTGGATGCTATCTCTCGATTCGATCGTTTGTGAGTACCAAGATGTCTTTCGGAAGAGCTTCCGGTATGCCTCCTCATCGGCCGATTGAGTTCGTTATCGATCTTGAGCACGGCATCGAACCCGTTGCAAGCGTCCATACAAGCTTGGACTGATGAGCTGAAGGAATTGAAGAAGCAGCTCGATGAACAAGAGCGTCTGGGTTTGATCGGACCAAGTTCATCTCCTTGGGGTTGTGGTGTTCTTTTGTCCGAAGAAGGATGGCGCGGACCGACTTTGCGTCGATTACCGTCCATTGAATAAGAAGACAATCAAGAACAAGTATCCACTTCCCAACATCAATGAGCTTTTCGAGCAACTCAAAGGTGCTAAAGTGTTCTCCAAGCTTGACCTTCGTATGGGGTATCATCAGATTCGCATTCGTGAACAAGATATTCCCAAGCCAACATTCGAACAAGCTTTGGTTCTTATGAATATCTTGTCATGTCTTTCGCCTTGTCAATGCTCCTCCAACTTTCTCTCGGATGATGAACTTCATTTTCAACCCCTACACCAATGAATTCGTCTTGGTCTATCTTGATGATATTTTGGTCTTCTCCAAGAATAAGAAGGATCATGCCAAAATTTGCGATTGGTGCTAGACAAGCTCGAGAGTACCAATTCTATGCTAAGTTCTCCAAATGTGAATTTTGGCTTGATGAAGTGCTTTATCTGGGTCATATCATCTCCGCCAAGGGCATCGCAGTTAATCCCGAGAAGGTGTCCGCAATTGTGAATTGGGAACCTCCTCGAATGTCAAGCAGCTCCATGATTTTCTTGGTCTTGCAAGCTATTGCGAAGATTCGTTGAGAACTTCTCCAAGATTGCAAAGCCTCTTTCCAACCTTCTCGAAGCATGAGAAGTATGTCCGGTCTCCCGAATGTGGCGTTGCTTTCAATACCCTCAAAGAGAAACTCGTCACAGCTCTGCTCGACTCCTCTGATGAATCCAAGCCATTCAAGTTTTCTGTGATGCTTCTCTTCAAGGTCTCGGTGCTGTGTTAATGCAAGAGAAGAGAGTTGTGGCTTATACCTCTCGCCATTGAAGCTCAACGAGAAGAACTACCCCACTCACGATCTTGAGTTGGCGGCGATTGTCCATGCATTGATAACGTGGAGACATCTCTTGTTGGGAAGGAAAGTGGACATTTTCACCGATCACAAGAGTCTCAAGTACATCTTCACTCAGCCCAACCTCAACCTCGAGGCGGACTCGATGGGTGAAATGATTCAAGAGTACAACCCAGTATTGAATATACTCCGAGCAAGGCCAATGTCATTGCAGATGCTTTGAGCAGGAAGGCTTACTACAAGTCTAATCCTCAAGCCCCTCCACGGATCTTTGTGAAGCTTTCCATAGCTGAATCTTCAAGTTGTTCCTCAAGGCTTTCTTGCCAACCTCATAGTCTCTCCTACTTTGGAAGATCAGATTCGTGAGGCTCAACTTACGGATACCATGGTGAAAAAGGTGAAACGTGGTATCGATAAGGGCATTTCCAAGTACAAGTGCTTCCACGTTGATGACAAAGATACTCTTTTCTTTGAGGACCGGATTGTGGTTCCAAAGGGTGTTCTACGAAAAGTCATTATGAATGAGGCTCACAATTCGCTTCTATCCATTCATCCTGGAAGTACCAAGATGTACCATGACCTCAAGCAGTCATATTGGTGGACTCGAATGAAGCGAGAAATTGCTCAATTCGTGAATGAGTGTGATGTCTGCAGAAGAGTGAAAGCAGAACACCAACGACCAGCTGGTCTCCTTCAACCTCTTGCTATTCCAGAATGGAAGTTTGATCATATCGAGATGGACTTCGTGACTGGATTTCCAAAGTCCAAGCGTGGAAATGATGCTATCTTCGTTGTCATTGACAAGCTGACTAAAGTGGCTCATTTTCTTCCTATCAAAGAATCCATCACAGCAGCTCGGTTGGCGAGCTATACACCTCCGAGATTGTCTCCTTGCGGCATTCCACAAGTGATCTCTTGAGACCGTGGCAGCATCTTTACCTCCAAGTTTTGGGATTCTTTTGAAGGCCATGGGCACCAACATTCGTTTCAGACAGCTTTCCATCCTCAAACAAGTGGCCAAGTCGGCGAGTAAATCAAATCCTTGAAGATATGCTCGGGGCTTGTGTCATTTCTTCGGTATGAAGTGGGAAGATTGTCTTCCATATGCCGAGTTCTCCTACAACAACAGCTTCCAAGCGAGTTCGGGCAAGGCCCCATTCGAAATTCTCTATGGCGAAAGTGCCATACTCCTCTCAATTGGTGCAGGAGCAGTGAGCGCCAACTTCTTGGCAATGACTTGATCACGAAGCGGAAGAAATGTGCCAAGTCATTCGTGAGAATCTCAAAGCCGCGCAATCGCGCGGAAGAGCTATTATGATGATAAGCACCGTGATGTGGCTTTTGAAATCGGAGACCATGTCTACCTCGCGTCTCTCAATGAAAGGCACTCGTCCGCCCGGTATCAAAGGAAGCTTGCCCCTAGATCGTGGGTCCTTTCAAGATCATTGGCAAAAGAGGCGATCTCGCCTATCAACGAGCTTCCATCCAACTTTGCAAGCGTGCGATGTGTTTCACGTGTCACAACTTCGCAAGTGCTTCAAGACTCTGAACGCACTATCAACTTCAAGAAATTGACCTTCAAGAAGATCTCTCTTATCATGAGCACCCGTTGCTATTCTTGAAGAAACCGAGCGCAAGACTCGCAACAAGTCAATCAAATTCCTGAAAGTGAAGTGGTCACACCATTCCGACCGAGAAGCTACACAGGGCGCGAGGATCACCTCCGTTCGAAAATCCGGAGTTCTTTCAGTCCTAGATCTCGGGCGAGATCCTCTTGTAGTGGTGGAGTGTTGTAACACCCGGAGTAACTTTCCATATTTGTAACTCCAACTCTTGCCATTTTCGGCATTGTTATATGATATTCCCTCCGTGGTTGGGTTTTCTCCTTTTTTATTTTGTCCATGTCATGCATTTTATATCATGTCATCATGTGCATCGCATTTGCATACGTGTTAGCCTCATGATTCGAGCATTTTTCCGTTGTCCGTTTTGCAATCCGGCACTCCTATCTCCCCGGCGGCCCTTTTACGTTTTCCGTGTGCGGGTACTAAACCTTCTCGAAATGGACCGAGGTTTGTCTAGTGGCCTTGGTATACCACCCGTAGACCACCGGTCAAGTTTGGTCATTTGGAGCTCGTTTGGTACTCCAACGGTTAACCGCACTCTCGCAAAGGCCTCTTTTAAGTTGCAGCCCAACACCCTTAAAACAGCCCAATAACCCATCTAAGTCACTTCCATGCTCTCCGTCGTTCGATCACGATCGTGTGGTAAAACTACACCTCATTTGGACTCTCCTAGCTCCCTCTATGCCTATTTAAGCAACCCCACTCCAAATCCGGATCATCCTCCCGAAACCCTAGCAAATTTCCTCCGCGCGCGGACGTGTCCGATCGGACGGACACGTCCGCCCGTCGCCGCCCGCCCACCGGGGTGTGCCACGTGGCGCCCGGTCCCCAGATCGCCGCCTCGGCCGCGCCCGCCTGCCCGGCCAGCGAAACCCTCGGCCGGTCGCCCGCCGCCCATGGTGCCGAGCCAGCGCCCGCTCCCCGCGTGGATCTCGCCGGCAGCGCCGTTCCCGCCTTCCGCCGGCTCCCGCCGCCCAGCCACCTTGCCGCCGGCCTCGTTCCCCGCCATCACCGGACCTCGGCCGCCGCCCGCCTGCCTGCCTTCCACTTGGCCCCGACCCCACGGCGACCTCTCCTCCTCCCGGCCGGCGAACCCGGCCGCCTCCTCCGGCGAACAGCGCGCCGCGCCGCCCTCGTCCGATCCGGCGGATTCGGCCTCGGTTCGCGCGCCCGCGCCCGTTGACTTCTTCCCCTCTCCCTTTTCTTCTAAGTCTTTTGCATCTCATTGTTATTTTGTAGCATTTTCAACGTGCTATATCTCTGTCATCGTAGCTCCATTTTGCGCGTATAATATGTCAAAATGTTGGTCTCGAAGAGTAGATCATTTCATCTAATTGCATAATTTTCATTTGAGCTCATCTTGATGCCCGAAATGCTGTTGGTAGAGTGCTATGTGATGTTAGTTTCTGTTTCGTAACAGAACTTGCACTTTTGTTATTTTTGCCATGATTGATGTGTGAACCCTATGAATTTGAGTCCTACATGTGTTTTGCAATATGCCATGCCATCTTTCCAGGGGTATATGCCATGTATTTTTATGATCTATGTGGTGACTAGCACAAGCATGCAAAGTAGGTGTCCTGATGTTGCTGTTTTCAGCCCTGTTTAGCTGATATTTTGATGTCATGTTAACTTGATGATACCGAGAGATCCATGCATATTTTGAGATACTTCAGTAAGGATGTTTTGTAAAACATGTCTTGCTCTATCCATCCATGCCTTTGTTTGCAATTATGGAGTACCATAGCTTGAGTCAATCGAGCTCTACTTTTGCTACCAAATGTTTCCTGGCAGATTGTTTACATGTTATTCAATTTTGGCAAGCTTGTTGTGGTTGATCCATTTATGCTATGTTATTGTTCTTGCCATGTATATCTTCTATGCCATGTCTTCTTGATGTATGTATGCTTAGTTTATCATATAAGTCTCTGTAGTGAGTGCATTGAGCTTGTAAACATGCCTACTTGTTATCAGTTTTTGACATGTCATGTTGCTGAATCTGTTAACGAAACTTTCAATATTGACATGGGTGTTACTATATTTTTGGATCCTTTTTGGCTTATGGTCAGTAAGGGACTTTTGTTCTATGCTTTGAGTAGATTCATGCCATGCCATGTTTTGCTATTTTAAGTTCCTGTAGCATGTAGTTTTGTTGCTCTGAACATTGCAACCTGATGCTGTTTTTGCCATGTCCAGCCTGATATTTTGTGCACTTTTGCCATGCTTGTTTGAACCTGTTATGATGTGAACTAGCCGTAGCTCAGTGCTCATCTTTTGTCGAGCATCTTGTGTAGATCACTGCCATGTGCTTTGTTGATACGTTTGGGTGCAGTAGCTTAATTAATTGTTGCTTGCTATGTGGCATCATGCTGTTAATGGCAGATTTGCGCCATTCTTGTTTTGCTTGTCATTTGCAAACCGTGCATCCGATTCGGTGATCTTTATATCGATTTCAACGAAATCATCTCATCTTTCAGTGGCATACTTGGTTTGCCAAGTTGATGCCTGGTTCATCATTTACCTTCCGGGCGCTTTGTCGCATTGCATATCACATCCCGCATATCATGTCATGTTTTGCATCATGTTGATTGTGCATTGCACCGTGATTTATTGTGGTTCCTTTGTTTGTGTTGTTGCTTTGGGTAGAGCCGGAGGCGAGTGCGTGAGCGAGGAACCTGTTGAGAACGCTTACGAGGATCAAGTTTTCGACAACTCGAGAACATTGCGAGCAAGATGACCATACCCTCGAAATCACTTCTATCTTTGCTATGCTAGTTGCTCGCTCTTTTGCTATGCTTTTGCTGCGATGCCTACCACTTGCTATATCATGCCACCCATATTGCCATGTCAGCCCTAACCATCCTTTTCCTAGCAAACCGTTGATTGGCTATGTTACCGCTTTGCTCAGCCCTCTTATAGCGTTGCTAGTTGCCGGTGAAGCTGAAGTTTGTTCCTTGTTGGAACATGGAGATGTTGTTCCTTGTTGGAAGATGTTTACTTGTTGGGGATATCACAATATATATATCTGCTATAATTAATACATCTATATATTTGGTAAAGGGTGGAAGGCTCGGCCTTATGCAGGTGTTTTGTTCCACTCTTGCCACCCTAGTTTCCGTCATACCGGTGTTATGTTCCTTGATTTCGCGTTCCTTACGGTTGGGTGATTTATGGGACCCCTTGACAGTTCGCTTTGAATAAGACTCGTCCAGCAAGGCCCAACTTTGGTTTTACCATTTGCCACCTAAGCCTTTTCCCACGGGTTTTCGCGAGCCCGAGGGTCATCTTTATTTAACCCCCCCGGGACAATGCTCCTCTGGCGTTGGTCCAAACTAAACCACTTGCGGTGCCACCCGAGGCAACTTGGGGCATCTTCGGTTGCCGTCGTACTGCTCATCCGGATGTGCCACGAGAACGAGATATGTGCAGCTCCTATCGGGATTTGTCGGCACAATCGGGCGGCTTTGCTGGTCTTGTTTTATTCTTGTCGAAATGTCTTGTAGTCCGGGATTCGAGATTGATCGGGTCTTCCGGTAGAAGAATATCCTTCGTTGACCGTGAGAGCTTATAATGGGCTAAGTTGGGACACCCTGCGGGTATCATCTTTGAAAGCCGTGCCGCGGTTATGAGGCGAGATGGGAATTTGTTAATGTCGGTTGTAGAAAACCGAAGTTGACCTCAAATAAAATACACATCAACGCGTGTGTAACCGTGATGGTCTCTTCTCGTGAGTCCGGAAGTGAACACGGTGTTGGAGTTATGTCTGACGTAAGTAGTTCAGGATCACTTCTTGATCGCTACTAGATTCACGTCCGTGCTTTGCTTCTCTTCTCGCTCTCTTTTGCGATGTAGCCACCATATATGCTAGTCGCTTGCTGCAGCTCCACTTTACTACTCCGTCCTTCCTATAAGCTTAAATAGTCTTGATCTCGCGGGTGTGAGATTGCTGAGTCCCCGTGACTCACAGATTCTACCAAAACAGTTGCAGGTTCCGATGACGCCAATGCAGGTGACGCAACCGAGCTCACGTGGGAGTTCGACGAGGAACGTGGTCGTTACTATGTGTCCTTTCCGATGATCGATAGTGGTGCCCAGTTGGGACGATCGGGGATCTGTAGCATTTGGGGTATCTTCTTTTATTTTGGTTCCGTAGTCGGACCTTGAGTGTACTCAATGATGGATGTTTATTTATGTCTTGTGTGAAGTGGCATTCGTAAGCCAACTATGTATCTCTTTCCTTATTTATTACATGGGTGTGTGAAGATTACCTCACTTGCGACATTGCTTTCAATGCGGTTATGCCTCTAAGTCGTGCCTCGACACGTGGGAGATATAGCCGCATCGAGGGCGTTACAGTGTCACTTCATGGTGTTGCACTAGAGATCAATTCAGACCGTGGCGTCTTTTCACTTCTCATTTACGGGAGAGTTTCCAAACTGCCATGGGAACCCATCTTTCCTTGATGCCGCTTCCACCCTCGATCGAGTGGTCGGTGGAAAGGGTCAACCAAATTCTCGAAGACATGCTTAGAGCTTGCGTTATCTCATTCGGTATGGATTGGGAGAAATGTCTTCCTTTTGCCGAGTTTGCTTATAACAATAGCTATCAATCCAGTCTCAAGAAAGCTCCTTTTGAGATTCTCTATGGACGAAGATGTCGAACACCTTTGAACTGGTCAGAAACCGGTGAAAGACAATTCTTTGGACCGGACATGATCCAGGAGGCAGAAGAGCAAGTTCGCATGATTCGTGAGAACTTGAAAACAACCTAGTCTCGTCAAAAGAGCCAGTATGATCGTCATCATAAGGATATGACTTACGAAGTTGGCGACAAAGCTTATCTTCGGGTTACACCTTTGAAGGGTACCCATCGTTTCGGTATCAAGGGCAAGTTGGCTCCTCGTTACATTGGTCCTTTTCGCATTCTCGCTAAACGAGGAGAGGTTGCCTACCAGTTGGAACTACCCCCACATCTTTCCAGAGTGCATGATATCTTCCACGTCTCTCAACTCAGGCGTTGCTTCTCGGATCCTATCCGTGGAGTGGACCACGAAACGCTTGATCTCCAAGATAACCTCACATATCGAGAGTACCCTATTCGCATTCTTGATCAAGCAGAGCGTGTCACTCGACGTCATAACATCAAGTTTCTCAAGGTTCAGTGGTCTCATCATTCCAAGAGAGAATCTACCTGGGAGCGAGAAGATCGTCTTCGACTGGAGTACCCCACTTTCTTTCCGTCGACCCCTGAATCTCGGGACAAGATTCCTTCAAGTGGGGGTGAGTTGTCACATCCCTAGTTCTGGTATGCTCAAGGCTAGCTAGTCATGTGTGCATCATGTTTAAATTCCATTTATATTTGAAATGGGGATTTGTGAAACCCTCAGAATCATTTCTGGAAATGACCCAGATAAAAATTGCTCCAAAAAGGTCCAAGAAAATGTTCATGTTGCTCTCTGAAAATATTGGACAGAGATAAAAATCAAACCAATATTTTTAGGAGCTCATAAGTATTTATTTTGGGCATTTGGAATTAATGTTGTAATTATTTGCTCTGGATATATATTGTTATGTATATACAATATTGTCCAAAAATTGTGCTAGTTGATGAGGAGCTCTGGTATAATACCACTAGCTCCTGAAAAAATTGGCACAAGGAAATAAAATGATTTAGTATTTTTATTAAATCAAAACAAATGTCAGAAAATAGAAAACAAAAACAAAATAGAAAAAAAGGAGGAACTACCTGAACTTACCTGGGCCACTTGCTGGCCTGGCATTATGCAGCCAACCGGCCCAGCTGTGCGGCCCAGCTGGCCCAGCTCGCCTCCTCCTCTGTCTTCTTCCTCGCGCCATCGGCATTTGTGCGTGTCATGCAAGGCCTTCCCCATGACCATGTCTCCCGCCACCTCCTGCTTCTCCCTCTCGTCGCCCTGGACGCCCTGGACGTCGCCACGATGCCCCGCACCTCTCTCCCTATCTCTCGTTTCTCCCCCCTCCCCTGGTCTCTCTCCCGCGCACGGATGAACGCTGCCGTCGCCGCCACTCGCCATTGTCGTAGCCACCGCCTCCCCCTCGCCTCTCCGACACGCGCAGGAGCTCCGCCTCCTCGCTCTGAAGCTCTCCGCTGAGCCACGCAAGCTGGAGCGCCCCGTGGAGCCGTCGCCATCGCCATCTTCGCCTTCGTCCGCCGTGGATCCCCATCGCCTCCTCGCCGACTCCAGCCTCCCCCGAGCTCTCCGACGACGTCCCCGAGCCCGCCGTGAGCCCCTGCATTGGTTTCCCCTTCTCCCCTGCCTCCCCGTGCTCTGTAGCCATGTGCCCGCTCGAGCCGAGCTCTAGCCGCCGCCGCGAGCTTCGCTCCGGCGAGCTCCGCCGCCCCCGCAGCCTCCCGTCTGCTCCCCTGGATGCGCCCGAGCACCAGCTCCTCGGGGATGGTCTCCGCGGCCCATTTGGTCGCCGTAGACGCAAACCTGAGCCCCTCCGCCGTGTTCGGTCTCGCCGGCGGCTAAACGCCGGTGGGGTTTGACCCTTTGACCTCACCGGCCCGTCAGGTGGGCCCCATGGGTCAGGTGATTAGCTTAAGGCTAATCACCATTTAACTAAACCTGACACTAATAGTGGGCCCCAGCGCCACTAACCCTATAATTAGGATAAACTAACCCCTCGCTAACTTTGTTACAATCGACGTGTGGAGCCCACACGTCGAGTTTGACCTCATCAGCGCGAGTTGACTTGTCGACGCAAGCATGACGCAGTTATTTCTTTTCTGGTTTTAAATTAAATCAGGAAATTCCAGAAAATGCTATAAACTTCAAAAAATCATAGAAATTCAACCGTAGCTCAGATTGAAATAATTTATATATGAAAAATTATCAAAAAAATGCAATCTATCCATCTGTACCAGTTTCATGCATGACAAGCCAACCTAAACCTGCTGTAGAGGTGAAAACACATGAATGGCATTTATAAAGACTTAACTTGGAGTTGCATTTGAATTCTTGATTCAAATGGACTTCATCCAAATAGAATGCTAGTTGCATTAGCTCAAACAGCATCACATCTACATGCCATGTTCATGCATCATATTGTTGCATATGCTTGTGTATTGATAGTCGACACCGTTCCTTCTCGATAGGTCCTGCTCCGGAGACCGTTCAGTACACATGCTCGAGGAGCAAGGCCCCCTGTTGATCTACCAGGCAAGCAAACCCCCTTGTTCATTCAGATACAATCCTACTCTCTCTCCTGCTCTCAGTTATTGCAGTAGGACAACAATGTTTCAACTGCTACTTTGTGTTGCGGTAGTTGAACCCATTCCTCTGCATGACCTGTCATTGCCACAGTAAATAGTTGAAACCCACTAGCATGTGTAGGAGTTGATTGAAGCCATTGTTGTGTTCCTACCATGCCATGCTTGCTATTGCTTAGAGTGTCAGGTCTGATTCATTGGGAATGAATTGGAGTGCAGTGTTCTATGTTCTGATGCTGAGAGTGAAGTGTGTGAACACGATTTGGTAAAGGTAGCGGTGAGAGGCCATGCAGGAGTACATGGTGGGATGTCTCACTGGAACCGTCCTTAAGCACTGAGTTCTATGTATGTTGTCCAATGACTCGATACTACCACACATTGGGTTCCGGTAACTCGACCTCTCTCGACTTATTAACCAACTTGATCTCTGTCCAGGAGTCGCAACTAGTTTCTGGTGTTTGTAGGTAGTGTTAGTAGTCTACCAAGTGGCACCCGGCCAGGTGGGCTTGGGACAGACTAGGCACAGTGGCACGGTGTACCAAGTGGCACCCGGATGGTGTGCTTGGGAACCCTGTTCACATCGTTTGGGGCCGTGAGCGACACCCCGGCCGGATCTCCCTGCGGATGGAACCCGAATAGGCGATAAACCTGGATTAGAGTCTTGTGTGTTAGTCAGGTCGTGGCCGACACCCTCGCCAGGCTTCCGCTTGAAGGTTGCCGAGATACATGATGTGTACATGGCGGTAAGTGGCGAGAGCGTGTGTGAAGAAGTACACCCATGCAGGGTTAACATGATCTATTCGAATAGCTGGGTCCGCGGTTATGGACTTCTTGGATGCTTACATGGTACATAGACAACTTGAAGTGGATACTATAAAATGCTCAAGACAAGTGTGAGTGCTATGGATGGCCTTCTCGTAGGGAGACGGGGATGAATCCATAGTGGTGTATTGTGTGGTGATTAGTGGACTCGTGTGCGCCATCTCACCTCAAAGAAGTTTCTCGTAGTCGTAGAACAGGATAGCCACTGAGTCAAAGCTGGCTTGCTGCAACTAAACCCCACATTACCCTCTTGATATAAATGCATGTATGATAGGATCGATGTAAGTCTTCTTTGAGTACCTTTGTACTCATGTTGCTTTATTTATGTTTTTGCAGCGGAGACTTGGTCTTACTAGTGTTCTCGTGGACTTGACGAGTAGCTTGTACCTCACTCTGATCTTAATCGGATGTTGTAGATAGTCAGGCTCTTCAGCCTTTTTCATTTGTAGATGTCTGTACTCAGACATGTAATGCTTCCGCTTGTTGCTTGTTTGCTCTGAATGTTGGGTCATGTGACCCCTGTTTGTAATAAATGCTATGATGGCTCTTCTGAGCCTTTATCTATATGAGTTGTTGAGTTATGTTGTGATGCCATGTTGTACAGCACATACTTACATGTTATGCGTACATGTAATGTGTATTTCTATGTGTGGGATCTGACTATCTAGTTGTTTATCCGTAGTAGCCTCTCTTACCGGGAAATGTCTCCTAGTGCTTCCACTGAGCCCTGGTAGCTTGCTCTTGCTCCGAACACTTAGGCTGGCGGCATGTGTCCTTCTTCGTTCAGGTGTGTTCATCGGGAAATGTCACGTGGTGTCTACCGGAGTCTGTTAGCCTGCTACAGCCCGGTTTATCGGAGTCCTGCTAGCCCAGTTGCTACAGCCGGATTCACTCGTTGATGGTGACACGTTCGTTGTTGGGTCATGTATGCCTGTCCCTGTAAGTTAGTGCCACTTTGCGTTCACGACTAGCCATGTCAGCCCGGGTTCCTTGTCATATGGATGCTAGCGACACTATCATATATGTGTGCCAATAGGTGCAAACGGTCCCGGGCATGGTAAGGCGACACCCGTGGGAATACCGTGCGTGAGGCCGCAAAGTGATATGAGGTGTAACATGCTAGATCAGTGTGGCATAGAATCGGGGTCCTGACAGTTGGCTTCCAGTGGCGGCACGGGAGGCCAGGCGCGGCGTCCTGGCGAGGCAACGGCGCGCAGGAGGGCCGACGAGGGGGCGCGACGGAGCTCAGCGGGCGTGCTCTGGTGGAGATGCTTGAGCGGGGGCAGACGCCGAGGAGAGGAAGGAGCGGTCGTCGACCTGCTGGGCTCCAGTGGCGCGGGTCAACGAGGACGAGGTGGAGGTGCGGGATGAGGAGCGAGCGAGAGGAGGGAGGAGCGTGGGGATCTCCTCTCCCTGGTGCAATGCGTGTGTGCGTGTGGCGGCGGCACGGGAACGAGAGGGGGAGATCAATGGAGAGGGTCGAGGCCTAGGGTTTAGGTGGGCCGTGGGAACGGGTCGGTCTGGTTGGTTAGGCCCAAGAGGCCTGGCTGGGCTCTCTCTCTCTCCCTCATATTCTTTAGCAGAAAAGAATTATAGAGAAGAAAAGAAAGAGAGGGTTAGGGAAACAATTTGCGCATGTGGATAATTTTACCGGACTCATAAAAATGAGATTGATCCAAGAAAAATAGAAAGTAAGCATGGGCGTGAAGTTGAATTCAAACTCATTTGAATTTAATTCAAATGGGTTTGAACTAGGACTAGGTTTTGAAGTGTCCAAAATGTTAAGGATTTTTGGAGGAACCTCGATAAGAGAGATAAGGAATTGTTGGCAAGGTTAGAAAGCCAAAACTTCAAGAAGTAAAGGCCAAGGGATTTGACATGCAAGTGTGTTGTGGTAAATTCCAAAACAATGGAATATTTATGAAGCTCCCTAAATATCGAGAGGGTATGTTATAAAGAGAAATCACCATGTGAATTCCCTCGATTTAAATGGATCTAAGATCCACATGATTTATTTTTTTGAGTTTTAAAAAGGGGTGCATGATGACATGATGCAATGCACATCATGCAAAGATAAATGCAACGAACAAAACAAATCACACGACGAATCTCGGAATACAAGGAAGGTATCTGGAGCGTCGGTCTCGGGGTGTCACGGTGGAGCTACAATAAGCAATGGATCAATTGGAGAAGTGGATGGATGTTGTAGAACAAAAAATCAAAGTGTTGCGTGAAGATCTTAGCCATAGATTCGATCAGATGGTTGAGATGATAAGAAAATGTGTTCCCCCTACTGCCATAAAATTCACCAAATGATGAATAAGATGTTCAACAGAGAAGAAGGAGAGGTGATCTTGGAGCTAGACTACCATAACAACGTGTAGTTCAACGTACTTCAAGAAGGCCAATTTATGTTGGAGCTTCTGAAGGTGAAAAATATGATGATGCCCTTGAGGGACCTGATCTATATTCATATCAGAGAGTACTGCAACCCTATGTTGGAGATATGCCCTAGAGGCAATCATGTATGATGATATTTCCTATGTGTTTATGAATGAAGATAGTCCTTGGACATTATCAATGATGTGTATCAGCAAGTACGTGACTTGTTTGTGTGACTATGCATTGTATGATGATTGTCCTAAAAGGTCCCTAGTGAAAGGTACTCCCTCCGTCCCAAAATTCCAGTCGTAGATTTGTCTAAATACGGATGTATCAAGTCACATTTTAGTATTAGATACATCCGTATCTAGACTAATCTAAGACAAGAATTTTGGGATGGAGGGAGTATGTGTGGACGTGCAGCTAACTAGACTAGCATATGACACGATGGATGGCTCGGTCTCACTAGCCATGTAGCATTGGATGCAGTCAGATAATATGGACTCGGAAAGATCTGGTCCGATTTGACATAGTTGAATCCGAGTCCAGATAAGGTCTGAGTTGGACAAACCCGACTATGAGACGTAGCGATTGGTCATTTGTGAGTCTCTAGTACAACATACGTTCTATGTCCTAAGACCTTATCTGACACATGTACTCGGGATGGTGATAGACCTACCCTGGGCCGACCAAACGCTACTCTCTAACTAGGTAGTTATAAAGGTAGGTTTCGGACTTGTCTAGACCCATGTTGCGAGACATGGTCGAGCAAGATGGGATTTGCCCCTCCCATCAGGAGAGATATACTCTGGGGCCCTCGTGTGATTTGACCAAGATAAGCATGGCTATGTGACAAGGACTATGAGATAATCCGGTTTGTGGTTGGCATCACTGGAACGACAAAGTGGTCGGGCTAGCACAAGGATGACAGACTCGCCTTGAGCCCTACAACATATATCGTGTGGCAAAGGGAACAGAAGTGTGACATATTGTACAGGTTCGCCAACCGGCTTCATTCTCTACTTGGGGGTCAGCACACCTTGCTAGAGGCCGCTACCAACCGAGCTGGTCGGAGGTGATCCGACCTGCAACCAAGCCGGCTTGAAGCTAAGGGGTCGCACACTTAAGGGAAGGAACCTGTGAGGTTGGATCCGACTCCACGAGTCAGATGTGATCCTACTCAAACTCGGATCCAGGCCGAACTGACTTTGGGCTTTAGGGTCCATGCGGGGGCCAAGTGTTGATCCCGTGATGGATGCCTATATATAGTGGAGGTGCGACACACTCATTTGGTTGATTGCTTCGGCGCCATCACTAGGGCTTTGCATGTGTTACAACTAGCCACCCCCACTTGTTGTTGGTTGTGTGATCGGACCTAGCAGTCCGTCGCACGATGCTCCTCCTGCACGCACGGATGCTGTTAGGGGTGGCGCACTTGCACCACTCCGGCAAACCTATTCGTGGGATCTTATCGGCTACGTGGGAGATCGACGGGGAGGAGACGACTCCGGAGACGCGCTGCCCCAACTCTTCTTCCGCTGCACGGCACTGCGCATCTAGTGGTAACGATGTGTGATCCATCCCTCGTAGCATGTTCCTATATGTTCTGCGGGTAGGAATTTTAATTTGCAGTCAACACACCCTACCGTAGAACCCAACACCCTACATATGCAAGGGATACATACAAGGTGAGAGTTGAGGTCCCAACTTTTAACAGAAATGTTCATATTGAAGGGTGCCTTGATTGGTTTTATGAAGTGGAGACTTTCTTTAAGGTCGTGGAGATTCCGGAAGATCATAGAGTTCCTTTGGTCACGTACAAGTTGAAAGGAGGGGTCATTGCAGGGTGGCATCGCCTTCAAGAAGAACGCGGGCTAAGAGGAGAACCTCATGTGATAACCGGGCAGCAAATGAAGACTCTTTTGAAAGGGAGATTTTTGCCCGTTGACTATGACCAGATGCTATTTGTCTAGTTTTAAAATTGTGCTCAAGGAAATAGGACTTTTTCCAATTACACAGAGGAGTATCTAAGGCTACAAGTGAGGTGCAACCTTGCTGAAACTGAAGATCAACAAATTGCAAGGTACATCAATGGTCTCAAGGATGCTATTCAAGATCGATTGGTGATGCAACAAATCTAGTCCATTTATCCAGCACAAGCTCTAGCCTTAAATGCATAGAGGTTTGTGAGGACAAGAAAGACAACCAAGGCTCCATATCCTCATACCGAAGGGTCGTCTAGCAGACATACTAATAGAGTGGAAGAAAAGGCCGCTCCACTAAAGGAAAAATTACACATCCCGAAGAAAACTAGAGGCACAGGTAAGGCAAATGAAGGCCCGGAATGCTATAAATGTGGTTAAGGGGGACACATATCTAGCGGTTGCCCACTTACGAAATTTGGTAACACGACTATCCATGATGATGAAGCTGACGAGGAAGAATATGAATTTGAAGATGTAGAGGGATAAGAGGTTTGTCAAGAAGAAGGTGAAGAGGTGGTATGTGTGATTCAACATCTCCAATGTTCTATAACACAACTTGATGATGCACAATGAAAGCAAATATTCAGGAGCAAATGCATTGTGAATTGCAAGGTATGCAAATTAGTGATTGATAGTTGTAGTTGTGAGAATATTATATCTCAGAATTTGGTGAACCATTTAAAGCTTCAAAATCATGATCATCCAAATCCCTACACTATTAGGTGGATCAAGAAAGGATTTAATAAGAGGATCACCAAACAATGCAACATGCCACTTTCTTTGAGCCAACATTATCGCTCAAATATGTTGTGTGATGTCGTTGACATGAGTTCCAACCATATTCTTCTTGGGAGACCTTGGCAATTTGGTGTGGAGACTACACATAAAGGGCGGGAAAATTCTTAATCTTTCACTTGGAACATGAGGAAGATCATTATTCTAACAAACAAAACTAATGGTAATACCTCTAAGGAGGAGGGGAAAAGTATATTAACTATCTCCCGCACCTCTAATGAGTTTATGGAAGACTTGAAGGAGGCAGATTTATGTGATGTACTTATTGTAAAGGGAGAAGAACACCAAGCTGTCGAAATTCCATCAAAGGTACATGGCTTATTAGCAGAATTTTGGAGCATGCTTGGATAGCCACAAGGCCTTCCACCGATGAGAGGAATTCAACATAGAACTGACTTAATTCCAGGAGCAAGTCTTCCTAATCTTCCATGCTACCAAAATAGCCCAAAAGAGCATGATATATTGAAGAAGAAAGTGGACGAAATGCTGCAAAAAGGACACATTCAAGAAAGCATAAGCCCATGGGTTGTACCAAACTTGCTCAAGCCAAAGAAAGATGGTTCTTGGTGCATGTGTGTGTACAGTAGGGCCTTCAACGAGATCACTAGAAGGTATAGATTCCCTATATCCCACTTGGATGACATGTTGGATCAGCTTAGTGGAGAAAGAGTGTTCATAAAGCTAGATTTAAGAAGTGGATATCATCAATTCGCATTAAACCACTGATGAATGGAAAATAGATTTCCAAGACAAAGGAAGGGTTGTTTTAATGGCTAGTTATGCCATTTGGGCCCTCAAATGAACCAAGTACCTTCATATACTTGATTGATGAATGAAGTCCTTAGGCCCTTCTTATCCCACTTTGTTGTGTTTTATTATGATGACATCTTGATCTATGCAAGAATGAGGATGAACACTTTGATCACGTACGGAAGGTTCTAGGATTACTACAGGAAAATGAGCTCTACATCAATTTAAATAAATGTGTTTTCCTACAAACGCAACTTCTTTCTTTGGATTTGTCATGGTATATGAGGGCATTTGTGTTGATGGTTCCAAGGTTAAAACAATTCAAGATTGGCCAACTCCGGAGACCATTTATGAGGTATGAAATTTCCATGGACTTGCAACCTTTTATAGGCAATTTGTGAAGAATTTCAACACTATTATGGCACCAATTATCGTGTTTGAAGAAAGGAAAGTTCTAATAGGCAGCAGCGGATGAAGTTAGTTTCAACGAGATCAAGCAAAACCTCTCACAAGCTCTTGTCTTGGTGTTACCTGATTTCAACAAGACTTTTGAGTTGGAGTCTGATGCAAGTGGAGTAGGAATTGGAGTTGTTCTATCTCAAGAAAGGAAGCCCATTGCTTTCTTTAGTGAGAAGTTAAGCAAAACTAGGCAGAAGTGGAGTACTTATCAGCAAGGATTGTACAAAGTTTTCGAGCTTTAATAACTTGGGAAGTCCTTTTGCTGCCTAAAGAGTTCATCGTTTACACTGACCATCAATCCATAAAGCATTTTAGAAATAAAAAGCATGTTGATCGAATGCTAGCAAGATGGACCGCACATCTGAAGAGGTTCAACTTCATTGTGCATAAATCTGGAGCAACCAACCCAGTGGGTGATGCTTCGAGTCGTCGTGCATGTCTCTTGACTTCTTTTGAGGTTGAACTTCCAGGCATGGATCAAATAAAGGAGTTGTATGAGGATGTTGAAGACTTTGGCCATGTTTGGGTAAAGCACATCAAAGTTCAGCCATTACGTGATGACTATTCGGTGCAAGATGGTTATCTCTTCAAAAATGATCGTTTGTGCATCCCAAGAAGCTCTCTATGGGATAGTGATTAGAGAGCTCAATCAGGTGATCTTGGTGGTCATGTTGGACGGGACAAGACTATTACTAACCTGGAAGCTCGTTACTTTTAGCCATAACTAAAAAGAGATGTTGGAAAGCTTGTTACACATGCAAATCTAGAACATAGGGTTACACATGCCTTCGCCTGTTCCTGTTGCTCCATGGAAGGATATCTCTATGGACTTCGTCTTGGGTTTGCCAAGAACAATACGAGGGAGTGATGTTGTGTTTGTGGTCAACGGATTCTCTAAAATGTCTCACTTCATTCCATGTCGCAAGATAATGGATGATCATCATGTGGCAAACTTATTCTTTCGAGAAGTGGTCAGACTTCATGGAGTTTTAAGGTCCACCGTCTCAGACCATGATAGGAAGTTTCTTACTATATTTTGGCTCACTTTGTGGAAGCAAATCACCATTGAATTAAAATTTTCAGGCATTGCCCATCCATAAACAAATGGACAAACAGAAGTGGTGAACAAAGGGAAACCGATGTATTGCATTTGTGGAGAAAGAAAGGTACAATGGAAGTTGGCTTTATCTCTTACAAAGTTCTCCTACAATAACTTCAAGCATTTATCCACATGAAGGGGTCCCTTTCCATTATCTGCACTAAAGTTCCAACACATGTGGTGACCTGGTGAAGCTACCATCAATAGGAAACTCAAAATGCACGAGATATTTGAAGAAATTTGTGGTGTTCTGGAAGCACAAAACTGGAAATATAAACAACTTGTTGACTGCAAAAGAAGGTTGAAGTCATTTCAAGTTGGTGATAAGGTGATGGTCTACCTTAGAAAAAAGAGGTTGTCTTTACGTGTTAAAGGGAAGGTTAGGCAGCGAAGACATGTGCCCTTCTCTACTATGAGGAAAGTAAATGATACTCCCTCTATTCCTAAATGTAGTGCTCATAGGAAAGTTCAAAAGTCAAACTTCCCCTACTTTGACTACATTTATAGAGGACAAATATCTACATCTACAGTATTAAGTAAATATCATTAGATACATCATTAAGCATATATTTATACTCCCTTCATTCCTAAATATAGGGTGTATAGTTTTTGGGAAATTAAAGAATGCACATGGAGGCAAAAATTCACAAGTTTTTGGTGAGATTTCACATGACTAATTGACATGAGAAAATAGAGGAGCTTGACTTATATATAGAAATGTAATCAAATCCCGAAAAAATTTATCCAAACGAGTGGTGCAACATAATACACCTTATATTTCAAATTTTTTCTCAAAAATCTATACACCTTATATCAAGGAACAGAGGGAGTATTATATTTGTTTGGTGTTATTTTGGTTGATGCTTTTCTCACTAAACTTGGTCAAACTAAACAATGTTTGACTCCTAGGAAATTTTATGCGCACTATATTTAGAAACAGAGGGAGTAATGTTTATGTGATAGACCTTCTAAGCAACATGGGTATATCCACACATATCAATGTTGCGGACTTGACTCTCTACCACCCAAAAGAAGCGCTCTATGAAGATAACTCGGTCGAGTTTCAAACAATTAGGGGAGAATGATGAGGAAAAGAAAAATAAAATCATGTCAAATCTATTTAGCTACTTCTAGATACTTCTACTCTAGTTTAGTTTTTTTTCTTAATGTTAAATAATATTTTCAAGAGTATTTTAGCTATAAGTAGAAGTGAATTATAAAGACTTTTCAAAGCCCTATAAATAATGGTCATCACTCCTAGTTTATAACCAAACTATGTACCAACTACCTATAATAGACCTTAGTGTTTTCGTCTAAGATCTTAAGCTCTAGAAGTTTATATTGAACTCCTACTACCACATCGGCCTATTTCCGCCTCTAGAGCGATATCTAGCACGACTTCGTAGCAGCAAGGTGAAGTTGCTCCTCCACAACCTTATGCTACTTCGAGAAAGAATTCCGACCAGCAATTCCAAGGCAGCCAAACATATTGGTGATGAAATTCGTAAATGAATTCCACAAGTTCTTACCCAAATGATGGGTGCCAAACGAATTGTGAAGGAAATTGGAGAATGGAGAAAAAAAGGGAGTCATCATCCAATTCGCTCCGATGATCTAGGCATCGTTCAGGGATAAAAGCAACTTCGTGATTCATGATAATAAGAAAAAGCAGCTTCACCATTTTCATGACAGGTCATTCAAGGTTTCTTTTGGGAGCTTCCCAACATTTCAGGATAACCAACGATACTGCCAACACAAGTTACCTATGGTAATTTTATTTGGGTGGTAGCACTTGCATCTTTCTACATACACTAACCTTGCATATTGAGCATAATGTTGTACAGCTATGACTACTATACAAAGCTGGCGCATTTTATCCATATGGAACAAAATAGACCAAAACACTTGTTACAAGAACCCAGTGCTTTAACACACAGGCTCATCTTTAACTATACAAACTTTTCATATGTAAACTTATAGCCAGTAAATATCATCGTTAAATATTGTATTGCTCTATCATTGCATCAGCAGAAGATTATTCACAGTGGCATTCACATTATTCGTTCTCGTCAGGTCCTGCAACAAGGTTGAAAAGGAAAAACATTAGTGCATACTAGCGTCTAGAGAAATTACAACAAGAGGCAAGCAAAAACAGAAACGTACTTCAATAATTAGCTCGTCAGGCATATGGGGTAAAACTTCTCGTACTCTATCTACCATGGTATTAACCCGCGACATGCTTCCGTTAATTGTTCCTGCCGTGCCTCGGAACCGCAAGCTAGCAGAAGCCACATCGGGCCTCGAGGAAGATGATGGAACAATTGAAGGGCCTGCCATTGACTCAGGCCACAGATTCCAGGTGGCATCTGCATGCCCATAATTATCAGTCACAGAAGCGAACTGCCTCATCATCATCTGAACTCCGCTAAGCCCCACGGATCTCACTGCACTAGAGGAACTGGGGTCATCCACCCCAGTGCTCGACCACGGTGGTGCCCAGCGAGAATCAAGACCCGCACCTCTGCGACAACCAACACAAACACATTAAGGAATCAAATATCAACAACTCTGTAGTCACATAAATTGAATGGAAAACTGCACTTCTGCCATCATTGATGAACCATATCTTCTGGGTGTTGAGTTAACATGTTAATAAAACAGCTAAGAGTTCTACACCTGAGCATTTTATTTACTTCCTCTGATCCAAAATAAATGTCGTGGTTTTCGTTTTGAACTAAAACCGCGACACTTATTTTGGATCGGAGGGAGTACATGATTAGGCACAAAACTTATGTTAACTTACTGCTAGTGTTCTAATTTTCGAAGTACATCTATATTCAACTGCACATATGCTAAATCAGAAGTCTTTAAGCAACCAGATTCCAGCAGAACTTCCCATAACCAGTGTCAACTGGCCAGTTACTAAGAAACTGAGGTTTTGAAACTAGAACACCATTACTCTCGACTGCGTGCTAACTTTGAAGAGGGTCGATGCAGGGAATTAAAGAACCACAAATTGCACTACTTTACTGAGTTTTGGGGGCTAATTTCAAAATGACGTTATTATATCAGAAATCTATCTAATACTTACGAAAAATAGAGAAGCAATCTGGAGTATAGTCTGGTGAAGTGCCACAGATATAGAACATTGTAAGTTTTTATGCATACCTCCAAACACCATCTGAAGGATCCTGCTGTTCAGGAACCCTTTGCTGATTTAATCCCATATTTAGCTGCTCCGAAATTAGCTGAACATTTGCTACCTCTGCTGTTGTTGACCTAGAATGTCCTTGAGCTGAAAGAAAGAGTGGCCTTCGACAAGTTGGACAAGAGTAACCCTCCATTAATCCTTGATCCAACCTACCCATAGCAACAATATGAGTAAAATAAAACAAGGAGCAAATGTCCTACATACATTCAATGGCAAAGACACTTCAGCTTTTAATATAATTTACTAAGCAGATCAACAGAGGGGCACTCAAACATGACTTACAGTAATTGATCCTTGAAGGTGAAATTTCCATTGATTTGTTCGCTATGCACTGGTAAGTAATACTCCCATCCATTAAAAAATATAACATGTTCTAACATTTTTGTGATGTATAGACCCATTTTAGTGTGTTCGTTCACTCATTTCAGTCCGTACGTTAGTCCATATTGAAATATCGAAAACATCTTATATTTATGAACGGGTGAAGTATCAAATAAGAACATGCATATGGTGTTCATTGACTTGGAGAAGGCCTACAATAAGATACCACGGAATGTCATGTGGTGGGCGTTGGAGAAACACACAATCCTAACAAAGTACATTACCCTCATCAAGGACATGTACGATAATGTTGTGACAAGTGTTCGAACAAGTGGTGGCGACACTGATGACTTCCCGATTAAAATAGGACCGCACCAGTGGTCAGCTTTGAGCCCTTATCCTTTTGCTTTGGTGATGGATGAGGTCACAAGGGATATACAAGGAGATATCCCATGGTGCATGCTCTTTGCGGATGATGTGGTGCTAGTCGATGATATCGGACGGGGTTAATAAAAAGTACTACTAGGCACGAGGAGGAGGTTAGCCTTGATGGGCAGGTGGTACCTCGAACACCTTTCAATATTTGGGGCTATGGGGATATCTATGAAGATGTGAATCATCGAATCAAAACCGAATGGATGAAGTGGCGCCAAGCTTCTGGAGTTCTCTGTGACAAGAGAGTGCCACAAAAGCTAAAAGGCAGGTTCTATAGGAGATTCGACCAGCAATGTTGTATGGCACTGAGTGTTGGCCGACTAAAAGGCGACATGTTCAATAGTTAGGTGTAGCCGAGATGCGCATGTTGAGATGGATGTGTGACCACACAAGGAAGGATCGGGTCCGGAATGATGATATACGGGATAGAGTTGGGGTAGCACCGATTGAAGAGAAGCTTGTCCAACATCGTCAAAGATGGTTTGGGAATATTCAGCGTAGGCCTCCAAAAGCTCTAGTGCACAGCCGACGGCTAAAGTGTGCTGATAATGTCAAGAGAGATCAGGGTAGACCAAACTTGACATGGGAGGAGTCTGTAAAGAGAGATCTGAAGGGAGTATCACCAAAGAACTAGCCATGGACAGGGGTGCGTGGTGTTAGTTATATTCTAGCCTATATATTTTCCCCGTTGTATGAGGGGTTTCCTACATATTTACCACCTGTACATGTATATATATTGGCTATTGGCCATTGACCCTCGGGGAATACAAGTTGCATATTTCCTAACATGATAGTAGAGCTAGGTCTTTTTTTAGCACGCGCAACTCGTGCTTGAATCATGTCTATCGCGTCGCCGCCATCCTCTCTTGGCTACCGACGCTGCTGCTCGTTCTTCCCGATGGCTGGTCTACCTCCATCGGCCCCGTCTACCAGGTCTTGCCGCGTTCGGACGACGCTTCTGTAGGCCTGCGCTGCTTGCTCCACGCACTCGCCCATCTATAGGCCAACTTCCAGATCACAGCAGAGCCGCCCGCCTCATCTCAGTCGGGCCATTGTTGCAACTCTTCGCCTAGGCCGCCCCTCGGCTGAAGGACGACGCCACCACACTCCTCATGATCAGGCCCCACTGCCTGATCCCGATCAAACCAAACTGCTACTGGATCCCACCGCCGGCTGCTCCACCCGTCAGCTCGCTCCACTTCACCGCACCCTACAAATCGGGTCATCGTCCCGCCCACCAGATCGGGTCAACGCTCCACAGGGCTGCATCCGCGTCCGCGTCGCCCATCCTGCAGGCTTCCGCTGGATAAGGTCACAGTCGTGACCTGCCACGCTCGTTGGCCTGTTGTGCCCAGCAATCATCGATTGCTAATTTGCTTGCTAGTCATCCCTGCCGGTCACAGGCATTGTTGACTGCATCTTCATCGTCGGTTCCAGGGGAAGACCAAAGATCTTACGTGGTAGGTCTGCCAGAAAAACTCAAGAGAGAAAGAAGTCCCGTTAATCTCTTCATGCTCGTTCCAAGTTCAAAGTACCTATTGGCCAAAGTTTGAATCAAGCCGCCGGCCCCTTCTATTGGGACTGATTCTGCTGATTGTCTTCTAGTAAAAAAATTGGTGTCTCCGGCTTGTCCTTCTGTGATCTTCGACGGTGCTCCCTGTACTGATCCTGTCTCGCACATGCATCGTCTCTCGATGCTTGGCGCTCGTCCGCCTGTGACGTTGTTCCCTTCAGCGCTTTCCAAAGTTTGTGTTGGTCGCTCTCCTACAACTACCCTCGCGACTTCTGCACATGGTGAATGTCGCTCTGCACCGACTCCTCTCGCGACTTTCATCGGTGATCGCTCTACACCGACTCCTCTTGCGACTTTCATTGGCTGTGCTGGTGCATATGACTCCACAAACTACGCCTCTCACACGCGCCTTCCCATGACACTTGGGGCTTGTCTGCATGCGCCCTTAGACTTTACGGACGGTACTAGTCATGCTTCACCGCCACAGGTGGTGGTGGCCGCTCCTCTCCTGGTGCTACTGTGTCGAGTACTTTAGCTGTGTACTTCACCGAGGAGATTGCGCGACTTCACGCCCTACTGATTGCCTCTGGCTCTCTATTGTCGGGTGCATCTACGTTGACCTCTTTTGTTGAGCCCCTGACTAAGCAGGAAATTGTGTGACTTCGATGCCTGCTAGCTCCATCTTCTGGTTCTCCATCGCCAGGTTCTGTTGGTTCTGCTACCGACTCTTCTAGCATTGTCAGACCACCATCTGTGGATTTTTTATACTGGAGCATCTTTCATATGACTCATGATCCATCCACTTTGTCCTCTATTCAACCTCTCAATTCTCATGTTCATGTTCTTACTGCTGATGGTACCTCTTGGTCCATGGTCGAGGCATTCTTAGCACTTTGTCCTTTCGTGTTCCTGATGCTGCTCGTGTTCCTCGACTTACCATGCAGCTCATGTTTGATGGTCAAATTGTTGACTCTGGTTGTCGGGTCATTCTCGACTTTGACTCGGTCTCTATTCTAGACCATCATACTGATGCTCTCCTTGTTGCTGGCCCCCGGCACCGTGACTACCAAGGCCTCTGGGAGCTTGACTGGCTTCACCTTCCCTCCACTGCCACTACCGACAGTCTCTCCCCCTCTGTTGCCTTGTCTACCAGCTCTTTTCAGCAGTGGCATCATCGCCTTGGTCACTTGTGTGGCTCTCGTCTCTCATCCTTGGTTCAACTTGGTCTTCTTGGATCCTCCGGCGGTGTCTTTAGACTGCTAGGGTTGTCGGCTTGGTAAACAAGTCCAGTTACCTTATCCTCATAGCGACACTGTATCTCAGCATCCTTTCGACCTTGTTCACTCTCATGTCTGGGGTCCAGCTCCCTTTACCTCGAAAGGGGGTCATCGCTACTATATTATCTTTACAGATGATTTCTCTCGCCACACCTGGATATATTTCATGCCTTCTCATAGTGAGATCTTATCTATCTATAAGTGTTTTGCTGCCATGGTTCACACTCAATTCTCTACGCATGTTCGTGTGTTTCGTGTTGATTCTGTTGGAAAGTATACTCCAAGATGTTGCGTGGAGTTCTTGCTGAGTAGGGTACTCTTGCTCAGTTTGCTTGTCCTGGTGCGCATGGTTGGGATGGCATGGCTGAGCACAGGCATCATCACCTTCTTGAGACGGCTCGTGCGATGATGATCGCCGCCGTTCTTCCGCCTCACTTTTGGGTCGAGGCTGTCTCCACTTCCACCTATCTCATCAACCTTCAGCCATCCACTGCTCTGTAAGGTGGCGTTCCTTTCGAGTGTCTCTTCGGTCATCCCCCCGCGTCCATCTTCCTCGACATTTTCAGCAGAGGATATATCTTCCCTCACTTTTCCTGACACACCTATCACTCCTGTCGAGCCCTTGCTCGTACGTCCTACTACCCCTGCTTCTCCGATTGTTGCAGATCCAACGCCACCATCTCCCATGGTCTCCTCACCTGGCTTGTCACCGGATTCTGCACCTTCATCCCCGATATCTTCTCTGTCACCTTCGACTATCTTGGTGAATCCTCCTCGTATTCTTCCATATCTTCCTTAGTATTATACTTGTCGTCCGCATAATGTGGATACGTCTACTGAAGTGTCATCTTCCTCGTCTCATCCTACTTATGGCTTGCATCCTCGCATCGCTTTCGCCTATTGATCGCCTTGGTTTTCCACACGCTGGTGCTGCTGTTCTTGAGCCGACTTCTTATCGTCAAGTGTTATTCATCCCGAATGGCAGTTTGTGATGGCAGTGGAGCTTGCCGCTCTTGAGCGCACCGGCACGTGGGATCTTGTTTCTCTTCCTCCCGGTATTCGTCCCATCATTTGTAAGTGGGTCTAAAAGGTTAAGACTCGCTCCAATGGTTCTCTTGAGCGTTACAAAACTCGTCTTGTGGCTCATAGCTTTCAGCAGGAGCATGGTCATGATTATGATGAGGCTTTTGCTCCTATGGCCCATACGACCACTGTTCGCACACTTCTTGTCATGGCCTCTGTTCGCCACTGGTGAGCTGCGTGAAAAGGCTTACATGCAGCCCCCATCTGGGTATTTTGTTTCTGATGGCATGATATTGTCGTCTTCGTCGCTCTCTCTATGGCCTTAAGCAAAAGCCCCTCACGCCTAGTTTGAGCGTTTTGCCTCTGTGGTGACTGTCGCTGGTTTTTCAGCGAGTGCTCATGATCCAGCACTATTTGTCCATCTTTTTGCTCGTGGTCGGACTCTTCTTTTATACGTTGATGACATGATTATCACTGGCAACGACCCCAAGTATATTGCCTTTGTGAAGGCTCGTCTTAGTGAGCAGTTTCTGATGTCTGGTCTTGGCCCTCTTTGCTACTTTCTTGGGATCAAGGTCTCTTCTACCTCTGATGGCTTTTCTATTTCCCAAGAAAAGTATACATGATCTTCTTGCTTGTGCTGCTCTTACTGATGAGCACACTGTTGAGACTCCCATGGAGCTCAATGTTCACCTCTGTGATACTGATGGTGACCCCTTGCCTGATCTGGTGCGTTATTGTCATCTTGTTGGGAGTCTTGTCTATCTTGTTGGGAGTCTTGTCTATCTAGTTGTCACTCATCCAGATATCTCCTATCCGGTCCATATTCTGAGTCAGTTTGTCTCCGCTCCCACTTCGGTTCACTATAGTCACCTCCTTCGTGTTCTTCCATATCTTCAAGGCACGATCTCTCACCGCCTGTTCTTTCCTCGCTCCGGTTCCTTGCAGCTTCGGGCCTATTTGAATGCTACGTGGGCTAGTGATCCCTCGAATCGCCGTTTACTTTCTGCTTATTGTGTTCTTGGTGGTTCTCTCATTGCCTGGAAGACGAAGTAGACTGCAGTTTCGCGTTGTGCAAAGGTTGAGTTGCGAGCTATGGCTCTTTCGACGACAGAGGTGACTTGGTTACAGTGGTTACTTCAGGACTTTGGTGTTTCTGTCACTACACCTACTCTGCTCTTGTCTGACAGGTGCTATTAGCATGAGCTCACCAAGCATATTGGTTCTATGTGCGCGCTGGTGCGTAGGATCAAGTTATTGCTCTTGAGTATGTGCCCTCCGAGTTACAGTTGGCAGATTTCTTTACGAAGGCCCAGACTAGAGCGCAGCATGGCTTCTATCTCTCCAAACTGAGTGTTATTTATCCACCATGAGTTTGAGGGGGGGTGTATTCTACTCCCTCTGTTTCTAAATGTCTTTTTAGAGATTTCAATACAAACTACATACGAATGTACATAGACATATTTTAGAGTATAGATTCACTCATCTTGCTCCGTATGTAGTCCCTCCTTGGAATCTTTAAAAAGACATACATTTAGGAACGGGGGGAGTAGCCTATATATTTTCCCCGTTGTATGAGGGGTTTCCTGCATGTTTACCACCTGTACATGTATACATATTGGCCATTGGCCCTCAGGGAATACAAGTTGCATATTTCCTAACACATGGAAGCTAGCTATCCATTGCCAGAACCATGAGTTGGTTGCGAGATCTTATGGGTTTCAGCTCTAGCCTACCCCAACTTGTTTGGGACTAAAGGCTTTATTGTTGTTGCTGATGAAGTATCAAATAAACTCCTTTACAGATTCCATTATAGAAAGTTCCAGTTGACAGCAAAATCAGGAATTCAGGACACTAGTCTCGTAGTTTAATTCAGAATTCAAGTAACTAAATGACATGGACATATGGAAGAGTACACTGATAACTACAGCCTTTAACTCAAAAGATTTTTTACTAGCAATCAAGCATCAATTGGCAACACACTAAAAGCAACTAAGGGCATACCAAGATCGCAAGCAAGGTAGATGAAATAGATGGTTGCAAGGCAACCTTTTAGCTCGAGCCATTGGTCCCTGTGAGTTGCAGCAGAAGCAACGAAAAATTCAGATACACAAGTAGTCAAGGACGACAGAGTTTCTGAAGATCTAGAAAACTGTTTACCCGGCAGATGGCACACTCATCATCATATGTGCAGATCTCATCGTATTTAGCATCTGGGAGTGCTCCATCGAGCGAACGGAGTGCCTTTCTTAACTTAATGTAGGTCTTAATCCTCTTCAAAAATGAAACTACAAGAGCCTGCATATGATAAAAGATACATCAGTACATATTAAATAACTTCCATGAAAGTAACACAGTTCATCAACAGTTGTCAATAGGTGATGTCTGCCTTACACGCAAGTTCAACAGGAGCACTGCGTCGACCAGGTGAAACGCCATACCACGGAGCCAAAAGATCATCGAATAATGACCAAGTGACATCAACAAGCTTATCAGGTCAATGACAAAACTAAAATTCCTTATAAGTTGGCCTCTCCATTCAGAAAATGAACCTGCAGATGTAAAGCATGATTACATCCTGATAGCAAAGTCAAAAGAGTTCAAGAAAAGTTTGCACAGGAACTTAGTAAGTCTTGCTCCTGAAACATTGTTCCAACAGAAGATAAAGCGCAGCCTAGAGATACACCAAAGCAATAAGTAGTGACATGTGTGACTGAAACTGCTGTTTGTGTAACTCCCTGGTCAAGAAGAGTCATTCTGGCCATATTTGTACTCCCTCCGTCCGGAATACTGGTCGGAGAAATGGATGTATCTAGACGTATTCTATTTCTAGATACATCCATTTTTATCCATTTCTCCGACAAGTATTTCTAGACGGAGGGAGTACAATCTAATGAAATTATAATGTTTATGAACTAATTTCTTAGACAAATGTACAGACACTATTTTGATGGCCAAGATAAATATTCACAAAGATGTTACTGGTCAAAGTTAAATAGTTTGACTGTAAGCATGGATATCACTTCTGTAACCAGATGTCCTGCTTGTGTGCCTCAATATTACTATCATTGAGATGGTAAACACAAAAACTGTACATGCACAACATAAGAGTTATATATCAACAATGAGTTTAGCTGAGGAGCTTATCACCTGCTGCTTGTTTATAAGTTTTTTGGAAATCAAGATAGTCCACACCACTGTCCATCAGATGTCGCTGCCAAATGTCAAACAACTGAAATCCATGCACCATGATAGACTGCCAAGGAGAGCTATTTCAGAAAAGTCATCAAGAGATTCAGAAGTAATGACTATGCACAGGTAAACATTCATTATGTTTTTTTCTAGTTAACAACTTAATATTCATAAATGGCAGTGCAGCAAAATATATAAGTTAACTGGAAGTCAATGAGTCACAAATACCCCTCACAATATTGGTTCAAATTACCTGCAGTGACTCAAAGGCAATACTAAGAGGCTCAAATAACATAAGCCAAAATAACTTAGAATTGCATGAACTGCAGAACCCTACACAAAGCTTCATCCTGGAGAAGTTAGATAAAAAATAACTAGTGAGTTCTCTGAACAGAAACAGCACCATACTTTTGTTATGAACAGAGCTTGTTGTATTGCACAACCCGAAGCACCTAATACATATAAGTAAAAGGACTGAAGGAGACATCCTTACTCTAGACCAATAGGAAAAGACAATAACCCACGTACCAACCCCCTCCCCCTCTTCTCAAATGTCAAACATATGCAGTAGCATTGCATTTGGAAATGTAAGATACTAAAGACAAATAAAGAGCTGCCGCAGTCCAAGTCTTCAGAGTGCCATCAAACCTGTCAAATCAAGCTAGAGAGAGAGGCACAACAGCAAAGAGCATAGCCCAAAAGAGATCAGGTGTACCCAGCAGCAATAACTTCAAGGAAAGCAAAACTGCAATGCGGCATCACAAGGGCCTCTACAATAAAGGACCATGCAAATGCAAAGAGGCCATGCTCATCCAATATAAAGAATGGACCAGGACCAGAAAAAACGGAGGCTGAATGACCAAGGCTTTTGTGTACTCGTATGGCATGGACCAACACGACAGAGTGATGGACATGGATGGATGTAACATAAGCAATACACTGAAGAGACTGACTCAAGAAGGGATACTAGCTAGAAGTAGCAGCAGCCAGCAAGCACTCAGCCAAAACAGCAAGAACAGCACACCATCGGCCAGCACAATAGTACTCGGCCCAACACCACCAGTCCAACAACAGCGGCGAACCAGCACCAAACTAGCAACCCATGGACTAGGTAATGCAGCACCCGCCCCCAAAGCCATCATGAATGAAGCTGAACGGAGCAGAAGTCTGTGGCAAGGAATCTGCAGCTGCATATCCATTCATGGAACGGCAGAGTAGAGGAGGTCAGCGGCGCCGAATGAAGACTTGCACTGCAGAGAAGATCAGCATGTCAGATCCAGAGCTCGCCTGAACCTGAAACTACTGTTAAAGTGCCTTCCGTTTCGTCAGTTATTGGATAGCCAAGATGATCGCAAGGCCCATTTACCTGAAACTATTCAGTTTCACCTGTTGTCACTAGTTTACCGTAACACTTGTTGAGTACCTAGCTCAGCAGTATATAAGCGTGGGGCGTGCGCTGTGTTAGCCATTCATTGATTATTATCCTCTAAGGACAAAATTACAGTATAGCAATACAAGTCGGGTCTCTCTCTTCCGAGGCGAACCCTAGATACAATTTCACTTTCGTTTTCCATTTCTCATGATTTCACTGATCTGAGTAAAACAGGGATCTGCCAAATGGTATTCAGAGCTAGGTTAATCCTTGGAGGCATTTCGAGCGGGGAGGCGCGGTGGTTTGCTTCTTGGTAAAATCCCACCCTCCACTCCCTTCTCGCGGTGGCGGCGTTTCTGTTGCTATGGTGGCATTGCGGCGGTGGTGATTTATTCGGACACAGAACAGGCGGCTGGAGACGGTTGCTGACGAATCCTTCGTCAGAGGTAAAATCCCATGCTCTATCCTGTTCTGTGCGTTGATTTGGTAGCGAGTCTTACGGCGGCGGTAGGATCCGGGCTCCATCGGGTTTCTCGACGAGTTCTAGTGTAAAATTCCTCTTCGGCTCATCTAAGATCAGTACAGGGCGTATGAAGCAAGCTGCGGATGGGGATGAATTGGCAGAGTTGTATGTAGAGATCACGGATAATCATCAAGCAACAACAAAGATCCGATCTGAGTTAGATAAAATCAAGACAGATGTTGGAGCTATACAGACGCAACAAGTATATCTCACAGAAGTTGTCAGAGGAATGCAATCCGCAGTTCAAGACCTTTCTCAACAACTGCAGATCATGTCTGAGGTGCTCAAAGCAATGATACCTGAACCATCAGATCAGCTGCCAGGATCCCAAACACAACCTGTAGTTCAACCATCAGCTGAGCAACAGCAACAACAAATGCCTCCAGTGAATCAAAGGACTGAATCTCTTCGTCAGAAATTATCCAATGAACAAGAGGGCACTTGGCAAATTGGATTTCTGATGGCATATTTGCCTCCAGTCAGAATTGGAAATCGTTCTGCACCTCCAGGATTTGGGTACCTAATGTTGAAGTGTAAGTGGATTGCCTAGCCATTTCCATCAGTTCAGACTTTTGGTTGCGTTGGCTAGTGCATGACGCTTAACATGGTATCAGAGCCAGGTTTTGAGTTCAAGTCCTGGCTTTCGCAATTTATTCAAAAATTGTTGTTCCCCCCTTTGTGTCCATGTATAGGCCTCTTGAGCCATACCTCTGAGACTATTCACGTGTTGACTTCCCGCGTCACACATGAGAGGGGGTGTTTAAGTGTACATGTGGATTGCTTAGCCCTTTCATCATATCGGTCTTTTGGTTGCGTTGGCTAGTGCATGAAGCTTAACACCTAACACTCCTCAATCAGTTCATACTATGAGGACACAGTTTTTAATTTCCATCACGAAAGGACCTTGTATGGATTTTCCTCGTTTTGGTGGGGGATAATCCAATGGGTTGGATACGGCAATGTGAGAAATATTTTCAAATGGCTGGCACTCCTGAAGAATATAACTATATAAGGTCCATATTGCAACAGTTATACTTTGTGGGGCAAGCAGACGTGTGGATTAGGCGTTCAGGCCTGTTAAAGAAGAAACTCACATGGGAAAAATTCTGTGAACAAGTGATTCATAGTTATTCAGGATCTAGCAATCTGAAACTGACTGTTAATTTATGTGAAACAGACTGCTGATGTCAATTTCTCACATTGCCGCATCTGAAACTGACTGTGCTGTTTGAAGATGTAATGGCAGATGTCCAGGAAGATAATCCAAATATTTCAGAGGCATGGTTTATAAAGTACTATCTGAATGGGTTAAGAGAGGGAATAAAGTATCAACTTTGTCCTCTCAGGCCAGTCAGTTTAACTAAAGCTCATTGGTTAGCAAGGGACATGGAACCCTTCCATCCCCCAAAGAAAATTGTTTCAGCTTATTATACAAGTAAACCAGCTTGAAACAACTTCTATAAACCAGCACAGCACACTGTTCCTACTGCAGGCAGGCAACCTGAACTCCTACAGTAATACCTCAACAGAGACCGAGGAAACTTGAAGTGCTGGAGATGTGGTGATAAACGGGTGCATGGGCATAAATGCAATAAGGTACCAGTGTTAAATGCAATGCAAAGTGTTCCAGAAGAAGAGGGGGACATGAACAGGAAAATTTGGCTCCAAATGAAACTGAAGAAACACAACCTGTAGGGCAAGCTATGCAAATTCCTATTCAAGCCACTAGCTGTTATGCAAAGGCCACAAATCTGATATGGAGATAGAAAAAATTCTACATGAGGTAGTTGTTCTGCTGGGGAAGTCCAAATATAACTAGTACGTAGGCTTTTAGATCCCTTACCTGTTCCTGATATGGCATGGACCTACATTACAACGGATTTTGTAGAGGGGCTGCCAACATCCCAGGAAAAGTGGTTATAACGGTGGTGGTGGATAGATTAAGCAAATATGCCCATTTCATTGCTTTATCCCACCCCCATACTGCTCATATTGTTGCACAAGCATTTCTGGATACAATCATCAAATTACATGGCTCTCCCAAGTTGACAAAGATAGGATCTTCACCAGCAATTTTTTGAAAGGACCTGTTTAACTCAATGGATATCCAACTAAGGTGCAGTACAGCTTATAATCCAGAGTCTGATGGTCAGATAGAACGTGTTAACCAATGTGTGGAAAACTACTTGCGTTGCATGGCTATGAATAAACCGAGGAAGTGGGCTGCTTGGTTGCCATTAGCTGAGTATTGGTATAACTCATGTTTTCATACCAGCACAAAGTTCTGCCCATTTCAGGCCTTGTATGGGTTCCCCCATCTCTGATATCTGAAATCTCTATCCCTGGGCCTATGGATGAGGAAACAAATGTGTTCCTTCAGACTAAACAAGAGATGTTGGCCCAGCTTAAGGATAACTTGCATAAAGCTCAGAATCGCATGAAGAAATATGCTGATTTAAAAAGGGTTGAGCGCCAATTGAAAGAAGGTGATATGGTCTACCTTAAAATGGAACCCTACCGCATGGCAGCATTTGGGTTGCGTGGCACCATTAAACTACAGAGCAAGTTCTATGGCCTTATTAAGATACTCGAGCAAGTGGGCAAACTGGGCTATAAACTCCTGTTACCTGAAGGTGTGCAGATTCATCCAATTTTCTATGTTAGTCAGCTGAAACAGCACTTGGGACAAAAAGTGGTGCCTAGTCAAGATCTTCCCTTAATCAATTAAGTCGGATCAACTAAATATGCTCCAGCAGCAGTACTGGAAACACCGCAAATACCACGAGATAATCTACCGGTGGTTCAATGGCTTGTTCAATGGGAAAATCTTCCTCCAGATGCAGGTTCTTGGGAAGATGCAGATTTCATCAAACACACCTTTCCAGCTTTCTTTCACTCTACAGTACAAACCTGGTTAGCGGCTGATCCAAGCAATGGCTGCAAGCCTGCAACAAGTAGCAGAAGCAGCACATTGCGGCCAACACAAGCTGCAGCAGAGGGACCAGTGCTGAGGGTGAAGCCAGTGGAGATGAAAAGAGGAGGCTGGCCAGCGAGCTAATGATGTGGAAGATTGGATCAGCAACGGATAGGCCATGCTGGAAAAGCAAGGTCAACAACGAGAATACCACATTGGTAGCCAGCAATGCCGGACAAGATTGGCGGGCTAAAATCAGCACCAGCGACAGACTGGGGACCAGCGGCAACAAGATAAGGTGGTCCCCATATCCGGCGTGGGCGCAGGTCGGCTCGACTTGAACAGGCGCCAAGCTGAAAATGAGGGATCTCAGGGATAAGGAAACCGGTGAGGCGGATGTGGCATGGAGACATCAGCCAGTTGCTACTACACAACTACGATGGGTATGGCAGTGGGTTTGGGGTGTCAAGTCCGCCCCCTGGAGTGGAGCTCGCTCTCCAGGGACAGCTCATCGAAGACGATGAGCTGCAGTGGCGACAAATGGCACTCTAGGTTTAGCTTTAATACATTGTTACGAACTGCCGAACTGGGTTTGCTGTATTGCACAGCCAAAGGGTACAAATATATAGTACAAGGACTCAAGGACAGCCCTAGACCGACAGGGCAACACCATAATACCTTAACAAATTGGGTAAATTCATCTCCAAAAGATACTTAGATAAATTGCTATGAAGCTTGATCCATGCTGACTAACCAGGGAATATTACCATAGTAGATCAGTCGAAAGAACCAGCAACAGTGCAGAATATACACGGAGATATTTCAATGGAGTTGCTGAGGGTGACGCATTGAGGCACTCAAGACGTTCTCTGGCCAATGATTGAAACATCTGGATATGACATTTATTTCAGTTAATATGATGGGTAGAATCTCAACAAGTAGATGTAATTGCACACAGTACCTTCAGTGAACAAAGAAGGACTAGCCAAGTTGACCAAAGGATTATTTGTTGAGAATTAGGAGGCACAACCAATGGGAGAAAAGTTCCCTGCAACACAAGAGAAGTCCTTGTAATTTTATTCACATTGTAGACTGCCACATACACATAAATAACTAAAGGACGGAGTAAATTGCACATAACACAAAGTAGAGTACCACTTGTGTCCCTTTCTTTATACCAGGCTTCGGAAGAATAAACACTTGACAGCATTTTGGGACAAACGATATTACACTTTGCACTAGGTTCCATTACCCTCCAATGCCACGTCCATTTCACCGCATGAGGGTCCCACAAGGCAGTGTAATGGGTTCTAAAGACCCGCATCGCACTTGTCCCTTCTACCTCCTTTCATCATCTCCACATCGCACCCCAAATCCATAAATAACCCATCAGAACACCACCTCACCACCAAGTCCTTGTGGCACTGTGCGAACATTTTCTACCCTCCACATTCTCATCCTCCAGTCACTTTGCCCCACCACCTCTATATGCCCTTCTCTGAAAAATCGCTGCACCCCAGCACCAAATTTTCCACGGTCCTGCAAACTAGTCCAAACAGCAGCAACACGCGGGAAGGCCTCTCGCTCACGCGCACAATATACACAAAGTAGAGGCCTAGAGGGTTTGAACCTAGCAATTCAGCATACAAGACCAATCCTGTAGATGGCAACTTACGTATCAGGACAATTCCACACAGATGGCACAAAGGTATAATAAAGCTTTCTCCAAAAGCAGATTTTTGTCAAGATTTTCTGAGAAAATGATAATGGCTATCCACCCTAAAGCACACCTTGAATCTAATTCATCAACTTGCAACTTATCATTACAATGGTATATGTAGCTGTTATATAGTACAATCAACCGACAAATTTCTCATGCCTAGAATAAAAGGGAAAGAAAGACTCAGGGCCTGTTTGGATTACTACCAAAGTCGACCCTACCAAAAAATTGTCTTGCACGTGTAATTTGGTAGCTGTTTGGATCTGCGCCAAAAAATTGGCTCGCCCAGCATGCCCAGCGCCCATCCGTGTAATTCTCACCAACGTGTGGGCGAGACGAGGGAGTGAAAAAGCTGAACCAAAAATTTGGGCTGTGACTCTGGTTGTTATGGTGAGCCTGCTCCGTGCATGCAGTTAGTATAAGTAAAAATTTTAGCTGTAACCAATCAGCGGTGCTTTTAATTCAAAGATATGCAGGCCTGTGCGTGATTAGCAACCGCATACAAACAGGAATTCCATCCAAAGATATACCAACATGAAGTACACACATCATGCCGTGTCATTCTTTTGGCGATTTTCTTCACACTAACTGCATCTAAGTTTTTAGAAAAACTGCATCTAAGTATTGATATGTATTTCTTCTCAATTGTAGATAATAGATAAATTAAATATTTTTGGAACTAGTATAACAATCATGTTGGTTGGTCACAAACCAAACAAAACAACGGCCTCATTTGCCAAAATTGTGGAGGATATAACAACTGCCAAAATTTTGAGGGGGCTAGTTGGGTATCAAACCAAACATACCCTCAATCTGGAAAACAATCTCTCTTTGATAGACGAGTCTTTCACATCTTGGAACTTCTTTTATTTCCAAAATTAGTAAACGGATGCACGAAATTACTTGTTGTGCTGTGTTATATTTTGTTACATCTGGTTGGTGATCCCCGTGCAAGCCTTCGCGCGCTGCAAAGCCCTAGTGATCCTCATGAGCAAAACCTCCATAAATCCTGGTGGTCATGGACTACCGAAGCAATAGTCAATTGATTATCCTCTGGTTGTAACTGAACAGAACTCCTTAGACTCGCCAATTGATTATCCTCTGATTGTAACTGAACAGAGCTCATCAGACTTGCCAATTGATTGTCCTCTGATTGTAACTGAACAGAAATCATCAGACTCTTCCAACTTTTATTTTGGAAAGGGAAGTCATAAGGGAGTCCCCTACAGCGGGTTTTTAAATAATAAGAACCCAAACTCATGTCCATGAGGACTTGAACCTGGGTGGCTGGGTTGTACATCCACTCCCCCATCCAAGTGAGCTAAGCTCACTTTAGACTCTTCCAACGTGGCATCTATCTTGTACTCCCTCGGTCCGGTGAAAAGTGTACATATAGAAATTTTAGGACAAATTATGAAGTGAAGTAAAAAGTGCATTGGAAAGGTGCAAGCCACCATCTCTCTACTCTTTAATTACCCAACCTCCAATGAGCTAAGTGCATGTAGAAATTAAGGAGACCATGTGTAGAATGTTATTGGTCTTGATTGCCGTGTGATGAGAGATAAGCATTTTTTTCTACTTTAAAGTGCATTGAAAAGCTAGAAGTACACTCTTTTGTGGACAAATTTTAAACCCAAATGTACACTTTTCACCGGACGAAGTAGTCAGTTGACAATTCAAGTGGCTCTTGACTTCCTGGGACAAATCAGAAAAGACTTTTTTGCTGCACGCACCATCCCATACACTTCCCTCCAATCTAAATCAACCGTGTGATTACTCAAGTACAGGCCTTGCAAACATTTCCTTTTGTCTTACCAGAAAAACAGCCGACCGACAATTCTACTTCTACCTCATGGGTTGGTTCATGCACATACATAATTTGGCTTTGTGTGTGCGCACAACTTAGCAGCAGCTAGGGCTCTGGCCTTCTCTTCATTGATGTTCCAGTTGTAAAACTGAAAAATGTGTAGCAAGTAAATTTTCTGACTTTTACTCCCTCTGTCCCATAATATAAGAGCGTTTTTTACACTACACTAGTGTCTAAAACACTCTTATATTATGGGACGGAGGGAGAACTTTTTTGACATCTTGAATCAGAACTGCATTAGTATCGCTAGAAGTAGCCATGGCTGTATTAGCTACTAGGCGGCACTGAATTACTCCCTCCGTCTTATGGGACGGAGGGAGTAGTATTTTGCTAGTAGCCATGGCTGTAACAGCTACTTGGCGGCATTAAGAAGGGAGTATCCACCTGCAGTGAGCCAATCTGAAAGGACAGGGCATGAGAGAAGCGACAGGAGACCTAGAAGACAAACCACACACCCACTAGTATCCTTCCAGCCCCAAGTGAAGGTTCTTAGAGGTCACGACTCACGACTATTAAGGAGTATAAGTATTGGTCTAGGTCTCCTTACGTGTTAGTATTAGTCTAGATTTCCTTACCTGTACTCCAAGTTCATTGTAATATATATTCGCCCGTCAGGCTACGCAATACAGATAAGTTACTCCTCTAGCATGGTATCATGAGCCCAGGTTTATGGGCTGGACACCGCAACTGGTCCATGTCTCTCCTGATCGAGTCCTCTCCCTCTCGGTCTCCATCTTATCGAATATCAGTCTCCACTATTATCGAAAACTTTAATCGATTTTTCCCGTCATTCCTCCTTGATAGATCGATCTGGTCTCACTTCCCGACTGATTCATTTGGTCTCGCTTTCAATCTCGTAGCCAAGATCCATCCTGTGGCCACATCTCAAATGCGGCCACATTTGGGCTGCCACCTCTCGCCAACCCCCTGCATGTCGTCTCACTCGGCCGACGTTCAGATTAAGGCCCCCGTGGGAACCTCTCTCTCGAGCCCTCCTTGTCTAGCAGTTCCCCAACAGAGCCTTTCTGGTCCTTTTTATACAATCTTTGTGGCCTTTCTGGTCCTAGTTGTTTTTCTATAGGATTTATGTGGTCTCCTTTCGCATTGCTGTTACCAATTCTCTTGCTGCTGAGTTTATAAGTAAATCACTTCAACAAACTGAAAGGGCAAGGCTTTCCTATGATGTTTGGAGGAAATGCATGAGGGCACAAGAGCATTATATGTCAGCTGCAAGTCATAAACATGTGCGATATTGCATTTAATTTCATTTCAAAAAAGTAAGCTCATTATCCAGATGCTTGAAGCTCACTGGGGCATTAGATTGAAGATTCATCTTATCAACCATAGATTTGTTCAGAGGACTAGAGGTTTAAGCAGGCCAAATTTGTCAGCAATATTTGGGAGCAGTAAAAACACATGAATAGTTCAATGGAAGGACATATAATAACGAGAGAGAGAAAGAGAGAGAGAGTGAGAGTATTACCTTGTAGATTACATAGTTAATGATGTGTTCCAACACTTTTCTAGTCTCTGTAGAAGTTAACCGAACAAAAAATAATGTCTGCATAGGAAAAAAGATATGCAAGTCTCAGACTGTTGTATTAGAGAGATAAGAAAGATGAGTATGTTGAATTTACAACCAAGCCACAGCACCCGAGAATATTTTATATTACTGGAGATTACTACTCCCTCCGATCCATATTAATTGTCGCTGATTTAGTACAAAGATCTAATATGCTTTCAGCTTAATTAATTAAAGGCGCCAAGAGAAGGTAGATATGGCCAGATAGCAACAGTTGCTACTTTCAAAGAATGATGATGGTCTGTTCATTTATCTTTCCTACTTTTTGGAACACTGGGTGGCCATCGCCATAGTACGTACCATCATTTTATTTTGTTCTGTAATAGATCTAAACTTGATTTCTCCTTTAAAACTGAACTTTAAGGAAAATAGCCAAGCTGTTTACGTTGTACACTAGAGTTCCCCAGCATAGAACATGCCTTGGTTGAGCTTTATGCTTGACATTCAAGATTATAACCCTGTTTTAAGATGTCTCATATTGCAGAGTGTGAATATAAAGAAACTCAGTTACAACTCAGTCAGGCAGACATAAATTCCAAGTGGATAACTTCATAGAAAAATAGTTAGTAATATCATTAAGATTGGGTTATTCAGTAGTTTCATTGGGATTCCACCGTCATAAGCCCGTCACTACTGTTTGTTTAGCCAAGAAACCTAGCGATGTAAATAACTAAAACTCAGCAAATGCAAAATACGTATGGGCTTGGCATCTAAGACCGTATATTTTAATAGAACAATTTCACTAGTATTATGAGCATAGCACAAAGTGAAATGCATTTAGTATCGTCAGCTTACATGACAACTAAACAACTCACAAACAAATGAACCTTGAGGACAGGCTCAACTAAGCATATCATAGCATCAACCAAGCTCTTGCAAGACCAGCACTTGGACTGGAGAAAAAACTTACCACACATTTCCCAGTCCCAACTATTAACAT
This sequence comes from Aegilops longissima, assembly GCA_021605205.1. Taxonomy (NCBI): domain Eukaryota; kingdom Viridiplantae; phylum Streptophyta; class Magnoliopsida; order Poales; family Poaceae; genus Aegilops; species Aegilops longissima. Next base: position 302,956,256 of record CM038677.1, read on the forward strand.
CAATCCATTGGTAAATGAAATGAGTACGAGTGACAAGCCTTTCTAAATAAAATGCACGCCCAACAAAATTGCAGCTCGAGGACCATAACATTAGGAATATGATGCAGGTTGCTAACGCAATTAGCCACCAAAAACGCAACCTTCCATAATGAGCTTGGTCGATTGCCTGCAACGCAGCGATGGAACCCAGTATCCGTGGCAGCATTAATCGAGCCCGGAAAACCATCCCCGAATTGATAAACAATCCTACGCTGAGCCGATTAACCAATCACCTTGAGAGCTAGGAGGAGGACGAGGAGCACGTGCGCCGCCAGATTCGCTAAGAGCGCGACGGTCACGTGCGATCGCAGCGAGGTCTCGAGCCAGTCCCCGCCGCCGACATCCCCGTCCCGTGGGGCGTCGAGGAAGGACGCCGCCCACCACTGCAGCGCGGCGGCGCTGGCCGCCGTGGATGCGGCGGCGACGTATAGGCAGTTCACGGCCATGCGTCGCGCTGGCGCATCGGCGAGTGGAGCCAAATCCTAACCTGGGCGAGAGCCTACTTGGTTTGGCGCGGGGAATCGGAGCTTGCTTGGGGCTGGGGAGAATCTGACGCCGGCTTTATTCGCGCGGGGACGGAGGAGGGGAGGGGAGACGACCACCAGACGAGAGCGACGCGAGGCCGTGACGGGAAGGCGATGAGAAGGGGAGAGGCGAGGGGGAGGAACAAAATTATTGGTAGGTCGGAAGCAATGAATAGATTAGCTCTTTTTTTAAGGATATAAGCTAAGCTTTATTGAGAGGCAACAGCACTACAGACCCACAAACTTGCAATGGATGTGATGGTTTAGTCCACAAACTTATAAAAGATGATCACCTCATCTCTAAACTTACAGTGTATGTGAAGATTTAGTCCAGAGTCAATCACAAGTTGACAAATGCGCACCACGCTGGCCGTATCGTGGCACACCCGCTCGGCCCGGCATTTTTACAAAACTCCCCTCCACCCTTATAGAAATCATGAACGCTACGTGCCGAGGGCGGTGCTAGCAATCTGGCTAGGATTGGCGGCTGCCATACCACAAATTCCACCAATAAATATACTGATATGTATACGAGTATAAGTATGTGTGCACATTGATTATACTTGATAAGGTATTGTACGTGTTGAGCCAGCTGAGTTGATTGCTGACTTGCTGATGGTCCTGATGCATCGGCAAGTGGTCTTGCGAGTTACACACCACGCACAAATCAACACACGTTTGCCGGTATCAAAATTCTGGAAAGTGGAAATCCTTTCACTGCATGGCCGAATGTGTGCAGCAGCAAATAGCAAGCAGGGAGCGGCAGTGACCGACACTAAATCGGGCCATACGATGAAGCAAGCGCGACTGAGCACAAAATGACGTAGAATAAGAAGATCAAGTAATGAATGAAAGTGTTCTAAAAATGTAAAAAATGAAAGTTAATTTAGAATTAAAATTGAACTTTGAATTTTGAAGCAAATTTTGTTGCCGTCTGCCAAAATAAGCTCAAATATTTTAGGTATCTCTTATTGACAAAATTAATCGATTGGTTTTGAATTTTGATTGTGCTTGTTAAATACAAAGTATTTATATAACTAATATTTAGTAAGCTCTTGCGTAATTACATTATATGTATTTCTCCTTCGCAGATATCACCACACCTAAGAATTGTTCTTGCCTCCGTCAGTGGCAGTAATTAACACGGTTTCAGTACTGGTTTTAACAGCGACGTAGTCCAACATGTTTTTCTTTGTTTGTGTCCAATCCACACGATAATGTACATTTGAGATTGAGTATCGAGAGCGCCTCAAATGGGTCTTATTGGCATTTGGTGACAGATCCTACTAAACAAGCACAAAATAATGACCATTTTCACATAAACGATGGCAACCCACTTAACATTTACATATGTGACCAATTAGTCGATGCTTATTTTTCTCGGGCAATGCGTATTTGCATTTTTTTTGCAAGAATTGCATATTTGCATTACATCATGCTAGTATGTCAAGCGGGTGATGGACAGTGGTCGTGGTGGTTCATTCGGGAGAAATGTTTCTGATGGTTTATATTTAGTTTATTTCTAGGGAAGGTTATACTTAGTTGTGTGCGTGTGTGTGAGTTGCGTGCGTGCGTGCGTGCATGCGCACGCGTGTGTGTGCGCGCGCACGCAACACCGGCGTATGCTGGACCGTGCTTGGCGAGGGTGCGACTGTCTCGCTTGTACTGAGACACAGTCTAGCCTCGCGTCAAGTAGCGCCCGGAATGGGCCAGCAAATTAGGGACCGCAAGCATTGAGCATTTTTTTGCTTTTTTTCACAATTTTGTTTTAATTTTACCTTTGCTTATAATTCTAAATATATCTATTATAAAAATCAATTTACATACATAATTGAAAAATGTTAGTCGTGCATTTAAAAATGTTAACATGTATAGAAAAATATTTCTAATGTATACAAAATATGTACAATGTCCGTGGAAAAAAGTAGACATCAAAACATATATATGAGAAAAATGTTAATCGTGTATTTTAAAAAATTAGATCTGCATAAAAATATATTTCAGGTGAATACAAAAGGTACAATATGTATACATAAAAGTAGACATCAAAACATACATATGAGCGTATTGCCTGTAATAAGTTTTTGTGGCAGCTACTTTAGGTTATGGCCAAGAGTAGTGAATCATCCTTGATGTGGAATTTTCCCTTGGCTTTTCTAATAAAAAATTCGGGAGGGGGGCCCTTTGATTAAAAAATATAGATATGAAAATAATATACCGCACGTGTGATTTCCATAAAGGTGGAGGAGGTTTTCGTAAAAATGCCGGGCCGAACGGGTGGGCCACGACGCGGCCAACGTGGCACCATTTGTCAACTTGTGATTGGCTTTGGACTAAATCTTCACATACATTGCAAGTTTAGGGATGAGGTGATCACCTTTTGCAAGTTTGTGGACTAAACCATCACATCCATTACAAGTTTGTAGGTCTGTAATGCTCTTGCCTCCTTTATTGATGATAATCCACATGAGGTGGGATACAATTCGAATCGTGGCGGTTGACCAACCAAGTGTGGCGCTCTTGACCGAGAGTAAGAGAGTGCTTAGCTAAACTATGGGCCTCGCCATTGATGGCTCGGCCTTTGAATATAAAATTACATCTAAAACCAGAAGCTTGAAGTTTTATCTCTGTGATGATGGATCCGTAGTGTCCTTGATTACCCTTTTTTATGTCATCAATGACTTGCTTGCAGTCCGAGGAAATAATGAAATCTTGAACAAGAAGATCTTCCGCCAGGGCCATCGCTTCTCGAACAGCAATTGCCTCGAGTATGGCCGGATCAGTCTGCCCATCAATGACAAGGGAAGAGCTCCCTGGGTAGTTACCCGCATCATCCCGACATACAGCTGCAGCAGAGCCTCCACAATTTTGCCGGACCGCCCCGTCAGTATGGATTTTTGCAAATCCACTCGGAGGTGTTGTTGGCCTTGCATGTACCTGCCTTATCTCCCGGGGTGCTGGTTGCAAAACTGTTTTCTTTCTCTCCTGTAGTAGTCAAGTTCAAAGATGAACCGATTGATGAACAGATGCGTGGCATGCGGGTTCTGGGTAATGCCCTCATGTATAAATTTTCGTCGAGCGGACCAAACGGACCAAAGCATGACTGCCAATCTCACAAAATCCGTGTGAGGTAGAGTATCCATAAGCGAAAACAGACAGTTTTTTGCCCTCAGTTCCGTGATGGAGATCATCTGGCTCACTAAGTCTCCCGTGTCGAGTGCCCATATACATCTTTCCATCGAGCACTCAAGGAGCGAGTGCCTCCAAGAGTCCGGCAAACCACAAAGTCCACATGAACTCGACGTCGACATGTGACGGTGAGCTCTTACGTCCTCCGTAGGGAGCGACTGCCTAGACAGTCGCCATAAAAACATGTTAACCTTCGCCGGAACCTGGGTTTTCCATAATTTCTTCCATGAATTTTCCTCTCTGTGCGAAGTAGACGAGCCGGCTGTTCCTTCTAGCCACGTTTCTCTTTGCTTTCTAGTTGCCACGAGCATGTTATTGAAGGAAATATGCCCTAGAGGCAATAATAAATGTTATTATTTATTTCCTTATATCATGATAAATGTTTATTATTCATGCTAGAATTGTATTAACCGGAAACATAATACATGTGTGAATACATAAACCTCAGAGTGTCACTAGTATGCCTCTACTTGACTAGCTCGTTAATCAAAGATGGTTATGTTTCCTAACCATGAACAAGGAGTTGTTATTTGATTAATGGGATCACATCATTGGTTGAATGATCTGATTGACATGACCCATTCCATTAGCATAGCACCGATCGTATAGTTTGTTGCTAGTGCTTTTCTTCATGACTTATACATGTTCCTATGACTATGAGATTATGCAACTCCGTTTGCGAGGAACACTTTGGGTGCTACCAAACGTCACAACGTAATCGGGTGATTATAAAGGTACATTACAGGTGTCTCCGAAGGTACATGTTGGGTTGGCATATTTCGAGATTAGGATTTGTCACTCCGATTGCTCTGAGAGGTATCTCTGGCCCTCTCGGTAATGCACATCACATAAGCCTTGCAAGCATTGCAACTAAATGTGTTAGTTGTGAGATGATGTATTACGGAACGAGAAAAGAGACTTGCCAAGAACGAGATTGAACTAGGTATTGGATACCGACGATCGAATCTCGCAAGTAACATACCGATGACAAAGGGAACAACGATGTTGTTATGCGGTCCGACCGATAAAGATCTTCGTAGAATATGTAGGAACCAATATGGGCATCCAGGTCCCGCTATTGGTTATTGACCGAGAGGTGTCTCGGTCATGTCTACATAGTTCTCGAACCCGTAGGGTCCGCACGCTTAACGCTTCGATGATGTTATTATGAGTTTATATGATATTGATGTACCAAGGTTGTTCGAGTCCCTGATGAGATCACGGACATGACGAGGAGTCTCGAAATGGTCGAGACATAAAGATTGATATATTGGAAGCCTATGTTTGACTCGGAATCACTCCGGTGAAATTGGGAATTTTACCGAGTACCGGGTTACCTGAACCTCCCGGGGTCAATGGGCCTTGATGGGCCTTAGTGGGAAAGAGAAAGGGGCCATATGCTGGCAGCCTTCCCCCTTCCCTAGTCCTATTAGGATTAGGAGAAGGGGTGGCCTCTCTCCCTTTCCCTTGGTCAAACCCTAGTTGGACTAGGATTGGGGAGGAATCCTACTCCCTGGGAGTAGGACTCCCGCGCAGCCATAGGTGGCCGCCAGCCCTCCCTTCCCTCCTTTATATACAGGCAGGGGCACCCCATGGCACACAAGTTGATCATTGAGATCGCTCTCAGCCGTGTGCGGTGCCCCTTCCACCAAACTACACCTCAATATACCGCTGCGGAGCTTAGCGAAGCCTGCGCGGTGGAACATCAACATCGCCACCACGCCGTCGTCTCGACGAAACTCTCCTCAACACTCGGCTGGATCGGAGTTCGAGGGACGCCATCGAGCTGAACGTGTGCAGAACTCGGAGGTGCCGACGCTCGGTACTTGGATCGGTTGGATCGGGAAGAAGTACGACTACTTCCTCTACGCTGCGTCAACGCTTCGCTGTCGGGTCTCACGAGGGTACGAGACAACACTCTCATCTCGCTGCTATGCATCACCATGGTCTTGCGTGATCGTAGGAAAATTTTTGAAATTACTACGCTCCCCAACAAAGGCATCCGAGCCTGGTTTTATGCGTTGATGTCATATGCACGAGTAGAACACAAGTGAGTTGTGGGCGATACAAGTCATACTACCTACCAAAGATGTCATACTTTGGTTCAGCGGTATTGTGAGATGAAGCGGCCCGGACCGACATTACGCCAGACGCTTACGCGAGACTGGTTTCACCGCTGTGAGCACTCGTTGCTTAAAGGTGACCGGCGGGTGTCTGCTCTCTCACTTTAGTTGAACTGAGTGTGGCTACGCCCGGTCCTTGAGAAGGTTAAACGGAGTCTATTTGACGAAGTATCGCTGTGGTTTTGATGCGTAGGTAAGAACGGTTCTTGCTCAGCCCGTAGCAGCCACGTAAAACTTGCAACAACAAAGTAGAGGACGCCTAACTTGTTTTTGCAGGCATGTTGTGATGTGATATGGTCAAGACGTGATGCTATATTTTATTGTATGAGATGATCATGTTTTGTAACCGAAGTTATCGGCAATCGGCAGGAGCCATATGGTTGTCGCTTTATTGTATGAAATGCAACGCCATGTAATTGCTTTACTTTATCACTAAGTAGTAGCGATAGTCGAGAAGCAATAGTTGGCGAGACGACAACGATGCTACGATGGAGATCAAGGTGTCGCACGGTGACGATGGTGATCATGACGGTGCTTTGAGATGGAGATCACAAGCACAAGATGATGATGGCCATATCATATCACTTATATTGATTGCATGTGATGTTAATCCTTTATGCATCTTATTTTGCTTTGATTGACGGTAGCATTATAAGATGATCCTTACTAAATTATCAAGAAGTGTTCTCCCGAGTATGCACCGCTATGAAAGTTCTTCGTCTTTGAGACACCACGTGATGATCGGGTGTGATAGGCTCTACGCTCAAATACAACGGTGCAAAACAGTTGCACACGCGAATACTCAAAGTTATACTTGACGAGCTATGCATATAAGATATGACCTCGAACACGGAGACCGAAGGTCGAGCGTGAATCATATAGTAGATATGATCAACATATTGATGTTCACCATTGAAACTACTCCATCACACGTGATGATCGGTCATGGTGTAGTTGATATGGATCACGCAATCACTTAGAGAATTGGAGGATATTTTCTAAGTGGGAGTTCTTAAGTAATATGATTAATTGAACTTAAATTTATCATGAACTTAGTACCGATAGTATCTTGCTTGTCTATGATGTGTAGATAGATGGCTCGTCTTTGTTGTTCCGTTGAATTTTAATGCGTTCCTTGAGAAAGCAAAGTTGAAAGATGATGGCAGCAATTACACGGACTGGGTCCGTAACTTGAGGATTATCCTTATTGCTGCACAGAAGAATTACGCCCCGAAGCACCGTTAGGTGCCAGGCCTGGTGCAAGGGCTGCGCCGAAGTTGTGAACGTCTGGCAAAGCAAAGTCGATGACTACTCTATAGTTCAAGCAGCCATGCTTTACGGCTTAGAACCGACTTCAACGTCGTTTTGAACACCATGGAGCATATGAGATGTTCCAGAGTTGAAGTTAATATTCCAAGCGAATGCCCGGATTGAGAGATATGAAGTCTCCAATAAGTTCTATAGCAGTAAGATGGAGGAGAACGGTTCACAAGGAGCATATACTCGTAATGTCCGGATATAACAATCACTTGATTCAACCGGGAGTTAATCTTCCGGATGATTGCGCCATTGATGAATTCTCCAATCATCGCCACCAAGCTACAAGAGCTTCGTGATGAACTATAATATGCAAGGGATGACCAAAACAATGCCCGAGCTCTTCGCGATCTTTGAAAGTCATGGAGGTAGAAATCAAAAGGAGCATCAAGTGTTGATGGTTAACAAAACCACTAGTTTCAAGAAAAGGGCAAAGGAAAGAAAAGGAAACTTCAAAAGAGCGGCAAGCAAGTTGTCGATCAAGAGAGAAACCCAAGTCTGGTCCTAAGCTCAAACCGAGTGCTTCTATTGCAAGCAGCTGGTCACCGAAGCGGAACTGCCCCAAGTATTTGGCGGATAAGAAGGATGGCAAGGTTAACAAAGGTATATGTGATATACATGTTATTGATGTGTACCTTACTAATACTCGCAGAGCACTGGTATTTGATACCGGTTCATTGCTAATATTTGCAACTCAAACAGGGCTACGGATTGCGAAGATTGGCTAAGGACGAGGTGACGATGCGTGGGAAATGGTTCCAAAGTCGATGTGATCGCAATGGCACGCTACCTCTACATCTACCTTCGGATTAGTATTAGACCTAAATAATTGTTATTTAGTACCATCGTTGAGCATGAACATTATATCTGGATCTTGTTTGATGCGAGACGGTTATTCATTTAAATCGAGAATAATGGTTGTTCTATTTATATGAATAATATCTTTTATGGTCATGCACCATTGAAGAATGGTTTGTTTTACTTAATCTTGATAGTAGTGATACACATATTCATAATGTTGAAACCAAAAGATGCAGAGTTGATAATGATGGTGCAACTTATTTGTGGCACCGCCGCTTAGGTCATATCGGTGTAAAGCGCATGAAGAAACTCCATGCCGATGGACTTTTGGAGTCACTTGATTATGAATCACTTGGCACTTATGTAACCGTGCCTTATGGGCAAGATGACTAAAACACCGCTCTCCGAACTATGGAGAGAGCAACAGATTTATTGGAAATCATACATACCGATGTATGTGGTCCAATGAATGTTGAGGCTCGTGGCGGATATCGTTATTTTCTCACCTTCACAGATGATTTGAGCAGATATGGGTATATCTACTTAATGAAACACAAGTCCAAACATTTGAAAAGTTCAAAGAATTTCAGAGTGAAGTGGAAAATCATCGTAACAAGAAAATAAAGTTTCTACGATCCGATCGTGGAGGAGAATATTTGAGTTACGAGTTTGGCCTACATTTGAAACAATGCGGAATAGTTTCGCAACTTACGCCACCGGAACACCACAACGTAATGGTGTGTCCGAACGTCAGAATCGTATTTTATTAGATATGGTGCGATCTATGATGTCTCTTCTTGATTTACCGCTATCGCTTTGGGGTTATGCTTTAGAGACGGCTACATTCACTTTAAATAGGGCACCATCTAAACCGCTGAGACGACGCCTTATGAACTGTGGTTTGGCAAGAAACCAAAGTTGTCGCTTTTGAAAGTTTGGGGCTGCGATGCTTATGTGAAAAAGCTTCAACCCGATAAGCTCGAACCCAAATCGAGAAATGTGTCTTCATAGGATACCCAAAGGAGACAGTTGGGTACACCTTCTATCACAGATCCGAAGGCAAGATTTTTGTTGCTAAATTCGAAACTTTTGGAGAAAGAGTTTCTCACGAAAGAAGTGAGTGGGAGGAAAGTAGAACTTGATGAGATAATCGTATCTACTCCCTTATTGAGAAGTAGTACATCACGTAAAACAGTTTCGTGACACCTACACCAAATAGGGAGGAAGCTAATGATGATGATCATGAAACTTCAGATCAAGTTTCTACAGAACTTCGAGATCAACGAGCAAGATCCGCACTGAGTGGTACGGTAATCCTATTTTGGAAGTCATGTTATCGAACATGATGAACCTCGAACTATGAAGAAGCGATGGTGAGCCCAGATTCCACAAAATGGCTTGAGGCCATGAAATCGAGATGGGATCCATGTATGAGAACAAAGTGTGGACTTTGGTTGACTTGCCCGATGATCGGCAAGCAATTGAGAATAAATGGATCTTCAAGAAGAAGACCGACGCCGATGGTAATGTTATCGTCTATAAAGCTCGACTTGTTGCAAAAGGTTTTCGACAAGTTCAAGGGATTGACTACGATGAGACCTTCTCACCGTGAGCGATGCTTAAGTCCGTCCGAATCATGTTAGCAATTGCCGATTTTATGATTATGAAATTTGGCAAATGGATGTTAAAACTGCATTCTGAATGGATTTCGGAAGAAGAGTTGTATATGATGCAACCGAAGGTTTTGTCGATCCAAAGGGAGCTAACAAAGTGTGCAAGCTCCAATGATCCATTTATGGACTGGTGCAAGCCTCTCGAGTTGGAATAAACGCTTTGATAGTGTGATCAAAGATTTGGTTTTATATGAGACTTTTGGAGAAGCTCAGATTTACAAGAAAGTGAGTGGGAGCTCAGAGCATTTCGATATTATATGTGGATGACATATTATTGATCGGAAATGATATAGAATTTCTGGATAGCATAAAGGATACTTGAATAAGAGTTTTTCGATGAAAGACCTCGTGAAGCTGCTTACATATTGGGCATTAAGATCTATAGAGATAGATCAAGACGCTTAATAGGACTTTCACAAAGCACATACCTTGATAAAGTTTTGAAAAGTTCAAATGGATCGTGCAAAGAAAGGGTTCTTGCCGGTATTACAAGGTGTGAAGTTGAGTAAGACTCAATGCCCGACCACCGCAGAAGATAGAGAAAAATGAAAGATGTTCCTATGCTTCAGCCATAGGCTCTATCATGTATGCAATGCTGTGTACCAGACCGATGTGTGCCTTGTCAGTAAGTTTAGCGGCAGGTACCAAAGTAATCCAGAGTGGATCATCGGACAGCGGTCAAGAACATCCTTAAGTACTTGAGAAGAACTAAGGATATGTTTCTCATTTATGGCGGTGACAAAGAGCTCATCGTAAACGGTTACGCCGATGCAAGTTTTGACACCGATCCGGACGATTCTAAATCGCAAACCGGATACGATTTACATTAAACGGTGGAGCTGTCGGTTGGTGCAGTTCCAAACAAAGCGTCGCTATGGGATCTACATGTGAAGTTGAGTACATAGCTGCTTCGGAAGCAGCAAATGAAGGAGTCTGGATGAAGGAGTTCATAACCGATCTAGGTGTTGTACCTAGTGTATCGGGTCCAATGAAAATCTTTTGTGACAATATCGTGCAATTGCCTTGGCAAAGGAATCCAGATTTCACAAGAGAACCAAGCACATCAAAAGACGCCAACTCCATCCGGATTTGGTCCAGTGGGAGACATAGAGATATGCAAGATACATACGGATCTGAATGTTGCGCACCGCTGACTAAGCCTCTTCCACGAGCAAAACATGATCAGCACCAAGACTCCATGGGTGTTAGAATCATTACCGTAATCTAGATTATTGACTCTAGTGCAAGTGGGAGATCAAGGAAATATGCCCTAGAGGCAATAATAAATGTTATTATTTATTTCCTTATATCATGATAAATGTTTATTATTCATGCTAGAATTGTATTAACCGGAAACATAATACATGTGTGAATACATAAACCTACAGAGTGTCACTAGTATGCCTCTACTTGACTAGCTCGTTAATCAAAGATGGTTATGTTTCCTAACCATGAACAAGGAGTTGTTATTTGATTAATGGGATCACATCATTGGTTGAATGATCTGATTGACATGACCCATTCCATTAGCATAGCACCGATCGTATAGTTTGTTGCTAGTGCTTTTCTTCATGACTTATACATGTTCCTATGACTATGAGATTATGCAACTCCCGTTTGCCCGAGGAACACTTTTGGTGCTACCAAACGTCACAACGTAAATCGGGTGATTATAAAGGTACATTACAGGTGTCTCCGAAGGTACATGTTGGGTTGGCATATTTCGAGATTAGGATTTGTCACTCCGATTGCTCGGAGAGGTATCTCTGGGCCCTCTCGGTAATGCACATCACATAAGCCTTGCAAGCATTGCAACTAAATGTGTTAGTTGTGAGATGATGTATTACGGAACGAGAAAAGAGACTTGCCAAGAACGAGATTGAACTAGGTATTGATACCGACGATCGAATCTCGCAAGTAACATACCGATGACAAAGGGAACAACGATGTTGTTATGCGGTCTGACCGATAAAGATCTTCAGAGAATATGTAGGAACCAATATGGGCATCCAGGTCCCGCTATTGGTTATTGACCGAGAGGTGTCTCGGTCATGTCTACATAGTTCTCGAACCCGTAGGGTCCGCACGCTTAACGCTTCGATGATGCTTATTATGAGTTTATATGATATTGATGTACCAAGGTTGTTCGAGTCCCGGATGAGATCACGGACATGACGAGGAGTCTCGAAATGGTCGAGACATAAAGATTGATATATTGGAAGCCTATGTTTGACTCCGGAATCACTCCGGGTGAAATTGGGAATTTTACCGAGTACCGGGGTTACCGAACCTCCGGGGGTCAATGGGCCTTGATGGGCCTTAGTGGGAAAGAGAAAGGGGCCATATGCTGGCGCAGCCTTCCCCTTCCCTAGTCCTATTAGGATTAGGAGAGGGGTGGCGCCTCTCTCCCTTTCCCTTGGTCAAACCCTAGTTGGACTAGGATTGGGGAGGAATCCTACTCCCTGGGAGTAGGACTCCCGTGCGCAGCCATAGGTGGCCGGCCAGCCCCTCCCTTCCCTCCTTTATATACAGGGCAGGGGCACCCCATGGCACACAAGTTGATCATTGAGATCGCTCTTAGCCGTGTGCGGTGCCCCTTCCACCAAACTACACCTCGAATATACCGCTATGAGCTTAGGCGAAGCCTGCGCGGTGGAACATCAACATCGCCACCACGCCGTCAGGTCGATGTAAACTCTCCTCAACACTCGGCTGGATCGGAGTTCGAGGGACGCCATCGAGCTGAACGTGTGCGTAACTCGGAGGTGCCGTGACGCTCGGTACTTGGATCGGTTGGATCGGGAAGAAGTACGACTACTTCCTCTACGCTATGCCAACGCTTCGCTGTCGGTCTCGAGGGTACGTGACAACACTCTCATCTCGTTGCTATGCATCACCATGGTCTTGCGTGATCGTAGGAAAATTTTTGAAATTACTACGTTCCCCAACAGTTATAAGCTGAACGAACCGCGAAGGAGCCGCTTCTCTCAAAATTCCAAGCCCAGTAGTACATACAGGGATCGCCATGATAGCTGGGACGTTGATAGGTAGGAAAGTTTGCTCAACTCGTTGCCTGTCCCACTTTGCCGAAGTAGGATCAATAAACTGTTGCCCGCCTCATATGGTTCGGCTCCTTGCTTCCGAACGGGCGCATCATCTCTTTCCTGGGGATCCAGTTCTCCAACCACACATCGGTGGTATTTTCATTCCCTATCCTCTTAATGAGTCCCTGTTTTAGAACTTCAACGCCTTCCAGAATTGCCCTCCATATCTGACTAGGGCGAGACCCTAGTGTTGCGTGCAATATTGACGTCGTGGGGAAATAGACACTTTTGAGGATGCGAGCACTGAAAGATTCGGGCTGTTGGAGGATTCGCCAACCTTGCTTCGCGAGCAACGTCAGTGGTATTTCCATTCCCTATCCTCTTAATGAATAGATTAGCTTGGATTAGATTAATTTGCGCTTTGTTTGACAGAAAATGTAAGCGTTTTGGCCCATTTCAAGTGCAGTGTATTAGAGCCCATTTCAGGTGTTGTATTTTACATCTCTTCTAGACCTAAAAACCCATCTTCAGCACATGATGTAGATGAAAGAAAATTACACCACCTCCTTCAAGAGATATAAAATACAACAACTGGAGATGCAAATGTGCATCTTCACCCCTAGGAGATGTAAAAATTGTCGGTCGCACGCCAACCGCCCAGCTGCCTCCATTTTCATTCCGCCTGGGCAGCGGGCTGACTCCGAGGACTCTGCCGCCTCCTCCGCCACAGCCGTCGCTGGTTTGATACACCTTGCTGCGGCCACCGTCAGTGCAACCACCTTCCCCAATCCCGCCTCCGCCTCCATGCCGCCGCCCCGGTCAGACGTTGTCGCGGCTGCGCCGCCGGCGAAGAAGCAACGGGCCGCCAAACCTCGTGGTGGAAGCGTGAAGCGGCCGGCGGGGCGCAACCTGGCGACGAACCCATCTCGGGCGGCCAAAAAAATTGAAGTCGGTCGTGGCTGCATCGGCTAATTCGCTGCCATCGGTGGTCGTGGCGGCCGCACCCAGTCAAGGAACCCCTCATCCACCTCCGCCGCCGCCGGTAGCCATGGAGGAAGACATGATCGGGTCCATGACCACTGCATCCAACGTGTTCGATGAAATGTCACAAAGGTAAAAAAAATCCTCATGTTTGTTCTTTTAATTTCCGATACGACTAGAATGTGAGGTTGATTACGTGTACGTCTATTTGTAATCTTGATGATGAAGCTTTCATGTGCGCGACAAATCTGTTAAATGATGATTATTTCTATTACGGCGGCTGGCTTTACATTTTCAATATGCATCATCTACTGGAATTGGACTTTTACATCACCAATATACATCATCTGTTGGAGTTACCTCTTTTTTTAGTGTAAAATAAACTTTTTGATGATGTAAAATACACAACACCTAGTTTTACATCTCCAAATTTGCATCATCAATTCGAGATACTCTTATGGTCATCGTCCTTTTGGCCTTTTGTGTTCGTTTTGTTCTGGGACATAAGGGAAAAAATAAAGGCATCTCCTAACCTGTCACGCCCAATATGCGACCCTATCCAAAAGGAACTCGACGGTCCCACCAAGGATAGACCCGCATATTGAAACGCTTTTGCAAGGTGGATATCATTACATCAACATTACATAATAGATGGGGATACATACATAAGTCACAAATGCCACAAGAATACATCAACATCATATACAAGATCAACATCCGACTACGGATGGAACATAAACAAGCTCAAACGACATCCACCTGCTAGCCCAGTGCTGCCGACCGAACCTATCCCCGATAGACGAAGAAGAAGAAGGACTCCAAAACAAGCAAACATCGCTCTCGCCATGATCATCGCAAACCTGTACACTGAATCGGTGGTGTAGTAATCAGAGCCACGAGGACTCAAAGAATCCCATTACCATGGGTATCAAGACTAGCAAAGCTTAAAGGGAAAGGAAGGGGTAAAGTGGTGAGGTTGCAGCAGCGACTAAGCATATATGGTGTCTAACATACATAAAATGAGAGCGAGAAGAGAAACAAAGGAACGGTCGTCGACTAGTAATGATCAAGAAGTGATCCGAACTCCTACTTACGCCGACATAACCCGAAACCGTGTTCTCCTCTCGATCAACCCGAAAAGAGACACTCACTGCTTACGCATTACGGGTTGGTGTATTTTAGAAGAGTTTACTTCAAGTTTACTACAACCGGATATTAACAAATTCCCATCTCGCCACATAACCGCTGCACGGCTCTCAAAAGTTTATACCTGCAGGGGTGTCCCAACTTAGCCCATGATAAGCTCTCGCGATCAACGAAGGATATTCCTTCTCCCGGAAGACCCAATCAGTCTCGGAATCCGCTACAAGACATTTCGACAAAGAATAAAACAAGTCCAGCAAAACCTCCGGCGTGCCGACACCACGATAGTAGCCGCAGATCTCGCCTCGAAGCCACGACCGGATGAGCAATCGTCGACGGCAACCGACGATACCCCAAGTTGCCTCGGGCGGCACCGCAAGTGGTTCTAGTTTGGACCAACACTTAGACAAGCATTGGCCCGGGGCTAAAATGAAGATGACCCTTGAGAGCGCGACTCCCAAGGGAAAAAGGGGTAGGTGAGGCAAATGGTAAAACCAATGTTGGGCCTTGCTGGAAAAGTCTTATTCAAAGCGAACTGTCAAGGGGGTCCCATAAATCACCCGACCGCGTTAGGGACGCAAAATCCGGGAACATAATACCGATATGACGGAAACTAGGGCGGCAAGAGTGGAACAAAACACTGCATAAGGCCGAGCCTTCCACCCTTTACCAAGTATATAGATGCATTAATTAAATAAGATATATTGTGATATCCCAACAAGTAAACATGTTCCAACAAGGAACAACGCTCCATGTTCCAACAAGGAACAAACTTCATCTTCACCTGCAACTAACAACGCTATAAGAGGGGCTGAGCAAAGCGGTAACATAGCCAAACAACGGTTTGCTAGGAAAGGTGTCAAAGGTTAGAGGCTGACATGGCAAATTGGGATGGCTTGATAAACAGGAAATAGGTAGCGCAGCATAGCGATAGAACGAAGCAACTAGCATAGCAATGATAGTAGTGAGATCCAGGGTAGCGGTCATCTTGCCTGAAATCCCGCAAGGAAGAAGAACGAGTCCATGAAGAAGACGGACGGATGAAGCCGAACCAAGCGTAGTCGAACGAATCCTCACGATCGCAACGAAACAGGAACTAACAAGAAGAGGCACACGACATAGTAAACACACCACCATGAACAAGACATGATGCTCAACCAAGTATGATGCATGACAACACTACATGAAGCTACTCATGGCAAGAGATGATGCAAACAAGAGCAACACATCAAAGCAAGTTTAAATGAGGTTGGAAACAACATAGAACAATTCCGGTAAGTCCTCATATGCAAATTTCGAACATGTCCGGCGGCTGAGAGGGAGAGGGCTAGGGTTTGATCTGCGCGGATTTTCGGGGGAGGCCACATATATATAGGTAGAGGGAGCTAGGAGTGTCCAAATGAGGTGCGGTTTTCGGCCACGCGATCGTGATCGAACGATCGAGAGAATGGAGGAGAGTTTGGTGGGTTTTGGGACACTTTGAAAGGGGTGTTGGGCTGCAAAGAGAAAGGAGGGTTTGCGGTTACCCGGTTAACCGTTGGAGTATCAAACGACCTCCAAATGATCCGAAACTTGACAGGCGGTCTACCGGTGCTATATCAAGGCCGCTTGACAAACCTCGGTCCATTCCGAGACCGTTTTAACACCCACACACGAAAAGAGGTAAAAGGGAGCGCCGGGAGACATAGGAGTGCCGGATTGCAAAACGGACAACGGGGAAAAAGCTCGGATGCATGAGACGAACACGTATGCAAAATGAAATGCACATGATGACATGGTATGAAATGCAGATGATGACGTGGCAAAGTGCAACACGCAAGCAGATGACATGGCAAAGACGGCGAATAACTGACGGACACCTGGCGCATCGAATCCGGGGCGTTACAACACTCCTCCACTAACAAGAGATCTCGTCCCGAGATCTTAGGACCGAGACGGAAGGGAAAAGGGATGAGGTGAAACAAGAATTGAAGAGAGAAGAGGCAAAGAATCGAAAGCACTCGAGAAGAAGAGAGGCACGACGAGAATGACGAGAATCGAAAGCTCACGGAATCAGATAGACTATGAAAACAACTCGTTCTAACCGGAGTGGTTAGAATGAGAAAAGAAACGAATAAGACTGAAAGGATTTAGGTAGCACTCCGGCTGAGAATGGAAGGATTAGAACATGAACTTCACAAGATGGGATGAAACTTGACGAGATGAACAACACAATGCCTCCGGAAGAATTGGAAGAATTGAAAGAAAAGAACTTAGAAGGAAGGATTGAACGGAGTTGTTGAGAAAATCAACAACGAAAGAATAAGCTTGTCGTGGACTTATGGATAACATCTCAGAAATTATGAGGTGATAACCAGCCGCAAACGAAAATGATTGGATAGCTGAGAGGAACGAAGAAATGCAAAACTCCACTTCAAAAGAATACAGAGATTTAATTGCACTTCGAGACGCAAGAAAAAAAGGTACTTGAATTCCTCCAAAGAATCTTGATGAACTCTTGAAGAAAGAATTAAATCATGAAGGACCACCATGAAGAACTCCGGTAACGAAAGGATGATGAGATAGAATGAAGGAGGAAAGAATAAGATGAGCCTTGCGGTGATTTAGATGGAGGTTCCGACGAGATGGCTGAGGAAGATTTGAACTCCGGAAAAGACAAGATGAAAAGACTTGGAACTAGAATTTATTCATCAAGAACAAACTCCGAAGGAAGGGATTACTCACTTTGAGGAAATAAGAATAAGATTTATTGTATGCTTATCCTTCACCAAATTAAATTGATGACAAACAATGGATTTTTGCAAACTACTTATTCTTCTTGAAAGGGTTGAGAAGTGACATATCGCAAACTTGAGAAGGTCTTCATGAACCACCGGTAGGATTGGAAAGAAACAAATGAATTAATATGATAACAAAGGAAAAGAATCTGAAAGAACCACCGTAAGAATTCGAAAATGACTGATGAAAGAGTATGAATCACCGGGAAGAATTAGAAAAGCACAAAGATACTTGAGGGAATTTAGAGAAAAGAGATCGAAGAGATCGCGAACTGATTAACGAATGCTTGAACGCAGCACCGGAAGAATATTAAGACGAGCGAAAGGCACAGATATAGAATAATTGGGGAATGAATCTGAAAACTTAGAACGAAGAAATCTTCCGAAAAGATGGCCTCCGGATGATTGGGACGGAAAGTAGCTCTTGAAATACTCCGGATGGATGAAAAGAATTGCACGACTGGAAACAATTAGATAGGATAACATCGAGCTAGCACCATGAATCTCCGGGGGAACAGACAAGATTTTAAGAGAAACTCTACTTCGGTCTTCAAATGACGACGAGAAACACCACCAAAATTGTTGAGATACTCCGGTAGAATGGAAAGCGAAGAGGTTGAGCCAATAATGAAAATAATTTGAAAGAGATCTTGGGAAGGCGTCTGACTGATGAAATTCATTCTTACGTCAAACTTCAAAAAGAACTTGAGAATAACTCCGGAATAATTAGAAGAGTCAGGTAAGATCCTAGAAAAAGACCTGTGGGTTAGGGTCCACTAAAAGAAAACACCGTTGGAAAGGATTGTTGAAGAGATAGATGATGTACCGGAACGATTGAAATATTTGAATGAGGTGACAGCCTCGAAATGATTGGAACACAGACGAATCTCCTGAGATGTCTTCAGCACTCCGGAATGATAAACTGGAGAGAGGCGAACGAGCAAAGGGA
Organism: Aegilops longissima; assembly: GCA_021605205.1. Lineage (NCBI taxonomy): Eukaryota > Viridiplantae > Streptophyta > Magnoliopsida > Poales > Poaceae > Aegilops > Aegilops longissima. Next base: position 302,974,816 of record CM038677.1, read on the forward strand.
AATATTTGAGCTGAGGGAAAGAATACGATCAACCCGAAAAACTTGAATTGATTCCACCGGAAAAGAAAGACATGAAGAATGACGAACAAAAGAGAAATTCACCGGTTGAAACAATTGACGAAAGACTGAAGAGACTCCACCCGAATGAAATAGATGGTCGGGAGAGAGGCAAACTCCGGGAAGAAAAAGGGTGGGAGGGCGGGAAAACACAGGCAACATGGAGGGGGAAACACGATGAATAACTTGAAGAGAAAACTCCGGTTGAAATCATTGAGGAAAGAAAGCAAAGACTTTGCACGAGTAGGATGGATACTGACATGCATCCGTTCCCGAAGAAGAAGGAGGGCGGGTGGGAAAATAAGACAACTGAGGATTGAATTTGCAAAAACAAAGAGGGTCGAATCGCCTTGACGAGAAAATGCACCGGATGAAAAGAGATGAGAACCAACGATCGGAAAACCAACTGCGTGATCCTAAAGAAAAACTTGAATGGGAAGAGGAGTAGTTCAAAACACCTACGTCAAGATTCCTCACCAGAGCGAATTTAAGGCGGAGGAGTAAAAGAATTCCTACTCTCGATATAACTAGACTCAAAAGTTTTATTCTAGACTCAACTGCGCCAAACTACACGATCAATTAAGGGGCTCCTAGGGTCGGTCGAGGCTCGATACCAACTTGTCACGCCCAAAGATGCGACCCTATCCAAAAGGAACTCGACGGTCCCACCAAGGATAGACCCGCATATTGAAACGCTTTTGCAAGGTGGATATCATTACATCAACATTACATAATAGATGGTGATACATACATAAGGCACAAATGCCACAAGAATACATCAACATCATATACAAGATCAACATCCGACTACGGATGGAACATAAACAGAAGCTCAAACGACATCCACCCTGCTAGCCCAGGCTGCCGACCTGGAACCTATCCCCTGATCGACGAAGAAGAAGAAGGACTCCAAAACAAGCAAACATCGCTCTCGCGTCATGATCATCGCAAACCTGTACCTACAACTGGTGGTGTAGTAATCTGTGAGCCACGAGGACTCAGCAATCCCATTACCATGGGTATCAAGACTAGCAAAGCTTAAAGGGAAAGGAAGGGGTAAAGTGGTGAGGTTGCAGCAGCGACTAAGCATATATGGTGTCTAACATACGCAAATGAGAGCGAGAAGAGAAACAAAGGAACGGCGTCGCCTAGTAATGATCAAGAAGTGATCCTGAACTCCTACTTACGCCGACATAACCCGTAAACCGTGTTCTCCTCTCGATCAACCCCAAAAGAGACACTCACGGTTACGCTACGGTTGGTGTATTTTAGAAGAGTTTACTTCAAGTTTACTACAACCGGATATTAACAAATTCCCATCGCCACATAACCGCAGCACGGCTCTCAAAAGTTTATACCTGCAGGGTGTCCCAACTTAGCCCATGATAAGCTCTCGCGATCAACGAAGGATATTCCTTCTCCCGGAAGACCCAATCAGTCTCGGAATCCGGCTACAAGACATTTCGACACAGAATAAAACAAGTCCAAAAAACCTCCCGTCGTGTCGACACCCCGATAGTAGCCGCCACAGATCTCGCCTCGAGCCACGACCGGATGAGCAATACGACGACGGCAACCGACGATACCCCAAGTTGCCTCGGGCGGCACCGCAAGTGGTTCTAGTTTGGACCAACACTTAGACAAGCATTGGCCGGGGGCTAAAATGAAGATGACCCTTGAGAGCGCGACTCCCAAGGGAAAAAGGGTAGGTGAGGCAAATGGTAAAACCAATGTTGGGCCTTCTTTGGAAAGTCTTATTCAAAGCGAACTGTCAAGGGGGTCCCATAAATCACCCGACCGCGTTAGGGACGCAAAATCCGGGAACATGTAGCGCCCCGGACACACCCGCCGGTGGTCGTTACTCCTGGCGGGATTTAGACTGGCCCCACAGATCAATACTAGTCTTTTCTGCGCACTTTGTCCTCACTGTGCGCACCGGAGCAACTTCGATCGGTCACCCATCCCGACACTACTCCAAGCTGAGCACGCTTAACTTTGGAGTTACGTCGAATGGGCTCCGGAAAAGAAGGAATTCCTTATTGATATGAGTAGTCTATCATCCCTAATAAGCCAAAGCTATTACATACACCCCCACTCAGGAGGAACCGACGCCCTCGTCGGCCACGAACGTTCCCTCTTGGCACAAATGTCTCGTGCTTCCATCCAATCCGGTACATGTGCCATGTCGGGTGCCACGACGGGTCACAAACGCCATGAACAACATGACCACGCACCTGTCCGCAACCATCCGTGTAACCGCGATGCGGCTATATCTCCCACGTGTCGAGGCACGACTTAGAGGCATAACCGCATTGAAAGCAATGTCGCAAGTGAGGTAATCTTCACACAACCCATGTAATGAATAAGGGAAAGAGATACATAGTTGGCTTACAGTCGCCACTTCACACAAAGACATAAATAAACATCCATCATTCGAGTACACTCAAGGTCCGACTACGGAACCAAAATAAAAGAAGATACCCCAAATGCTACACAGATCCCGAATCGTCCCAACTGGGCACCACTATCGATCATCGGGAAAAGACACATAGTAACGACCACGCCCTCGTCGAACTCCCACTTGAGCTCGGTTGCGTCACCCAGCACCGGCCTCGCCGGAACTCGCAACTGTTTTGAAGTATCTCGTGAGTCACGGGACTCAGAATCTCACACCCGCGAGATCAAGACTATTTAAGCTAATAGGAAGGACAGGGTAGTAAAGTGGAGCTGCAGCAAGCGACTAGCATATATGGTGGCTATTTCAAAAAGAGAGCGAGAAGAGGAGCAAAGCACGGTCGTGAAGCTAGTAGCGATCAAGAAGTGATCCCGAACTACTTACGCCGACATAACTCCAACATCAGTGTTCACTTCCGGACTCCGCCGAGAAGAGACCATCACGTTACACACGCGTTGATGTGTATTTTAATTGAGGTCAACTTCGGTTTTCTACAACCGACATCAACAAATTCCCATCGCCTCATAACCGCGGGCATGGCTTTCAAAGATATTACCTGCAGGGTGTCCCAACTTAGCCCATTATAAGCTCTCACGGTCAACGAAGGATATTCCTTCTACCGGAAGACCCGATCAATCTCGGAATCCCGGACTACAAGACATTTCGACAGAATAAAACAAGACCAGCAAAGCCGCCGATTGTGCCGACAAATCCCGATAGGAGCTGCACATATCTCGCTCTCGTGGCACATCCGGATGAGCAGTCCATACAACTAAAACCAGACCTCAAGTTGCCTTGAGGGGCGCCTGACAGGGTTCTAGTTCGGGCCAGCACTCGAAGGAGCACCGGTCCGGGGGTTAAAATAAAGATGACCCTCGCTCTCGAAAACCCGGGGAAAAAGGGCTTAGGTGGCAAATGGTAAAACCAATGTTGGGCCTTGCTGCCGACGAGTCATATTCAAAGCGAACTGTCAAGGGGTCCCATAAATCACCCAACCGTAAGGAACGCAAAATCAAGGAACATAACACCGTATGACGGAAACTAGGGTGGCAAGAGTGGAACAAAACACTGTGCATAAGGCCGAGCCTTCCACCCTTTACCAAGTATATAGATGTATTAAAATATAGCAGATATATATTGTGATATCCCCAACAAGTAAACATGTTCCAACAAGGAACCACATCTCCATGTTCCAACAAGGAACAAACTTCGGCTTCACCTGCAACTAGCAACGCTATAAGAGGGCTGAGCAAAGCGGTAACATAGCCAATCAACGGTTTGCTAGGAAAAGGATGGTTAGGGGCTGACATGGCAATATGGGTGGCATGGCATAGCAAGTGGTAGGCATCGCAGCATAGGCATAGCAAAAGAGCGAGCAACTAGCATAGCAAAGATAGAAGTGATTTCGAGGGTATGGTCATCTTGCCTGCAATGTTCTCAGAGTTGTCGAAAGCTTGATCCTCGTAAGCGTTCTCAACAGGTTCCTCGTTAATGTACTCGTCTCCCGGCTCTACCCAAAGCAACAACACAAACAAAGGAACCACAATAAATCACGGTGCAATGCACAATCAACATGATGCAAAACATGACATGATATGCGGGATGTGATATGCAATGCGTATATGCGCCCGGAAGGTAAATGATGAACCAGGCATCAACTTGGCAAACCAAGTATGCCACTGAACGATGAGATGATTTCGTTGAAATCGATATAAAGATCACCGGAACGGATGCACGGTTTGCAAATGACAAGCAAAACAAGAATGGCACAAATCTGCCATTAACAGCATGATGCCACTTAGCAAGCAACAATTAATTAAGCTACTGCACCCAAACGTGTCAACAAAGCACATGGCAGTGATCTACACAAGATGCTCGACAAAAGATGAGCACTGAGCTACGCTAAATCACATCATAACCGGTTCAAACAAGCATGGCAAAAGTGCACAAAATATCAGCCGGACATGGCAAAAACAGCATCAGGTTGCAATGTTCAGAGCAACAAAACTACATGCTACAGGAACTTAAAATAGCAAAACATGGCATGGCATGAATCTACTCAAAGCATAGAACAAAAGTCCCTTACTGACCATAAGCCAAAAGGATCAGAAAATATAGTAACACCCATGTCAATATTGAAAGTTTCAGTTATCAGATTCAGCAACATGGCATGTCAAAACTGATAACAAGTAGGCATGTTTACAAGCTCAATGCACTCACTACAGAGCCTTAAATGATAAACTAAGCATACATACATCAAGAAGACATGGCATAGAAGACATACATGGCAAGAACAATAACATAGCATACATGGATCAACCACAACAACCTTGACAAAATTGAATAACATGTAAACAATCTGCCAGAAACATTTGATAGCAAAAGTAGAGCTCGATTGACTCAAGCTATGGCACTCCATAATTGCAAACAAGGGCATGGATGGATAGAGCAAGACATGCTTAACAAAACATCCTTACTGAAGTATCTCAAAATATGCATGGATCTCTCGGAACCAACAAGTTAACATGGCATCAAAACATCAAGAAAACAGAAATGAAATCAGCAACATCAGACACCTACTTTGCATGCTTGTGCTAGTCACCACATAGATCACAAAAATACATGGCATACACCCTGGAAAGATGGCATGGCATATTTCAAAACACATGTAGGACTCAAATTCATAGGGTGCACACATTAATCATGGCAAAATAACAAAGTGCAATTTCATTAAGAAATGAAACTAACAACACATAGCACTCTTCTAACAGCATTTCGGGCATCAATATGAGCTCAAATGAAAATGATTCAATGAGATGAAATGATCTACTCTTCGAGACTAACATTTTGATATATTATACGCGCAAAATGGATCTACAGATGCAAAGTTATACCATGTTGAAAATGCCACGAAATACCACAGAATTAACACTTAGAAGAAAAATGAGGGGGAAGAAGTCAACGGGCGGGCACGCGAACCGAGGTCCGGATCGGGCTCCTCCCGACCGGATCGGGGCGACGGCGGCTCGGCGGCGCGGGCTCGCCGGAGGGAGAAGGAGGCGCCGGCGGGTCGGCCGAGCTCGTGGTGGCGGCGGGCGGCGGCGATCCGGCGCTGGCGGGCGTGGCCCACCGGGGCGGCAGGCGGGCGCGGCGTGCGGCGGCGCGACAGGTGGCGGCCTCTGAGTGGGGCGGACGCGGGCGGCGATTTTCGTCCGGCGGCGGCGGACGCGTCCGATGTGTGGGATGAAAAAATTAGGGTTTCGGGAAGAAGACCCGATTTGGAAGGGGTGATGTTTAAATAGGCATAGAGGAGCTAGGAGAGTCCAAATGAGGTGTAGTTTTGCCCACACGATCGTGATCGAACGACGGAGAGCATGGAAGTGACTTAGATGGGTTATTGGGCTGTTTTGAAGGGGTGTTGGGCTGCAACTTAAAAGAGGCTTTTGCGAGAGTGCGGTTAACCGTTGGAGTACCAAACGAGCTCCAAATGACCCGAAACTTGACCGGTGGTCTACGGGTGGTATACCAAGGCCACTAGACAAACCTCGGTCCATTTCGAGAAGGTTTAATACCCGCACACGGAAAAAGCGCAAAAGGGCCGCCGGGGAGATAGGAGTGCCGGATTGCAAAACGGACAACGGGAAAAATGCTCGGAATCATGAGACGAACACGTATGCAAATGCGATGCACATGATGGCATGATATAAAATGCATGACATGGACAAAATGCAAAATGAAGAAAAACCCAACCACGGAGGGAATATCATATCACAATGCCGAAAATGGCAAGAGTTGGGGTTACAAATATGGAAAGTTACTTCCGGGGTGTTACAACACTCCACCACTACAAGAGGATCTCGTCCCGAGATCTAGGACTGAAAGAACTCCGGATATTCGAACGGAGGTGATCCTCGCGCCCCCGTGTAGCTTCTCGGTCGGAATGGTGTGACCACTTCACTTTCAGAATTTGATTGACTTGTTGCCGCCTTGCGCTCGGTTTCTTCAAGAATAGCAACGGGTGCTCATGATAAGAGAGATCTTCTTGAAGGTCAATCTCTTGAAGTTGATAGTGCGTTCAGAGTCTTGAAGCACTTGCGAAGCTGTGACACGTGAAACACATCGTGCACGCTTGCGAAGTTGGACGGAAGCTCAAGTTGATAGGCGAGATCACCTCTTTTCCAATGATCTTGAAAGGACCCACGATCTAGGGGCAAGCTTCCTTTGATACCGGGCGGCGAGTGCCTTTCATTGAGAGACGCGAGGTAGACATGGTCTCCGATTTCAAAAGCCACATCACGGTGCTTATCATCATAATAGCTCTTCTGGCGCGATTGCACGGCTTTGAGATTCTCATGAATGACTTTGCACATTTCTTACGCTTCGTGATCAAGTCATTGCCAAGAAGTTGGCGTTCACCGTCTCTGCACCAATTGAGAGGAGTACGGCACTTTCGCCATAGAGAATTTCGAATGGGGCCTTGCCGAACTCGCTTGGAAGCTGTTGTTGTAGGAGAACTTCGGCATATGGAAGACAATCTTCCCACTTCATACCGAAAGAAATGACACAAGCCCTGAGCATATCTTCAAGGATTTGATTAACTCGCTCAACTTGGCCACTTGTTTGAGGATGGAAAGTCTGTCTTTGAAACGAATGTTGGTGCCCATGGCCTTCAAAAGAATCCCGAAACTTGGAGGTAAAGATGCTGCCACGGTCTCAAGAGATCACTTGTGGAATGCCGTGCAAGGAGACAATCTCGAGGTGTATAGCTCGCCAACCGAGTTGCTGTGATAGATTCTTTGATAGGAAGAAAATGAGCCACTTTAGTAAGCTTGTCAATGACAACAAAGATAGCATCATTTCCACGCTTGGACTTAGGAAAACCAGTCCACGAAGTCCATTTCAATATGATCAAACTTCCACTGGAATAGCAAGAGGTTGGAGGAGACTAGCTGGTCTTTGGTGTTCTGCTTTCACTCTTCTGCAGACATCACATTCATTCACGAATTGAGCAATTTCTCGCTTCATTCGAGTCCACCAATATGACTGCTTGAGGTCATGGTACATCTTCGCATTTCCGGATGAATGGATAGAAGCGAATTGTGAGCCTCGCTCATAATGACTTTTCTCGAGATCACCCTTAGGAACCACAATCCGGTCCTCAAAGAATAGAGTATCTTTGTCATCAACGTGGAAGCACTTGTACTTGGAAATGCCCTTGTCGATACCACGTTTCACCTTTTCACCATGGCATCCAAGTTGAGCCTCACGAATCTGATCTTCCAAAGTAGGAGAGACTATGAGGTTGGCAAGAAAGCCTTGAGGAACAACTTGAAGATTCAGCTTGCGGAAAGATTCACGAGATCCGGTGAAAGGGCTTGAGGATTAGACTGCTGCGATAAGCTTTCCCGCTCAAAGCATCTGCAATGACATTGGCCTTGCCCGAGTATATTCAATACTTGGGTTGTACTCTTGAATCATTTCGACCCATCGAGTCTGCCTGAGGTTGAGGTTGGGTTGAGTGAAGATGTACTTGAGACTCTTGTGATCGGTGAAAATGTCCACTTTCCTTCCCAACAAGAGATGTCTCCACGTTATCAATGCATGGACAATCGCCGCCAACTCAAGATCGTGAGTGGGGTAGTTCTTTTCGTTGGCTTCAACCGCGAGAGGTATAAGCCACAACTCTCTTCTCTTGCATTAACACAGACCGAGACCTTGAAGAGAAGCATCACGAAAAACTTCAAATGGCTTGGATTCATCAGAGGAGTCAAGACAGAGCTGTGACGAGTTTCTCTTTAAGGGTATTGAAAGCAACGTCACACTCGGAGACCGACATACTTCACATGCTTCCGAGAAGGTTGGAAAGAGGCTTTGCAATCTTGGAGAAGTTCTCAACGAATCTTCGCAATAGCTTGCAAGACCAAGAAAATCTGCGGAGTCTGCTTGACATTCATGGAGGTTCCCAATTCACAATTGCGGACACCTTCTCGGGATTAACAGCGATGCCCTTGGCGGAGATGATATGACCAAGATAAAGCACTTCATCAAGCCAAAATTCACATTTGGAGAACTTCGCATAGAATTGATACTCTCTGAGCTTGTCTAGCACCAATCGCAAATGTTTGGCATGATCCTTCTTATTCTTGGAGAAGACCAAAATATCATCGAGATAGACCAAGACGAATTCATGGTGTAGGGGTTGAAAATGAAGTTCATCATCCGAGAGAATGTTGGAGGAGCATTGACAAGGCGAAAGACATGACAAGATATTCATAAGAACCAAAGCTTGTTCTGAATCTTTGTCTTGGGAATATCTTGTTCACGAATGCGAATCTGATGATACCCCATACGAAGGTCAAGCTTGGAGAACACTTTAGCACCTTTGAGTTGCTCGAAAAGCTCATTGATGTTGGGAAGTGGATACTTGTTCTTGATTGTCTTCTTATTCAATGGACGGTAATCGACGCAAAGTCGGTCCGTGCCATCCTTCTTCCGGACAAAAGAACACCACAACCCCAAGGAGATGAACTCGGTCCGATCAAACCCAGACGCTCTTGTTCATCGAGCTGCTTCTTCAATTCCTTCAGCTCATCAGTCCAAGCTTGTATGGACGCTTGCAAACGGGTTCGATGCGGGCTCAAGATCGATAACGAACTCAAGCGGCGATGAGGAGGCATACCCTAAGCTCTTCTAGAAAGACATCTTGGTACTCACAAACGATTTGAATCGAGAGATAGCATCCAATTCGCCCTTCTCATTAAGAGAAAACAACCGAATGGTTTCATCACGAAGCGGCATAGATGATCACATCATTAGAAGAGTGAGTCAATTGAATTTCCCGGCAGCACAATCAAGCTGAGCTTTGTCTTGATAAAGCCATCCATCCCGAGAATAAGATCAATGTCCGAGTCACCAAGAACAATTGGTTTAGCAAAATCTATAATCGCCCATCTTGATACCGACATTCGAACCAAAACTCGAGAAGTCATCTGCTTACCCGGGACACAATCTTCAACGGAATAGGAATCTTTTCTGTCACCAACTCATGCTTGGCAACAAAAGGTCTCGAAATGAAAGAAAGCGATGCACCAAATCAAATAAGACTTTTGCAGAATATCATTAACAAGAAGATTACCCATGATCACATCTCAAGAATCCTCTGCTTGAGCTGCATTCATCATATTGACCTTTGCGGACTTGGGATTATGCTTGACCACCGCATTCTTGGAAGATTTCACAGAGGAGGAGGCGGAAGGCGCCTTTGGTTGAAGCACTTGTTAGCATAGTGACCTTCTGCGACATTTGTTGCAAGTCACCTCGTAGAGCGGACGGTGGTAAGGAGCACTTGACCTTGGAGCTTGAGAACTAGACTTGTTACGATAGCTTGGGTTGGGTGGGTGGGAAGATCCATGGCCACCGAGTTCTTCTGGCGATAAGGCCGACGGAACGGAGGAGGAGGAAGGTAGAACTTCTCTGCTTAGCTGCCACTTGAGAGGAAGAAGAAGACTGAACTGCATCCTGATTCTCTTCTTAGAAGCCTCACATTTGAGCTGGGCAGCTTCTTGCTTCAAAGCCATGTTGTAGAAATCATCATACTTTTCGGCTCAAAAGCACAAGAGCTAATTGCAGATCTTCTCTCGCACCACCTCTGAATTGATAGATCATACTTTTTTCATCGTGCACGTCTTGCTTAGCAAAACGAGCGAGCTTCGAACTGGATATTGTATTGATAGACGGACATGTTGCCTTGCTTGAGATTGCGGAACTCCTCACGCTTGCTCTCAACAACACTTTTGGAATGTGATGAGCTCAAAATCACGGCGGAACTCATCCTGTAATGACACGACCTCCTCTGGAATCTTTGTATTGTGGTACCACTCAAAGAGCTTGATCCTTGAGTTGAAACGATGCAAACTTGACAAAGTCCTCGTGTCCGACATTGCTACAATCAAAATGCTTGCAGATGTCCACTAACCAATCGTCGGCGTCGTGGCCTCGACACGTAAACCGAAAGACTTCGGCTGATTAGCGAGGAACCGACCGAGAGTAGCAAAGTGCGGCTGGTTGTTGCCTTGACCTTGATTTCCTTGATTGCCTTGCCCTGAGTGCGTTCTTGCAAGAGCTGCAAAATCATCGAGCATTGGCATTGGTGGCTGCCATGATAGCTTGCCGAGCCTCCGAGGCGGAGGTGGAGGTGGAGGTGGAGGTTGACCGATCCCCATCATTGCGATCCGGATTCGACGCGTTGGCGGAGCCATCTGGAGAGGGTGACATCCGTTAGTCCTTTGATAGACAAAAGATAAGTAGAATCAACGGATAGAAATTGCAACATATAGTCTTCACAATAAACATTCGAACAAGAATGAGCGAATGAATTCAAAGTTAATCATCACACGTCCATTAAGGTGAGAAGCCACTTAGATAAAGATATGGAAACAACATCATCTTAGAAACAAATCGAATATCTGGCGAAAACAAAAGATTGGCTTCTAGAATGAGCGGAACAAACACATGATAGAGATTTACGCCCAAAGTGTTACGTGGTGGGGCCCACACGGACACGACGATATAGCGGACGTCACGAATGACAAACAAGACGTCCCGAATCAGCATAGCCAAGGATTCTTTAAGGCGTCTCGCGACCACTTTGTAAATCGACCGTGAATGGGCGGACCACTAGACGTTGAACCCCAATCTCAAATCATACATCCGCCGGAAAGAATATCACCGTAAGCTACTAGAATTCCCACCTATAAACTCCCGAAACTTTACGGTTATGCAATCTGGTGTTGGGGATACAGGGACACAAAATATATCACCCAAACTAACAATACCTAGATCCAAATGTATCCATCCGTCAACACATAACCAAGAAATCCTCGAAATCGTGTACCTCGACCTTGAAAAACATCCGTTATACAAGTCATGGCAATACTCCACTTTTCGCCTCGATCTTGGGCTATCGGGGTTATCTCACCAACAACTGCACAAAAGAGATTTCGATGTCGGTAAAACTCGGTATTCGAGTAATCAGAACGATAAAATTGTGGCGACAACACCTCGGAGCTCAACTCCCCGGACACCGCCACAACCCTAAATGTCGGGAGGCACCAAGAACAATGTTCTCGTCACAAAATCATCGGAATGATTCCAAGATACCCACGTGATCCTAAAATTTTTTAGTGAAATTTGAGGAGAGAAGAGTCAAACTCTCGTCGGGATACCTCACGGAGCGACGAAGGGACCGGGAGTAAAAAGAATCCTACTCTCCGATATATATAATCCTAAGACTCAAAACATTTTCCATTCTAGACTCAACAACGCCAAACAAACAATCAAGTAGGGGCTCCTAAGTCGGGAAGGCTCGATTACCAACTTGGCGCCCGGACACACCCCGCCGTGGTCGTTACTCTGGCGGGATTTAGGCAGCCCCACAGATCAATACTAGTCTTTTCTGCGCTTTGTCCTCACTGCAATGCACTCGGGAGCAACTTCGGTTGGTCACCCATCCCGACACTACTCCAAGCTGAGCACGCTTAACTTTGGAGTTACGTCCAATGGGCTCCGGAAAGAAGGAATTCCTTATTGATATGAGTAGTCTATCATCCCTAATAAGCCGGGCTATTACAGAACATAATACCGATATGGCGGAAACTAGGGCGGCAAGAGTGGAACAAAACACCAGGCATAAGGCCGAGCCTTCCACCCTTTACCAAGTATATAGATGCATTAATTAAATAAGATATATTGTGATATCCCAACAAGTAAACATGTTCCAACAAGGAACAACGTCTCCATGTTCAACAAGGAACAAACTTCATCTTCACCGCAACTAACAATGCTATAAGAGGGCTGAGCAAAGCGGTAACATAGCCAAACAACGGTTTGCTAGGAAAGGTGTCAAAGGTTAGAGGCGACATGGCAATTTGGGATGGCTTGATAAGCGAGGAAATAGGTAGCGCGACATAGCGATAGAAACGAAGCAACTAGCATAGCAATGATAGTAGTGAGATCGAGGGTAGCGGTCATCTTGCCTGAAATCCCGCAAGGAAGAAGAACGAGTCCATGAAGAAGGCAGACGGATGAAGCCGAACCAAGCGTGGTCGAGCGAATCCTCACGATCGCATAGCAAGCAGGAACTAACAAGAAGAGGCACACGACATAGTAAACACACCACCATGAACAAGACATGATGCTCAACCAAGTATGATGCATGACAACACTACATGAAGCTACTCATGGCAAGAGATGATGCAAACAAGAGCAACACATCAAAGCAAGTTTAAATGAGGCCGGAAACAACATAGAACAATTCCGGTAAGTCCTCATATGCAAATTTCGAAATTGGTCCAGATCTGAATAACTTTATGTTCAAGTTGTTAAACAGCAATTTAAAATGCACCACGATGATCTACATGAAATTCTAGTCAAGTTACATATAAAGTTCATTAGATTCGGAGCTACGGCCTAGAAGATATGAGCAAAACAAGATAAGCATGGCATTGATGCAAAATGCATACAAACATCAAGAAAACACCTCAAAACAAGGATGCAACATGATAATATGAAACTATATGCAAAAAAAAGCAAGTTTCATATAGAGCACACTCAAAACGGAGCAACGGTGCAACACATACACACTATACAAGTCATGACAACAATCTGTCCAAAATAGCAACTAGGCATATTGCAAGCATCAAAATAACAAGCTACAGCATCTCAACATGAAAACAAAAGACATGGGCATGATGTACAGGTAGATCATGACAAAACATGAACACTGAACTATCTCAAGAGATCACTAGAACATGCTCAAAAACACATGGCAAGATTGCAAATAATAACAGTTTCAGACTTTAGCAGAAATAACATCAGGTTGAAATGTTTAAAGCTATCAAACAACATATTACAGGAACTTAACATGGCAAACAAAGGCATGGCATGAATCTACTAAATGCATAGATCAAAAGTCCCTTACTGACCATGAGCCAAAAAGGATCAGAAGATATGATGGCACCCATGTAAACATGGCAAGTTATATTACAGATTCAAACATGGCAGGAACAACGATAAGTAGGCATGTTGGTGAGCTTGAACCACTCACCACAGAGCAATACATGGCATGGCAAGGCTCCCAACAGTAAGAAGACATGGCATAGAAGCTATACATGGCAAAAACAACAACATAGCATACACGGATCAACTACAACAATCTTGGCAAAATTGAATAACATGTAAACAACCTGCCAGGAAACATTTTATAGCAAAAGTAGAGCTCGATTGACTCAAGCTATGGCACTCCATAATTGCAAACAAGGGCATGGATGGATAGAGAATAACCATATGTTCAAAACATCCTTACTGAAGTATCTCAAAATAAGCATGGATCTCTCGGTAACATCAAGTTAACATGGCATAAAAATATCAGAAAAACAGGGGCTGAAATCAGCAACATCATGAATCCTAGTTTGCATGCTTGTGCTAGTCACCACAGAGATCACAAAAATACATGGCATACACCCCTGTAAAGATGGCATGGCATATTACAAAACACTTGTAGGACTCAAGTTCATAGGATGCACACATCAATCATGGCAAAAATGACAAAAGTGCATGTTCTGTTAAGAAAACAGAAACTAACATCACATAGCACTATTCTAACAGCATTTTGTGCATCAAGATGAGCTCAAATGAAAATGATGAATGAGATGAAATGATGTACTCGTCGAGACGAACAATTTGACATATTACACGCGCAAAACGGAGCTACGGATGCAGAGTTATGATGCGATGAAAATGCATGAAAATATTAGCAGTTACGGGGACTTAGGGATTTTCGGGGGTCAACCTCGTTTTGCACGGACTTCGATGCAGGGCCGGACCTCGCCGGTATTTCGCCGGAGACGGAGAGGAAGGGCCCGGGGAGACCTCCTCCGCCGGACCTCACGGATCCGGCGCGGGACGCCGGAGGAGAGGCGGCGGCGGCCGGTGGCCGGAGGGCGGGAAGCCCGTGCAGTGCGGCGAAGCAACTCGGCGAGGCGAGGGCCGGTGGCCTGCAGGGTGGCGCGGCCGGAGAGGCGGCGAGGGCGGAGGGCCCGGGCGCGGAGGCGGAGCCATGGCGCGGCGTCGGGCGGGTCTGGCTTCGGCGAGGCGGCCGGGCCGGGCAGGCGCACGGGCGACGGGCGCTGGGCGGCGGTTGGGCCAGCCGTTGGCTCAGGCGGGCCGGCCTCGGCGCGGGGTGGGGAAGTGGGCGCTGGTCGGTGGCGAATCAGGAGGCGACACGTGGCGATGGAGCTGAGGTGGCGGCCTCCGATTCGTCGGAAGGGCGTGGTGGCGGGCTGGACATGTCCGTGTGATCACGGACATGTCCGTGGCCGAGAGGGAGAGGGCTAGGGTTTGATCTGCGCGGATTTTCGGGGGAGGCCACATATATATAGGTAGAGGGAGCTAGGAGTGTCCAAATGAGGTGCGGTTTTCGGCCACGCGATCGTGATCGAACGATCGAGAGCATGGAGGAGAGTTTGGTGGGTTTTGGGACACTTTGAAAGGGGTGTTGGGCTGCAAAGAGAAATGAGGGTTTGCGGTTACCCGGTTAACCGTTGGAGTATCAAACGACCTCCAAATGATCCGAAACTTGACAGGCGGTCTACGGTGCTATACCAAGGCCGCTTGACAAACCTCGGTCCATTCGAGACCGTTTAACACCCACACGAAAAAAAAGGTAAAAGGGCGCCGGAGACATAGGAGTGCGGATTGCAAAAGCGGACAACGGGAAAAAGCTCGGATGCATGAGACGAACACGTATGCAAAATGAAATGCACATGATGACATGGTATGAAATGCAGATGATGACGTGGCAAAGTGCAACACGCAAGCACATGACATGGCAAAGACGGCGAATAACTGACGGACACCTGGCGCATCGAATCCGGGGCGTTACATAACCCCAAATGGAGCATCGTATCTTTTCGTATGACGATCGAAATCAGTCCGCAAACATTGATGCGAGAGTCAGCCATCCGATCGCATCCCCTAAATATCTGCCCAGGTCCAACCAATTTGAAATTACAATGCATAGCACCCAATCATGTAAAGCATGCACAATCACAACTAAAAAGTGGCAAGTATGCATAATTTTTACATGTCTTACCAAAAAGAATTTATGTTTGACACTCTGTGCAAAAAGCTGGATTTTCTGCGCTGCCGAACCGACTATCCGAGCCTCCATGCTCACTTTGTTGCCTCATCCTCACCATCTGCTTCCTTCTTGGTCGTCTCCTTCTCGGCCGCCTCATTCTCCATCGTCTCTAGCTGATTCTTCAAGCACTTCAACATCCTAAGACGGACGGTTTGCACGATCATTCTTGCATCATCATCCAACTCACCTATCTTCAAGCTCAACATCTTTGAATCCTCCGAATCAGCTGCGGTCTCAACCTTCTTCTCTCCAAGCTTGAGCTTCTTCTTGGTTGTTGCCATCAACATGTTAAACCTCTCGGCCTTACATGCTCCTTAAGGTTGGAGCACTTGACACATGCCTCCTCCTTCTTCGCCAATTCCTCGAACCTTCCCATCATCTTGGCCACCGCCCATTTTTGCTTCTCCTTATCCGCCTCCCACTTCTTTCCCCGGAACCCTTTCCTAACCTTCTTGGGCATCTCCTTTGGTAGGTCGGTTGGATCACCCATTTCTTCCTCGGTGCTGATGTCGGCTATCTTGGCGGAGTTGGCAATGAATATATTCCACTTGGTTTGCTAATACGACTCAAACGTATCATTTATATATACTTTTATTATCAATTTATATTATTTTCTGGACTAATCTATTAACCTAGTGCTTAGTGTCAATTCCTGTTTTATGCTTGTTTTTGCTTTCGCAAAAAAAATCAATATCTAGGAAGGTACAAATTAGTGCCAATTTTTGACCATTTTTTATGGACCAGAAGGAACACTAGATGCTTCGGGAGACATCAATGGGCACACGAGGCAGCTACATGGGCACATGGCGCGACCAGGGGTGGTTGCACCACCTGTCCATGTGGGCCCCTTGAGCCACGTCTTGACCTAATTCTTCCACCTATAAATCCCATAATACTCGAAACCATTCTTACGCCGACTAGAAAATAAATATCTCCACCGCAAGCCTCTGTTCCAAATTGATCCCATCTAGAGCCCTGTTCTGGAGCTCTACTGAAGGGGAGCTCCTAGTTGGCGCCTTCAGCGCCGATTAGGAGAAACGGCGCACGCTACACCGAATGGTACTAAAATATTACGGTACTGACGCGTATCGAACTCGTGACCTACAGTACCCGCAAGTCCTCGGCTAACCACTAGGGCGTGTAGGCGCACGTGATAGAATTGAGCGCTAATGTTTTAAGGACTATGATAGCCGCTCAAACGTCACAGATTTCGGAAAATGTGCATCAACATGCAGAAAACGTTGCCCTATTAAACAAAAGTTCAATGATTTTGAATGAAGTTCATCAATGTAAAAAAACAGTTCACATAAAAACTAAAAAAAGTTCATCAAATTTTTTTAGTTCATCAATTTTTTTTTAAAAAAGTTCACCAATTTTGGAAAAAAGTATATCCAATTTTAAAATAAGTTCACCTAATTTGAAAAAAATTCATTGAATTTGAAAAAAGTTCATCAATTTTAAATAAAGTTCATCAAATTTGAAGAAAGTTCAACGAATTTGAAAAAGTTCATCAAATTGGAAAAAAGTTCATCAAATTGGAAAAGGTTCACTAAAAAAAGTTCATTGATTTTGAAAACAAAATTTCATCAAATTGGAAAAAACATCACTGATTGGGAAAAGTTTGTGCATTTAAGAAAAGAATAATCCATGAGCGAGGAAACATGGAAGAAGAAAAATAAAATGAAATACAGAAAACGAATATGCAAAAAAGGAAAAAAGAAAAAAAGAAAAAAAGAGAAAGAAGGAATAAGAGACTGGAAGAGTTGAAGTTTACCAGATCCTCCTCCGTGGCGCGGTGGTTGCACGAACGACCCTCGACGAGTGAGTTTGTCGGTTCGATTCGCAGCAGTCATGTTCGTTTTTTGTGTATTAATGTACACAGTAATGGGTCGGCCCAGCGCGGGGCGCTGCAGGCGCCCGTTTGTAAATTTGCCTATAACTGGCGCCTGCAGCGCCAAATAGGATTCGCCCTACCGAAGGTACCAACCTAGTTGGCTCATAGTCCTCGAGTCGGGCTTATGGGCCCTCTTCCTTATGAGAATGAAGGTGTCCTGGACTAGGGGGTACCAATCTAGTTGGCCCACAATCCTCTGGTCGGGCTTATGGGCCCTCATTCTCATAAGGAAGGACTTTAGAAGCCTAGCACCTCGATGTGACCAAGACAGATGTAACATCCACAGTGTCAAGCTATAGTAATATCTCCATAATGGTGCCATGTCATCACCTTTTTGCTAATCCATTTGGTATTTCATCAAAATTCAAATCAAACTCAAATTTAAAATAAAGTCAAATAAATTATTTTTTCAAACATGAAAACTAAAATGTTCAAAGTGTTGCAAATAATCCATATATTGTGGTGGTGAAACCACTTCTTATAGAGTGTTTAAATGCCATAAATTAATTAAAATAGGGGCTAAAACAATAATTTAAATGCTTTTTAAAATATAATAAATACAAACTATTTATTTAAATGCTAAACCTAATGTGGGAGTGGCCTAATTTAAAATACTATTTTAGATTTAAGTTTTATATTTTACAAAACTAATATAATTTTAAACTAATAAGAAAAAGAAATAGAAAAGAAAAAGGAAAGAGCCAGGCCAGACCGGGCCGTAGGCCACAGTGGTTGGCCTAGCCGGCCCATCCCACTCCCCCCCCCGCCCCCCGCCGTTGTAATCTTCCTCCTCCCCTCCTCCTACTGTTCGTGCGACCGAGCGCCTGGGCGCGTCCCTGCCAAACCTGGTGCGCTGCCCCAGGATGCCACGCCAACGGGGAGGGGATAAGGATGCCTCCCCGCGGCCTCCCCTCCTCGCCTCCCAGATCCACTCTCCTCACTCACTCTCTCTCTCTTCCCCCTCCCCTTTTCATTCGTGCCCGAGCGCCACCATGGTTGCGCTGTCTTTGTGGCCTCGAGCCCTCCCTCGCCACTAGGCGTGTCTAGGAGCACCACCGCCACCTCCTTCGCCTCCCTCGCTGCTGGAAAGGAGCCGGGGAGCGCCACCACCCTCGCCCACATCGTCTTCCCCGACCTCGGCCACCACGACCACCGCCGCTGCTTCACCGCGCCACCACGCCACGTCGACCGTCGCAAGCACGCCACCGGCCTTCTCTTGGTGAGCAGCGTCGATCCTGCGTCTTTCCTCCTTCGTTCTCATCAATGTAGCCATCGCCCGCGTTCTCTCGAGGCCGCGCCTAGAGCTCTGCACCCGCACGTGAGCGCCCCCCTCCTAGTCGCTCCGCCTCGCCCTAGACCGCGCCCTTGGCCATACAGCGCACGCCCCGCATACCCGATCGCGTGCTCGGCCTTGTGCCGCCACGCTCCGCCCCTACTCGCCAGTCAACCACGTCTGCCACTGCTTCCGACCACCGCCCTTGTCGCACCCCTGCGCCGCTTCCCCGTAACGCGCCCGCCTACGCGTGCGCTTACCGCGCCCGTAGTCGCCCGCTGCCGTGTTCCCATGTTCCTACTACCACTGTTGTCGCCTTGCGTCGCCCACTACCAATGGCGCCCAGCCGCCGCTCCGCCCCCCCCCCCCGCACGAAACGACGACACAGGTCGGCGCGCGACGGTGTGGCCATTCGAAAGCGTTCGGCCGCATCCCTAACGGATATTTGTGTCGTGATTTCGGCGGGCTCCGGTGAAGAGCCGCTGCGAAACGGCTCGCCGACGCACCTCCACCGTCGCCCGTTGATGTGGCATGCCACGTGGCCCCCCGGTTCCACTGACGCTGAGTGTTGGGGAACGTTGCATGGGAAACAAATATTTTCCTACGCTCACCAAGATCAATCTAGGAGATGACCATCTACGAGAGGAGAGATTGGATCTACATACCCTTGTAGATCGCTATGCGAAAGCGTTAAGAAACGCAGTTGATGTAGTCGTACTCTTCACGATTCAATCGCGATCCAATCCGATCTAACGTCGAACGGACGACACCTCCGCATTCATCACACGTGCGGCTCGATGACGTCTCCTCCTTCTTGATACAGCAAGAGAGGGAGAAGAAGTAGATGGGATCTCAACCAACATGATGGCATGGTGGAGATGGTGGTGGAGCAATCCCCAGGGCTTCGCCAAGCGCCTCCGGAACTACGAACGAGGAAGAACGGGAGAGAGGGGAGGCCGCAGGGCATGGGAATTGTTGTCTCCAGCCCTTGCGCCTCCTCCCTACCATATACAGGGGTGTTGGAGGGTTGGGGGTGCAGCCCTAGCCCCTCCTCCAAGGAGGGGAGGCGGCCGAAGTGGGAGGAGTGCCCTCCAAGCCAAGTGGAGGGCCCTCTCCCTTAGGGTTTCCCTTCCCCTAGGCGGATGGGCCTTAGGAGGCTGGTGCGCCTGGCCCAATAAGGCTAGGATGGCCCCTATAGCCCATGCACACCCTAGGTGCCGGAGGGATCCTTCCGGACTCCTACGGAACCTTCTAGAACCTTCTGGAAGCTTCCTGGTACAATACAGGTAAAACCTGAAACTTTTCCGGTAGCCAAAATATGACTTCCCACATATAAATATTTACCTCCGGACCATTCCGGAGCTCCTCGTGACGTCCGGGATCTCATCCAGGACTCCGAACAACATTCAGTCACCAAAGTGAATATTCCAATACTACTCTAGCGTAATCGAACGTTAAGCATGCGGACCCTACGGGTTCGAGAATCATGTAGACATGACCGAGACACCTCTCCGATTAATAACCAATAGCGGGACCTGGATGCCCGTATTGGTTCCCACATATTCCACGAAGATCTTTATCGGTCGAATCACAATGCCAAGGATTCAATCAATCTTGTATGCAGTTCCCTTTGTCTAGTGGTATGTTACTTGCCCGAGATTCGATCGTCGGTATCTCCATACCTAGTTCAATCTCGTTACCGGCAAGTCTCTTTACTCGTTCCGCAATACAAGATCCGGTGACTAACTCCTTAGTCACATTGCTTGCTTCTTGTGATGTTGTATCACTGAGAGGGCCCAGAGATATCTCTCCATCATACGGAGTGACAAAACCCAGTCTCGATCCATGCCAACCCAACAGACACCCTCGGAGATACCTATAGAGTACCTTTATGATCACCCAGTTACAAAGTGATGTTTGATACACACAAGGAATTCCTCCGGTGTCAGGGAGTTGCATGATCTCATGGTCTTAGGAACAGATACTTGACATGAAGAAAGCAGTAGTAATAAACTAATACGATCAAATGATGTGCTTATGGTTGGGTCTTGTACATCACATCATTCTCCTAATGATGTGATCTCGTTATCAAATGACAAATCATGTCTATATTTAGGAAACCTTAACCATCTTTGATAAACGAGCTAGTCTAGTGGAGGCTCACTAGGGACACGTTGTTGTCTATGTATCCACACATGTACCTGAGTTTCCGATCAATACAATTCTAGCATGGATAATAAACGATTATCATGAACGGGGAAATATGATAATAACCAATTTATTATTGCCTCTAGGGAATATTTCCAACAGTCTCCCACTTGCACTAGTCAATAATCTAGTTCACATCGCCATGTGATTAACACCCAATGAGTTCTGGGGCTTGATCATGTTTTGCTTGTGAGAGAGGTTTTAGTCAACGGGTATGCAACATTAAGATCCGTGTGTACTTTGCAAATCTCCATGTCATATTGTAGATGCTACTACCACGCTCCACTTGGAGCTATTCCAAATGGCTGCTCCACTATACGTATCCGTTTTTCTACTCAGAGTCATTCGGATTGGTGTCAAAGCTTGCATCGATGTAACCCTTTACGCCAAACTCTTTATCACCTCCATAATGGAGAAACATTTCCTTATTCCTCTAAGGATAATTTTGATCGCTGTCCAGTGATCCACTCCTGGATCACTCTTGTACCCCCTTGCCAGACACGTGGCAAGGCACTCATTAGGTGCGGTACACAACATGGCATACCGCATAGAGCCTATGGCTAAGACATAGGGGACGACCTTCGCCCTTTCTCTTTCTTCTGCCGTGGTCGAGCTGTGAGTCTTCCTCAACTTCACACCTTACAACTCAGGCAAGAACTCCTTCTTTGACTGATCCATTTTGAACTCCTTCAAAATCATGTCCATGTATGTGCTCTGTGAAAGTCGTATCATGCGTCTTGATCTATCTCTATAGATATTGATGCCCAATATGTAAGAAATTTACCTAGGTCTTCCTTTGAAAAACTCCTTTCAAACAACCCTCTATGCTTTCCAGAAATTATATATTATTTTCGGTCAATAATATATCATCCACATATACTTATCAGAAATGTTGTAGTGCTCCCACTCACTTTCTTGTAAGTACAAGTTTCTTGCAAACTTTATATAAATCCAAAAGCTTTGATCAAAGCGTATATTCCAACTCCGAGACGCTTGCTCCAGTCCATAAAAGGATCGCTTGGGCTTGCATCCTTTTAGCATCCTTAGGATCGACAAAACCTTCTAGTCGTATCACATAAAACCTTTCCTTGCGGAAACCGTTAAGGAAACTCTGTTTTGACATCCATCTGCCAGATTTCTTAATCGAAAAATGCAGCAACTGCTAACATAATCCCAACAGACTTAAGCATCGCTACGAGTGAGAAAGTCTCATCATAGTCAACTCCTTGAACTTGTCGGAAACTTCTTTGCGACAAGTCAAGTCGAGCTCCATAAATGGTGGCATTACCATCAGTGTCTGTCTTCTTAAAGATCCATTTGTGCTTAATGGCATGCCGGTTGATAACCCACAAGTATAAGGGATCAATTGTAGCCTCTTTCGATAAGTAAGAGTGTCGAACCCAACAAGGAGCTAAAGTTAGAACAAATATTCCCTCAAGTTCTATTGACCACCGATACAACTCTACGCACGCTTGACGTTCGCTTTACCTAGAACAAGTATGAAACTAGAAGTACTTTGTAGGTGTGATAGGATAGGTTTGCAAGATAATAAAGAGCACGTAAATAAAATCTAGGGGCTATTTAGGTAAAGACACAACTAATTTAGCTTTAGTAGAGAGTTTTTGTCAACAAGAAAGTTATTTGTCCCTAGGCAAGCGATAACAAGTACCGGTAATCATTCTTGTAATTTTATATGAGGGAGAGGCATGAGCTAACATAATTTCTCTACTTGGATCATATGCACTTATGATTGGACCCCTAGCAAGCATCCGCAACTACAAAAGATCATTAAGGTCGTCACTACAAAAAAAAGACACATCCATGACATTTTGGGCCAAACGAAAAAAATTTCTGTCATACTTATGACACTTCTATGACGATAATTGTGACAAAACCCGGTATCATCATAGATGTGGTGGGTCCTACTTCTATGATAAAAATCATGACAGAAAATGGGATTTTCGTCCTGGGCGGGCCGGAGACGCAGCTGCATGACATTCTTTGGGCCGTCCATGACGGAAAAAACCGTGGTAGAAGCGAGGGCGACGAAAATATCGGGGAGTTCCCGGTTACGGTGGCTGGTCGGGGCCGAGAGATGCGTGTTTCTCTCGTACGTACGCGCGTGCGTGCGAGGCATTGCGCTCTAACTGAACCCGAGCGAGGCGTTGGGCTCTAACTGAACCCGAGCGATTGCATTGCAGGCTACGCGTTACTGAACCCGAGCGATCGATCGATCCCTTCACTACTGCTGCTAACTGAAGCCGATCGAACACTGCTGCCTCCTTCCCTTGATGAACAGTGAGCGTTGTTGGGGGGTTTGGATGAACAGTTCCCGGTGGGGGGTTGGATGAACAGGACCCCGTGGTAGTAGAGGCCGTTGCCGCTGGATGAACAGGACCCCGATCGATTGAGCCGGTGGAGGGGTGGATGAACAGGACCCCGTGGGGGGCTGGATGAACAGGACGACCCCGTGGAGGGCTGGATGAATAGTAGCCGGTGGAGGGCTGGATGAACAGTAGCCCGTGGAGGGGTGGTTGAACAGGGCCCCATGGAGAGGGCTAGTTGAACAGTAGCCGGTGGAGGAGCGGTGGAGGCTAGATGAATAGGAGCCCGTGGATGAACAATCGCAGGTGGAGGCTGGAGGAGGTCGATGGTGGATGAATAGTAGCCCGCGGAGGCTGGAGGAGGTCGTCAGTGGAGATGAATAGTATCCCGTGGAGTCCCATTTTACGGTACGCCACACCTTTCCCGATGGACAGGACCCCCGTTTCGACCGTAGCGCTCCAACACAAGTCCGTTTCCTCCGCTTTGCGGTACGCCACACCTCTCCCGATCAATAGGACCCCGTTTCCACCGTAGGAGGTCCAACAGAAGTCCAATTCCTCCGTTTTGCGGTACGCCAGACCCCTCCCGATGAACGGGATCCCGTTTCGACCGTGGCCGGTCGAACACAAGGCCGTTTTCTCCATTCTGCGGTACGCCAAGCCTCATTTCCATCGGCTGTTCCGTCCAAGCTAGTTGACTCCCGATGAACAGCAAGCGTTCCGTTGCCTCCCGATGAACACGATGCATTCCGTTGCCTCCCATGAACAGAACGACGATGCAGTTTCTCCATTCCGACCCAGCCATGTACGAGCTCTGGCCGTACGTATGCGCCAGTAGGCGTTCGAGACCCGCCCATATATACGTATGTGGCCGTATTTACTTTCTTGCACCCTGGCCACTGTATGTAAGTGTACATGCTACGTGCGTGCCTCTACTACGACACGTGCACGCCTCTACTACGACACGTGCGCGCCTCTACATCGACCAGTATGTACGTACATGTTCGCGACCAGAATGACAACGCTACGTTCGCTTCGACCAGGTGGGTCCCGATTGTCAGGCACTTCCTTACGTGCGAAGATGTAGCTGGTGGGTCCCAGTAGTCAGGGGCGAATCATTTTTTTCTCGTAATATGGATGCACTTCCTTGCGTGCGAAGATGTAGCTGGTGGGTCCCAGCAGTCAGGGGGGAAACGTTTTTTCATGAAATACGGTAGCCCGTCCGGTGGGTCCATGCTGTCAGGTGGAGGAATCATTATTTTTCGTGTAATAAGGAGGCACTTCCTTGCTGCGGCTGTGGACCCAACTGTCAGCCTCTCCACGTACAATACTCTTCCGATGGAAGTCGGTCGTTTACCACATTGACCACGCCGCGCCGAGAGCACTAAGGCAGTGGACGATGGCGAGGCCTAGGAAGGGGACGACGCGGAGCCGGGGAAGACGCGGCAGTGGATGCCCATGCGGAGAGGAGTACGAGGGTTCACTGGTTCGGCTGAGGTGTGAGGCTGTCGTCGCCGCATAATAACGGGTGATGTGGGTGAGTGGAGGGATGGCCTGGCCAGCGGTGGGAGTAGTAGGGGGCGGTGAGGCCTCGCGGCAAAGACAACCGCCACGGGAGGCGGGAGCAGCGCCATGACCGACATTTGCTTTGGTAGCTGGAGCAAGAAGACCAGAGGTTGAAGAGGCACGACGGCCGTTGGATGGACATCGTACGGTAACTGCAGCAAGAATCGTTTATATTGACTAAATTGACAAAGCCCTTGGTACGCGTCAATTTAGTAGTCCCACAGGTCAGCTTCCAAAACAGTGTGCCCTAGATGTCAGGGGGAGGAATCATTTTTTGGGCGGGTGAAGCTAGAATATCCGAGATTGAAGAAGAAGCCCGACATCCGTTGGATGGACATCCAACGGCCACTTCTGCTAGAACCATGTGTTGACTATAAGTTGACAAAGCCTTGCATACGCGTCAACTATTTTTTTGAGGGGACGCGTCAATTTACTAGGCCCACAAGTGTGTGGCAGAGAACTTATAGCCCATTTGAGATTTGTAAGAATGTACAGCCCATTTTTGAATTCTAATGGAATTTACTACATCCCATTTATACTTTGGTAAAAGTATAACCCATTTTCTAGCTGGGACAACGATTAATAATTTCAACCAACCGTTCAAAATAGAATTCAATAAAATTTCCCACATTTTGATGGGATCCGAAATATTTTTACCATGAAATTTCTAGTCAGATTAAATACAATTTCAATATAAATTTGTATTACATAAAAATCGAACGAAAAATTGCACACACAACAATTAATGAAATTAAAAATTTTAAAATCCAGAAATAATATTTTATAAAGTAATTATGTGTTTGGTGCATTTTTTTATAGTTACTGCCCAGTTTTTATAATTACATCCCATTTATTATTTCTTGAAGCCCATTTTCTTGTTAAGCCTAATGCATCCCTCCTAGGAAAGATTTGCAGCCCAGCGGGGCGGAGAATAACAAGTTGACTTTGCGTGGGTATTCCTCAAAAAAAAGTATAGCTGGGCTAGCCATTTTCAGCTTGAAAAATAATAATATCTGGGCTGGATATCTGGCCTGGGCTAGACAGGCCACAGCCCGCCCATTTAATACCCCGCTCTCCTCTAAACAACAACGAAAACATCGCTCAATAAAAACTCTGCAGTGCTCACACCTCAAAAAGACAAATACTGCTCGAGCTGCTTGGTCCCAGCTGTCGGCCGCTCCTTGTGCAATTCTCTTGTTTATTGACTACATAGGTTCACAATGGTGTGGGACCGTGATGTCAGGAAACCAGGAGGAAGCAAAATATATGACAGTTGTATATAATAAGGAGGCACTTGCGTACGTGAGGCTATGGCCCTGGTGGGTCCCCACTATCATCCTCCAAGTAAAGTCATCTCCTCATTCCTCATGCCGTTGACCATGTTGAAAACGCGAGACGGCGGCGCCACGGCAAGCGCAACAACTCGAAGGACGACCGAGAGGGCCTCGCGGGCCCTACGGATGGTCTGATACAGCGCCCGCTGCTCATTCGGGAAGCCAGGATCATAGGGCCACATGTCCGCGATGGCATTGTCGTTCGCTTGTTCACCGGTGCTCGTTGAGGAGACGGAGGTTGCAACACATGTCCTCCTGCGCTGGTAGCTCTTCCGCCATTAGGGCGTCGAAGTGGGTCGCACCTGCTCTATGGTGAACACGGTAGGAACCGGCTTGGACAGTGGCGCCGGCTCCTGGTCGGAAGCTACATCCGTCGTATGATTGTCATCGCTCAGCTCGGTGAGCTCGTTGACGAGCCAGCATGTCCGGCTGCTGGACTGACCCGCTGCCAAGCACGAGTCAGACTACCCTGGCCCACCCAGACCGCCTCCCTTGCCCGCACGCACTTTCTGCCCGAAACGCTCAGCGCCGCCTGCCCTGCTTCCCGGTGCAGGCGATTGCTCCGCCTTCAAACAACACAAGTGTCGTCCGTCCGTCCGTCTGCCGCCCACATTAATGATATGCGGTTGTCGAGGCAGCTACTCTGGCGCCACACGTCCATCCCTCCACCGCCCACCATTGCTATATAAACTGCTACGCGGGCCATAGCCGCAGTCATCCGCCTTTGTTCCCTTTTTCTTGTCCACACCACTACTCCCACCATGGCTTCCTCGCGCTCCAGCGCTCTTCGGGACGGGTGGACCACGGACCACAAGGAGATGGCAGCCATTGCTGCCGATTGGCCGGCCGACAGGCAGCCGAAGGACGACGACGTCCCAATGGAGAACATGGTAGTCGATGATTCAGCGCCAACCCCCTCCTCCGCGCCATCCTCGCCGGTGCATTGTACCATGACCATCGGCGAGGCCCGTGCCCAATACATGGACACGGTGAGGCAGAAGCGTCAGGAGCAGTTCCAGGAGGCACAGGCCGACGCCGCCTACAACCACCATCTCCGCCAAGAGCACCTGCAGGCGGAGGAGCAGATCGCCGCGGAGCGGGCGGAGCAGGAGGCGCTGCTCGACTCGTACCACTCCGCCTGCGAGGGCCGCCTCGAGCGCTGGTGGTACCGCCATGCGGGTGACGGAGACTGCGGCCGCCTACAAAGAGGGTGATGAAGCGGGCGAGGCACTGTTTGGCGAGACCGAGCATGAGGCAGAGGACAATGCCGGCTCCGACGAGTCCCCGCTCCGCTGGCATCGACGAGGCCCTACTCCGCCGAGGCCCCGCGGCGCCAACAATGATACAAAGGACACCGCCGGCTCCGCCGAGGCCTCGCAACGAGGCAGAGGACATCGCCGGCTTAGCCGAGGCCCCACCCTGCCGGCAACGAGGGGGAAGATTCCCCCCGCTCCACCGAGGCGCCGCCCCACTGAGAACGAGATAGAGGACATCGCCGGCTCCGTCGAGGCCCCACCCCGCTGCCAACGAGGACGCACCACACAGAAAACGAGGAAGAGTAGAACACGATAGGTCGCCGCCGCTCGGGTCCAAGTAAGGCTGCCGCTGCTACCCTCTGGTTGAAGCCAAGCTAGGCGGGTTGACCATTGACGGCCGATTAGCTTCTTGGCGGCGACGTGGAGTCGGAGAGCTATGTTGGAGAAGGACGCTACTTCAGTTACTTAACTGCAAGTGCAGTTGGGTCACTGGCATGTGGGACCAAGAGGCATCTGGCCCACATGTAAGAGTCACAACTGCACTTGTTGTTATGTCACTGAAGCTCAGTCCGATGGAGAAGAATCTTCTGTTCGGCTCAGCTGGACACGGGTGCTACGGTTAATTAATTATACCTCCAGTGCACCCCTTTTTAGTTGAAGAATGTATGAAATGTAATGAAATTCGGCATGTTTATATGAAATCCGGCAGTTTATGAATGAATTTAGTTCGATTTGTTTGAATTCTTGTATCACTGGCATTGGATGAACATGCAAAACAATACGTACTAGCATTATTCCTGTGGTTATCACCCGTTTGCAGCGATTTCACATGTACTCCCTCCGTCCTTTTTAGTCGCATATAAGTTTTATGCGAAGTCAAAGTATCTCTACTTTGACCAATCTTATAGAAAAAGTATCAACATTCACAATGTAAAATCAACTGACTTGAAAGAAATCTAATATGCGAAGTAAAAAGGAACAGAGGGAGTACAAATTTAGCATTTCTGTACATTGTAATCAACACACAGGCCTAGCAATTCATAGAGAACATTCAAAGCAATCGATGATTATGCATCTCAGCGGTTCACATGTCAGAGCCAATATTTACTTCACAACTAAAGAATAAAGAAAAATCGATCGTTGCTGCTAACAGCAAAGGGCGTCCCATTCGAAAATATCAAACACATGTCTTCTTGCTAACATCAATGAGCAAAATTTGACAAGGTTGTCCCATTCCAAAATGTCAAATGCGTGTTGTTTTGCGTACATCAATGAGCAAGCTTTGACAAGGTTTTCCCATTCTAAAATATCAAATGCCTATGATCGTGGAATGGGCAGGGTTTGCCATCGATTCAAGACATTGACATGGCACCTCGTGCTAAATAAACCAGTTGTTCTTTTGTGCGGTTCCACCAAAATCATCCAAATTAAATGCGTAGCTTGTATGATTTCTCCTTTATATGTTGCAACGCCTTGAACATATCGGCACCTCCTTTCTTGTGGTGGAAATGAATGATTCGAGAATATTCGATGTATTAAATGAACATTTTGTGCGTTCCCATTGAAATCAAAATGAGCACCCCTGGCTGCATAAATACAAAAAAGTGATTAGTATAAAGAAAACTGTACTATGAATTGACAGTTTAAACAGTCAACCTACATGATCCATGCAGAGCACACATTTTAAAAAATGGAACTCACTGGAAGGAATCGTATAACAACATTGTACTGGCCATCATAGCAACAAAGATGGAGATCCGTGAGTCCTTCTGAGCTGAAGTTAGTTTGTTCTTGTGGGCAAAAATGTAACCATCCTTCAACTGCTCCCTTCTTATGAAGAGAGGCTTGGCTTCTTTATCCTGGCATAATCGGAACTAGGCACTTCATGTACTCCATATTCTTCTTCAGAGGAGGATGATCCTATTGTGCAAAGACAAGAGGACAACTAAATGCTAGCATCCCTGTTTGCTCAAAAAAAAAAGGAAAGGAAATATTTAAAACAACATAGATGAAGCACTTCTCAAGGACAATACGACTTTCTCATGGCAGTATCTAAACAGTAGCACAACACCAATAGAGATGACAAAGCTCAATCATATGGATGAAATTCGTGGGCGAGTACCAACCTTTGTTAGGAGGCTTATTGTGTAGAGCATACAGATCAAGCACTTCTCGAGAACCATCTGTTGTTATCTACTGTGGTTGCCATGCTTACTATATACTCCTCGATTAGTTTAATGTTTCCAACATCTTCTTGTGCAGTTCCACTAAAATATATGGTATCTTCAAAGAAGATCCCTATTTGCACAAGTAGACATAATTACATATTACATTAAGAGTGGCATCAAATCAGTGGAAAAACAATTGCTCGTTCCAGCCATAGCAATAAATTAAGATGCAAAACTATATCATTACTTGTGTCATCACAGTTCCAGTGCTTCATTACAGCACCGGAAGTTGATTTTTGTTTTTCTTCTGCTTGTTCTTCCCCTTCATCACTTGGTTCAATAACAGACAAGCTTTGCCTTCAATGTAAGATTTGGCATGTCAACTAGGGAGCACAAGTATAACACTAAACAACGACGTTAATTTTCAGATGAAAGTGGCAAAATACAGGCCAACAGTTGTGAAATATCCTTATCTTACCTCAATGGGATATTACGGTGCACATACAGATTGGAAGTCTTGTCTCCATTTGTGCAGTTCCCTAAAATCAAGCAACATTAGTGTACAAGTAGCACAACATATGAAAGCACACTGCACAATCATTGAAAGAAGGCTAGTACTGACCTCTCATGACGCGAAATTCAAACAACTCACAAGAAGAAGATCTGAACCAAATTTGCCAACATGGATAGGAAGTAAGATCTCCTCTTGTGCAGTTCCACTAAGATCAAGCAATCAAGCAACGTTGTCAGTGTGACATTTTGGTTGAACTGCACAAAACACTCTTAAAACAAAAGTGTTTTGTGCAGTGCAACAAAAGGTCACAATAGCAACATAGATAACCCTGTTTATACAGAGGTGCAAAGGAAACAACTAGTGGTCAATAATGGTGGATGACACAGAAGCCAACAAAAAGAAGCATCTAACTTATCTAAATGGGAAAGAAAGCAAGACAGTAGCATTTCTCAAACGGTGGCATTGATTAATATTAACAGAGAGATTATATTAACAATAAAATTCGTTAAACATGTAATTTGCTTTTAACTGTGGTATTGCATCAATTTTCCAGCGGCATTATTAGAGGGTGTTTATTTACAGGGATATTTTGGTGTAGGGACTAAAAAAAGTCCGTGTCAGTCCCATCTAAACCAAACAGGAGGGACTTTTAGGGACTAAAGAAAGAAGACCCCGAGGGAGAGTCTTTTTGGGACTTTTTCCAACACTTGCCCATGCCCCGCATCGCAGCTTGTCTCTATTAGTTCATTACTAGGGGTAACATGGTCTTTTAGCATGTCATTTAATAACCTCTAGTCCATGTTTAGTCCCTGGAACCAAGTAGGTAGGGACTAGGAAGTTTTTAACCAAACAGGGCCTTAGATTAACAACAGCTAAAGAGTTGCTCTATTAGTTCATTACTAGGGGTAACATGGTCTTTTAGCATGTCATTTAATAACCTCTAGTCCATATTTAGTCCCTGGAACCAAGCAGGTAGGGACTAGGGAGTTTTTAACCAAACTGGGCCTTAGATTAACAACAGCTAAAGAGTTGCACTGGACAGTGGACGCATCAGCACCATGTGCATCTTGATAACCCACAAGTATAGGGGATCGCAACAGTTTTCGATAAGTAAGAGTGTCGAACCCAACGAGGAGCCAAAGGTAGAACAAATATTCCCTCAAGTTCTATCGACCACCGATACAACTCTACGCACGCTTGACGTTCGCTTTACCTAGAACAAGTATGAAACTAGAAGTACTTTCTAGGTGTTGTTGGATAGCTTTGCAAGAAAATAAAGAGCACGTAAATATAAACTAGGGGCTGTTTAGATAAAGAAACAATAAAGTAAATATAGCGAGTGTGGAAAAGTGGTGATAGGAGTTGTGGAATTGTCCCTAAGTAACTGACTATGTTACTAGACTGGTAATCACTATTGCAATTCTATTTGAGGGAGAGGCATAAGCTAACATATCATCCCTTACTTGGAATTCTATGCACTTATGATTGGAACTCTAGCAAGCATCTGCAACTACTAAAGATTCATTAAGGTAAAACCCAACCATAGCATTAAAGTATCAAGTCCCCTTTTATCCCATACGCAAACAACCTACTTACTCGGGTTTGTGTTTCAGTCACTCACGCAACCCACCATAAGCAAATCATAAACATATTGCAAACCCTACATCGGGAATCCCTCACGCTTGCGTGACACGGAGGGCACAATAGGACAGCACCAATAATAAAACATGCAACTCAAACCAATCATAGCAATTCATTAATCACCGATAGGACAACGAAAATCTACTCAGACATCATAAGATGGCAACACATGATTGGATAATAATATGAAGCATAAAGCACCATGTTCAAGTAGAGGGTACAACGGGTTGCGGGGGAGTGGACCGCTGAATATAGAAGGGGGAAGGTGATGGAGATGTTGGTGAAGATGACGGCGGTGTTGGTGAAGATCACGGTGATGATGATGGCCCCCGGCAGCGCTCCGGCGCCACCGGAAGCAAGGGAGAGAGAGACCCCCTTCTTCTTCTTCTTCTTCCTTGACCTCCTCCCTAGATGCGAGAAGGGTTTCCCCTCTGGTCCTTGGCTCCCATGGCTTGGGAGGGGCGAGAGCCCCTCGAGATTGGATCTATCTCTCTGCTTACGTATTACATCCGTGCTCTGTTTCACCGTTTTGTGTATATATGGAGATTCGTAACTCCGATTGGCCTGAAACCTTCGCCCAGATTTTTCTCGTAAAATTAGCATTTCTGCGGCAAAAGAAGAGCATCAACCGCCTTACGGGTGGCCCACGAGATAGGGGGGCGCGCCCCCCTGGAGGGGTGGCGTGGCCCACTCTCGTGGCCACCTCGGGCACCATTTCACGTTGATTCTTCCTCCCAAAAATCACAAATATTCCAAAATAATTCTCCATCCGTTTTTATCCCGTTTGGACTCCGTTTGATATTGGGTTTATGCAAAACATAAAACATGCAACAAACAGGAACTGGCATTGGGCACTGGATCAATATGTTAGTCCCAAAAAATAGTATAAAAAGTTGCCAAAAGTATATAAAAGTTGAATAATATTGGCATGGAACAATCAAAAATTATAGATACGACGGAGACGTATCACATCTACCGATGTATGAAGGGGTGATGCACAGTCTGTTGCAACAAAGAACAAAAACAACCAAGGAGCATATTTGTGTTGGTCCCAGTTTTGTTATCTTTAGACACCTTTCCCTATGTGAGCGCAGAAAATCTAGTCCCGCTCAAACTCTATAGCCTTGTCCCCCAAAACAAAAGATCAGTTCGTTACAGATGTGTGTACTGCGTTTGTCATTGTTTCCCCTTTTCGGCCAACATAGGTGCTGGATAGCCAGTCTGTACTAGTACTTTTCCCCTTCCTTTCCTCTTTGAACCACGTCCAAGATTCATGCTATACAACTTTCCCCACTACTTTCCTGTTTGATCCAACACCTAGATTTGAGTGCAGAAGCGGAAAAAGCCCACATGCAGCTAGAGCAATGCATGTGGAATAAGTAAATGATACCTCAAGGTTCTTGGGGTGTGGTTTGGTGGGCGACCGGAGTCCGTTCGTCCCACACTATGTACGACGGCGAGGAAGAAGGGGTCGGAGGCCCTCCCGCACCGACGGTGACAACATTAAGCCTCCTTCCCTTCCTGGCGGACGGATCCTGCTGGCTCTTTGCCCAGCAGTGAGGGGGAGAGAGAGGCCAACGAAGTCTTGTTTAGATCTGGAGAGGGTGAGAGAGTGTGAAGAGAGCAACTACAGGCACTGAGGCTCCAGCGTGTATATATATACTGGAGAGAGAGTGTGAAGAGTGCAAACCCTAGAAAACAAGCGCCGAGGCTGCAGCGTATACGTGATGAGGTGATTATACGGTCACTACGAGATTGTATAGCTCCGTATCCATTCATTTTGACCAGTCAAAGAATCCTCCAGCACCGCCCAGCATCACTTTCTCTCTCGTCATGCAGGGGCCTACCTGTCATTGGGTGGAAGAAAGAAGTCGAACAAAAACAAAATTATGCTCAAGTGTAGTTATCAAACCCGAGACCTCAAGTTTGATGAGCGAACAGGCTAACCAGCTACACCACCCCCACATTATGTTTAACGAGAGGAAAATAACCTTTAATACATTCCTGCATTCATGTGACAAGCATGCCGTATTTTTTTTGCGTAGGAGTCATTGGGATTTAAATCATAATCGTGTCATGTGCCTTTGGTGGTAAGGTCTTTTGGGATTTAAAGCAGTATTGGTAGTACAGAAATAATGCAGCCTTAGTCACCTTACTTTTCTCCATGTAGTACGTTGGGTCCCACCAGTCACAAGGTGAAACAAACAAATTAATAAGAAAAATTAAAAGTGCCAGCGGTGTATCTTAGCTCACACATCTTGCTACTGCTCGTGAACACTGCCCAATTGATCCCTCTGTTTGCTCACGTACTATTTTAAGTGAATCCTTATTATAACATGCACACAATTTTGGGCACTTGTATTCGACCTAAGTCAGTGTGCCACCGTATCTCGTACTACTCCCTCCGTCTAGGTGTAATAAGTCACGTTAGAAGGTGCAGTGGGACCAAGGTGCAAGCAGATTTTTTTTCGAAACAAGGTGCAAGCAGATTGGAGGAGAAGGAGAAACTTGACCGGTCCTTCCTCCAATCAAAGCCCTGATTTCTGTCTCTAAACGCAACAATTAATCACAACAACTAAGAGATGTCGTTTTATCTACCATGCAGGGCCACGTATTAACTCGTATGCATCAACGCATAGTTGCGCTCCATGCATTGGGTTTCCGGGGGAGATCACAAGGCAAAGTAAGGAGCGTTTGGTTACATTGCTAGGCTGGTCATAGTGGTGAGTAACTTGGACTAGTAACATGCATATGCTACTAGTCTATGTTAGTACTTTCATAGTAGGTAGTAACATATGGATGGTAACATGCAAGTCTTCATTAATTGAGATATAGACTCATTTTACCTCTGTGTGTGTGTGTGTGTTTAATAGCATGTGTATGTTAGAGAGAGCGACACATCAACCTACTCCTACAGAGAGATGGTGTGTAGTGTACGATTTAGCCGCGAGAGTCGGTGCATCCTCTCATTTCCGGGCGTCCAGTCGGGACAGGTGGGACAGCTGCCACGCCCGCTCCTGACCAGCCTGGCCCACCCAAAGCCCCTCCATCGCCCGCGCACGCTTCCCACCCGAAACGGTCAGCGCCGCTCCAAAGAATCGGTGCCGCATTCATGCTCGGGAAGAGCGGACGCAACCTCTCACTAGCGCCTGCGTTGAAGGGAGAAGCGGATTCAAGAGTGATGGTTGCTTCGTCCGTCCAACTTACTGCTGGGTCTATGTGATTTGACGGCTCATTGGTCATTATTACTGAGGTGGTAGGACTGCTGGATGTCCCAAGCTTTCGGCGAAAGGAGGAAATACTAGATTACAATTTTCTCCATTCTCAGCGGAGGAGTGCGAGAGCAGTGAAAACACGCAGGCTCAGTGATTACATGGCCCACCTCACACTATCACCATATTTTCTGGACACCGTGCGACACCTAACTTTTTACATAGTACTAGTATAGTGATGACCCACAAGTATAGGGGATCTATCGTAGTCCTTTCGATAAGTAAGAGTGTCGAACCCAACGAGGAGCAGAAGGAAATGATAAGCGGTTTTCAGCAAGGTATTCTCTGCAAGTACTGAAATAAGTGGTAACAGATAGTTTTGTGATAGGATAATTTGTAACGAGCAACAAGTAACAAAAGTAAATAAAGTGCACCAAGGTGGCCCAATCCATTTTGTAGCAAAGGAAAAGCCTGGACAAACTCTTATATAGAGAAAAGAACTCCCAAGGACACATGGGAATTATCATTAAGCTAGTTTTCATCACGCTCATATGATTCGCGTTTGGTACTTTGATAATTTGATATGTGGGTGGACCGGTGCTTGGGTGTTGTTCTTACTTGAACAAGCATCCCACTTATGATTAACCTCTATTGCAAGCATCCGCAACTACAACAAAAGTATTAAGGTAAACCTAACCATAGCATGAAACATATGGATCCAAATCAGCCCTTACGAAGCAACGCATAAACTAGGGTTTAAGCTTCTGTCACTCTAGCAACCCATCATCTACTTATTACTTCCCAATGCCTTCCTCTAGGCCCAAATAATGGTGAAGTGTTATGTAGTCGACGTTCACATAACACCACTAGAGGCTAGACAACACACATCTCATCAAAATATCGAACGAATACCAAATTCACATGACTACTAATAGCAAGACTTCTCCCATGTCCTCAGGAACAAATGTAACTACTCACAAAGCATATTCATGTTCATAATCAGAGGAGTATTAATATGCATATAGGATCTGAACATATAATCTTCCACCAAATAAACCAACTAGCATCAACTACAAGGAGCAATCAACACTATTAGCAACCTACTAGTACCAATCCCGGACTTGGAGACAAGAATTGGATACAAGAGATGAACTAGGGTTTTGAGAGGAGATGGTGCTGGTGAAGATGTTGATGGAGATTGCCCTCTCCCGATGAGAGGAGCGTTGGTGATGACGATGGTGACGATTTCCCCCTCGAGGGAAGTGTCCCAGCAGAACAGCTCTGCCGAGCCCTAGATTGGTTCCGCCAAGGTTCCCTCGTGGCGGC
This sequence comes from Aegilops longissima, assembly GCA_021605205.1. Classification (NCBI taxonomy): domain Eukaryota; kingdom Viridiplantae; phylum Streptophyta; class Magnoliopsida; order Poales; family Poaceae; genus Aegilops; species Aegilops longissima. Next base: position 303,011,242 of record CM038677.1, read on the forward strand.
GGAGTTTCGTCCCAAAGGTTGCTTCTGATTTTTCTGGACGAAAGACTTCATATAGCGAAGATGGCCACGGAGAGCCAGCAGGGGCCCACGAGGCAGGGGGCGCGCAGGGGGTAGGGCACGCCCCACCCTCGTGGACAGTGGTGGCCCCTGATTTATTTCTTCCGCTCAGTATTTTTATTATTTCCAAAATAACTTTCGTGGAGTTTCAGGACTTTTGGAGTTGTGCAGAATAGGTATCTAATATTTGCTCCTTTTCTAGCCCTGAATTCCAGTTGCCGGCATTCTCCCTCCTTATGTAAACCTTGTAAAATAAGAGAGAATAGACATAAGTATTGTGACATAACGTGTAATAACAACCCATAATGCGATAAATATCAATATAAAAGCATGATGCAAAATGGACGTATCAACTCCCCCAAGCTTAGACCTCGCTTGTCCTCAAGCGAAAGCCGATAACGATAAATATGTCCACATGTTTAGAAGTAGAGGCGTCGATAAAATAAAATACGGACATGAGGGCATCATGATTATTCTCATAACAGCAACATATATAAATATTGTCATATGATTTCTTATGCTCAAGTAATAATCTACTCACAATGCAAAAGTATGAATCAGAAACTTTATTGAGAACTAACAAACTATAATCTCAGTCATTGAAGCAGTTGCAATTTATCATAACATCAGAAAGAGTCTATGTCAGAGCTTTCTAGCAAGTCCACATACTCAACTATCGTTTAGTCTTTCATAATTGCTAACACTCACGCAATACTTGTGGTTAGAGATTTTTAATCGGACACAGAGAAAGATAGGGGCTTATAGTTTCGCCTCCCAACCTTTTACCTCAAGGGTAATGTCAAAAATAATAGTTCATGCTAACTTACATCCAATTAGATATATCTATCAGGATCTTTCCAACACCCTGTGCTTGCCAAAGGATGAAATGTAAAAAGGAGAGGTGAAGATCACCATGACTCTTGCATAAGGTAGAAGATAATAGTAACAGATAGGCCCTTCGTAGAGGGAAGCATAGGTTGCCATGCGCTTTTATGGTTAGATGCACAAAATCTTAATGCGAAAGAATGTCACTTTATATTGCCACTTGTGATATGAACCTTTATTATGCAGTCTGTCGGTTTTATTTCTTCCACATCACAAGATCGTATAAAGCTTATTTCCTCCACACCAATCAATCATATATATTTAGAGAGCAATTTTTATTGCTTGCACCGATGACAACTTACTTGAAGGATCTTACTCAATCCATAGGTTGATATGGTGGACTCTCATGGCAAAACTGGTTTAAGGGTTTTCGGAAGCACAAGTAATATCTCTACTTGGTGAAAATAATTTGGCTAGCATGAGGGGGAAAGGCAAGCTCAACATGTTGGATGATCCATGACAATATACTTTATCTCAGATATAAGAAAACATAACCCATTACTTGTCTTCCTTGTCCAACATCAACTCTTTAGCATGTCATATTTTAATGAGTGCTCCCAATCATAAAAGATGTCCATGATAGTATATTTATATGTGAAACCTCTCTTTCTTTATTACTTCCTATTAATTGCAACGATGACCAAAGCTATGCTTGTCAACTCTCAATAATTTTTAATCATCATACTCTTTCTATGTGAAGTCATTACTCTAAATAAGATCAATATGATCTCTTTATTTCTTTTTGTTCTTTTCTCTTTTCTTTTATTCACTCAAGATCATAGCAAAATAATCAAGCCCTTGACTCAACACTAATCTTTATTATATAGCTCACGGACTCGATTACATAGAGAGATCATAAAGTAAAACTCAAAACTAGATCATGCCATAAACTTTATTCTACTAGATCAAGATACTACTAAAAGGATCTAACTAAGAAAAACAGTAAACATAGGAGTGTGGTGGTGATACGATACCGGGGCATCTCCCCCAAGCTTGGCAGATGCCAAGGGGAGTGCCCATACCCATGTGATTATATCTCCTTCTTTGTTGGTGAAGAAGACGATGATTTGGTTGATGGCGTAGGCTTCTTCCTTAATTTGTGCTTGAGGATAGAATTTTGATCCCTCAAGTCGTCAATCTCCTACTCCAGGATTAATATCTTTTTGCATAGTTCCTACTTGTTTTCCTGCAAGAGACGAAAAGGGATAAACTCGATCTTAGGTTTCTTTGCTCTATCAGGGAGGCTTGACTTTTTGAACTCCACATGCATGTCCCCAGGTTGAGGTAATGGGGCTTCATCTTCATCTGAGCTCGTCTCTTCCTTCCTCTTGGGTTCATAGTCCTCTTCTTCCTCCATAGTCCAACCACAATGCTCCACATCTCCATAGACCTTAGAATCTGCAAGGTAATCATCCACATAGCTTTCTCCTTCCGAATACTGGGACGACATGTTGCTCTAATCTGCAGCAGGACAACTCGAAACAAGAACAGAGGATAATTGTGTGATACGGTGGTCAAAACCTTCGGGATATTATATAATGAATTTTTACCGACCAAAATACGTATCGTGCAAGAAAACAGAGTCCGGAGAGCACACGAGGTGCCCACGAGGTAGGGGCGCGCGCCCAGTAGGGTAGGGCGCGCCCTCCACCCTCGTGGAGCCCTCGTGTCCTTCCCGGACTGCTTCTTATTTTTTTTCTAAATATTCCAAAACGGAGAAATATTGCCATGAATATTGTTTTGGAGTCAATTTACTTACCGTACCACATACCTATTCCTTTTCGGAGTCTGAAACGTTCCGGAAAGTATCCCTTATGTATTCCTCCGGGGTTACAGTTTCAATAACATTGGTTTCAACATTTATGGGATTACCTGAGATATAGTGTTTAATTCTTTGACCGTTCACCACCTTGGTTTGTGCCTTGAAGTTGTTGATTTTATGGCACCAAACGATAGACCTCCTCGATAACGTAAGGGCCTTCCCATTTAGAGAGAAGTTTTCCTGCAAAAAATCTTAAACGAGAGTTGTATAGCAATACATAATCACCTACATTAAACTCACGCTTTTGTATTCTTTTGTCATGCCATCTTTTAACTTTTTCTTTAAACAATTTGGCATTTTCATAAGCTTGGGTTCTCCATTCATCAAGTGAGCTAATATCAAATAACCTCTTCTCACCAGCAAGTTTGAAATCATAATTGAGCTCTTTAATAGCCCAATATGCCTTATGTTCTAGTTCGAGAGGTAAGTGACATGCTTTTCCATAAACCATTTTATACGGAGACCTACCCATAGGATTTTTATATGCAGTTCTATAGGCCCATAATGCATCATCAAGTTTCTTGGACAAATTCTTTCTAGACCTGTTGACAGTATTTTGCAAAATTAATTTGAGCTCTCAATTACTCAATTCTACTTGCTAGACTGTGGGTGATAAGGAGATGCAATTCTATGATTAACATCATATTTAGCAAGCATTTTACGAAAAGCACCATGAATAAAATGTGAACCACCATCAGTCATTAAATATCTAGGGACTCCAAACCTTGGAAAAATAACTTCTTTAAGCATCTTAATAGAGGTGTTATGATCAACACTACTAGTTGGAATAGCTTCTACCCACTTAGTAACGTAATCAACAACAACTAAAATATGTGTGTAACCATTAGAGGCAGGAAAAGGTCCGATATAATCAAAGCCCCAAACATCAAATGGTTCAATAACGAGTGAATAATTCATAGGCATTTCTTGACGTCTACTAATATTACCAATTCTTTGACATTCATCACAAGAAAGGACAAACTTACGGGCATCCTTGAAGAGAGTAGACCAATAAAAACTGGATTGCAATACCTTATGTGCAGTTCTATCTCCAGCGTGGTGTCCTCCATAAGCTTCGTAGTGACACTTGCGTAGGATCTGTTCCTGTTCATACTCAGGTACACAACGTCTAATAACACCATCTACTCCTTCTTTATAAAGATGTGGGTAATCCCAAAAGTAATGTCTCAAATCATAGAAAAACTTTTTCTTTTGCTGGTATGTGAAACTAGGTGGTATAAATTTAGTCACGATATAATTAGCATAATCAGCATACCACGAAGTACTACGAGAGGCATTTATGACATTTAGTTGCTCATCAAGAAAGCTATCATCAATAGGTAGTGGGTCATCAAGAACATTTTCTAACCTAGACAAGTTGTCTGCAACGGGGTTCTCAGCTCCTTTTCTATCAACAATATGCAAATCAAATTCTTGTAGCAAGAGAACCCATCTAATAAGTCTAGGTTTAGCATCTTTCTTTTCCATAAGATATTTAATAGCAGCATGATCCGTGTGAATATTCACTTTAGAATCAACAATATAAGGTCTGAACTTATCACAAGCAAATACAACTGCTAAGAATTCTTTTTCAGTAGTAGCATAATTTTGTCTGAGCATTATCTAGAGTTTTACTAGCATATTGAATAACATTTAATTTCTTATCAACTCTTTGCCCTAGAACAACACCTACAACATAATCACTAGCATCACACATAATTTCAAAGGGTAAATTCCAATCAGGTGGCTGAACGATAGGTGCAGAGATCAATGCTTTCTTAAGTATTTCAAATGCTTCTACACAATCATCATCAAAGACAAATGGTATATCTTTTTGTAATAAATTAGTTAGAGGCCGAGAAAATTTTGAGAAGTCCTTAATGAACCTCCTATAAAATCCGGCGTGACCAAGGAAACTTCTTATACCTTTGATGTCCTTGGAACATGGCATCTTTTCAATAGCATCAACCTTGGCTTTATCAACCTCAATACCTCTTTCAGAAACTTTATTCCCCAAGACAATACCTTCATTAACTATAAAGTGACACTTTTCCCAATTCAAGACAAGATTAGTTTCTTCACATCTCTGCAAAACTCGATCAAGGTTGCTCAAGCAATCATCAAAAGAGGATCCATAGACGGAAAAATCGTCCATGAAAACCTCACAAATCTTTTCACAAAAGTCAGAGAATATAGCCATCAAGCATATTTGAAAGGTAGCAGGTGCATTGCATAAACCAAAAGGCATACGTCTATAAGCAAAAGTACCAAAAGGTCAAGTAAAAGTAGTTTTTGATTGATCATTGGCTGACACAGGTATTTGAGAGAAACCAGAATAACCATCTAGAAAGCAAAAATGTGTATGTTTGGATAATATTTCTAGCATTTGATCGATAAAAGGTAAGGGGTAATGATCTTTCTTAGTAGCCTTATTTAATTTGCGGAAATATATTACCATCCTATAACCTGTAATAATTCTTTGCGGAATCAATTCACCTTTATCATTAGGAACGAAGGTAATACCTCCCTTCTTAGGGACACAATGGACAGGACTTACCCACTGACTATCAGCAACGGGATAAATTATACCTGCCTCAAGGAGCATTAGTATTTCTTTTCTTACCATTTCTTTCATCTTAGGATTCAGCCGTCGTTGATGATCACGAACCGGTTTGGCATCTTCCTCCAAATTTCTTTTGTGTTGACATAGTGTGGGACTAATGCGCTTAAGATCATCAAGAGTATATCCAATAGCAGCACGGTTGTAGCGACCAGACCCAAATGGATCAAGTCTCTGTGCTCTGTGTCATCCTGGATCAGTAATGCTGACACCACACAGTACTTTGAAGGATTTATAGCAGAGTAGCAATCACACACTTATTACATCGTTGTCCACAAGGAACTTATTACAATAATATGGCTTAAGGCCATCTAATAATAACAGCGGAAGGCTTGGAAGATAAGTGAGTCCATCAACTCCATCGGCATCACCGAGTATAGAACCACGACCTAACACCTTACTGTAAATGCGAAAAGTCTGCAACGTGAAAGTTGCAGCCAAAACGGTCAAGACATGGAATATCTTGGCAATGTAACACATAGAGAGCAATGAAGGAATAAGCCTATACTACATGCATATATGGCTGGTGGTAAGGCTCTCTGGTTACATTTTTTGCATAAAGCTAGTTTTCCCTACAACAAAGGAATAATTTTTATTTAACTATCATGGTGGTTGTTAAACATTGAGAATGGTTGACAACATCCTCAATCCCAATTAAAAGTACTCATCAAAACCCAATAACATTTATTAGAAGTAACATGTTGAGATTCACATGATATTCAATTACGGATACTCAAAACGTCCATAACCGGGGACACGGCTAATCATGATTAGTTTATACACTCTGCAGAGGTTTGCGACTTTTCCCCACAAGACTCGATCGCCTCCGCTTGGTTCTCGTGACTACATGGTGTTTGAGAAGCGGATGACCGAGACATAGTCTTTCGAAGCGCTAGCACCTTACATGTGGGTAGACCGTACCAACCTACATCCCCTACATCAGCTAGCCTACCCGTAAGAGTTCGCACAACTTAGTCAACTACGCCAGAGCCCATAATTGGCTTGTGGCTGCACACGGAAGTTTCAGTTTGAATAATCTTATGATCCCTTAGAGCACAGGTGGCGGTCCAAGAAATACAGCAAGTCTGATGGAAACCAGTGCCTCAATCCACCCAGATGTGTGTTTAGGTTGCCACCTTAGATAAACCATTAATTAACAATCTCACATCTGTCATGGATATTCACTCACCCAATCCACGTCTACTAGCATAGCATGGCATAAAAGCAAACGAGAAGTAACTCCCAAGGTTTCATAAGTAAAACAGTAATAGGTACTACCTCAAATCTACTTCCCAATCCCACAATTTAATTAGATCCTAAACATGCAAGTGTTTGAGGGTTGATCTAATGCATAAAAACTGGGTAGTAGAAAAGGTATGATCAAGTGTTACTTGCCTTGCTGATGATCCGCGAGACCTAGAGATTCGAAGTAACAAGCGGCGCACTTCGGGTGATCTAACGCAGACAAACGACAAGCATACAATAAGTACTCATCTAATGCACGGGAAAATATCGAATAAAAGATCTAACCAGAGAGTTCAACTTAGGAACCCTGGTTGCAAAAGAATCGAATCAAATAAAGCATCGAAAGTCGAAACTCGAGAGAGAACGACTCGGTTTAGCAATCTGAAACTAGGTCAAAATTTTACAGTAGCAAAACTCTGTGCAAGTAGGTTAGTCGGAACGGCGGTTTCGTAACGAAACTCCAGGCGCTTGAATCACCTGATTCCGATAAACGAGCGAGAAAATAAACAGATTTGAAAATCGAATCGGAAATCGAATCAGAAAAATAACGGATTAAATCCGATTAAAAGAAAACGACGAACATATTAAACAATGGACGTTCGTTAACAGAACTAATCCAACGAACACGTTCATTGAAACGAACGGTTCGGTGAACGTTCACTAAATAAGAAAACCGAAAAAAAATAAAAACCAACTAGGGTTTTGAAAAAAACCGAACATCACGAGAAAAACCGGATCGGGTTTTTCTAAAAAAAAACGGATCGGGGGGGCGGCGAGGTGCTACCTCCGCGAGGCTCAGCGGGGCTCGGGGGTGGGGTCCGGGGGTCGAGGGGTCGGGAGGGGAGGGGGCGGCGAGGGGCTCCGGCGAGGGAGGCGGCGGCGGCGGGCCAAGTGTGGGGGGCTCGGGTGAGGCGGGCGGCGGGATGAGGAGAGAGGGGGGGTGGCGGTATAAAAGGAGGGGGAGTGCCTTGGGAGGCAAGCCAGTGGGGCAGGCGCGCTGGTCCGAGCCGGACTCCCGAGGCGGCGGCGGCGCTGTCTCCTCATGGGGAGGAAGGGGAGGTGGGCAGGGGCTGGCCGGGCCGGCTGGGCCTTAGCCCAAAGTGGCGTGAGGATTTTTTAAAACAAAACTAAACAATTTAAAATAAAACCAAATGAACTCCTAATTTAATAAAATTAATTTTCCCCGACTCCTAAAAATGAGTCGAACAAAATGAACTTTAAAAACGGGCAAATATGCATATTTTTTTTAAAATGCTCATTTTTGCCTAAAGCAAATAAATCCTCAAAACCAAAATTTAATTTATTTATAATATCTTCATTTTTCCTAAATGTTGGGGAAGTCATATTATTCCCTCTCTTAAATTTTTATATCGGAAAAACTTTTGAAGATAAATAAATAAATCAAATGATCCTATTTTCAAAATTTGAGAAATCCCAAATCGAAAAATAATGAAACTTCCAACTCTCTCCGAGGGTCCTTGAGTTGCGTGAAATTTTCTAGGATCGGAAAATGCGAGAAAATATGATATGCATGATGACCTAATGTATAACATTCCAAATTGAAAATTTTGGGATGTTACAAACCTACCCCCTTAAGATGAATCTCGCCCTCGAGATTCGGGTTGGCTAGAAAATAGGTGAGGTGGTCCTTAAGCAAAACTTCCTCTCTTTCCCGGTGGCTTCATCCTCGGTGTGGTGGCTCCAATTGAACTTTGCAAAACTTGATAACCTTGCTGCGGGTAACTCTGCTAGCATAATCGAGAATCTTAACCGGTTTTCCTCATATGTTAAGTCATCCTTCAACTGAATTGCTTCGGTGTACTTGTGTCTCTTAACGGTACCTCTGCTATCTCGGGGTGACATTTCTTCAACTGAGAAACATGGAATACATCATGAACTCCTGACAGTCCTTCTGGCAATTCCAACTTATAAGCAACTTCTCCCATGCGTTGCAAAATCTTATATGGTCCAACGAAGCGTGGGGCTAACTTTCCTTTAACTCCAAAACGCTTAACTCCTCGAAGCGGGGATACTCTAAGATATACTCTGTCTCCAACTTCATACTCAATCGCTTTGCGCTTTGAATCTGCATAGCTCTTCTGTCTGGACTGGGCTACCTTGAGCCTGTCTCGAATCAACTTAACCTTCTGTTCCGACTCCTTAATCAAATCTGGTCCAAACAACTGACGATCTCCAGTTTTGTCCCATGACAACGGTGTCCTGCACCTTCTTCCATCTGAGCCTCAAAAGGTGCCATCTTCAAGCTGGTTTGGTAAGTGTTGTTGTAGGAAAATTCTGCATACGGACAAATTATCATCCCAACTAGATCCATAATCTAGTGCACAAGCTCTCAAATATCCTCCAAAATCTGATTGACTCTCTCGATCATCCATCGGTGCGTGGGTGAAAAGCTGTCTCAATTCCAATCTAGTTCCCAATGTTTCGTGCAACCGGTTCCAAAATTTTGAGGTAAACTGGGTTCCTCTATCCGATCGATGCTCCTCGGAACTCCGTAAGCACACAATTCTGGTCATGTATATCTTTGCCAACTTAGCACTGCTATAGGTAGTCTTGACCGAATGAAATGAGCTACCTTAGTCAAACAATCGACTATGACCCAAATCGAGTCATATCTGAGCGAGTCTTTGGCAAACCTGTAATGAAATCCATGCCTAGTTTATCCCACTTCCATTCGGGTATCGGCAATGGTTGTAACAATCCTGCTGGCTTCGATGCTCGCTTTTACTTTCGACATACATCGCAAACTGCTACATACTCCGCAATATCCTTCTTCATTCCGGTCCACCAGAAAGTATTTTTCAAATCCAAATACATCTTGGTATTTCTGGGTGAATCGAATAGGGTGAATCATGGGCTTCTTGTAAAATCAACTTCCTGATCTCCGGGTTATTGGGCACATAAACACGGTCTTCAAACCATAGGGTATCATGCTCATCCTCACGAAATCCTTTAGCTTTTCCTTTGCTCATTTTCTCCTTTATAGAGGTAACTTCCTTATCCGCCTTTTGGGCTTCTCGATTTTGTCCATCGATGTCGATTGAATCTCCAATGCTGCTACATAGCCTCTCGAACTATTTCCAAACATAGCTCTCGAAGGTCCTCGGCTAACTCATCGGGTATCCCTCCCATCATTAGGGTATTGACGTGGCTCTTACGGCTCAATGCGTGCTCGACATTAGCCTTTCCGGTGATAATGCAATCTCATATCATAATCCTTGATAAGCTCTAACCATCTCCTTTGTCCGAGATTCAATTCTTACGTGTGAAGATGTACTTCAAACTCTTGTGATCCGTATATACTTCACAATGATTACCAATGAGAAAATGTCTCCATGTCTTCAAGGCATGCACAACGGCTGCTAACTCCAAATCATGTGTGGCATAATTCAACTCATGGGGCTTAAGTTGTCGTGAAGCGTCTGAAACAACTCTTCCTTCCTGCATAAGCACTGCTCCAAGTCCTCGGCGTGAAGCGTGCAATACACCTCATAATCCTTAGTCCGATCCGGCAATATCAAACTGGTGAGGCAACCAATCTTTTCTTCAACTCCTGAAAACTTGCCTCACAGTCCTCACCCATATGCGTTTGTTTTCCTTCTTCAACAATTCTGTCATAGGCTTTGCAATCCTTGAGAAATTCTCAATGAATCTTGGTAGTATCCTGCGAGTCCAAGGAAACTCGAATCTCTCCAACTGTCGTTGGTGCTTCCCATTTGGTTACGGTCTCAACCTTTGTGGGGTCAACTGCTATTCCTTCTCCAGATATAACATGTCCGAGAAATCTAACTTCCTTTAGCCAAAACTCACATTTGCTGAACTTGGCATACAACTGGTGTTCCTCGGTTTCTCCAAAACCAATCGCAAATGTTCCTTGTGTTCCTCTTCATTCTTGAGAAAATCAAAATATCATCAATGAACACCACGACGAACTTATCCAAAAACTCCATAAACACTTTGTTCATCAGGTTCATGAAATAGGCTGGTGCGTTAGTCATCCAAATGACATAACGGTATACTCATACAGATCCATATCTCGTGGTAAATGCTGTCTTGGGTATGTCTTGCTCCCGAATCTTCAATCGATGGTACCACGATCAGAATCGATCTTGGAAAACACCTTAGCTCCTTGCAAGCGGTCAAATAGATCATTTATCATAGGCGGTGGGTACTTGTTTTGATTGTGACTTCATTCAATCCACGATAATCAACAACCATTCTTAAAGATCCATCCTTCTTCTCTACTAACAGTACGGGTGATCCCCAAGGTGAAGAACTTGGGCGTATAAAACCTTTATCCAAAAGTTCCTTAATCTGCTTCTTGATTTCCGCCAAATCCTGTCTTTGGCATCTTGTACGGCCGCCGATATCGGGCCTGTTCCTGGCAACAGCTCGATCAAAAACTCAATGTCTCTATCCGGTGGCATTCCTGGCAACTCTTCCGGAAATACATCAGGAAAATCCTTCACCACTGGTACTTCTTCCTGCACCACTCCTGATAAGCAATTAACTTGTGCTCTCCTCGGCTCGTGCCGTGATACATACTTGATCCTTCTTCCTTCTGGTGTGGTGAGCAAAATTGACTTAGTGGAGCAATCTATGTTTCCTCCATACCTTGATAGCCAATCCATTCCTAATATCACATCCAAACCTTGGGATTCCAGAACTATTAGGTCTGAGGGGAAAACATAGTGTCCAATCCTTAATGGCAGTCGATCACACCATTTACTAGCCATGTACTCTGCTCCGGGTGAGGTTACTAGCATGGGTGACCTAAGGGCTTGGGTTGGTAACTTGTACTTATCCACAAATCCCTTGATATGTATGAATGCGATGCACCAAGATGTCGAAAAGAACAACTGCATAAATGACTTAACCAAAACTTACCGATTCTGCATCGGGCTGATCTTCAACCTCCTCCACATCAATGTGGTTCACCCGTCCCTGTTGAAAGGGTTGGGCTTCTTTCCGAGCTTCCATTGCCATTTCCATTCGGCCTTACGGGCGATCATTGGCATAATGCTCGATCTTGCGGCACTTAAAACAAGTGATGTGACTCAGGTCTACCTTGGATGGTGTTGACGGGTTGGTGCGGTTCTGTCCATTGCTTCCTCCATTCCCGTTCCCATTCTTAGTGCCATTATGGTTATGCGAGTTTCCTCCTCCATGGGTATGCTGAAACTGAATTCCTGATTTAGGGGTATAACGAGGCTTCTTTGGGCTCCGAGTTATACTTCCCTGTCCATACTTCCGCTTGCAGTTCTCAATTCTGCTTTGCTTCCTTCAATCATGAGGGCTCGGTCTACCAACTCCTAGTAGATGTTGAAACTTGCTACCATCAACGGCATGCTGAACTCATCATTCAGTCCTTCTAGAAACTTCTCTGTTTAGCGCGCCTCAGAGCAACGTCATGCAGGGCATAACGTGCTAACTTACTAAAATCATCCACATCTTGCCAACAGTCCTTCCTCCTTGGCGTAAGTTGCGAAACTCACGCTTCTTCATGGCCATAGCTCCTGCTGAAACATGGGCAAGTCTGAAAAGCTTGTTGAAACTGATCCCATGTGACGGTGTCTCACGGGTAAGTGGCTGTAAAATTCTCCCACCATGCTGCTGCGGGTCCTTCAAGCTGATGTGCTGCAAACTTCACTCTTTCTCCATCATGCATCCTGCAGTGGTCAACTCCCTTCCTATCTTGCGGAGCCAATCATCTGCCACAATCGGCTCGGTGCTACTGGAATACACCAGCGGATTTAGTCTAAGGAAACGAGTCAGGTGATCCGCAGGTGGTGGTGGTGGCGGTGGGTTGTTGTTGTTGTTGTTGTTGTTGTTGTTGTTGTTGTTGTTGTTGCCCTGGTTCTGCACCAATGTTTGAATCAGGGTATTCTGCTGCTGAATCAGTTGGGTGATCTCTGGCGGGAAAAGCGAATCCGGGTCACGCCTGGGAGGCATCGATGGGTTTAGAAGAGACGAGAATTTAGAATAGATTGAGGTCTAAGGGAATCACTACCCAAATGCACATGAGCAAATGCACACAAAATCACTTCATTCAATCAAACAAGGGTTTACAACGATCTAACTATCGCAAAAGTGCGTGTACTATGATGTTTACATGGAGGAATACTACTAATATGTGGGGACTTCTACTAATTTGAACGGTGGAAGACTCCATGATGTCTCGCTCCACTTCGTCTTCAAAGTCGGGTTCACTTGGATCCGAATCGGTGTCGCCGATGTTGATGTAGTCGCTGAGCAACCGACATCTTGGTCTTCATTCCCGAGCGCCAACTTCTTCTTGAGTTCTTCGATCTCGTACTTAAGATCGTTATTGTGTCTTGCTAGAGCTACGATCTCGTCCATGTAGTCCTTGCGTGTGGTCTTTAGTTCTCCTTCCAGTTCGATGATCCTTCCCTTTGCATTCTGCAACTCCATCATATCATTGCACATTTGGTTTTCCTGGCGTCGAATGTGCTGATTTAACTCCTGGATGAAAGCTGCAATGGACCTATCCTTCTTGGTGCTGACTATGTCCCATTTGTCATCTCGGCGTCCGCAAATCTGGTAGATAGTGTCCTTGAGGTCTTCTTGGTAAACTTCTCCAATGCGTCCCATGGTGATGTGAGCTGCCATGCTCTTTCCCAGACTCCAAGTTGGTGCACTGAAAACACTATCTATAGGCTTGGTGATTGGGGCGAATGTCCTTCCCGAACGTGAGCTTGAATCTTCCAGCTCCTCTTCGAGCAGAGTGGCGTTGAAAGTCCCGTGAAACTTGGTAGTCCAATGTTCAGGTACTTGGTGACTTCCTTCAAGTGAAATCCAAAAGGTGTGCCTTCATCTGGTTGGGTGTACTTGATCTTCTCGTCCGTCATCCTAAGAGAGTAGAAAAGATGAGGAGTTAGAAAATGAGAAGAGAGTAGTGATCTATGGTTTTATCTTAGTGGTCGTGTCCTACAGTCAGCGTGTGCTCTGATACCATTCTCTCAGAGCGACCGGACCGAATGGATCAAGTCTCGTGTGTCGAGTGTCATCCCCGGATCAAGAATGCCGACACCACACAAGATTTGAAGGATTTATAGCAGAGTAGCAATCACACACTTATTACATCGTTGTCCACAAGGGAACTTATTACAATAATATGGCTTAAGGCCATCTAATAATAACAGCGGAAGGCTTGGAAGATAAGCGAGTCCATCAACTCCATCGGCATCACTGAGTATAGAACCACGACCTAACACCTTACTCGTCGTCTGAAAAGTCTGCAACGTGAAAGTTGCAGCCCAAAATGGGTCAAGACATGGAATATGCTTTGGCAATGTAACACATAGAGAGCAATGAAGGAATAAGCCTATACTACATGCATATATGGCTGGTGGTAAGGCTCTCTGTTACATTTTTTGCATAAAGCTAGTTTTTCCCTACAACAAAGGAATAATTTTTATTTAACTATCATGGTGGTTGTTAAACATTGAGAATGGTTGACAGATCCTCAATCCCAATTAAAAGTACTCATCAAAACCCAATAACATTTATTAGAAGTAACATGTTGAGATTCACATGATATTCAATTACGGATACTCAAAACGTCCATAACCGGGGACACGGCTAATCATGATTAGTTTATACACTCTGCAGAGGTTTGCGACTTTTCCCCACAAGACTCGATCGCCTCCGCTTGGTTCTCGTGACTACATGGTGTTTGAGAAACGGATGACCGAGACATAGTCTTCGTAAGCGCTAGCACCTTACATGTGGGTAGACCGTACCAACCTACATCCCCTACATCAGCTAGCCTACCCGTAAGAGTTCGCACAACTTAGTCAACTACGCCAGAGCCCATAATTGGCTTGTGGCTGCACACGGAAGTTTCCAGTTTGAATAATCTTATGATCCCTTAGAGCCCAGGTGGCGGTCCAAGAAATACAGAGCAAGTCTGATGGAAACCAGTGCCTCAATCCACCCAGATGTGTGTTTAGGTTGCCACCTTAGATAAACCATTAATTAACAATCTCACATCTGTCATGGATATTCACTCACCCAATCCACGTCTACTAGCATAGCATGGCATAAAAGCAAACGAGAAGTAACTCCCAAGGTTTCATAAGTAAAACAGTAATAGGTACTACCTCAAATCTACTTCCCAATCCCACAATTTAATTAGATCCTAAACATGCAAGTGTTTGAGGTTGATCTAATGCATAAAAACTGGGTAATAGAAAAGGTATGATCAAGTGTTACTTGCCTTGCTGATGATCCGCGAGACCTAGAGATTCAAGTAACAAGCGGCGCACTCCGGGTGATCTAACGCAGACAAACGACAAGCATACAATAAGTACTCATCTAATGCACGGAAAATCTCGAATAAAAGATCTAACCAGAGAGTTCAACTTAGGAACCCTGGTTGCAAAAGAATTGAATCAAATAAAGCATCGAAAGTCGAAACTCGAGAGAAACGACTCGGTTTAGCAATCTGAAACTAGGTCAAAATTTTACAGTAGCAAAACTCTGTGTAAGTAGGTTAGTCGAACGGCGGTTTAGAATGAAACTCCAGCGCTTGAATCACCTGATTCCGATAAGCGAGCGAGAAAATAAACAGATTTGAAAATCGAATCGAAATCAAATCAGAAAAATAACGGATTAAATCCGATTAAAAGAAAACGACGAACAGATTAAACAACGGACGTTCGTTATCAGAACTAATCCAACGAACACGTTCATTGAAACGAACGGTTCGATGAGCGTTCACTAAATAAGAAACCGAAAAAAATAAAACCAACTAGGGTTTTGAAAAAACCGAACATCACGAAAAAACGGATCAGGTTTTCTAAAAACCGGATCGGGGCGGCGAGGTGCTACCTCCGCGAGGCTCCGTGGGGCTCGGGGTGGTCCCTGGTCTGGAGGGGTCAAGGGCGGCGAGGGGGCGGCGAGGGGCTCCATGACGGCGGGAGGCGGCGGGCCTCAAGGGGTGGCGGGGCTCGGGTGAGGGCAGGCGGCAAGGGATGAGGAGAGAGGGGGGGTGGCGGTATAAAAGGAGGAGGGAGTGCCTTGGGGAGGGGGCAAGCCAGTGGGCGGGCGGCGGCGCTGGTCCGAGCCGGACTCCGAGGCGGCGGCGGCGGTCTCTCCTCATGGCATGGGAAGGGAGGTGGGCTGGCGGCTGGTGGGCCGGTGGGCCTTGGCCAGTGGCGTGCAAGGATTTTTTAAACAAAAACTAAACGAATTTAAACTAAAACCAAACGAACTCCGAATTTAATAAAATTAATTTTCCCCGACTCCTAAAAATGAGTCGAACAAAATGAACTTTAAAAACGGGCAAATATGCATATTTTTTTTAAATGCTCATTTTTGCCTAAAGCAAATAAATCCTCAAAACCAAAATTTAATTTATTTATAATATCTTCATTTTTCCTAAATGTTGGGAAAGTCATATTATTCCCTCTCTTAAATTTTTATATCGGAAAAACTTTTGAAGATAAATAAATAAATCCAAATGATCCTATTTTCAAAATTTGAGAAATCCCAAATCTAAAAATAATGAAACTTCCAACTCTCTCCGAGGGTCCTTGAGTTGCGTGAAATTTTCTAGGATCGGAAAATGCGAGAAAATATGATATGCATGATGACCTAATGTATAACATTCCAAATTGAAAATTTTGGGATGTTACAACGGTGCTTCTTCAGAGTTTTCAATAGTCTTTCTTCTTCATGCTCTGAAAGGTTAGCACTAATAATAATAGGATATATCTTCTTTTCATCAAGATAAGGATATTTAAGAGTATCGGGCAACGGTTTAAGCTCAAACATGGGATCACCCTTGGGTGGAGGAGGATCCCCTAGGATTTCAACAGGCAAATTGTGTTTCAGGATAGGTTCCTGTTTAAAGAACACTTCATCTATTTCCCTTCTTTCATTCATAAACATATCATTTTCATGGTCTAGCAAATATTGTTCTAAAGGATCACTAGGAGGTACGTCAATAGAAGAAATACCAATAATTTCATCCTTACTAGGTAATTCCTCTTCACGGTGTTGTCTACTAAATTTAGAGAAATTAAACTCATGAGACATATCACCCAAACCAATAGTAACAACATCCTTTTCACAGTCTATCTTAGCATTAACGGTGTTCAAGAAGGGTCTACCAAATATAATGGGACAAAAGCTATATTGTGGGGAACCAAGAACAAGAAAATCAGCAGGATATTTGGTTTTCACACTCAAGACTTCAACATCTCTAAAAATTCCCATTGGTGAAATAGTATCTCTATTGGCAAGTTTAATTGTAACATCAATATCTTCTAACTCAGCAGGTGCAATATCATGCTTAATTTCTTTGTATAAGCCAATAGGTATGACACTAGCACTAGCACCCATGTCACATAAGCCATGATAACAATGATCTCCCATTTTAACAGAAATAACAGGCATGCCTACCACAGGTCTATGTTTATCTTTAGCACAAGGTTTGGCAATTCTAGCAGTTTCATCACAAAAATGAATAACATGCCCATCAATATTATTAGACAAGAGATCTTTAACAATAGCAATAGGGTTCAACTTTAATCTACTCAGGAGGTGTATAAGTTCTAATATTGCTTTTACGAACCACAGTTGAAGCTTTAGCATGATCCTTTATCCTAACAGGGAAAGGTGGTTTCTCAACATAAGAAGTAGGAACAACATGATCATTATAAGTGATAGTCTTTTCTTCAACTTTAGTAGGTGCAGCTACTTTTACTTCTATGAGAGGATGATATTTAAACCACTTCTCCTTGGGGAGATCAATATAAGTAGCAAAAGATTCACATAATGAAGCTACTATCTCAGAGTCAAGTCCATATTTAGTGCTAAATTTACGGAAAACATCGGTATCCATAAAAGATTTAACACAATCAAATTAGGTGTCATACCTGACTCCTTACCTTCGTCGAGATCCCACTCTTCATAGTTGCGTTTAATTCTATCCAATAAATTCCATTTGAATTCAATAGTCTTCATCATAAAAGAGCCAGCACAAGAAGTATCGAGCATGGTGCGGTTGTTATCAGAAAGCCGAGCATAAAAACTTTGAATAATTATTTCTCTTGAGAGCTCATGATTGGGGCATGAATATAACATTGATTTAAGCCTCCCCCAAGCTTGAGTGATGCTTTCTCCTTCGCGAGGTCAAAAATTATATATATAATTGCGATCACGATGAACAAGATGCATAGGATAAAATTTCTGATGAAATTCCAATTTCAGTCGTTTGTAGTTCCATGATCTCGTATCATCACATAGCCTAACCATGTCGATGCGTCTCCCTTCAAAGATAAAGGGAAGACCTTCCTCTTAATAACATCATCGGGCACACATTCAAGCTTAAATAATCCACAAACTTCATCCACATATATTAGGTGCTCATCAGGATGCTTTGTTCCATCTCCTGCAAAAGAATTAGCTAGCAGTTTTTCTAACATACCCGAAGGAATCTCAAAGTGAACACTTTCATTCTCATTTTCATTTTCAGTAGGTTCAGTAGGTTGAGGAGCAACTCTTTGCTCTACTGGTCGGGGTGAAGATACCCCGAACAAGCCCCTCAGAGGATTACTTTCCATAGTAACAAGTGACAGTAAATTTCAGCACACTATATAAATTTTTCCTTACCAAATTCCACCTACCAAAGGCGCTTCACTCCCCGGCAACGGCGCCAGAAAAGAGTCTTGATGACCCACAAGCATAGGGGATCTATCGTAGTCCTTTAAATAAGTAAGAGTGTCGAACCCAACGAGGAGCAGAAGGAAATGATAAGCGGTTTTCAGCAAGGTATTCTCTGCAAGTACTGAAATAAGTGGTAACAGATAGTTTTGTGATAGGATAATTTGTAACGAGCAACAAGTAACAAAAGTAAATAAAGTGCAGCAAGGTGGCCCAATCCTTTTTGTAGCAAAGGACAAGTCTGGACAAACTCTTATATAGAGAAAAGCGCTCCCGAGGACACATGGGAATTATCGTCAAGCTAGTTTTCATCACGCCCATATGATTCGCGTTCGGTACTTTGATAATTTGATATGTGGGTGGACCGGTGCTTGGGTGCTGTTCTTACTTGAACAAGCATCCCACTTATGATTAACCTCTATTGCAAGCGTCCGCAACTACAACAAAAGTATTAAGGTAAACCTAACCATAGCATGAAACATATGGATCCAAATCAGCCCTTTACGAAACAACGATAAACTAGGGTTTAAGCTTCATCACTCTAGCAACCCATCATCTACTTATTACTTCCCAATGCCTTCCTCTAGGCCCAAATAATGGTGAAGTGTTATGTAGTCGACGTTCACATAACACCACTAGAGGCTAGACAACATACATCTCACCAAAATATCGAACGAATACCAAATTCACATGACTACTAATAGCAAGACTTCTCCCATGTCCTCAGGAACAAACGTAACTACTCACGAAGCATATTCATGTTCATAATCAGAGGAGTATTAATATGCATATAGGATCTGAACATATGATCTTCCACCAAATAAACCAACTAGCATCAACTACAAGGAGTAATCAACACTACTAGAAACCTACTAGTACCAATCCCGGACTTGGAAACAAGAATTGGATACAAGAAATGAACTAGGGTTTTGAGAGGAGATGGTGCTAGTGAAGATGTTGATGGAGATTGCCCTCTCCCGATGAGAGGAGCGTTGGTGATGACGATGGCGATGATTTCCCCCCGGGGAAGTGTCCCCGCAGAACAGCTCTGCGGAGCCCTAGATTGGTTCCGCCAGGTTCCGCCTCATGGCGGCGGAGTTTCGTCCCAAAGGTTGCTTCTGATTTTTTCCTGGACGAAAGACTTCATATAGCGAAGATGGCCACCGGAGAGCCATCAGGCCCACGAGGCGGGGGCGCGCAGGGTAGGGCGCGCCCCACCCTCGTGGACAGGTGGTGGCCCTCCGACGTATTTCTTCCGCTCAATATTTTTATTATTTCCAAAAATAACTTTCGTGGAGTTTCGGGACTTTTGGAGTTGTGCGAATAGGTCTCTAATATTTGCTCCTTTTCCATTTTGAATTCCAGCTACGGCATTCTCCTCCTTATGTAAACCTTGTAAAATAAGAGAGAATAGACATAAGTATTGTGACATAACGTGTAATAACAGCCCATAATGCGATAAATATCAATATAAAAGCATGATGCAAAATGGACGTATCATATAGTACGTACTGTAATTTATCAGCGGGATAAATTTGTACAATGCTATGAAGCTTCCAAATTTGCTTCATGTATCTTATGCCCAAGGTTGCCTGTTGCAACATTTCATCAAATACAAAGGACACTAACATGCATGCTATTGCATCTCAATGATTGACAGATCATAGCCAATATGTACTCCCTCCGTTCCAAAATAAGTGTCTCAACTTTATGCAAACTTTAGTACAAAGTTGTACTACTACTAAAGTTGACACGTATTTTAGAACAGAGACAGCTAAAGAAAAAAATGATCCATGCAGTCCCTAGTCCTTGAACCGTAAACCCTAACCAGGCTTTAATTTGCTCGTAACCTTGGAGCTTCCGAAGAAATGAAGTTTGCAACCCTTTGACCATCGGATCATTTTGTGCAGTTTCACTAAAATCGAGATGAGCATCCCTGAGGCAAATAAATTGAAGAAGCGTGATTAGAATAAGATTACTGGGACTAGTTGATGAGACATAAACTCGTCACAAATACAGTACGTAGAAGCTAGTAGAGGTATGTGCGGGGCAAAGAAGTAGAGAAATATCCACATGGAGTGATGTGGGCAGCTGGAGCAGTGGTGCAAGCCGGTTGTAATGGGAGTTGTACCCGAGGGATGTCGGGACGTAGCTCAACCTAGAGGAGGGTGGCGGGAGGAGGAAACTGCTCACGTCGCAGTAGTGAGCAATGGACGAAGGCAACCTCACCGGCTTTGTGAGAGAGAACGGCGGGGACCCCTGATCGGGACGTGCCAACAATGGGTTTTCGCCGTCGGCGACGGCGACCGCATCTACACTAAGCATGCACCCCTTCCCCCGGCGGACGTGATCCGCCGGGATGTTAGAGATGTGGCCACAGTCGTTTTGTGTGAGAGAGTGTGAAGGCTGAAGAGAGCAACCCCAAGAAGCAACCGTGTAGGCTCGTCCTACCTATGTGAACCTATTTATATTGCATACGTGCCACTGAAGAAAAAAACTTTATTTATAAATGATGCGGCACCTACTACTCGTTCTCCTATAAACCTTGCGCTTGGCATCTCCAAAATATTAACCTTTTGATTGGCTCTTCGCCTCTTCGGGAAGTCGAGCAATAATGGTACTGCAGTATATATTGTTCTGGCTATATGAGACCGAATGAATTGCTGCACGTCCACCACGTGGGCGAGGGTCGAGGGGCGAGGGAGAGTGCGTACTATTACGTCCGTTTCAATATGGACTACATACGGAGCAAAATGAGTGAATCTACACTCTAAAATACGTCTATACACATCAATGTTTGGAGTATGTACTAGAAGTTCATATTGAAATCTACTATAGGACATATATTCCAAACAATATGATAATCTCTCCAACCAAGGTAGGGACAAGGAGTAAACGGAGGAAGTAGTAAAATTTTCTCCTCGTCTTGCGAGCCACCGCGCGCGTGGGCGAGGGAGCGGGCGTAAGGCATACTAGTAAGCAAGCTTCACCTCATCCTGCGAGCCACCGCGCCCGTGGGCCGGGGAGACGGCGTACTAAGCAAGCTTCTCCTCGTTCTGCGAGTTGACGGGACACATCAAAAGTACTCGAGTGTATAGAGCCTTGCCTCTAAGGAACATAACGCGTCAAGTCGCAATTGTTTTGTTCACCCGTGGTAGACGATCCTCCATCAAGTGAACGACCAATACACGTGTCAAATTACCACGTGGGCTGCCTTTTCATACAGAAATGAGCTCCACCATGTACCCGCGCGGGTCTGGTTGGGAAAGAGACGGGAGTACGTGCGCCGTGCGTGCACCTCTTCTCTTTGTGCATGTCCCCCACCTACGTGTGTGTGTGTGAGAGAGAGAGATACAAACCTAGACAGATGGCATGTGCGTTCGTGAGTGTTTTTTGTTTGGGGGGGGGGTGATTTCGTGAATGTATTTGTGGGAATATGTGTCGATGACATCTCAAACAAAATTTGGCATGCAATGTGTGTGAAATAGAGACATATCCATATCATATAGAGAGGGCCAGAGGGGGCGATCCACGAGAAGAGAGGGAGGGGTCATAGATATCGATAGAGTTGAAGAGAGGATCAAGTGGGTGGGTGCGAGATGGATGAAGAGAGCCATCAAAATTGTGTGTGTGCAAGTCAAAGATATAGGGCGACTGACCTACCAGAATGTCAGAGGGCACAGGGCAAGTTTGTGTGTGGCAGGGAGACATGACTAGAGTGCTCGATGTATCAGTGTGTGTGTGTGGGGGTGGGGGGGGTGGGGGGGAGGGGGAGGCAGAGGCCTAACTAGAGTGGTAGAACGACTCATATATGTGTTGAGAAGGAGAGACCCAGCTATTCCTTGAGGGAGATGGGTCGACATCCATACATAACTGAAGGATGGGAAATAGGTTGGGACAGAGAGAGAGAGAGGGGGAGAGAGAGAGAGAGAGAGAGAGAGAGGGAGGGAGAGGGGTAGAGTGCTGGATGGGTGATGGAGTTGCTTCTCGAAGATGGTGAGAGAGGCCTACTAGACAAACTGAGGGTAGAACTGCAATATTATCAATAAGAGTGGGGATGTGTTTCTGTGTGTGCCTGTGCGTGATAGATCTTTCGGGACACATGCATGGATGATGAAGGGGAACCATGTGTTTGCTAAGCAAACCTAACTAGATCGGTAGATCAATTGTTGTTTGTCGGAGGAAGGGAGAGACATAACTAATGAGGTAGATCGATCGACGCGTGGGGAAAAACGAGTTATAAGGACCTAGCTAGCTATATGTATAGCGGGAGATCGGTCGGTGTACATCCATTTGTTAGAGGCAAATAAGGCCCAACGAGATGGATAGACAGAGAGAATGGAGCTAGGAGGTTGTGCGAGAGGCCGAGCTACTAGCTAGATAGGGGGAGGAGTGTGCGGTTGTGAGATCGATGAAAAGAGGGGCGAGAGTTTACACGTGTGTGGGACCGTATGAGAGACACGAGGCATGGTCACAGAAAGGAGGAGATGGAAGGTGCGTGTGTACGTATGTTGTAGGCAGACGCTGGAGAGGTTTATCGATCGGTGTGTGTCGAAAAGGAGTTGTGGAGACTGTGGGAGAACGACCTAAAGAAAAAAATGAATGTGCGCGATGGATAGAATGCTGAGGGAGGGGGAGGGCAAGGAGGGCGTGTGCATGCACGAGAGGAAGTTAGTGCTAGCTACAAAGGTTAGAGGATTGTGTGGGTGTAAGAGACTAACAAAGATCATAATTTGATATGAAAGTGGATTCATATGTTTGAATAGGAGATCATAGTGTTATAAACATATGCATGCATGAATATAGCGGTGATACGCGTGCTGTGGTTTTGCACATGTTATACCATAATGTGACAATGCATGGCGTTTGCAACTCATAGCTAAATGTTGAACAATCTAAACCATACTATATATATCAAACAATCTCACATTTTATTTGAATTTGTGATAATGTGTGGCGTTTGCAGCTTACAACTAAATATCAAACAATTTAAACAATACTATATATTGAACAATCTCACATTTTATTTGAATTTGTGGTAGTGTGTGGTGTTTGCAACTCACATCTAAATACTTGTAGGCGTAGGGGGCGGGGCACCATACATTATGTGATAAATACATTATACATATGAGACATGGTTTAGATTATGAAGATCTAGCTAGAGTTTGAAATGTACTGTGATTTCAAATCAACATAAAGTGGATTCAAAAAATCGAGTTCGACTTCATATAGTACACAAAGTTCATATCTAACTCGAGAGTAATCATGTGGTGTGTTGTGAAGATAATACACAAACAATGGTTTAACTTGACGATAATGATGATTGTAGATCTTATTAAAATAGAGAAACGAATTCAAATGGTTTGACTTCACAACAATCATTATTGTAGATCTTATTCAAATAGAGAAACAAATTCAAATTTAGTTCATACTGAAGTGGTAGTATATACGTTTGGAATGCACTAAAACGTTCATTTGAGTAGCAGGTTGCATGCATTATACACGTATCGAAATATTTTAATTGAACATAACATGAATTCAAAAGTTTTGAATGACATTTGTAGTGCGAATTGATTTGGTACAGTACACGGGACTAGACTCTCTTGTGTGCTGTGAATTGATTTCTTTTTGTTTTTTCGTCGATGGAAGTGCGAATTGATTTGGTACAGTACACGTTGGGCTTGTTCGGAAATTTCAACCCGCGCCTTGTTACCCTGAAATATTTAAGATATATCTTTGTCTCGTTGTGCTCCGACAACTCCCTCCATCTCAACCCGCGCCTTCCTATTTCAAAATTACAACGCGCGCGAAAACTCCCACCTCCTGTGAAATCCCGACACGCGAAATGCCCGTGATACCCCTGAACCGAAAGAACCGCCTAGCTCAAATCGATGGGGGTAATTTCGTAACTTACCCCACATTTCAGAAAAGCGCGTCCCTAAGCCATAGTTCCCCACTCCCATCCCATCCGCCCACCCATTCGTAAACTGAGGCCACGAAAACCCACGAAGCCCCACACCTTCCTCCGTCTGCTACCCAGCAGGAGCCTCTTCCCCGATGACGTCATCCACAACAACACCTTGATGTCCCTCATCCACCATACCGGATGAGGATCCGTCGTCGATCTCGTCGTCCAGCCGGTTCAGCCACCCCGTCCTCAACCTCCAAGGAGCTGCGCCGATGTTCCCCTCGTCTTTCGCGCCACCTCCATTCCCACACCGCCGTCTTCACCTGCACCACCGGAAGAGCATCATCATCACCGTTTCCTCTGATGAAGCTGAGGCCTAATCGGCGCCACCAAAGAGGTTGTACACTAATCGCCACATTTTCTTCTTGATTCGATTTCACGGTGCTACCAGCGCTCGGTCCCGAGCCTCCACGACGCGGCTCCATCCACGGTGCCATCGCCGGCCACTTCCTCCACAACATCGCTCCCTCGGTGGCGTCCACATCAGTAGGAGCTGCTGCTGCTTTAGCTCTTGCTCGCGCTACTGCTCTGCTCTTGCTCTTGGTCCCCTGCTTGGTCTGCTCTTGCTATTTCTCTTGCTCTTGCTCGCGCTGCTGCTCTCGCTCTTGCTCTTGCTTGCGATCTGCTCGATTAGCTACACTTGATCGATTGAATCTACTTTTGGGTCATCAATTTTCAGGGGTGGGGGCTCGCCAGAGTTAAGGAAAACCAGCCGCAGAGGAGGGGGGCTCACAGAGAGGTACCCCACTATCTATCTTAGGGTTCAGGGTGGGGCCGTGGTCGTCGGCGGTGGTGGGGTGGTGGTGTGGGATTGCGGATAAAAAGCTCGATACGGGAGGGGGGGCTAGACGGATGGCCGGGGTGACGGTGGACCGGCGGTGGGGAGTGGTTTCAGGGCGGGCGGCGCGGCGCACCGCCGGTCGCGGGCGGCGGAGGGCGGCAGTTTGGTCGGTGGTGGCTGGCGGCTCAGGGGGGTGGAGGTTGAAGTTGAACTGCAAGCCCTTGATTTCGTATCCAACGGCTGGAAAATCGACTGACCAGTGATGAAAAATTCAGTCGACTAGCTCTCACACGTGCTGCTGCTGCTGCTACTGCTTTTCTTCTACTAGCTAGTGCGTTCAGTTTTGACAGTAAAATTCAGTTTCGACAGTAAAATTCAGTTTTGACAGCAAAATTCAGTTTCGACAGTTAAGTTCAGTTTTGACAGTTAAATTCAGTTTTGACAGTTAAGTTCAGAGATGAGCGACTGATGTATTTTACATCTAGCACTTTGTGTTTATGTATTTTAAGTTCTCTATTGGAGATGCTATTAGAATTCCACTCAGGTTAACGTTGTCTCTCCTGTCCTACTTTAGCCTCAGTGTCGTAGAACTCACCGGAGCTTCTCCAACAACGAAACCCACCATCACAGCGAAGCAGTACCCCAGGCTCCATCTCAAGATGCCTAAGATCTTCTTCCCCTCCTCCGACAGCCAAGTCAGCCGGATCATCCTCACCGACCAAGCCAATCACGCTGAGATCGACATGGCTTCGCCAAAGAGGTTGTACACTTGTTGCATCTCTTTTTTACTCTACATGTTATATATATTGTCCACTGAGCACACGCAGCAACGTGAAATACGATTAGTTTCTCCTACTATATGACAAGCAGTGAGGTACCAGGCAACTTAGCTATCCGTGATGGACTCTCTTGAACGCCATCATTATTTATCTCTGTGTGTTTGAGCTGTGCATTTGTCGATGGCCCTGGGAGTTGAGTTAGTAGGGCAGTGGCCTGGGTCCAAAGTAGTAGAAGTAGGCAAGTAGCACAAAAACATTTTTTGAGTGTAGCTTTTCCTTGCTCAAGCCTGCCTACTAGAATCGCCAGTGCTTGAAAGGAAAAGTGAAGGAAAAACATAGGAATTGGAAAGTTTCCTATGGTACTACTATTCATGCATTTGGTTCAAAGGAATGGAACAAAGGAAAACGGTAGGATTTGTTCCTTTAGTATATCCTTGAAAGAAAAACCGTACGGATTTTAATTTCCACTTGTCCTCCTTTTCAAATTCCTATTCATGAAGCACAAGACTAAGAGATAGTAGCATAATAGCATTATAACTGTACATTTTCTTGTGGTTTGACTTAATCTCACCATGCTTCTTTGCATCCCGTGATCTTCCAATTCTTGTGAACTGAACACCCAGATTGGCAGAAATCCTGTGTTTTTAAATTCTCTGTTTTGCACGTGCATTCCTATCCTATTACTATGTATTTCCTATCCCTGCGTTGTTAGAATCCTCTAATTCAAACGAGCCCTTATATAATTACTTCTCTTACAGATAGTTGTCAAAGAAAACCTTGTGTTGTTTGTCCCGCTCCTGCTGCGTCGTCGTCCACCCAAGCTCAGCTGCTCCAACGACAGAAGGGTCTAGCACAGCAGGATCCGCCTCCAAGACTGTCTTTCGCCGCCTCAAATCTTCTTCCCTGCCGCCGGCAGCCATGACAACTGCATTACTATCATCAACTGAGCAGATGACCTCGAGGACTACACGGGTCCGCAAGAGAGGTTGCGCTCTTTCGTGTCTGCTTACATTATGCATCACTTAATATTACATTCTACTTTATCATCCTGTTCACCGATTAGACTCTGAGTCAGCTCCAAACTAATGGTCAAACTTGAGTTTTTAAATGGTTGTGGGGTACATATCGGGCCTGCAATCAATAGTATCTATCTACTATCTGGTTAATCTCTGGTGTCTACTATGAGTTTCATGTTGGGTGGGAAACAAACAGTAAAGAAGCCATTATCTGTATTTTTTAACTGAAGCCATTACCTACCTGCTATCATTGGTTTTGGGTCTATCCACAGGTTGCTACCATCATTGTGGATTTCTGCATACACTCCTTACATAATCTCACTATGTTTTATTCCTATGCATGTCAGTTATTGTACACAATGGAATTGAACATGTAGAGCAAAAGAGACGAGCCTTGCGTGGCAATAAAATTTCATGCAGATGTCGCTCCAGGGTAGGCGCAAAGGCAGCCCCCGTCCACCCATTTCGGATTGTAATCGAGAGGAAGATATCTGTTCTGAGGGGGATTCAGAAGGAGAAGACCACTCCTATTTACCCCTCGAGGTCTTCGCTCTAACTTGGCATGCTGATGTTGGTTATATCATGCATATGGTGCCTTGCATTGCTTACTTTATACATCAAATATGTCAACTGCTTAGTTTAGACATGCTTTGTGTGAATGCCATCTGTTTAGTTTATTCATCGTTTATGTGAATTATGCAACGCCATCTTGTTTAGCCAGGCATCATATATGTGAATTTTGCAATGCCATCCTGCTTAGCCAGTCATCTTATATGTGAATTATATCAGGCCATCCTTTTTTTCATTACGTATTACATTTGTCAACAATGTTAGTACATTCAACTACTCTTCGTGTGCATCATCCATTTGACACGGTGATGGAAAGTTCTGGAGTGAAAACAAGGTCTTCAGAGCAGACTATGCTATCTGACGAAGCGCATATCTCGTTGGTTACGGATAGCTCCTCAGAGGAGGATTCAGAGACAGATGACTAGTCCTATTTCCCCCCGAGGTGTATGCTCTAACTTGGCAGGGATATGTTGCTCCTATCGTGCATATGGTGTCTTGCATTGCTATGTCATTTGATTAGTTTAGACATGCTTTGTGTGAATGCCACCTGTTTAGTGTCTAATTATCATATATGTGAATTATGCATTGCCATCTTGTTGCAAGACATTATATATGTGAATTATGCAATGCTATCTTGTTGCAAAGGCATTATATATGTGAATTATGCAATGCCATGCTGTTGAGCAAATCATCATGTATGTGAATTATATCATGCTATCATTTTTTTGTATTACGTGTTCCATTTGTCTACAACGTTTGTATATTCAACTACTCTTCCTGTGCATCAGCCATTTGAAGCGGTGATGGAAGTATCTGGAGTGAAAACAAGGTATTCAGAGCAGACAATGCTACTGCTGAAGCGTACATCTTGTTTGTATCTGAGAGCTCCTCGAGAGGAGGTTTCAGAGGTCGATGACCAGTCCTATTTCCCCCCAGAGGTCTATGCTCAAACTTGGCAGGGTTATATTACCCATGTCATGCATGTTGTCTTGCATTGCTTAGTTTTTACATCATATATGGATTGCCATCTGCTTAGTTGCTTACTATATAAATCATATATTTGAATTATATCATGCCATCATGTTTACATACACAACATCTATCTGAATTATGGCATGGCAACCCATTTAATAAAGGCATCATATAGTTATATCATCTCATCCTGTTTAGTGTTTACAGTCATCATATTTTGAATTATGCCATTCTATTCGGGAATTATATCATGCTATCATGTTTCCACAGGCGGCATGTATGTGAATTATGGCATGCCCATCAATTGATATCAATGCGAGGAGTAGGGGTTGCCATGCAACGGATGCACTAAGAGCTATCACTACTGGAATCAGCTACTTTGCCATCTGCCAGCTCTTTGCCGTCTGCTAGCGGACGGCAAATAAGCTCTTTGCCATCAGCTACCCAAAAGCGGACGACAAAGAACGGGCCGATGGCAAAGACCAAGGTTACCATCAGCCGATTCTTTGCCGTCCGCTCATGACGGCAAGATCGTTGCCGTCGGCTAGCGGACGGCAAAGAGGAGGGCCCCACCGACGAGTTGCAAAAAAAAAACCTATCGGGGCCCTCTTTGCGTCCGCTAGCGGACGGCAAAAAGCAAGAAGGCGGACGGCAAAGGGTGGCGGACGGCAAAGAGGGAGGCCCCACGATCGTTAACGGGCGCGCCCCACCCCCTCTCTCTCTTCTCTCCCACCTCTCGCCAGCCCCTTCAGACCACCCCCGCCGCCCCCAGCCCCCGCCCGTCGACCCACCACCCGCCCACACCGGCGCCCACGCCTCTGCTGCCCCGCCCTGCCGTCTGGCGCCACGCCTCGGCGCCGCACCTCCGCTCCCGCCGCCCGGCCGGGCTCAGCGCCGCCGCCCAGGCCGCCTGCCCCCCTCCGCCGCCCCCAGTCAAGCCCCCTCCTCCACCCTCGCTGCAGGTGAGTCTCTTCTTCCTTTTTTTCCTTTTTTCTGTTTTTTAGTTTTAGGTTTATGTTTAGTTTTAGGTTTATAGGTTTAGTTTTAGTTTAGTATTAGGTTTAGATTTAGTTTTTTCTTTTTCTGTTTTTTAGTTTTAGGTTTAGGTTTAGTTTAGTTTTAGGAAAGAAGAAAAGAGAAAAGAGGAGATCAGAGAAGAAGAAGAAGAGGAGGAGGAGAAGAAAAAAGAAGAGGAAGAAGAAGAAGAAAAGAGAGGAGAGGAGGAGAAGAAGAAGAGGAAAAAGGAAAGGAGGAAGAAGAAGAAGAAGAAGAAGAAGAAGAAGAAGAAGAAGAAGAAGAAGAAGAAAAAGGAAGAAAAGGAAAAGGAGGAAGAAGAAGAAAAGGAAAAAAAGGAAGAAAAGGAAAAGGAAGAAGAAGACACCCCACCCCACCCCCGACCCCGACACCCCGACCCGACCCGACCCCGACACCCCTAATTCCGACACCCCTAATTCCTAATTCCTACCCGACATAAATGGCATACTCTTCTTGTTCTAGTCTTCTTCTTGTTCTACTCTTCTTGTTCTAGTCTTCTTCTTGTTCTACTCTTCTTGTTCTAACTTTCTTATTTTTCATTTTGCGATTTCATTCACTTGACTAAAGCTTGCATAGATGGAGTGCTCCTTATCCCTTTCTCTGTTTCTTTTGTATCGTTGAACTATGCATGTATCGTTGGATGAAACTATTGTAATATATATGGTTGGATGCCTCTATGTTGAACTTGTTATGTATGATGGAACTATGCATGTAATATATATGGTTGGATGATGAAGTTATGTGTTGGATATCTTATATGTTTGCTCAGTAATGACCTTTTGAAATATATCTATATATGTCATATATATTTGTGATGAAAATTGTTGGATTTAATAAAAAACAGATAAAGAGCCAATATGTAGGCTCTTTGCAATCGCCACCGACGGCAAAGCGCTCTTTGCCGTCTTCCGCGACGGCAAAGAAGACACGTGGCATCTAGCTGTGCTTCTGGAAGTGACCCATTTAGTCGGTTTGCCATCGATGTGATTTACAAAGAACCTGCACTTTGCCATCGATGGCGGGCACGCAAAGACACTAGAAATTTTGTCGTCGGCGGCGGACGGCAAAGGCCTGCCGTTAGACACTTAACGGATCGACGGCGCAATTATTGCCGTCCGCTCTCTTTGCCGTCCGTCGTCGGGACGGCAAAGGGCCTTTGCCGTCGGCCGCCAGAAGCGGACGGCAAAGTAGCTGTTTCAGTAGCCTACTTTGCCGAGAGCTCGTTGCCGTCCATGGTGACGGCAAAGGATTTTGCCGTCCGCCATTCATGCCTTTGCCGTCCGCCATGGCAGACGGCAAAGTAGCTGATTCCTGTAGTGTATAAGTGTATGAAAGCTCAATATGAAACTAAGTGGGTGTGCATCTGATCCTATAATGAAAATTCCCACTAGTATATGAAAGTGACAAAATAGGAGACTCTCCATATGAAAAACATGGTGCTACTTTGAAGCACAAGTGTGGTAAAGGATACTAACAATGCCCCTTCTCTCTTTGTTTTCCCCCTTTTTTCTTTTTTTCTTTTTATTTTTTCTATTTATTATTTTTATTTTTTAATATTTTCTCTCTCTCATTGTCCGGAGTCTCATCCCGACTTGTGGGAGAACCATAGTCTCCATCATCCTTTCCTCACTCGGGCACTGCTCTAAAAATGAATAATGATGATCATCACACTTCTATTTACTTATAACTCAAAGAAATAAAAATTACAACTCGATACCTATGACAAAGTATGACTCTATATGAATGCCTCTGGCAATGATCTAGCATAACATGTATGAAAAATGATGAACGGTGGCTGAGCCACAACTACTATGTCAGCTATATGATCATGCAAAGCAATATGACAAAGAATGCTCAAGTCATCAAACGGAAATGGTGGAAGTTGCATGGCAATATATCTCGGAATGGCCATGGAAAAGCCATAATAGGTAGGTATGGTGGCTGTTTTGAGGAAGATATAATAAGGCTTATGTGTGATAGAGCGTATCATATCACGGGGTTTGGATGCACCTGCGAAGTTTGCACCACGCCTCGATGTGAGAAAGGGCAATGCACGGTACTGTAGAGGCTAGCAAATTGCGGAAAGGTAAGAGTGCGTATAATCCATGGACTCACATTAGTCATAAAGAACTCATATAATTATTGCAAAAGTTTATTAGCCCTCAAAGCAAAGTAGTACTACGCATGCCCCTAGGGGGATAGATTGATAGGAAAAGACCATCGCTCGTCCCCGACCACCACTCATAAGGAAGATAATCAACAATAAATCATGCTCCAACTTCATAGCATAACCAGAGACTATACGTGCATGCTTCGGGAATCACAAACCTTAACACCAATATTCTTACTAACCACAACCGTTTACTAGTACCTCCACATATTCCATCTCTATATCGCAAAACTGTTACAAGGAATCAAATATATCATATTCAGTGATCCATAAGTTTTATGTAGGATTTTATGACTAACCATGCAATTGACCAATTCCTTTTTGACTCTCTAAATAGATCCAAGTGAAGCATGAGAGTTTAACTCTTTCTACAAAAGACCATGCTCTAATTAATATAAGTTAAGCAAAAGAGCATTCTTCAAATAACGGTTTTCTATGTGAAGAGAAACATGCAATCGAAACTTCAAATGATATAAGTGAAGCACATGAGGCATTCTATAAAGCCACACTCAAAAGATATAAGTGAAGTGCAATGAGCATTCTATAAATCAACCATGGACTATCTCATACCATCATGGTGCATAAGAAATGAAAACTAAAAGCAAAATACGCTCCAAGATTTGCACATATCACATGAATGAAACGAAACCAAAAACATACCGATACTTGTTGAAGAAAGATGGGATGCCTTCCGGGGCATCCCCAAGCTTAGACGCTTGAGTCTCCTTGAATATTTACTTTGGGTGCCTTGGGCATCCCCAAGCTTGAGCTCTTGCCTCTCCTCCTTCTCCTCATACCGAAACCTCCTCGATCTTTGATCACTTCATCCACACAAAACTCAATAGAAAGTTCGGTAAGATCCGTTAGTATAATAAAGCAAATCACTACTCTAAATACTATTGCAAACCAATTCATATTTTGTTTTTGCATTGTAGCTACTGTAATATAAGTTTTCCATGGCTTCATCCACTGATAGAAATCAATAGTTTCATCAAAACAAGCAAAACAATGCATCAAAAACAGAATCTGTCTTAAACAAGAAAGTCTGTAGTAATATGAACATTCACCATACTTCTGGTACTCCAAAAATTCTGAAACAATTAGGAAAAATAAACAATTTGTATAGAAAGACAGTGCAAAAAGTTTCAGAATCGTTTGACGTTCCAGTAAAAAATGTACACTACAGCGAAAGTTTCTGTTTTGCACCGCACAAACCAACAAGCAATGTAAACATCCTAAAGGCAAATCTTGGCCCATTATTTTTATAATACAATGGAATTGTACAAGGGGATAATTACTTTTGTTGATAAGTTTCTGTAATTAAGATTCACAAAGTTTCCATGGGCATGAACAAATTTCAAGGCTACTTCCCGCTTCCACGGTGCTCGTCTATCTCACTTTCACTTTTCTTTTTGTGAAGTTTTAAGTTCCCCTCTATATCTTTTTGTTTTTAAACTTTATAAAAGCACTCAACAGAAATAAATGACTCTCTAAAACTTTCGGGTTGTCTCCCTGGCAGCGCTTTCTTTAAAGCCATTAAGCTAGGCATAAAGTGCTCAAGTAATGAATCCACCCGGATCCCAAGGTATATCAAAGCCAATTAGAATCAACAATGATTTAGCATTTAGTAGTGAGCACAAAGCAACATATATCAAGCAATGACGAAGTCTAACTCTCTTCCTATGCATTGGCATGTCATACAAGAACAATTCATGCACATCAAGTAAAGGCCAATACATAGCATAAGCAGTTTCTTGCAATTTTGTGTGTGTTGGAAACATAGAGAGGTGGAGATATAATTCCTCTCTCATAATAATTGCAAGTAGGAGCAGCAAGCACATGCATATTGTATTCATCAAAATCATCATGTGTAGTAGCAAAATGCAGCCCCTCAACATAATCCTTAACAAGAGCAAACTTCTCCGATATAGTGTAGTTGGGAGAATTCAAAAAGATAATAGGACTATCATGTGTGGGTGCAATAGCAACAATTTCATTCTTAACATAAGGAACTATAACAAGTTCATCTCCATAAGCATAATTCATATTGGCATCTTGGCCACAAGCATAGCAAGCATCAAGTTCATCAAAAAGGGATATTTCAAATGAATCAACGGGATCATAACAATTATCATGGCAATCATCCTTCGGTAAGCACGAAGGGAAATTAAATAATGTATGAGTTGAAGAGTTACTCTCATTAGAAGGTGGGAACGGGTAGCTAATCCGATCTTCCTCCTTTTGTTCTTCGCTCTCCTCATCATCTTTTTCATCCAATGAGCTCACAGTTTCATTAATTTCTTCTTCCATAGACTCCTGCAAAATATAAGTCTCTTCTTGGACAGCGGAGACTTTCTCAATAAATTCATCGATATCAGAATTCTATTTATAATTATCATAGCAATATTTAAGGATGGCAAAATTTTCAGGTCTATAAACATCATCATCAAAAGCTTCATATTTTTCATACAAAGATTCAACTTCATAAGCACCCTTAAAAGCAACAAATTCTTCTATTCGTTCCACATGATAATAATCATATATACCATTAGCATAAGAAGCCAAGGTTTCATTATCATTAAATTCACATGAAAAGGGAAGATGTGGAACATTCATCCTAGAGCAACAAGTAAAATCATATCTCTGACATAAATTCCAAGCATACCAATGCAACATATGAATTTGATCCCATAAATTTTTTCCCTTTTGAGTCAAGCGATAATCCCTAAAGCATTCACGTTGATCCAATGTTACACCCATTATCAAGTTAAATGGGGTTTTCTCAGGATTATCAAAGTAGTGCATAATATCTTTTACATAACGAGCATCAAGGGTTTTAGGAGGTTCCCCATTTCCATGAGTAGCAAGTACCACTAATTTTTTTGGTGTTTCGTGTTCCATATCCATAACTAAAGATAGAGAACAACTTAGAACAGGAAATAAAAACTACTTAGTGATAAAGCAAACAAGCACACACGAGAATATTCACCCCACACTATTTCTCCACGGCAACGGCGCCAGAAAAAGGTCTTGATAACCCACAAGTATAGGGGATCAATTGTAGCCTCTTACAATAAGTAAGAGTGTCGAACCCAACGAGGAGCTAAAGGTAGAACAAATATTCCCTCAAGTTCTATCGACCACCGATACAACTCTAAGCACGCTTGACGTTCTCTTTACCTAGAACAAGTATGAAACTAGAAGTACTTTGTAGATGTGATAGGATAGGTTTGCAAGATAATAAAGAGCAAATCTAGGGGCTGTTTATATAAACACACACCTAAGTTAGTTTTAGTAGAGATTTTTTGTCAACAAGAAAGTTATTTGTCCCTAGGCAATCGGTAACAAGTACCGGTAATCATTCTTGTAATTTATATGAGGGAGAGGCATGATCTAACATACTTTCTCTACTTGGATCATATGCACTTATGATTGGACCCCTAGCAAGCATCCGCAACTACTAAAGATCATTAAGGTCGTGAAACCCAACCATAGCATCAAGTATCAAGTCCTCTTTACTCCCATACGCCATAACCCACTTATCCACGTTTGGGCTGCTGTCATCCCCCGCAACACTGACAATAAGTAAACCATGAACATATTGCAACACCCTACAGCGGGGCCCCCTCATGTTTGCGCGAGAACGGAGTGCACCGTAGGACAACACCATAAATAAAATATACAATCATACCAACCAAGATCACGATTAACCCATAGGACAAAACGGTTCTACTCAAACATCATAGGATAACCATAGATCATTGGGAAATAATATATGGAGTTGAGCACCATGTTTAAGTAGAGATTACAGCGGGGGGAAGAGGTGTTACACCGCTGCATAGAGGGGGAGAAAGTTGGTGTTGACGGTAGCAAGATTGTTGATGTAGATCGCCGTCACGATCCTAGCCCCGGCGGCACTCCGGCGCCACTGGGAGAGAGGGGGAGAGAGCCCCCCTCCTTCTTATTCTTCCTTGGCCTCCCCTAGATGGGAGGAGAGTTCCCCCTCTGGTCCTTGGTCTCCATGGCTGCAGAGGGGCGGGAGCCCCTCCATGATTGGATCTCCCTCTCTGTTCTCTTCTATTTCGCGTTCCCCAGATCTGGCCGAAAACCGTTTCTTATATTCCGGAGATCCATAACTCCGATTGCGCTGAGATTTTAACACGATTATTTTCTGGATATAAGCTTCATTGTGTCCGAAGTAGAGCTCCAACCGACGTTCGAGGAGGGCACAACCCACCACCACGCTAGGGGCCCTCTAGCGTGCCCTGGTGTCTTGTGGGCTGTGTGGGCCTCCGTTTGCGGTGAGTCCAACTCCCAAAAATCACATATATTCCAAAATAATTCTCCGTGAAATTTTATTGCATTTGGACTTCGTTTGATATGGATACTCTGCGATACAAAAAACATGTAGAAAACATGAACTGGCACTGGCACTGGATCAATAGGCTAGTCCAATAAATCATATAAAAATTTGCCAAAAGCATGTGAAAGTTGAATAATATTGGCATGAAACAATCAAAAATATAGATACGACGGAGACGTATCACCGGTCATTGAGCAAGTCTACCAAAGTCCATACTTGGTTTTTATACATGGATCCTACCTCGGATTTCATGGCTCCTAGCCATTTGTTGGAATCCGTGCCCACCATCGCTTCTTCATTGTTCATAGGTTCACTGTTGTCTAATAACATGACCTCCAAGACAGATTGTCGTACCACTCAGGGGCGGTATGAGTCCTTGTCAACCTACGAGGCTCGGTAGTAACTTGATCTGAAGATTCATGATCATCATCATTAGTTTCCTCTTCACTTGGCGCAGGCGCCGTAGAAACATCTTTATGCGTCGTGCTACTTTCTAACTGAAGTGATAGTTCAACAACCTCATCAAGTTCTACCTTCCTCCTACTCAATTCTTTCGAGAGAAACTCCTTCTCTAGAAAGGATCCATTCTTGGCAACAAAGACCTTGGCTTCAGATCTGAGATAGAAGGTGTACCCAACTATTTCCTTAGGGTATCCTATGAAGACGCACTTGTCCGCTTTGGGTTCGAGGTTATCAGGCTGAAGCCTTTTCACATAAGTGACACATCCCCAAACCTTAAGAGATGACAACTTAGGTTTCTTGCCAAACCATAATTCATACGGTGTCGTCTCAACGGATTTAGATCGCTAAGCGGAAGCGTTAAGAAACACGGTTGATGTAGTCATACTCTTCACGATCCAATCGCGATCCAATCCAACCTAGCGTCGAACGGATGGCACCTTCACGTTCAGCACACGCGTGGCACGATGGCATGGTGGAGATGGTGGTGGAGCAATCCCAGCAGGGCTTCGCCAAGTGCCTCCGGAACTACGAACGAGGAAGAACGGGAGAGAGGGGAGGCCGCAGGGCATGGGAATTGTTGTCTCCAGCCGTTGCGCCTCCTCCCTACTATATACAGGGGTGTTGGAGGGCTGGGGGCGCAGCCCTAGCCCCTCCTCCAAGGAGGGGAGGCGGCCAAAGTGGGAGGAGTGCCCTCCAAGCTAGGTGGAGGGCCCTCTCCCTTAGGGTTTCCCTTCCCCTAGGCGGATGGGCCTTAGGAGGCTGGTGCGCCTGGCCCAATAAGGCTAGGACGCCCCCTATAGCCCATGCACGCCCTAGGAGCCGGAGGGATCCTTCCGGACTCCTCCGGAACCTTCTAGAACCTTCCGGAAGCGTCTCGCTACAATACCGGTAAAACTAGAAACTTTTCCGGTAGCCAAAATATGAATTCCCATATATAAATCTTTACCTCCGGACCATTCGGAAGCTCCTCGTGACGTCTGGGATCTCATCCGGGACTCTGAACATCATTTGTTCCCCAACGTGAATAGCTCAATACTACTTTAGCGTCACCGAACGTTAAGCGTGCGGACCCTATGGGTTCGAGAATCATGTGGACATGACCGAGACACCTCTCTGATCAATAACCAATAGCGAGACCTGGATGCCCATATTGGTTCCCACATATTCCATGAAGATATTTATCGGTCGAACCACGACGCCAAGGATTCAATCAATCCTGTATGCAGTTCCCTTTGTCTAGCGGTATGTTACTTGCCCGAGATTCGATCGTCGGTATTTCCATACCTAGTTCAATCTCGTTACCGGCAAGTCTATTTACTCGTTCCGTAATACAAGATCCCGTGACTAACTCCTTAGTCACATTGCTTGCAAGCTTCTTGTAATGTTGTATTGCCGAGAGGGCCTAGAGATACCTCCCTGTCATACGGAGTGACAAAGCCCAGTCTCGATCCATGCCAGACCAACAGACACCGTCGGAGATACCTGTAGAGTACCTTTATGATCACCCAGTTAAGAAGTGACGTTTATGATCATCCAGTTACGAAGTGACGTTTGATACACACAAGGCATTCCTTCGGTGTCAGGGAGTTGCATGATTTCATGGTCTTAGGAACAGATACTTGACATGAAGAAAGCAGTAGTAATAAACTAATACGATCAAATGCTATGCTTATGGTTGGGTCTTGTCCATCACATCATTCTCCTAATGATGTGATCCCGTTATCAAATGACAACTCATGTCTATGGTTAGGAAACCTTAACCATCTTTGATCAACGAGCTAGTCTAGTAGAGGCTCACTAGGGACACGTTGTTGTCTATGTATCCACACATGTATCTGAGTTTCCTACCAATACAATTCTAGCATGGATAATAAACGATTATCATGAACAGGGAAATATGATAATAACCAATTTATTATTGGCTCTAGGGCATATTTCCAACAATTATCCCATGCTGCCCAGTTGATTGGTCAATCGACCCGTTGACTACCGATCGGGCAGTTGACCCGGTCAACAGGGCCCATCGGTCACCAACGGTGCACTGTGTGTGCACTGCACCGGGTGCACCTAGTAATTAGTTATTTTTATTAAATAAGGATAAATCTTGAAATTTCAAAAAAAATTAAAACTTTGAAAATAATATAAAATAATCAGTAACTCAGATGAAAATAATTTATATATTG
The DNA here is from genome assembly GCA_021605205.1 of Aegilops longissima. Classification (NCBI taxonomy): domain Eukaryota; kingdom Viridiplantae; phylum Streptophyta; class Magnoliopsida; order Poales; family Poaceae; genus Aegilops; species Aegilops longissima. The sequence continues at coordinate 303,049,879 of CM038677.1, forward strand.
AAGTTGCTCAGAAAAATCTAACGAATCCGAATATGCAATCCGTTCATCTGTCACATGCCTTTAGCATGTTGAACATGGATCCTTCCCCTCCGATTCATCTGTCTGGAAAATGCCAAACGCCGGGAAAACATTCCCATTTGTTTTCCCACTTCATCTGTATTATGTAGCACTACGTTAGGTCACCCATAGCACTGCATATTGTCATGTCAAGCATAGTGATGCATCTGGTTGCCTTATATTTATTGTTTTCCCCCTCTTCTCTCCGGTAGACCCTGAGACCGACGCTACTCCCAAGATTGACTACACTCCTGAAGTGTAGCCACTCTCAGCAGAGCTTCCAGGCAAGAAAAACTCCCTTGATCATTCCGATATCACCCACTCTTTCTCTCCCATGCTTGCATTAGTTTTGCTAATGTATTTGATTGATCCTAATATGATGCATAGCCTGCTTTTATAACCTGCTATTGTTACGTTACCTGTTATCCTATATGCTTAGTGTAGGTTGAGTAGTGATCCATCAGTGACCCCTCACCCTTGTCCCTATTGCCCACTGCATCACCGGATGACTCGATCAACATGATTGAAGTGCAGAGACCGACACATCACGGCACGCCCCCTTAGTTGTATGACTCTGTAGAGGTACTATCGAGTGCCAAGGGTGATACCTCGTAACCCACTCCTGTTGATATCTCTGCAGTGTAGCTAATCGGTCGTGGATTACAAAGGGTGATCCTTCTTCACCACTCCCGTTGACGACTCTGTCGTGCAACCACTCAAGTGTGAACCCTTTGATGGTAATTCCTCCAAGGCCACCTTGACAGTTACATCGAGTAGGAATCCTTCGAGGGTGATTCCTCAGATTCCTTCGTGATATTATGGACCATCGAGTAGGAATCCATCGAGGGTGATTTCTCAGATTCCCCCTTGATGTTATGGACTATCGAGTAGGAATCCATCGAGGGTGATTCCTCAGATTTCCCGCTTGATGTTTTGGACATATAGTTACTTTGACTATACCCCCAGAACCATGTTGAAGTCGGGTTGGCCCTGAGGGGTACCCGCGAGAGTTACTGAAGTCGGGTCGGCCCCGAGGGGTACTCGTGAGAGAAATGTGAAGTCAGATTGGCCCCGAGGGGTACCCACGAGTGATGTGGAATTGGGTTGACCTGGAGGGTACCCGCGAGATTTCTACGTGGCACGGCCGTGCATTCTTAGCCCTTGTCGTAAGTCTGTGAGAAGGGGTGACGGGACCACATATCTTGGATCATTGATCGTTACCGTGCGCTCCCAAGACACTAACGGTTTGGATATGTGATCCAAGTAGGCCTCTAGCCTTTTTGCACTGACCACCATGCGGAAATAAGTATGGGCACTCTACGTCGTACGTTTCTTCCAAAAGCTCAATGACGCCATCGATTGAGTGGCGCGCGCCGGGTTGGAGTGGTTATGCCCACACTTGTATAAGGGGATAGGTCTACTTACCGGTCGCGTACGCAACACGCATGATTGAAAAGGACGATTGGCCCATGACCCCTTCACATTTAGGATGTAGACCGGCGTGCTGGCCTCTCTGTTGAGCCTAGGTAGGACTACGATGTGTTGATCGGCCAAGGCCAGTCAGGACCTGATGGTGTGTCCGGTCGGAGTTGATCGAGCTGTTGGGTAAGTTGGTGCACCCCTACAGGGAAGTATATCTATTCGAATAGTTGTGTCCACGATAACGAATGCTTGGAGTTGTATCCCGATCTATATAACTAGAACTGGATAATGGAGATGTGAAATGGATATGATGGCTCCGGGATTGCTTTGCTACCTCTTTTCCCCCCATACCCGATTGTTGCGATAAGATGAGGGATCCCAGGAGCCAGATGCCGCTACCGATAACTACTATCCCAGGGTGCCTACTACTATGTGGAGGCCGTTGACGACTAGGAGTAGTTAGGAGGCTCTCAGGCAGGAGGCCTTGCCTTTTCGATCGATGTTGATGTTTGTGCTAGCCTTCATAAGGCAGACTTGTTTACTTATCTGTGTACTCAGATATTATTGCTTCCGCTAACTCATTTATATTCGAGCTTATGTATTCAAGCCCTCGATGCCCCTAGCTTGTAATGTAAAGCTTGTATTATTTTAGTTTGTGTCTAGAGTTGTGTTGTGATATCTTCCCGTGAGTCTCTGATCTTGATCATGCACATTTGCGTGTATCATTAGTGCACGATTAAGTCGGGGCATCACAAGTTGATATCAGAGCTGACTGCCTGTAGGAACTCCCTTTCCAACTCCTTGGCCGAAGTTGAGTCTAGTCTTTGAAAACTATTTTACTAACATTGTTGTGTGGCTTACGGGCCCACATCACAAATGGGTGGTATTAGGATCTTTTATTCCACAGCTTTACTCTAGGATTTGAGTTAATATCATCGGGAGTCATAGAACTTGCGTCGGATGTTCAGCTTGATGCTAGAACTTCTAAAATATAGATTTGTGGTAATCTAACTTGCTGTTTGGTGCAAATACGGTGCTTTCGGTCGTATCCAACCGTACACACTGCCTTGCCAGCGTGGCAGTGGCCTACATGTTAGTGGCTGGGAGTACATATTTCTCAGATAACTCCTTGGATTTATTTTAATTATACAGAAAAGCCCAAGTGAAGAGTATAAAGAGAAAAAAATAAATATTACGTAGAGAAAGGGGCAGAGTTCGAACCCAGGACATTCTGATTGTGCGCTCGCCTGGTGAACAATCACGCCAAAATAATGGTGCTTCTGCACATTTTTTGAGAGAATGCTGCTTCTCTACGTGGGTAACCATTTTTGTATCCATTTCCCTAAAATACGTGGGCTCAACAGCTCAGATGGGCTATGCTAAGTGCAGCCCATTTCATATCTTTTTTTAAAACACTTGTAGATACTACGTCAATTATGATCCCAGTAATAAAAATAACGTTTAAATATTCATGTGTTATAAATATTATAAATACAAACGAAATAACTTACTTTTAGAAAATTCAAGTATTATTTAAAAATAGTTATATATCTAAAAATATAGTTATGAATTTAAAAATGTTTTTATAATTTGAAATAATACAAATATTTGTAAAATTACAACTTATAAGTAGTATTTTAATTATACAAATATTTCAATAATTATGTGCACACTTTTATAGTTCAATGTCCATATAATTAAAAACATTCATAATTTAAATTTTAAGCTACCGATATGGATATGGATGTCTAATATTTCTTTTTGAACATACTCCACGAGTAATAAAATTATATATCCCTATTTACTAATTTTTAAATTTTTTGGATACATTAAACACATTCATTTTACAAACATTTTAAACTTTTGTATTAACTAAACATTTTTATATAATAAACAGGTTTAATTTGAATGTTTTATTTACTAATCATCGTTTCTATGTACACTTTTAATACACAAATATTTATGCATAACTTTATTGCCTATGCTTTACAATCATCTTGTAGATAGCGTGTGCAAAATTGCCCGTGGTATGTGCAGCCCGTGTAAGCTCCCCATGGTGCTTGATTCAATAAGTGTTGTTACCCACAATTGATATTGGAACTTGAATGGTGTAGTGGCTATAGCGGCTCTTTTGTTAACTGTAATCGCGTGTTCAAGATCTGCCGGCCCTTTTTTTGTTAATTTTATCATTTATGCGCAGTAGTGTGGCTGTTTTGAAAACACACACGCAAATGCATCATGCACTCACTAACAGGTGGGGCCGTATACACAGATTCGTCCGCATATGCCCTTTTTCTTTTAATATTCTCATTTATGCACAACAGTGTGGCTTTTTTGAAAAGAAAACGCAAATGCATCCTGCACTCACTGAAAGGTGGGGCTGTACACACAGATTCGTCCGCATACACGTGTTGTGATTGTATCTACACGCTTGAGTCAAGTTAGATGACCACAAATCTGTATTTTCAAAGTTCTAGCACCGAACTGAACATTCAACGCAAGTTCTATGACTAACATGCCATCTTCGATCCGACATGATTAACATGGGCATTTGATTACAATCTAGAAAAATGTAGCCTTCTTCACAAGAGGTTGGAGTGGATGAAACGTTCCCTAAGAAAACTAGTACAGATGAATCCAAAGGAGAAATGCTTATGGATTGTAACCATATGGATCAAGCAACCAATACGGGGGGGGGGGGGACATGTATGTACTGAAATCCTCCAAAAAAATCCTTCAGAAATCATAGTACATTGTCATTGTAAACTTGGAAAAAGGTGTTACAAATAGAACCCCTTTATGGTTAACATTTACCAGGAATGGAACATCACCTCGATATATAGCTTCTCCAGGCATGGAAAGCATCTCAGGAAACTGACAATTTGCACCAGGTTGGGGCCGATAGATTCTAGTGCCAAGACCTTCACTATGCGAAGTTTCAGGGTCAAGCTTTTGTCGGAATCATTTTCTAGATGACAGACGAACATACATCTTCAGTATTAGAAATAATGTTAATCTCTAGAAGGAGAGGTAGAAGGCAGCTATTGTACCTGAACGGGTGTGGATCCAATAACAAGTTCGGAGTATTTGTCAGACGAGTAGCCCACCACTGTCAATTTCAGCGCAGAAATGACATTGATTCTTGTTGGACCTTCTTGATCAACTACAAGCAATCTCTCAAGTGAAGGTGTGTCCTCATTGACCATACCGTGGTACACATCTTGTGGTGTCTTCTTGCCGCACCAGCAACACACATAAATAGTCCGGAGAGTCATGAAGGTGATGTGGAAGCTACTCAACCCATTGATCGCCTGAAGACGAAGGTACTCGAGTGCAGTACAGTCATAGAGTAGGCGCTCCATGTCACCATTTGGGAGGCAGACGGCGACGAGCTCGAGGTGCTTCAGTCGTGGTAGAATAAGAGCGGGCGCGTCATTAGGGGGTGGGGATGGCAGTTCCTGAACTTGGCGACGTGCAACCTAGGCGCGAGGTGGAGCGCAGACGTTGGCAACGAGCGCATATGCCCATCACCAAAAGTGAGCTCCTCAAGCTGATCTAGGGCGGGGGATCAGAACCAGTCGTCAAGCTTGGCTCAGTCCTTGCCGTTGGAACGGAACTTGCCCATTCTAAGGCCTCTGGTTGGGCCAGGGTGACTGCCGAGGATCTTGGAGAACGCATCCAAGCTTTTGCGATAGCCATGGCAGAGCTCGTGGGTGTCGATGAGGTCGAGAGGGGTGGAGTTCCATAGGGGCACCACCGTCAGGAAAGGACGGTTGTCCGCGCCCCATATTTGATTGGTAGGAAGGAGATGATGACTGTCAACATATCATCGGGGAGGCTGCTGATGAAGTCTAGGCCTGCTGGAGTCGCTTGCGGTTCTTGCCCACCCCACCTCCGCTTGTTGGCAGCCCCGTTCTCCACCTCCGAAGTCTCCTTGTCAGCGGCGCTTTCTGATAGAAGTGGGAGTACATGGAATATTTAGTTAAAATAGGGCAATAGAAAAGTGTATTCGTAACTAGAAGTTAGTAGGTGGGAATATAGTCAGAAAATGGAATAACAATTGGTTGCTTCAATACTACACAATTCATTTGATATTGCAGGGTAAGTCAACATGCAGATACTTGAAAATAAAACTTACTTTGAACAAAGTCTAGACAGATGATATCGTCTGGGAAGTTAGCATATATCTCATGACCAGGCCAGTGCCACCTTTTAGTACATAAAACTTAGAAATTTCTTTCCAAAGGCCAGTGCCAAAATAGGAGTCACCACGTTCATCAAGTCTTACAGTAGCAACGATTGTAAATCCATGGTTAGTGTTCAGTATGACATCCCTACAGTCTTGATTTATGTAAAGGGAAAGACTGTGCACTACAGATTCTGTTGCATAGCAAGGGACACGCTGCAGAAAATGGTAGGATTGTTAAAGAAAATATGGCAACATGCAAATATGGACCCAAATTGAAAGAACTGTACAACAGTTGAAATCGAAGGACAAAAATCGATAATTAAACAAATAGGGTAAACATGATGTCATGGAAATATGAGAGTAATCGAAAGAACAATACATCATTAATTTGCCTAATATAGAAAGAAGAGGAAAAAAAATCCCCTTTGACGTATATGGTGCATGTGGCACCTTTTATCCAAATGTAACAATATTTAGTATATGTTCAGGAAAGTAGGCCATGCCAACCGATTTAGGGTGAGCTTGAACATACCGCGTGCATCCTCAAGTCATCTGGTATGGTGAGATGAAACTCCATGGATGTCTGGCAGAGGCCGCAAAGTCCTGATGTTTCTGCGCACTGTACACTCTATGAATGAAAGAAAACCTTCAAATCAGCTGGAATAAAAATGAATTCATGGTGATTTCGGCCGGGTGATTAAAGGAGGCGGATGAACTAGGATAAGAGATGAGATAATATCTCACTAAATTAGTTACCTTGTTGTCCTGAGAAAAAACCCTCAGTACGGCGGATTCCCCAACTGGGCGGAGCTGGGTCGACCGTGATCAAAGTCGAGAAAGTCGATGGCGATAGGCGGCGGCAAGCAAAAGTGGCGAAATGCGGTGGGGTTTGCTGACAGCCTTGTAGCACCCAAGATGCGATTCTATTCCAATCACGTGATGAACTCATGATTGGGGCACAACCGCATTTCGAGCGCATAACAAGGTGGATATCATTACAACATACCATGTACTGAATAGATGAGAATACAAGGTAAAGGATTACACTCCCCACAAGTTACAACATACATACAACAATTCATCAATACATAGCAATCATCATACAGAAGAGCAGGATCTTACTATGGATGAAATCAAACAAAAAAGAAGAATGACATCCACCCTGCTAATCCCAGGCTCCCCAACCCAGAACCTATCCCTTGATCGAAGAAGAAGTAGGAGAAGAACTCCAAAACAAGCAAGCATCGCTCTCTCGTCAGATCATGGCATTACCTGTACCTCCAACTGTTGTTCTAGTAAACTATGAGCCACGAGGACTCAGCAATCCCGTTACCATGGGTATCAAGACTAGCAAAGCTTAATGGGTATGGAATGGATAAGTGGTGAGGTTGCAGCAAGCGACTAAGCATTGTATGACGACTAACTTACGAATACAAGAATAAGATGAGAAATTACACAAATGGTTGCAAACTAGTAATGAAGAAGAAGTGATCCCGAACTACTTACACTCAAACATAACCCAACCGTGTTCTCTTCCTGAACTTCGTCGAAAAGAGACAATCACGGTTACACACGCGGTTGGTGTATTTTAATTCGAATCTGGTTCAAGTTCTCTACAACCGGATATTAAAAACTCCCATCTAACACATAACCGCGGGCATGACTTTCGGAAGATCAAACCCTGCAGGGGTGTCCCAACTTAGCCCAAGACAAGCTCACGATCCGCGGAGACAATCCTCCATCTCGGGACCCTTCGATCAGACTCGGAATCCTGGTGCACAAGACATTTCGACAATGGTAAAACAAGTCCAGCAAGACCTCCCGCGTGCCGACACCCTGATAGTAGCCGCGCGTATCTCGTCTCAGACCACGACCGGATTGTCCAAACTTCCGTTAGGCCAATCACAGAGTTGCCCCTGGCGGCCACTAGCGGTTGATAGGTTGGACCAACACTCATGAGGAGCACTGGCCCGGGGGGTTGATTAAGAGACCTCGGGGGCTGGCGGGTCCCTATGCAAGTTTTTAGTTGTTATTAGGCAAATGGTAAAACCAATGTTGGGCCTTGCTAGAAGAGTTTTATTCAAAGCGAACTGTCAAGAGGGGCCCATAAACCCTCACCGTGTTACGGACGCAAAATCAAGGAACATAACACCGGTATGACGGAAACTAAGGTGGCACGAGTGGAACAAAACACCAGGCAAAAGGCCAATCCTTCCACCCTTTATCAAGTATATAAATGCATTAATTAAATAAGAGATATTATGATATCCCATGATATCCATGATATCCGTGTCCCAACATGGAACAACCTGCAACTAGCAACGCTATAAGAGGGGCTGAGCAAAGCGGTAACATAGCCACACAACGGTTTGCTGGGATGGTGGAAAATGTTAGAGGCTAACATGGAAAATTGGGAGGCATGATAAACAAGTGGTAGGTAGCGCGACATAGCGATAGCATCGAGACAACTAGCAAAGCAAAGATAGTAGTGAGATCCAAGGTAACGGTCATCTTTCCTGAAATCCCGCTAGGAGGAAGATCGAGTCCATGAAGTAGTCGAACCAACATAGTCGACCGGATCATCACAGTCGCAACAATACCCGAACTATCAAGAAGAAGCAACACCAGAAAGAAGCAAACAACATGTTAAACAAACAAGCATAATCATGGCATGATGCACAAAAAAGTATGATGCATGTCTGGTTTAATGAGGCATGCCATGGAAAAGTGCACAAATAATACTACAAGTTAAGTGGAGCTCAATATGCAACGAGTTGTGTCGGGGATATACCCCGCGGTGTAACCCGCCGGATGTATGACCCGGCTGGAGCTTGGCGACTCACTGGCGATCCGCCCGGACATGGCGGTTTACGGGCAACCCGCCTGAACATTGTGACTCACTTGTGACCCGGCGGGCGGGTCAGATGGATGATAAGGCCCAAGGCCCAGTAGGCCGGTTCATGTGATGGTGGTCCGGCTTAAGATGAAAGGCGTGAGGGATATTTCCCTTACAAGGAATCAAGATCCATACTTGTACCCGGCTTGTATTAGAAGATAGACTAGTCCTAATCCTATTGGGACTCCACATGTAACCCGCCCCTCCAACTTATATAAGGAGGGTCAAGGCACCCCAAGAAGGGGGCAAAGTATTCTCTAAGGCTAGATACAACAGAAGGGGAGCCGGCTTATACATCAACTCCCTCATGAGCATAATGAGACCTAGCCACAACCAGCATGTAGGGCTATTACCGGATGATGTTTGCCGGGGCCCGAAGCTATCTAAACCCTTGTCTTGTGTGTTAACCCTCCTCGTGTCTCTCACCCCGATCAACCCCTCTCAAGCTACCACATAGATGCATTGACCTCACGACTAAGTCCTCACACTAGGACATCTGCCGTGACAAATCCATGTCAGTTGGCGCCCACCGTGGGGCCTGCGCACGGCGGTGTTGAGTTCTTGAAGGGATCTTTTCTAGGGTTTTGAGAAGTTCGCAATTTTCTGGATGAAGAAAAGCCGGGTCTTGGAAGGATCTGCATCAACGTTAAGTTCACTAGAAATTTTTTATTGATGGTATTCGTCGGCTCATTTGGCAAGATCATCAAAGAAGATCTCGAAGGGTGAGGATCTTTGTTTGGTTCAACAAGGATTCACCGGGTCGGATGGATGCAAGTCGCCAACAGGTGCAAGGCCAAGTCTCCATCGAGCGATGAAGCCAAAAAATATAAGCAAAAGCATCGTTTCATCGCATCCGAGGATTTCGAGTACTAGTGCATCTTCGGCCACGTCACCTGAAACCAAAATCGGTCTTTTCCTTTGTCAACTCCGGTTGGATCCATTAGGGGAATATTACGACAGGAAGCACTCATCTCCGCCTCGGTCTGTGCTTTCGAGTCGGTCGCAGGTCACCTAGCCCGTGGCCTCCGAGCCGCTGCGACGACCCGCCACCGGCTGCTGCACTTCTGCTGAACCGCCTCCAACGAGTTGCCACGGCTCCAGGGTCAAGCCACTTCAACCGCAGGCCCTGCTAGCTCGCCGGCCTCCACAAGTCGCCCTGCGGCCTTGCTCCTCCATCCCCGCCTCGCGCCGAGTCACCGGCGACTTCGCCACCGCGGCCCCGTGTTTTCGCCGCCTCTACCGTTCTGCTCCAACCACCACAAGCCACCGCCATTGCTCGCCTGGCTACCTTTGCCAAGTCCGGTTCTGCCGTGCTTCCATCGGCCTGTTCTTGTACATGGTGGCACCGTGGCATGCTTCTGCACTTGGTTTCTCACCGTCGAATATATGGACCTTGCAGAACAGTCCTTACAAGCATTCAAAAAATATCCCAGGGGCATACAAGTGCCTGCTTGAGGGCTGGCGCGCTAATGGCAGTTCTATCATATCTTGACTTCTTCTCCATCGGTGCTCAAAGAGTTGGGGTTATCTACAACTGCTAATATATGAGTGCTGGAACATGCTCCTGTTTGCCTGACTCATATGGCAGAACCGTTTGCTTCATCCATAGAGAAACTGGATCAATGGTGTAATTATGGATTGATTGCCCAAGCTGCTAGCTGGAAGATTGTTAGTAATTCAGTGGGACAAGCATTACTGAGTACATTAAACATATACATCCACTTCAACCTCGCCCCAGTCTTGTGCGTCGGCCTCTGCCGAGCCGCCGCCATGGCCCTTTGCCGTTTCAAGTCACATCCAACTGTCACCGTTGATGAGGATGGTATTCTTAATCAAAGGCGGGCTGCACTTCTGCAATCTCAGTAGCGTCCTTGCTGATTATATTGTTCACAGAGTTCAAAAACTTGACGAAGGGACATGTTTGAAGAATTATGATTAAATACGCTACTGTTGAGGGTGTTTGCCCTTGCCTTGCCGGATGCTTCATCCGCGTTGCCGAGCCGCCTTTCGCTTGAAACTGCTGAGGCCATAACCCGCCGACGCGCCTGTTAAGCCACCGCTACTCCGCCTCTGTCATGATCTGGAGCCTCCGAGCTGGCATGTATTACCGCTGAATCGCCGTTCCGGGTTACGTCTGTTGTTGCGCCCCCATTGAGCCGCTTGGAGAAGCCACCTCCACTGTGGTCGGCCACGCCGGGGGCTTCCTCGAGCCGCCTCATTCTGCCATGGATGAGTCGCCCGCCTTGGATCTGCTCTATTGACCCGTCGACGCGACACTGAGTCGCCCCCAACCCTGCTCGCTTCAGCCACATTTGCTTCTCCGCCGGCTTACAATGGCTATGAGTCGTTGCCTCCTAACCATCTCAGTTTTGAGTCGCCTCTTTTAGGCCACCTTGTTGCCTTGAGCCGCCGTGGTTTTCCTCCAATTGCTAAGCCGCCCGATTTCTACTGAAAGGGATAAGAGGGACTGTATTGAAAAGTTATCTACTGAGACTATTTACAGATCATCGGTCATCAAAACATATCATGTGATATTCATCTAAGTATATTTTTGGCACATATTGATTTTGTCAAAGAACAGTTTATATATTCCTTGGTCTGCAATATTGTTTATGCAAGACAATTGTTCACTACAAGAGCGATGGTCGTGTCATGGATGTATAGCTCGCGCCACCATTATCATGCGCTAGCATCTGACCAAGCCATGATGCTCGATGAATATATATATATACAGCTGGTCTATTCTGCTAATATTAGCAGAATAGTTATTCTGATAACACTTCGGCACTGCATGCTCAACAGAAGCACATTGAATCATTTTGACGACGAGCACTGCAATACAGACTAGTGAACTTCGCGTCAAAAAAATTGCATGCAGTGTTTTTCTGGTACTGTTTTTGCTCTAGTTTTTTAACCGTTTATCGGAACGAGGCGTATAATATACCGTTGGAAAGCTATGGATTAGGCGCAACTTCGCCATGTTGAACACTTTCCGAGATTCCTTGCGGTTTAGGAGCAGTTTCAGAAACGGTGCGGCGGACGACGAGTGGCAACAAGCGTATTTTCGTGATTTTTTTCTAAACCGTTCATCGGAATAAAGCAAATGATACGCAGCTGGAAAGATATGATCGAGGCGCATCTTTTTAATATCTATTATTTTCTGTAATTCGTTACGGTTTAAGAGCAGTTTCAAATTTGCTAAATCGCGGAAATTATGTTTTTTTCGAAATTTTTGCATTTTTTGTATTGCTTTTGCTCCAGTTTTTGAACCGTTTGTCGAAACGAGGCGTGTGATACGCCATTGGAAAGCTACGGACAAGGCGCAACTTCCACATGTTGAAAAGTTTTTAAGATTCCTTACGGTTTAAAGTTAATTTTGAAAATGGTACGGCGGACAACATGTGGCAGCGGTCGTTTTTCGTGAAATTTTTCAAAGCGCTTTTCGAAATGATTCAAATGATATTGCCGTTGGAAAGATAACGACAAGGCGCAGTTTTTCATGTAGAACACACTCTCTAATTCCTTATGGTTTAAGAGCAGTTTCAATTTTACCAAAATGCGGAAATTCTGTTTTTCGCGACACCCAAATTGACTTGTGTACTGCATCAGACAGAAGAACGCACTGCTTCAAACAGGAAGCCGCACCCCATCAGATGGGCAAGTGAACTGCTTGATTTCTTTTATTTACACGTAAATTTTCACATGCGAGGGAGTGAACGAGACTTCACATCGGGCGTAAGTGAACCCCAAAAGTATGGAGAAGTAAACTGCATTACTTTATTTGTCGTTTCGGTAACATTTTTTTTGCACTTACAAGATGAACAACATCAGACACCCGACCATACTGCTTCAGTTAGAAAACCGCACTGCATCAAATGGTCACTTACAAGATGAACAACATCAGACACCCGACCGCACTGCTTTGGTTAGAAAATCGTACTGCATCAAAATGGTCACTTACAAGATGAACAACATCAAACACACGACCACACTGCTTCAGTTAGATAACTGCACTGCAACAAACGGTCAAGTGAACGGCATTACCTTTTTTTGCCGTTTCTCTACCATTTTTCATTTAACACATCTTTGCACTTCGTCTTTTTTCAGTTTGGAGTTTTAGGTTTCCACATTGGCGAGTTGTTCATGTGCGAAGAAGCGAAAAGCATGGTCGAGGGAAATGAGCCGCAGCACAATTCAAAATGAAATTCTTTGGTAAACAATTTTCAAACGAGTCCATATAACTTTTATACATAAAATCATCAAACACGGGAAACACTATTTTTACACTGCATGTCCACATGGTCGAAACTGCATGCTCATGCCTGAACATCACCATGTTTCACTGCAATCAAATGAGTCCCTATAATCTTTATACAAAAAAAATTAAACACCACACTGCAAGCATCAGACTAAGGATAAAGTGGTGAGGACGAGGGGGGGCGAGTATAATTTCACCACACTACACTACAAGCAAAAAATCAGTGGAGCGCACCGGAACCTCATATGCACTGGAACCACACGACAAATGCTCATCCAAAATCTGCAACAAAAAATAACTTTTCTCAAACATGATGCTGGCGTTGTCTGACTGCTTTTGTGATTCACTTTTTAATTTTTGCTAGCATTTTCTCTTTATAATTTCATCTCAACTGCGAGGCCAAGTGCGATGAAACCGCACAC